>WUAM01000323.1:15991738-16028208 GCA_024336885.1 Actenoides hombroni
CTTCAGCAAAGCCTTTGGCACAGTCTCCCACAGCACCCTCCTGGAAAAGCTGGCAGCCCACGGCTTGGGCAGGTGCTCCCTTCTTTGCTGGGTTAAGAACTGGCTGGATGGCCAGGCCCAGAGAGTGGTGGTGAACGGTGCTGCATCCAGTTGGCGTCCGGTGACCAGTGGAGCACCCCAGGGATCAGTACTGGGCCCAGTCCTATTTAACATCTGTATTGATGGCCTGGATGTGGGGATTGAGTCTACCCTCTGTAAATTTGCGGATGACACCAAACTGGGAGTGATTGTTGATCTGCTGGAGGGTAGGTAGATGATGCAGAGGGACTGGGCCAGGCTGGGTCCATAGGCCTAGGCCAACAGTATGAAGTTCAACAGGACCAAGTGCGGGGTCCTGCTCTTTGGCCACAATAACCCCAGGCAGCGCTGCAGACTGGGGGAGGAGTGGCTGGAGAGCGGCCCAGTGCAGGTACACCTGGGAGTGCTGGTTGACAACCGGTTGGACATGAGCCAGCAGTGTGCTAGGTGGCCCACAAGGCCAACGGCATCCTGGCTTGTATCAGGAATAGTGTGGCCAGCAGGAGCAGGGATGTGAATCTCCCCCTGTACTCAGCACTGGTGAGGCCTCACCTGGAGTACTGGGCACAGTTTTGGGCTCCTCACTTCCAGAAGGACACTGAGGTGCTGGAGCAGGTCCAGAGGACAAAACGAGGCTGGGGAAGGGACTAGAAGGAAAGTCTTCTGAGGAGAGGCTGAGGGAGCTGGGGTTGTTTAGCCTGGAGAAGAGGAGACTCAGGGGGGACCTTGTCCCTCTCTGCAGCTTCCTGAAGGGAGGTTGTAGTCAGGTGGAGGTCAGGCTCTTCTCCCAGGCAACTACTGACAGGAGGAGAGGCCATGGCCTGAAGCTGTGCCAAGGGAGGTTTGGGTTGGATATCAGGAAGCACTTCCTGACAGAGGGTGATCAGACATTGGAATGGACTCCCCAGGAAGCTGGTGGAGTCACTGTCCCTGGAGGTGTTTAAAGAAAGGCTGGATGTGGCACTGAGTGCCATGCTCTGGCCGATGTGGCGGTTTTGGGTCCTAGGCTGGACTTGATGATCTCAGAGGGCTTTTCCAGCCTCAGTAATTCTGTGATTCTGTGATTTCAAAATGTCTCATTCTGTAAAATTTGTTCATTGACAGGTACTAAAAAAATTAACTGTCATCTCTTTTGTTAATATGTCTCTACAAATAGTTCTTTCAGTAAGGAATACATCTTTTATATTTTCCAAGTTTTAATTTGACACTAGAGAGACACTACCTCCAGAATTACCTATATAATTTTCAACTAGTTCTACTTTTTAAACTGTACAAGTAACTTCACTTCTGTAATATCTTAAAAATATGTACTAAAGTGAGTATTATGAGTTGATGAATTTGTTTGCTGAGATAACAAAGAAGGGAAAAAATGGGCTAATATCATATACAAAAGTACCTATATGGCTGTGCTCATATGTGTGTACATTTACTATTTCCATGCGTGGTGTCCACAGGTAACAAAACTTTACACCGTTCTGCAATAAATTATCATATAAGAACAAACTAATTAATAGGAAATTCTACTTAATGCAAGCTGAGGTCTTTACAATGGTTCACCATCACCACATCTTCTTTTGTGTACATATGGGAAAACACAGAGATGTGCTCATTCTGCTGAAATAGAGAAATACTACTTGAACAGCAGTCTAGGATATCTTCTTTTAGAACTCCGTACCAAATTTAATTTAAACTCACATAGACTAAGATCATGCACTTGATATTATTTATCCTTTCTTTACTCTGGCAGTGCTGTGGTAGAAATAATCTGGAACAGTGCAGGGAAATCTGCCATTAAAACCTGCCTCAGACAATCTTGATGCCTTGCTGCTGCTGTTGCTGTTTCCTGTAAGGGCTGATCATGGGTGATGCTCCAAAACACCCTATCAGTGTAAAGCCCTACTTAGGTCTAAATGATGTAAATGGACTAGTTGAAGTATTTCAGCAGTCTAGTTAAAGCTGCTTTGTAAAACAGTGCTGGGTTTTTTTCTGCATGTCTTCAGTAGCCATATTCCTACAATACACATCACCTTTACTGGCACGGAAAAACATTTCTAGACCATGATCAAACTCACGTTGCGCATTTCTAAAACCTAAATGTGCTGTATATCACTTTGGGTTAAAAACATGCTCCTCGGTATTTCTTAAAACAAATTAGTGTATAATATATTTCATTTAAGCCTGATACAGTTACTTCATTGTTTGTCATTGCCACTTAATTTGTATTCACATAGGCTGAATGCCAAAAGGAATACAAATGCCTAATATTTCCATTAAGTCAGTGGGATTTTTGAGGATTCTGAAACGTAAATAAAAACTCTTTTTTGGCTCGATTTACAAGTATGGAAATTATTTCCTTTTGTATAATTAAAAATATTTCCACATCATGCCAGATAAACATTTTTATTATATTTCATAACTGATAATCTCAGAACTCAAAAAATAGCCTTCTACTAGTGACACTGTTATGGAAATTTATCTAGTGTGTTTTGGAATTTTTTTAAAATCTAATCCATGAATTCTTTGTTCAGTTATGCAACAGAAAAATAACAGACATATGTTTCTAATAATGGCCTCCAAATTTAGCAGAATGAGACAAGCTGGCTGGAATTCAATGAAATCTCAGTAGAATTCAGTAAAAATATGAAAATATGTTTGACATCATATGGCTTATCTTTACGTTAACATTGTTAGAAAGGATCCTGTTTTAAAAGAATGATAACCTGAAACTGAAGTGAATAATTCGTATGTTTGATAACTGTGTTATTTAATAACATTGCAAATACTGCAATCTTAAAATGGTTAACAAAGATGAACTGAAATTGTTGTGGTTTTGGTTTTTTGTATACCTAGTGTACTCCCTTTTACAATACCACTACAGTTTTTAATCCTGAGATTTGTAGAAGTAGTAATCAGCACATAATGCAGTGGATAAGGTAGCAATAGAGCTACACATATTAAGAAATAAAATGTAAAATGAAAGAAAACATATAGGAAAAGAACACATACAGTAAGAGCATGACATTTATTTGTTTGCTTTCATTTGACTGCTCAAAGTACAGCATGATAAAGATTTCTACGTGCTATTAGCACACAAATAAATGCAATCTACAGAGTGCAGCTGTTCTTTTATCCCCCCATTGATGAGTCTGTACCTTGAACTGAGAAGACAGCTGACACACACCAGATTGCTTCGAGGGAGACTAAGTGCTGTCTCTCTGCTAGGACTGCAAATATTTTTACCAGTCCTAACAACAGTTTGATTCTATGATGTTGCATCAAAACTCTTCTAAAATAAAATTCCTGCATTACTTTCTCATCTGCTTCGTTGTAACATTTGCTACTTAGCTTTAGAAGGTTTAAGGAGCATACAAAGTTACTTTTATGAGGTAATAATTTTGTTTCTTTAGATACTGTTTTTACCAATGACAGATATTCTATAATATGGTGAGAGACTATGTAAGAAACATTAGATAGATAGAATTATAGATTAATCAAACCTTCCTTTCTTAGGGAAAATTCCCATTGACTAGAGAATTATATGAAAAAGTTTATAGTAACTCAAAGTGTTGAATGAGATGCTTATGCATCCTATAAGGAGGCCTTAATAATTAAAATATGTCCTCTGAACAATGTGAATATTTTCTTAGTAGTGCCGATGGGTAACAGAGATCACAGAAAAGAGATCCTGCACTGCAGCTGTACTTCACAGAAATTTTGGCCACAGCAACCTGAAATGGTCAGGCTACAAATGCTCCTGGAGAGGTGAAAGAACAGTTCAGGACCATATTCCACCTCCCGGAGCTTGGTTCCTCTCAACCCACTCCGGTGTTCCTGCTGTCTGTGCACCACTGGAGAATCCTTGGCTGAGCAGGTAGCTTACAGAACAGCTGCACATCATGCAGGATTCCAGCTCACCAGAAGCTGCCACAGGGGTTACTTCCTACTTGCTCAGATGAAATGTTAATTCTTTCTCATTTAACTCATGCTAGACAGGATCCTTTGAAGAGGAAGAATTGTCCATTTTCTGAGTTCTACATTTCTTAATTCGTAGCTGAAGTGGACTGCAGAATGGAATTAAGTAAAGTGATGTCGTTTCGATGAATACTGCGTCAACCATATTTTTTTATATGCAAATATTTAGTTTCAATTAACTTGGGAGACTTAAAGAAATATACAAGCAGACTGCTCCAGTAGCAAAATGCACTTTCAAAATACAGTTCAGGACTTTAAAAATAGTTTTATTCCATGTACACATCTGACCCTAATCTTTCATCTGAGCATGTGAAAGCATCAGAAAATATAAAATGGAAGCTGAATTCCATTTTCCAGTGATTAGATTACATTTTCAGTATTAAATGGCAATGAAAAACACAGAGCTCAAAGATGCAGATTAAAAGATGCAATTGCTTTTCCTCTTATGCGCATGGCAGTAACATGTGCACTGAGAAAAGAGTTCACTTTATCCCAAATCATGTATGTGACCAATCAGTAACTAACTGAACATTTCAGAGCTCCACAGGAATATCAAGAACAGTAACATTATATGCTCAAAATCATAGTTGCTTGGAAAAATTATGAGATGTCTCAGAAAATGTTTGATAAGGCTCTTTTTCATACTTACTTCCTCCTTTTTTATTAGCTCTAGTTACTCAGGAAAGCTATGCTTAAATATGCATGTGCACATAAATAAAAATATATTATATAAAATGTAACATTATATATACCCTGATATACATATGTGTGTATGTATATACATATCTGTGTATATATGTGCCTGTGTGTGTATAGATATATAAACAAAGTTGGTCTAGGCTTTGGAAATCATATGGAAAATGTAAGCGGGTAATTAGATGATTCCTAAATAGTGACCCTGGGATCTTGGAAATATAAATATTACCGGTCACTAGTGCTTGCTCCTCCAGGTGGGGTTGGTTAGTCCTTCTCAGCACAGCCTGGAAGATAAGCTATCAGTGTGTCTCCAAGGTCCTTCCTTACCACTGAATCTTTCTGGAAACTGTTTTCACAGTCAGGCATAGTTCAGTCACAATGAGTGTTAAGTACTTGGTTTCCTGTCAAGCAAGAAAGATGGTTTCTCACAAAGATAAAATAGAAATTTTATTCTTACAAGTTGGCTCTTCCCTCTGATTCATAGACTTCTGAAAAAATTATCTCAGGAGATTCCGACAGTCTCCTGAAATATTGGCACCAGAGCTTCAATCACTGCTCTATCTAGTAAGGAACTTAACAAGGTTCTGCTGTACTTTTAAACCAGGAGATACTGAATTTGTTTTTCTCTGATTTAATAATTACTACCTGCAGACAGCAGCAAGTTTGAAAGAGATTGAGCTATTTTAGAAGTGCATGCAATAAATAATAATGGGTATGCTTTAGTTCATCGTCACAAGGCTCAAGGACAAATTCTAAACAGCACGACTCTGGCATTTTAATGGCTAAAAATATGTCTTCAATACACACTGTAAAATAGAAAATGCTGGCAGACAAAAAGTTACACACACAAATATAAGGGAGTAAAACTACTGCTCTTTCAGCTTCACTGTAAAGATAGCTTCGAAAAAAATATTTTGTGCTCTCAGTCCTTAGAAATCAAGGAACACCTGGTGCTCTGCAAACATTAATTGACTCTCAGAATATGTTTGAATAGACTTAAAGCTCTAATTAATTTTAAACAACCCAAGGTCCAGAAAGGTATGAGGGTCAAACTGGCAAGCTAGTGCTGGAATCCACCATCCCT
The DNA here is from genome assembly GCA_024336885.1 of Actenoides hombroni. NCBI lineage: Eukaryota > Metazoa > Chordata > Aves > Coraciiformes > Alcedinidae > Actenoides > Actenoides hombroni. The sequence continues at coordinate 15,997,569 of WUAM01000323.1, forward strand.
CACTGGGTGAAGTTTAGGACCAAACCATGCAATACCCTGTGTGAAACAATATCCCGTACCAAACTGGTGCAGAGAAACAACATAATGTCCAATACAGGGAGTGTAAGAAAGCTTTAACAGTAACAACTACAAGTAAATGAAGAAATATTTGTAGATATTTGCCTAAATGTTGCGGGTTAAAAACAGAGGTTCTGGGAGTCTCAGAGGTGCAGAAAAAGAGGCCAACGCAAACGAGCTGCAGGATCTGTCTGTACTGAAAATGCAGTTACAGTGCAGAACTACCTCAAACTGCAGTGATGGACATAAAGAAAGGATTATTAGGTAAGCACTTGGAAAACAGTAAACCTAGGAAGAATGCACAGATAGGTGGCTAAGCTTTTAGGGAATGTCTGGCATTCTCCCATACTTTAATAGAATATTAAACTGTATTTGATTGCAAACATTTTTTAGATGTCTGTTGGGTTTTTTTTATGCTACATTTTTGGAATCCATTGCAATAATTTTCCAAGAACAGCATGATGCTCTGACAACATGACTAAGTTGCAAGAAAAATTGAGGACAAATATTTTACAAGATTCAATCAGTTCTGCAATGTCAGCTGCTGAGTTTGAATACGGTATCTATGGGTAAAGGAGGATCTTGGTGAAAGGGGAATGTTCTCAACAATTCACTTACTAAAGTGAAAATACCTAAGAAAAAATACCTAAATTATAGCTTTTCCAGAGCATGCCATGCCATGCATTGTTGTATATTTACAGCATTTCATCGCTACTAAGACCCCAGATTCTGCTGCTGTGTAAGTGACATACATTATTGCACGCCTTTGTATGGAATAGCATCTTCTTGTTCATCAGAAAGCACTTAAGGGAAAAAAGTTCTCCTTTTGGAGTCAGAATTTCTAATCATAATTAGCTTAAGAAACACTGTGGTATCCAGAGGGAAGAGGGGTTTGGAGGCATTTTCATTATAAAAGAGACACCTTATTAGTCCCGTGAAAATTTTCAGATATGAAAATCCTCACTGATGTGAACATTCAGCAACTGAAATTCCCTTTCGGATTCCAAAATACTTCACAAGAAAGAAATTAGGTTCCAAAATAGTTCACAAGAAATAAATTACATGGGGGAAAAAGTTTTTATGTTAATCTTCTTTAGGACAGAATTCTTTAGAGGTATGATCACCTAAATAAATAACTGTACCCTTCTCCTGGCAGAGGTAGTGTGATAGTGTGCATTTAAAGTGATGTATTTCAATACTAAGAACTAGTAGCATGTGCTGCTGATGCATGTAAATCATGAGCAGAATTGAAGACTCTAGCTAAGAGAAATGAGCCTTAGTTTTCCCTGGAGTTGTGCTTCTCTTATAGTCCATGTGTTCCAGAAGTCTTCTGCTCATGGAAGGCTTAGAAGCAGCTTCAGATGCTTCAGCACTATTTCTCTAGATGCAGATGACCCAGACTGGTCCAAAGATGGGAGAAAACAGAGGGAAATGAGAGATTAGAAGGAAAGGATAACAGAAAATACAAAAATGACACAGAAAAAGGGTTTCCAAATCAGAAGGAGGAGGCAACCTTCTTAGTAAGAGAAGATCAGGTCTCATGAAATATTGAAGAGAGAAGTAAAAAACCATGGGCCTGCCATTATCCCCTGCAGTGGTGGAAGCCCCTGCTTTGCACTCGCTCCACACTGCTTTTAATTCCTGATGCTAATACAGGGGTGTCCCCTAGCTAGGTAGATACAAGAGTATCACTGGGGAGACACAGTTACCATCAGGAAAATTTTACATCTGAGGCCAACTTTAAGTACTTAGCTAAATGGATATTTTGCATATTCAGTGAAGGAATTACGATGCACGTATTGGATAGAAACATAATGGTCCTTAGAACTCTTTTCTAAATCAGTGTCCATAGGTACATGTGAATCTCTCTTTGTTTGTTTGTCAGTGAATCAAGAGGTGCCATTTCATAAGTCCTGGAAGTCCATTGTCATTTTAAATGCAGATATAAGCATCCTTACCAAGCAATGTTAGTACATTAGTACCCAAGGCTACTGTCTTTTAAAGAAAGCTTGAACAAGGATCTGCGGTCCTGCGACACTTCTTCTGTCCTGCCCCTCCAGATACATACTACAGATTCAATATCAGCTTGGGAAATAATTTATTTCAAATATCATTTAAATTAATTTGTTCTATACACATTTTCTGTAGATTCATGTTAGAACTCCAGCTGTTTACCATCCTCATAAGCTTTTGGCTTAAGCAAAATGAACCTGCAGAATTATTGCTGATTATAAGGTGGTCCGAATAAAATTTTAAACATTAGGGTTTTGGTTAAGGGCATATTGGAAAACATTATCATTCTTCTTGCATCCTCAACAGGTCTTTATTTAAGAAAAAGCAGAAGTACCTGTTCTCTTACTACTGTAAAAAGATCATAAAAATCATTCAGCTGCCTGCTTTCTTTGCCAAGTTGTTGCCCAAAAGTATGTTGATACCAGTCTGCAGGCACCAAGACTTAATAACAGGGTCAGCAGCTGATGGCAAACAAACTCTAACAATAAAAGTTAATTTGGAAGAAAAACAACCCACAGATACATCACTGGATCTTTGCAGATCTTTCCATGATTAATAATTCAGTGGAGGACAATTGGGGCATCTTACAAATTTAGAAAGCTATGATGACTAAGGTACCAGATTAAGAAACCTGAAAACCAAAAGCCTATACTCATATGAGACTTAGAAACAGCTTTTAGAATATATTCCACTGTCAAAATAGCTTTCTTCTGAGCTAAGGAATCCTCTTCAAGATCCCTGTGCCATTAGTCTCAGTCCTTTTTGCCAAAACTGCTAACATAACATACAACCTTACAGAAAAAATCATGCTACAAATTATAGAGGTCACAAGACAGAAATATTGATAACTACTGAGAATACCAGTTTGCACTGGAAGATTGATCACTGAGGAGTAGATTAAACTAAAACTTACTCTGCTGCTCTTTTGATAGCCATCAGACCATACTGTCTGGCAGAAATAATACATCAGCTTCACGGAGATGTGACCCCGTTGGTAACTGCAAACTGAATCTCATTATATTCCTTTTAGTACTCCTTTGAGATAAAGATTCTATTATCCATTACCTATGTCTTGGTAGAACATGTAATTTCTTATGAAATGTACTCATTCAAAAGCTAATAATATGTTTAAAGAACTATATCAGATGGTCTTAGGTCACTGCCAAGAGGGAATGAAGCTAACGCTAAATGTTCATCAATTCAAATGGTAAACGAAAAGAATCAAACCAGATTAGTTATATGCAAGTCAGAATACATTTCCGTATCAAAATGTAGTCAAGAGCAGGACACTATATTCTGAGTAGCAAAGTAAATTCTGTCTTAGTCATCTTACAAATAAACTGGAGGGAAGAATGAGAAAGGAATATACTGGAAATCTTCTGTCTACAAAGATGTTTCTTTTCTTACCGAGGGGCTGGGGGGGTGTCGGGAATTATTGTTATTGTAGGTCTGGTGCTTTCTTGGTTGGACTTATCTTTTTGAATATGATTTTGGTTTTATGCTTGGTTTTATCTTTCATTCTCCTGCCTTAATTTTTTACATCTATTTATATATATAAAAAATATATTTATATATGTACCTTGCCAGCTTGTTCTTAGAGCAATGAATTGATGCCCTCAGAGACTTGGCAAATATCACAGAGCCATTTTAGCCATAGCTTTTAGCTCTCTTACAGGCCATCAGCTTATGGAAATATTGAGACAGCATAAGCTATGTCTTGCTAATGCCATTTTTTTTTTAAGAGGATAGAACTAAAATAAGGCAGAGAAGGAAAAATACATCTTTTCAGGTTTTGTTTGCTGGTGTAGATGAGACCACAATCTCAATATTTCTTCTCTCTGGCTTATCTATTCAATGTATATCCCTGGATTGGGCCCAGTAATGATGCTGTTTTGAGCAGGGTGTGGAGGGAAGCAGGTGGGCTTCCCCAAATCCCAGGGATACTAAAGATAGCAAAGATGACCGTAAAATTCTTTCCATCCTCCCAGCCTTTCTCCACAGCCACTTCCCACACTTTTTAATGACTTTAAAAGACAGAAGAGCAGAGTCATTCCCCCATTACCCTGTCTGCTAGTTAGTTCTAATTGCCAGCACATCAATTATGATCCATTAATTTCCAGTTCCATTCCTCCCTTGTTTACCAGACATAATGTCAACCCAGACCTTGGGTTGTATCCGTAGATGTTTTTGTTTTCATCAGTTCAGTAAGCCACCATCTCTTTCAACAACCATTGTTATAGGAAAATAGGACATTCTATGAAAGGTCTCTCACTTAAAAGTCCAGTTTAAGATGCTGAGGTGTTATTGGGTTCAGCCCAATAATACCGCAGCTACTACAAGAGAAAATCCAATATGTGAGTGTCTCCTAAGTACTGATCATCTTTGCTCTGTTTAAGTGTTAAAGCTAATGCCATTACAAATTCAAATGATCCTGCCCTCTAGAGCTGTAACAACATTTAAGTAGGAAAAGTATTATGGTCTGTGTTGACTTCAAAAACTGTGTCACTCCTGAGTGTTCCTGGTATCAAGGCTGTTTCTGCAAGGGCAGTATTTTTTTTGTTCACCCAATATATGCAGCACATCAAGTCATTCTTTCCACATTATGCACTAATTAAAAAAACCCCATGTAATATGACAAGTTATGTCCAAAAATCTCTGAAGGACAGACCTACATACAACAAAGCAGCTGATACTTTCTGCACTCAACTATAACTTATTTCTATTCTCTTAAAATACATTTTACTGGCTGATCAGTTCAAAAAGTAAACGGACAGCTGCAGCAGAGAGCACACATTTTAATCGTAGAGTGCTGTAGATATGGCTGACTGCCAAAGAACACATTGTTAAAGCAAGCAGCATATAATGAAAAATTAAGATATTGGCACCAAGACCTACTGGTAATAGCTGAGGGTCAGTAAAGGACAGAGCAACAATCTAAAAGATTTTTTCCACTAGATTAAATTTAGGACAGGCAAAGCATCCTTGCTTTGGAGAAGTAGTCTGCAGTGCTGGGAACTGAGATGAGGCTCAAAACAAACATAACAGCCCCTGCTGGCTTTCCTGACCACTGTAGCTGCTCTTCTTGGCCAATCAGCAATGTGGTACAATCCTTCTTTATAGCACAACTGTTGCAGCTGGACATACAACCACTCAGATCAGCTCTGCAATGTACTTTGTCATCAATCAGTACATATTTTAATGCATGTTTTTCATTTGATACTCTATTTGGTTTTGTTTGGAAAACATCAACAATTTCCAGCCCTGGCCATTCTATGATTCTTGAAATTGCCTTTTCCCTGAAATAGGCACATATTAACAGCAGCAAGGTGAAAGAACATACTCAGATGCTCCATCCTCAGTAGCTGCCACCATTATCAGCAGTTAACATACATTGCATATGAAAATGTTTTTGAGAAATTCTTGAGTAAAATGGCTGAACATTCATTATTCAGGAAACTCCAAACACATAATTGCACCTACTCGCATTTGGGTACATATGTTGTGCTCCAATCTTTACTTACTTATTATCCTGTGCTGTTACTCAAATAGTATCGTGATTTTTTTTGTTGCTGTTCTAGACAATGATTACAGTGTCTTTACAATGATTGTGTGTCTTTATTCCGCTCGGTAATTCTATTGTCACTATCACCTACTATTGACCCTGACTTCTTTACATAAGTTGTATTTTACTCCACAGACACATTTAATTAGTTTGTCAGCATCTGCGTAGCACCCCATTTTTTTCTGTGCCTGAGAGTACTCCTTCCTTTAGAGCTATTTAGAGCTGAAGCAATTAAACAAACAGCTACAAACCGAGATGGTGAGACTCTTCAATGATGTCTTATAGAACCTAAGACTTAATATTACAGTATAATCCTAAACATTTTTTTACTTGTTTGTTTACATGAAGTCTGTCTAGGTGTACTCCCAGTCCTGGAGAGCACAGCTAAGAATCCGAAGTCTTCTCAACCTGTCGCTGCTCACAAGAAACAGACAACCATAGCTCCTGACTTCATTATTTGGAATCCTTTAGCCAAAACCAAAGGTATGAAATACAGCCTCTGTGTGTGACAGGAAATCTGGTCAGATCAATGCAGTGAGATCTTCTCTCACAAAGAAGAGCAGTCCTGAAGTTTCCAAGGTGAATCACGACGAGTGTGCTTTTGTGAATCTTTATTATAAAGCAGGAGCATTACTAACTCTTGCAGTGATTTTCAAAGTGTACAGGGATTGAGCCTGAACATCTTCAGCACAGTATTCATTATTCATCAGTGTTAGTTGAGCACAGCTCAGCCTTCCTTATGTTGCATTAGACAAGAAAGCAACATGTCTGTGATTATCAGCAAAGACAGAGCCAACCCTGCTGTGCTAGGTGATGAGAAGAAGCAGAGAGAACCATGTGATGGTAAACACATCACATGATGTCAGAGTTTTTATGTCACAACCAGCTCACATAGGAAAAGGGGGTGTATGCCTCCCTTGTCGTTTGGATGGGTTTTTTAATTTCTTCTTCCCCCCCACCTCACTTCAGCCTGTTGGTTCAGGCTATAATTGCTATCACACTGGAGAGATCACAATTCCTAATGCTTTACGGTCAGGACTGTAGTGTAAGGTATTCCTCTGACCGTGCTCCAGATTGTTTTCAGACATCAGGAATGTATTACTGTGATGAATAATGGTGCTTTCAGACATTTTGCATTAAGAAACTATACAGAAGAGCTATACTGATTTCAGTGGCTAAATACAAGCAGATGAAACCTATGGAAAAATTAGCCTTTTCGCATTACCCTTTTTAACAGGAAAGTGTGTGACAGTTGTATCATCATCTAATTTCTCATGCAAATCATCTCAACAGGGTATGAAATGAAAAGTTGTAGATTCATTCTCCTAAGCTTCTTCCATGAAGGTTTAAGCTTGGATAACCCTGAGTCTGACACCCTAATCTAAAGGTGTTTAAAAATGGAAGCGCCTATGATTCATAACCAAATATAGATGTTTTATAACTGCACCTATATGGATTTCTTTGTTTTATCCATACTGGCCCTAAGTGACTGTGACTGTCAGAGAGCTTGGGTCAATTTCTTGTTAGAAAATTGAATTACATTTGCATTATGTTAATAAAGGATGAAAAAACAGGCTGAATATAAGGAAAAGTTACGACCTGGCACAGAAAAATCAATGTAACTCTTGTTTATGGACACCTTCCTTGTCTTGGGCTCTACCAATAAGGGCTGATAGAAATACAGGTATTAAGCTTCCTTACATCTTAAGCAGCATTATTAAAGACACCTGAAAAGTGGGACAACTTAGCAGCTTAATGGCACTTTAACACCACGTGGAGACTAATCTGTAATATCTTTATTCAGGACACTTCTTCTCTGGGTTCCCTGCAAACACCCTTTCCCTCAGCCCTGTCTCAGCAAGGGAGTGCTTGAAGTGATTGAGGTCACTGGGGCAGCGAGCCCCAGTGATATAATCACAAGACTGCAAACCACAAGCATTTGAGCCTAACGTAGCTGACAAAATCACAGCCGCTGACTGACCCACATTAGGGGAGAGAGGAGAGCCGGACAGACTCATGGCTGAGCCAGACATCAATACAGATGCCTTAAGGCCCACAAACAAACAGAATTTCTCACTGATCCTCAGTCTCTTTGAGAACAGAAGGCATTTTAAGCACTGTTTGTCACTAGTATCTTTGAACAGAAAAACACCACTACTGGTAGGTAAGAGAATATATTAAAAAGGCTACAATAACAGATTCTTTTCTGAGAGTTCTATGGAACAGGCTAAGGCTAATCAGGGGCTGCTGATGAAAGGCTAATATGAATAGTCATTATCCTAATACCTCCTACACATATTATTGCAGATATAGTTGAGCTATCCATATGAAAGACAATTTTAAGAAAAAAAATTAAACAGGCATAAAATAGTGAAGCTGGAGTCAAATATAACAGTAATGAGTGCAATAAAGAATATCAATTCATTGCATCTTCTAGAGATGAGACTCAGACTAATCAAAGTAATGTACATACTAAGTATACTCAAGGTTAAAGTAACCCCAAGGCCTGCTTGTTTCAGATCCTCTACCTTCTGAAACCCTCTCAAATTTTAAGGCTTCAGTGACATTTGCTGTTGAAGACCTATGTAATTGTAATTTAACACATATGCCTTCTAAGTGAACTCTTCTTCCACAGGGTTTCTGATCAAGTTCTACTTGTAAAGTTTCCTACCACCAAGGAAACTCTTTAATCTGGTCAGAAGACCTCCAAGACTGAGCTGTTTTGTCTTTCTGTTCATCTGACAAGCTGTTAAATCACTCTTGTTTTTTTTTAAAGTCACAGAAATTTTCTCTCTGCCTTGCTCCTTACCTCCCTTCCAATTTTAATGCATGGAAGTCACATGAGCACATGTTTAACTGCCCATAAAGCTATCCCCAATGTGTTCAAATCCATCAGTGGAATATCAAGATGGAGTTTGTGATCAGAAAGCAACCATGACAAGAGGCCCAGTGTAAAATGATCCTGAAACTTTGTAAAATAATGCTTCTATGCTCTCATGATAACCTGAAAAGAGGACGAGACAAAAAGAGTACACTAATGATTACCCCCATTTATTTATCTGTGGTTCCCTTTCACTTGTGACTTTAATGCTCCCCAAGAGCAGAACAGAAAGGCCAACAGGCTGCTGCCAAGCCCCTAATACAAGCAGTTCAAGAAAGGCTAAAAGTAAGGCTAAAAGTCTGATTCTTCAGCTCTCCCACTTCTGATATAAAACTGTTGTGTGAACTTGAGTGAGACACGAGGTCAAATCTTCAAAAGCATTCTACGTTTCTAGATGATCAGCTTGAGACATGAGATTTGTCTTGCAGAAGTGCCTGGTACACCCACAGCAAGAAGCGAAGCGACTGGAACAGACAAGTGTTTTGCACCCAAGAAGCCCTAGAGTGAGGTCTACCAAGCTGCTTGCCCAGAAAAGGAAGGATTTAGCATTAAAGAGTCACTTGGAAATACACATTTCGTGTCCAATGTCACAGAGGTTTTGTGGCTGATACATTAATTCCCCAGTGTTTACGTCCTATTTATTAGAATTACTGAGGTGTCAATAAACAAAAAAAAGTAAAATGTGATAGAAAATCTAAACTACTAAAATCCTGACTCCTATCTTGTATTGCTACCAAGTATTAGAGACATACTAATAGCACATTGTCTGAGTTTCTTGCAGACAAGGCAAAAAGATACGGAATTGTGACATTTTTATTTCAGTTTTTGAAGCCCATAGCAGGCAGTGACTTTAAATTTTATTCCTTAATGGGAATTAGAAATCATTAGAAATCAGAAGTGAAGTCAAGAAGCCAAGGGGAAACCTGCTATTGCAATTTTCAGTCCTCCACATCATTGTAAGCCAATTTAAATTTAAAGACTTACCAAACATAAGATTGTATTGTTTATTCCTAATCTTCTTAAAACTGTGGCTGTGTCTGAAATGTTCCTTCTCTTGAGCATTTCAACCTTTAGTTAACAGAATGAGTTCAGTTTAATGTTCTTTTCTCACCAGAAAAAATCCAGATCCAACTTTAGCAACCACTTGTAGATTCTTAAGAGTTTCTATACAGCTGCCTAGGCAGGGCAGGGTCCAAGGGTGTGAAAAATAATTGGCTGAGGAAGAGAGACCTCTCTACCAGAAAGAGGTAAGCAGCAGCAATCCATAAATTTAAAAAGAGTTACAAACGAAGTGGAAAGGAATCTAAACTCCATTTTAGCTAATCCTTTTAGGAGTAAGTTGTTGCACAGTACAGAATAACATTGCGGGGCGGGGGGGAACATACAGGAAAAGAGAATTCTTTATCTTTCCAAAATGTATTTACAAGTTACTTTGAAGGTGGATACATTATGCATTGTTTTATATCAAGTTTTAAAACTGTGGTTGTCACAAGACTATTTGCCAATATTTATCAACAAAAGAAAGTTGCTTCAATATGGAAAGCTTATTCCAAGGTTATTTCCCTGCTTTTGGAATCAAAGCCACAGAAGTCTTGCACCAGTGAGAGGTTCCTCTTGCACAGAATAAGCAAATATTGTTCAATTTGCATTTTGGACCTTGTCACTTCTTTAATGGAGTACAAATTACAAAGTTGTCATATTGAATAAATTTAAATATGAAAATCTTTTACTAACAGACAGTCTAACTAGTAATATTCTATTAGCAATATTAGTAAGTCTATCAGTAAATTTAATATTCTGGTAAGTCACATGATACATTACCTGATAAATTATCTTCTACTTTTAGACTTTATGATAAATTACCTGATTTATTTTTTACATTCCAACACAGGTGGGATATGGATAATAATATATACCTCTTTTTAAATTTGTTTTCAGGAGATATATAACCAGACATTTGAATTTTTTTTGGAATATACTGCTTATATTTTGCATAAGTCCTTACTGTACAATTACAATGCAAACATGATACCCAGAAATCCAAAGCTATACTGAAAGGAAGAAAATCTGAATTTGCAAATGAAAAGATACACAGTCCAACCACTGTAAGAAGCTAAGACTGGTACACTGCTAGAGCTTTCTTTCAGTGCCACATTGATGTTCTGGCAAACCTGCACCCACGCAGCTTTCCTTAGCTGTGTCTTGCTTCCTCTGTGGGTCAGGTCATATGGGGAAATATGTTTCTGCAAAAGGATTGCTACTGTGAATAAAGTTCCTGCAGTCTGTTACAGGGGATTTCTGCTCTGCTACTAGGAAAGCCAAGAATCTGGAAGAATAACAAGAGCTAAAATCATTAGTGTGTTTGTTGGGTTTTTTTTCAGGATAGATGGTAATTAGGCTGCTGTATTTACTTGGGTAAAATTATGCTTTTACTAATTGCATTGACATCATTTTTTGAACTAAGTAGATTCAGGATTGATCTTTTTTTGAGTTTCCCGATGCTCCCAACTAGGTGAAAAAAAATGTATTTCAGCTTACATGAAAGTTTCTTTGTCAAATAATTCACAGGAAGTTTAAGTCAGGCTTTTGTACAGATATTCTTCCTGAAATAATTCCCATTAGAAATGAAGGACTTCAGACCTAAGTGAAATATTTTAAACACAAAGGCTATGATTATCTCTTAGACCCTGACTGCCAATTGCACATTTTAATAAAAGAAAGTTAAATACTGAAAGCTGTCTTGTAAAAGCTACTGCAAGACTGGGATACACTTTAACACTCACTTTCATTTTTTCAGGATCCTATGGGAGGAAAAAAAGCTGTGAATACAAATTGCTAGCTCATCATCACGTACCTGATCTTACATCCTCTTGCAGCTAGACACAAGAATACCCAGGCTGCTTTATTCTTTGCTAAAAGATTTGTAGAACCAGAGTAGCAATAGTACACTATCAACTGAAAGCTGTGAGGGGGCTAAATATGGAGATGAGTGAAACTTTAAATACCCTGTTTTCTCCAGTCTGTTGTGACACTTTTATCTACCCAGTTGTGTTAGCTATGCCTTCCCTGCTTTCTGCATCTGCTTTAGGTAATGTGAAAAGCTTCAGTTTGCTTTTCCATTGCCATGAAATTATGCTCCAAAGCCAAAGCATCTCCTTTCAAATTGCCTAAACACATTTTTCTAGTCCTTAGACTTGCTAAAATGACCAGATCTATGAGATCAAAGGGGAAGCTGATATGTTGATACCTGTCCAAGTTTAAGACTACTCAGAACAATCCAGTTAGTTTGAGAAATGAAAGCATTCGATCTGAATGAACTGCTAGTTCTACTACTTGCAAGTGAATATAGAATGATGCTTAGCAAAAGTTTCCAGCTAAGACATTTATTAGAATTCTAAGCTTCCTGCTCCATGTTTGCAGATATCCAAAATGCTGTGTCCTACTCAGATAATTCCACTACATTTGAGTGGTTTTCTTATAAAAATATGTAGCTCATAGGTAGCAATTGCTAGATAGCAACCTGAATGCCATCATAGTTCTGGGAAATATGTTTGGATATCTTTTATTATTACTGCTTCATTCAATCAGATAAATTCAAGTTTAGTTTCATTTGAGCTATGTTAAGAATCTGAGACACTGTAAAAACAACAGCCAGTAAGCTGCTTGCTTGTTCTGTCTTTGTACTGTGATTCACAAACCCAGGGATGCCCCTATAATAAGGCTGACCAGGAAATGGACTTCATATTTTAATGTATAATCTAAAACTCTCAGTCCAGACACGGGCAGTAGGTATGCATCATCAATCCTGCCAGCATGCTAAAATCTTCTCAAATATCACAATGACTTAAACAAGAATTAAAGTGATTGGCCTCAAGAACCCCGCCTCACTCCCATTTGCAGGAAAAGACCAAAGTTTGAAACACAACAGTCCTAGAAACACTCGTGAGCACATTTCTTTTTAAGTCTGGAAGGAACAGGTAGCTTTTGAACCCTGATGCTATTGGCACTGTCTGCGTGATGAAGCACTGTATCCTCATTTGTACTGATTGGGGTCAAATCAGCTCTAGCCTTTAATTCACTCAAACCATTGAGTATTTTTTCTAATTAGAATGTATGTCATTACCTGTTGCTACAGTAATGATAACCTACTGAACTCTAGTGAATCAATCCCCTCTGCCATGCTGCAAATTGAGCAGTTATTCTGGGGTGCACTGCGATTTTCCACAGAATTTTCTTACTGCAGTGTTTGCAAGGTCATTTCCATGAGAACCTTTGACAGCCTGCAGCACTAAATACAAAAGCACAGATACTGTTCTTTAGCTGAGGACTGATGGTCTTCAGTGAAGGACAGAGATAAAGGGCACCAAACAGATGCACTCCATCTAAACACCAAATTTTAGTTCCTGTAGGAGTTCATACATTATAGATTCAATTCTGCTGACTTTCTCACCTGGTATAGATCACAGGCTTTGAGCATCACCCCAACAGGTAACGGACGTGATCCTGACAGGTACTACAAAGCAATATTCAGAGCCCTCACAAATCTGTTGATGTCCTGGAAGGCCAGTGCAACAGTTTATTTTATCCTAACAAAGATGCCTTCCAGGCAGGAGAACTGTGCAAGGCCCACATGCCATGTGTTCAGCTCAAAAACAATTTAGAAACTGCTAAAGAGGATTTAACCAGTGATTCCAGCTCATTCTGCCATAGACAGGAATGTTTTGCAGGAAAAAGAGAACAGCAGTTAAATTAGTAACATTGCATCAAGTTTAAAAACAGTTTTCACAGGTCTACAGTTTGCGGGAGAATAGATTTGCTGTTTCTGTCCCCTCCCCCCTGCCATAACTGTGCACATTCAATAAACTTTGTTGCCTAACATTTTTCTCTTTGTGCTTTTCTTCTTACTTTCACACCCAACTGACTGTTATTTTAGTAAGACAGCTTGTGGAAAAAAGCTCAGAAATAACAAAACATCTCAGGAACAAACAGAATCGACTCCAAATTGCTAGAAACAATTAGCTGTGCTACGTGAACTGACTGCAATGCAAGAGGTGGAATTCATCTGGGAGGTCAGACTCTCTGTGCAGACCATGTCTGCTTGCCCCTGTTATTTTGAAGTAGAACATTATCAGCAGCCAGTAATGACAGACTTTAAGGGAATACGAAGACCATGGCCATGTTTCTTCAACCCAAGCCACTGGCCCTGGATTCACAGATGGGGAAAGTCTAGGCTGGCAAATGCTGATCCTTATCTATTAACCCACAACAGATCCCAGGCGTCTGGATGAGTTGCAGCAGAGTACCATAGCTGCATGGTAGTTACTTCCTTCTGCATATCAACAGTGGCACAAAAGATCTGTTTTGATCAGCCCCACAGGGCAGTGCTCTCTTTCCTAAAGAGGGTGTTCTTTGACACTCAGCCTAGTTATGCTGGCAGAAAGATCTGATCTCTCGAGACTGGCTGCTATGAGTTGGCTTGCACCTACACCAGAATCTGAGAGGGAGAACTGATTAAATTGTTACATTCTTTTGGCTACAACATGGCTGTGCTTACTTGAAAGTGAAAAATTATGCATCTAGCTTCTAGCTTTTCATTTCCAGCATAATACACTCTAGATATTGCAAATGTTTCCCAAAGAAAAGGCTCTGGAAAATTTAGCTCAACATGCAAGATGTTTTCTGAGTAAATTTGTATTGCTAGATTTTGGCAAGATACTAAAATTTAATTTCCAGATACAGATATTTGCTTATAAAGCATGAAGAGGCTCGCGTCTGTATTTCTCCACTGGCAGTCAATGATCTGCCAATAAAATACAGACACAGCAACACACCCCAGAGATTCTGTCAGCTTAAAGCTGAGGCAGAACAACTGGAAATCTGTAACGACAGATTCCAAGAGATGTTTATCTCTTGGTGTTCACCAAAAAATACGGGGCCAGGACCTGATCTCTCTTATTCTAGTGTAAAGACCAGTTTCTCATAGTGGTACTGAAAACATTTCAGACAACAATGTTACATATTAGAGTACTCCAAGAACATGTCAGTCAGCTGGCAGCAGGGGGACATGATGGCAACGTAGGTGGCTAATGCAGCCACCAACCTCACATTGGTCCCCTTCTGAAGAGACGGGACAACAACATTTTACATACGTGCTAGTGGAAAGATTGAGCCCACATGCCACGTCCCACCACGCAGATCTGCAGTTCTGCCTGTGCGTTGTTCACCATCATTAGGTCATTTCCTTAGCACGAAGCTCCTCTTGTACTGTCGTAAGTGAAAAAATTCTCTATGTGCCAATGAAGAGCTATGTATCAGATTCATGTGAGTTAAAAATTCTCAATGTGCCAATGAAGAGCTACGTATCAGATCCACATGGGTTAAAAATTCTCTATGTGCCAATGAAGAGCTACGTATCAGATCCACATGGGTTAACTGAATGGGCCAGGGAATTGATTTGTCCACAATGATACAGCGGAATGATGCATTGCAGGATGACACTGCAAAATGAGCAAGTCAAACCCTCAGGGATCCAAGAGGAATTTTCCTGGTATCTGAACACTGTAAATAGGTGCCTAAAATATATTTTAGTGTGCTTATGAGACTAAAATGGAGCTGTATAAGGGCATCCAGCAAATTCTGCATGAGTACCCAAAATGTTTACCACACAAATGATATATAAGTTTAATATGCAAGCTCTACAGAATTTTCCTTGTGTTTAATACAAAGGACAACAGTTACTGGACCTTGATGGAAAATTTGTCAAACGTATTTTATTCTCCTCCTGTTGCAGACTGTGACACCTTTTTTGGCTTCAGGCTGGAATGCATTCAGCTCAACTTTTGCCTGATCTGATTCATAAACCTGCTTCTCTTTTTCACTCTGACTTTTGCCTGTTGTATATAAATAACTTGAAAATTTGAGAAGCTACCTAAACTATCAATTAGTTCATCTCTCAGGCTTGCAGCTCTTACCATCATCCCAATTATGACAGTATTAAGAACAATCAGAAGACTAATAACAGTCATTTTTTCAAACCCTTTATCCTGTGGCATCTAAAGGTCTCCTTAGTCTTAAATAAGAGCACTCAGAAGGCTGTGGAAGGGCAAGGACACATCCATCCTCCAGGGACCTGGCCAGCTGTGGAGTGTACATGTCACAGCCAAACTACAAGGGTCATTTATTTTAATGTCTTAGTCATTTGTTATCAGTCTGGCAGCTTCTTGTACTAGAAGCCCAATCCTAACCACTTCAGAATATTATATGCATTACTTTCTTCATTTTGCTATGGATTGGTTTCCCTTCTGTAGTATCATGTTCAGGAAGAGCACAGAGTGGATACAGAAGTTTCCTCCTGGCCATCTAAAGAAAGAGCAAGGAGAGCAGTTGCTGTCCAGTGGCCCCAGAAGCTGGGCATACATTGAAAATACTGTTCCCCTGGGAGGGTATTCTACCTCTCAAGCACCACTTCCCAACAGCACCCTGCACTTTGAAGGGCTAGAGGAACACAGAGCATTAGTGTTGCTTCAACATAAACTACAAAGCAGATTAAAGGTGCAGCTAAGCTATCTCTTCATAGCACCATTTATTAGTTTAAGCTTGGCTGCACACAGTATGGTGAATGCATTGCAGGGTCAATTCTCCCCAGATGTATCACAGCTTGAGAACTGCTTGTAAATACCCAATAACCAAATCCAGCTTCAACAAAAGGGGAGAAAAAAAAATGTAATGACATTTGTAGCTAAATTGATGCATATGAACAGTGATGCTGTAATTATAGTTTAGGAGCTTTTCTATTTAGAATAGCCATTTTCTGTTTTTTGTATCCATCTCAAGTTGTATAATAGCCTGAAGTAGATCAAGTACCTTCTAGTCCAGAAATACTAAATGAACAGCATACCTAATTAAAAATGGTTAAGTAAAAAAAATAAAATTATTTCGAGTACCCCATGCCACAGACTCCTGTGGGTATGTGCATCGACCTAATCCATCTCTGCTTCTCCCCAGTTCATAAACCTATTCATGGCAGTGCCTAAAGATGCAAGAGTTAACCCTTCCCATTGCACCCAAGCCCTTTCCCCCTGCATGCAGGCAGTCTTCAGTGGAGTCCTAATGTCCATCTGGATCTCAAACAGCAGGAACCAACACAACCAAGGTGGGTTGCCTTACAAATATGGGAACACTACAGAACTGCTGAAGTGCTCTGCTCCTGTTGGTTTTCCAGCGTGTTTGCTGGGGTACTGATGAGATGCAGCAGGGTTTGGAGCTTTCAGGACCAGTCGATGCTTTGCAAGCATCTCAGCGACAGCAATTTTTGCCTTAAGTAACAATAGGTAAGTTGCATCAATAACCTGGCACTGTCATGGGCTTCACCTGCAGAGGGATGCTAGGAAGTGTAAATTCTTGGCACAACAGATGGTATTAGAGTGCCAAAGCAGTTTTATAATCTGCATATCCTGAGACAGAGACTGTGCCTGCAACAGCAGGGGCAGAACTTGGGCTACATTTCATGGATGGGCACACAGGAGTCACTGCTCATGTGTGGACAGGTCTGCCCTGTAGGAGCCAGGGAAGCCCTGGGGCCAGGCCAAGGTGGCCCAATAACAGTTTAGCACTCACCAGATCCCTGGTTAATCTGACAGTATCTTGACAGTATTAAAGCCTGCAATTTCTAGGAGCTCTACCCGCAGGCGTACAGACTTCCAGTCAATCTTCTTCACACCTTGGATGACTGACAGCACTTCTGGTGCTAGGAGCTGCTGTGGGGCCCAGTGGAGAGCCAAGTACATCAGCCTCGTATAGCTCTTGTGCTGGGAAATTTGTACAAGTGGCCAGACAGCCACTGCACAAAGAGAACAACACCTGGAGCCCATTCCCACCTTACTGTCAGGAAACCTACTGATAGAGATGTACACACTGATATGCTTCTTTGTGGCTTATCTTCTTCCAGTCATTTCTTACAGCTCTGCAGTAATTACAAGCCCTATCCATGTTTCCTGAAGTCAGCAGAATATTCCCTTTGGAGTCATTAGTTTGAAGGTTTTTTTCCCCCACACTCAATTTAGAATTGAATTAACATTACAAATTTTCTACTGTCTTTTTTTTCATCATAAGTCTTTTTATACAGTTGAGGAATTTCAGCTCTCAATAGGGGCTTTCATTAAAGTATTTTGCTATTGTTGAAACAGTATTTTCGCAAAAGAATGGTGTGTTCTTCTCTGGAAAGGTATTTAAATGGCTCCTTAATTTTAGATAAAAGTTTCAATGTGATAGAAATTACTCATATACTATTCAATTTAAATTGCATGATGTTTCTAGGCCCATATCTAAAACTAAAATGAAGGCTAGCTTTTTTTCAGAAGCTCATACAGGAACTGCATTATTTCTCCTCATTAGTAGCCAGTTGTTTTGATTTAAATTCACATTGTACATAGATATCAATTATAAAATAATTTAACAAACCAAACTGATATGCTTCACTTAATTTCACATTTAAAAAAAAATAAAGTACAGGTAACAGCCTGCACTTTCTTTATACCTTGCATCAGCAGCATGAGTTTTAATTATTCTATTGAGTTTTATATAGAATTGAAATCCCTTTTGTTCCCTTTTTCTTACATGCCTATGAGGCACTAACCAGGGCTACAGCAATTTATGTACATGTATAAAAGTCTGTAGGAAAACAGCACATGAGATCCCAGTTGCCCAGGCTCCACGTGGGGAAAGGAGCAGGGAAGAGAGGTTGCTGTGTGAAACCTTTGTGCTTTGAAGTTGTTTTTACAAACCTGGTCATAATCCAGATTCTGCACAGACAGTACAAACTGGAACCAGCTTGGGGCATCCCAACATCTACTCTGCTCCTTTTATCCTCTCAGGGTAAAAACCAGCAGTAGTTTCATGTACTGGCATCCACCTTCTCTCCTGTATCTTCCAGCCTGTCTTGCTGAGGCCAGGTTCAGAGATGCCCCGTGCCTTAGTTGCAGTCCCAGGATACCTCCCTCATAGGGTGGTTTCTGTGCCATTTCTAAATCCTCCATTTGTTGTTAGATCAACGAGAGGGAGACATAAAACCCAAACCAAAACAACCCAACCCTGCCCAACTGTGTAAGAGTGGTTCACAGCAAGGCAGTTTAACTGCCCATGAAGGACTGAAAGGACCCATTGTTAGTGGGCACTGCTGGGTGCTGTGAAGGCTGACCTCAGCTGCAGCACCAGCTCAGTTGCTCTGCTCTTGGTGCTGGCTCTTACCTAAGGCCATTAGAGGCCAAGGCTCTTCTGTGAGGAATTCTGCCTGATGTTGGGGAAGAAATAGAGTTTGGTATGGGGTGCTGTATAAAATCATATGGTGTCTGAGTACTGACTCCCTACTCTGAAGGCTGAGAACAGGGCTTCACCTCTCTCTGCACACATGGTGGTTGTTTTCTCCAGGCTCTGGAAAACTGGGAAGTCTACATGCTTATTATTTGATTTCTTGCATTGCTTTTCAGACGCAAGCAAATATTTCCCTAGGGAAAGAGTGGAACAGGTATTTATTCTGTGAGAACAAACATGATTTTTCTGTCTGTTTTAAGAAGGAATAAACGGGCAGCAGTAAACAGCAAAGCTTCAGATTCAATAAGCTACTTAAAGCAGCTGTGCTGATGCCTCCAGCCAGCAATGTGCTCATCTAAACAGCTGCATGACATAAATAGAAGCTGCTCACTCTTATCTTTCAGCTAAATACAGACCTATGGGCTCTAACCCCTGTAAAACTCCTGTGCTGCTCCTTCAGGGGAAAGCAAATGTTTCCCAATTAAAATGCCTCTAACCACAGAAAGAGTTTAAAATCACCATGAGACCAGCTATAGCTTCCTCTTGTGTACATACTGAGAGTCCCTGAGGTCTCTGCTGGGGTCCGGACTAAGGGAATCTGACAGGCTTGCTTACCCCAGTATGGGTACTGTCCAGACTCTTCAAATAAGAATATTATTATTTAACAGAACTCATTTCCTAAGCATCCAGAAGAATAGCTCCAAACAAGAAGTGGTTTATGTCGCTAACCATCACAGGCAGTACATCAAAAGGACCACATTACTAAAATCACAACACAGGTCAGCAACCCACTGTCCGGATCTTGCTAAACACAGTATTTGATATACATTTAAGCAGTGATCCCTAGACAGGGAACTATGGATCACAGGCTGAAAAACCACTGCAAGAGAGAGTGGTGCTTTCTCTACAGAAGCCAAGTTACCCCCCAGCATCTGCCTCATTTAAACAGTGCCAGATTTAGGGTTTGTCAGAAAGGGACCTTGACTTGATTTTTCAGATGCAACTAAAACTCTAGCATAAATTGTCTCATAGAGTCTTAACATTACACTAACAAAGTAAAAAGCAAAACATTATTTCTAACACTTTCTTAATAAAAATAGTAAGCTAAATATCCCAGCTGCAAAACAAATACTTTCTAGAATTGCTTGCCTTAATTTAATCTATGTTAAATAAAATCTTTCAGACATAAGGAAAAGTTTTTCTAAATATTTGCATTGTCATCTCCTCTGTGTATAATAAACTGCTTTTCCCTTTTTAGTTTAGTTTTTCTTAGTTAACTAAGACTCTAATTTATTGGATCCCAAATTTGTACAAATTCTTTTTGAGAGTTTCCTAGTGAGGCTTACAGAATAGAGTGGATGTAAAATGTAGAAGCGATTATTGTGGAGTAATTGTCATTTGTTCCTCATGAAAAGACCTGTTTAAAAGCATGCACTGTAATAGAATTTTATTCCATGTATGGTGGATTAATATGTCAAGAGAACAGAGTCTTCAGTGCACCTGACACCACATCTTCAGTACAGAAATGTTACCCTAATTATACAAAAGATGCATTCCAAAATGAGAACTTTTATGTCAGAAAAATGAAAATACAGTTTTGAGGGGGTTTCTTCCCACTATCTGCTGATGCAGTGATATTTCAGAGTATTTAATAATGTTTTGCAATCAAAAGTTGAGGCATAAACTATGAAAGCTTCTTTTAATAGAAAAAAACACAACCAAGGGGCTGTTCATCCATTCTCAGAGCTGAAAGTTTACAATTTATCTATTGCTTTAAAAACTGATTTTGTTTGGCAAACTGAAAAAGCACAGCAAAAATAGATGTTACAAGTATTTCCAGATGCAGCCTTGTAATTAGTATCAACAGCTACTTAGGGCATTATGCTAATTATGCTCCCCAAATATATGCAAATAATATGAAGGGGGGGGCACTCCTAGCTGCCTTTACAGTATTGGGCAGTTATCCAATTAGACTATCAGATGCCCCTAGGCTAGTCCCTGCCTGGATGGTCACCACAGCCATGCATGTTTAGAAATGTTACTGATTGTCTGGAAATCTCAGGTTTTTCTAAAGCTGCATGAATTTTAAGGCCAGAGCTGTAAGACCTCCCCATCCAGACAGGATGTGAGGGGTAACTGGTAAAGAGAAGGCTTGACCAGCACAAAGAGCTGGCAAAGCAAAAGTTTCGGGGGATTTGTAACAGGATAGCAATCTTTTTACCCTTATGTCACTGGTTCAAATCTTGTCCCAACGGGAAATGAAAGAAAGCAGAGGCCTTGGCAGCTGTCTAAATGGGTTTGTATTCTCAAACCCGTTTTAATGGGTGCAGTCTTTCCTTCAGACTCCAAGCATTACTGCAGGCGTGAGCACCTGCTTATAGCAGGCATTCTTCCCCAGTGCCTAATCTCTAATTACCAGTGCAAAGCCCTTCAAGATACTGAGAAGTGTTTTACCGTGCATGAAATAGGTGCTCTATGGATCTTGCCACACTAAGCAGCTCCATCTGCTTTTTTTTCCACGTCAGCTCAAGATTTGAAATCACAACTGAGGCAAAACTCACTAATTGCTGTCTTTGACGCTGTTTTGATTGATTCTAATGAGAGCAGGACAGAACTTCTTCATATTTCAGCTCCAACTCCACAGACAGCAGACTAGTTGTAAAGTCTAGTCCAACCTACAAAAACAAGATTGGAGCAGCAGTATCAGTTACGGGGCTGTCTGTGACTATGTGGCTCTAGAATAGATACCATTATTCCCTCCTCATCCTGGGCTCCTGGCACGTGAAAGCTTCTAGTGTTGCTAGCTGAACTTTGCTGACATAGCAGGCATACACTATGGCCTTCAGAGAGCTTTATAATCAATCTTTATTTTGTATGCAACTGTTTTACACTGCATGTGAGAATAAATGGCACAACTGTTCAGATTTATGGCTGACTTTATGTTGCTGTTTCCTGACTGGACACATCCAAACACGATTTCTGTCACAGGATAGAAAGGGGACATTTTCACTAGCCTTATTAATCCTGAATAAATAATGATGATAATTACCTAATGCCAGGTCAGTTTACAGCTTAATTAACCTGCATCTGCTCCCAAGAATCAAAGGCAAAAAACTACTGTTGAAGTATTAAACAATAGCTGGCATTGCACTTCCAGGATATTACACAGAATTGCAGACAAACAGCAATTACTGATTTTAGAGAATCATGTGGCTTAAATGCAATGTAAGGCTTTGAAAAATCTAGGCATTAGAAGAAACCATCTGACCTGATCAGCAAGCTGAGCATTCAAGAACAGTAGTGAACACTTAGCACAAATAACTGAGGGGAAACAGGTTTCAAAATTATTGAAGCTCCTCAGAAGTACTGTAAGATTTGTGATGTATAGAGATCTTTGGAGAAGAATCAGAAAGAAGCAAACACAACTATGGAATTCAAGTATTATTCTAGGAAATAGTGCAAGTCCTTAAGGAGATATGTCACAACGTGATACACAATACAAGAGTATATTAAGTAATTGCTAAAAATCACTTAGTGACTCAAGACTGACTTTGGAAGTAGGTTCATCCATAAGCTAAGCATCTCTGTTTTCAGAGTCAGAAAACGGCACAGCGGTGCTGTTTTCTAAAGCAAGCCCTCCAGATTTCACATTGTTAACCCACCTTGCAAACACAGGGCCATTCTATCCCAGGCAGTGATGCAGTGCAGTGTAAATAATCTTCACAGCTCATACTTTTATGTATTATCACCAGGGAATTTATGCTGTGAACAAGCAAAGGCACTTATGACTGTAGGGTTTTATACAGTAAACTCCTCTGTTCTTGTTTAGATGCTCACATCGTAAATAGTTGTGGGGTTCATTTTGTCCATTACTCTTAGCTATCAGTTCAAAGGAGGTATAATGAAACCAAAAGGCATTAAGCCTTTCTGTCTGCCAGAGGCTTAAATGTAGTACAAAAGAAGACCTAAGTGACAGAGGTGAGCACAGGAGTACAAATCACATAAAACAGCATTGCTCACTGTGACAGGCAGGTCAGCTCAGCACACCAGCAGCATTGTCTAACTCTTGTATCTCTTAACTCGTTGTTGAGACAGAGGACAGTTTGGAAGAGATTCACATGGACATTTTTGGTAGAATTTTCACTATTTCTTAATGAAAGCCCAGAGGAATTTAAGAAATCTGCTGTGTTGAAATAAAACATAACAACCTTTGCAGACAAAGGAGTGGTGCAAGTTGTTGTGTGCCAGTCAGAAGCAAGGTTTGACATCTCACTGCAAAGGAGTTAGAGGCACTAGACTGAAAGCATCTGAAGGAGAGAGAGATAATAATATCTCATGTGCAAGAACAGAGAGGGGTGAAAGATGGGAAACTCAAAAAAGACTTAAACCAATAGGAAGGCCCTGCCTCAGCATGCCATGAGGATGCAGGAAGGTTTGCTAAGGATGCAGAGGAGCACACTACAGTAACAGAAGCGTGAAAGGGTTACAGCCTGAACAGGAGGCTTAGTGTGGATGGAAAGGAAGGACTGTATCCTTTACAGCTTTGATTCAAGGTCAGCTTGTGAAATACAGACCCCTTTTGGACATAAGGACATTTGCAGAAGTCTGGATGATACCCACACAGTGGATACCATCCTGAGTCACAAAAGCACAGTGGCAATGCCTGCAGCAGTCAAAGAAAAAGCTGAAAAGCTGTGCTAAGGTTGACACTGACATAGTGCCAGCAAGACTGGCCAAGGCTTCATTTGGTGGGATGGGATAACAGAAGGATAAGGATGCTGAAGTGTGCACATAAAAACAGCAGTTACCTGGGGCTTTGCAGGAAGTATTTCCTGCAGCCAAGCTGTACAGGAAGAAGAAAATGGGATCAAGCCTCCTGCAATCGATCTTTCCAGCAGCCTCTCAGACCATTTGAGACACCTGTCCCAGCAGACATTACTGAAGAGCAGACAATGCTACACAATGACACTATCACAGAAAGCAAGCGACAGGTTTTGGGAGGAAGACCATACGGAGTGATGTGAAAAGCAGGTGATTGGCCCAGAAGGATGAAGAAGGTGTGCTTGATATCAGCTCAGTGGGGTCTGAGAGGCTTTAGCAGCATGGAGAGAATTACTAGAGATAAAACAGAGCCCCAGAGCCAGGCTGGGGGGAGATGGACTCCAGACAGCAAGGACAGCCAGCAGTCACATCACAGCAATAAAGGGGAAAGCAGGCAGGAACTGGAAAACAAGGTGGAGATAGTGAGAAGGCTTCCAAGTAACATTCTTTCAGGGTTTATGTTACCAGTAAGCACACATTTCACAGTGTCAAGGTTAAGTTTCAGCTTCCATCATAACATCTCTTTCACACTCTCATCACTTTCTGAAACAAATTCCTTAAGGACTGTAATTTTCCACATTTCACTGCAGCTTAGAGGGGGAAAGGTGCAGAGTGCTGAGGCTCAGCAAACACATACGATGCTTGAGGTTTCCTCCTCTCCATACTACATTTTTGTAGATGCAGACCCCTATTCATAATTTAACATGTTCCACACAGTATTGATAGTTTGACAAATGACATGCAATAGAGAGGAGGTATTGCAAATCATGTGAGAAGCGACAAGGTCCAACTGGGCATTGAACCTCAGTTCTGCATTTCTGCACATTTGATTTCAAGCTTAAATTGCATTTTCTGATAAATGCTTCATTATCAGTTTCACTGTTCATATTAGCATTATATGTACAAAACATGAAGACAAAAGGATATTTCTTATATAAATTGATTTATACCTACAAAATATTCTAACACTAGATGGAAGAACATTTCCTAGATGTAACATAAACTTGTTTTGGAATTCAAGCTGAAAAATGCCACCATTGTTTCTTTCTAATCTGTTTTTTCTAAAAGTGTATTCCAAAAGTCCTATTTTTTTTTTTTCCTGATAACAGTTGTATTTCACTTTTCAACACATAATTCCACCCAGCTGGGAACACAAGGTTGAACTGGAGAAGTTAACAAAACAGCAATAAGATAGTTTCTTGAAAATATGAATGCAGGTCACAACTTTGCAATGAAATATTAAAGCATTAACTTGTCACGGTTTAGGGTTAAACCAGGACATAACCTTGTTTTACAGAGAAGAAAAAAACTAAAATCCATGAGGATGTCACAGTATGAGCCAAAATGGGCAGATTCGTTGCCTGCAGCCTTCCATTCAGCCCCTGCTTCACACTGCTCCAAATGCAGTCCAGGCTATGCCATGCACAGTGCACATGCTCAGCCCTCAGACACAGCACTGCAGGCACAGCAGCCCAGCAGCACAGCAGCCCAGCAGCACAGCAGCCCTTTTCAGGGGCAGCCCATGGGTTCCAGTAACAACTTGGGAGCTGCACAAGTTCACTAGGAATGACAATGTGCAGAACGACTGCAAGGAACTTCAGAAGTATCACGGCAACTGGGCAATACCTCTATCCTCAGCTCTGGGACAGCAGAGTAAGCAAAGATTTCACTGCTAGAAGAAGGTGGCAAGGACTGCATCCTGCTCAGCCGCTGACCAAACAGTGACTAACCCAGTGAGGCTATGTCTAGGGCTTATGGAAATAAGCAGCAATAAGCTAGGAAATGTAGAGCATCATCTTTATCCATGTCTGTGTAAGAAGCCTGCCTGAAAAGAAGTGGAGTAAGGGAGTCTAACACCCCTCCCGGTTCAGGACAGACAACATCTGGTAATGAGAGAGAGCTGTGATGTACGAGAAAGTGAAGTGGCAAAAGGATAAAAATAGTGGCTGAAAATTCCATGTTAATCTTAGAGAATAAACACTTTATGTTGATGCTTTTGAGGTCTAGCTTTAGATACACATTCTTAAACATAAATTTTCTTTAAAATAATGAAATCACTTCATAACTGCTTTGATGGCTTCGTTTTTACTAAAAGCGTAATTAATAACATTTATTCAATTCTACAAAATATGTCATCAAGGATGTGAACTAACACACATTGTTAACTGAATACTGACTAAAACCAGCAATAATTTACAGGATTGGCAAGTTTTAAATTCAAACGGTTTTGTCATAAAACAAAGCAAATCTGCATAGAAAAGCCATTTGAGGTATAAGCATTTCTAATCATTTTCTGTCTTTTAAATGCCCCTCCGTTAGCAGAAGTGCAGCTTTTATCCTCAACTTCGAGCTCAGCCAAAGAAAACTTCTTTCAATACTAACTTTTCATTTAGTACCCTCTGCTGGCCAAAGCAAGCACAGACAGGCACACACAAGTCAAACCCCCAGACTCCGGAAAAAGCTAGTGCAAACCTGGCAGTGACCTTCAGCAGAGATGACCTGATCTGTCAGTGGAGAAAGCTAGCAAGCACACTCAACCTGCAGCAGAAAAAGCAATCCAGCTCTCCAAGCCTAAGCAGATTGTCACAACTCAGGAGGTGCCCCAAGAGCTCTCAGGTGTATCATCACTTATGTTCACTTTCCTAGCATGAGCTTGTGTTAAAAATAAAATTGCTCCTTAGTCAACTGGAAGGAATGGCGAAAGCCTTAGGTCTGCTTCTTCTTCCTCCTACTCAAGGAGAACAGTTTGTGAATCACGTCATAACCTTATCTTTCCCTCTTTCTACAGTGAAACCTTTAAGCAAGAAATTTGTCTGTAACTTTTAGATACAAAGATTTCCTGCAGTAAACCATGCTGTCTGCAGCTGGAGATAGAAACAATCACTGAGCAGGCAGGCCCAGAGCACCTTGCCACTCCTTCATGCTCTCCTTGTAAGCTGTGAAGTGCTTTCCTTTGTGCAGGCTCTCAGGTGCAGGCCACCTTTGAGCAGTGCCCTATTTTCACAGTGTTTTTTTTCCCTTGGAGGCATGTGGCTTTGTCTGCCCTGTTAAGGGCTATACTCAGGTTCAGAACACACCCGGCTGGCACAGGGGTGACCCAAGAGGTCAACACCCGCCCCAGGTTTTGCCATCAGGGGACAGTCACCTCCACACACAGCTGACTATGAGCAGCCCAAAGAGTTTTCCCTAACCCAGCAGGCTTTAATGTGTTGCAAAAATACCATCAAGGTAAACTCAAGGTAAACTGCTAAAAGCAATTGCTCTCAGCCTGCACTCTGCTCAAATTTCACTGCTGCTTTTCAAGCCCAGGAAGAAGCCTTCCTGCAACTCGTATTAATCTGTCCATCCTAGGCTTTATCTCTCCCTACAAACTGCCAGAACGACTGGCTTGACTCATGAGAGAGTCACAAATCAAGCAGAACAACACATAGATCAGGCTCAGCTCCTGATCCAGGGCTCCAGTGCCACCTCACTGCTGGCAGCTGATACTGCAGAAGCATCTGCTTTTCTCTTGAACTTACCATTCCTGGCACAAGTGGGTGAAGGTAAAGGCAGATCTCTCTTCTTGCATTTCCTTTCCTGTTTCAGGAGAAAGCTCTGCATGTTTACAAAACGCAGTGAAGCTGTTGGATGCTTGTGTCAAATAATGAAAGCCAAACATTAGTCTGAAGTGAGTATTTGCATTCACAGGCCTGGCCCAGGTCAAGACAGAGCGTGCAAACCAAACACCTCAGGGAAAACTGTCACTGTAATGATACCAAAAAGCTCCGCCTGCTCAGTGGTATGACATGCAATTCATTTTTGTCTACAGCTTATAAAAGCAAAGCCAAAATACTTACACCACGAGTTAACCATCAGGACAGAGAGAAAGGAGGAGAGGAAAGTGCCACAGGGAGATTCAACACAACAAAGACCAGCCTTGCTTACTACTACATAACAGCATCAGGTAAGCACATCACTGCCAAGTATGGTACACCATGGTCTAGCCCTGTCAGACAGTGGGTTTTAACTATGTCCTTATGATTGGCATAAACCCCCAAAGATCTGGCATTGGTTCCATATACAATCTTGTGAACCAGTTATGCTGTAAACAGTCATGGGACTGGCATTTTGTAACAAATTCATGACCTTAGTCCAAAGCAACCACTGGCTGAACTGGGCTGTTAGGTGACATGTTGGAAAGGTTCTGCCTTTGCCAAGACAGACAGGGACCTGTGAGCTGCAACATGCCTGAAACAAGTCTCTGGCAGGGCACAAGCTCCAGCAAGGTGGACATCTTGTCACAGCCTTTGCCAGCTACAGAGATTTATTCTTTTTTTTTTAAATCCTTTATCCCCAGACAATAGAAAGCTTCCTGACCACCACGGGTAATTGTTACCAGGAGGATTTTGATTTTCCCTCCCGAGATGTCTATGCCAGAATTTGGAAGGATAAGTCTCCATAAGTAAAAGTGCCTCATCTTCCTATTTCATCTTTGTGGGTGGCAGGGAAAGAAGAAAAAAAGCAGAAAGCAGGTACTGGGCATCACCTACCTACAAGTGCCAGGAAAGATTGTCAGCAGGAGTAAGGTTAAGGCAGTTTGAGAAGCATCAGTCCAAAGAAACAGTTCCCTACCTTTGTGCTACTGCTGTGTACTTGAGGAGGTGAGCACCTCCTGACCAAGACTGGCACAGCAGGCGCAATGCACCAGCTCTCCTCCTGCTTTCTGAGGTGGGTCTGTCCCAGGTGGGTAAAGGGGGCCAGGGGAGCAGGCAGGCACCAATATATGGTCAGGGCTCAGAAAAGAAAGCTGTGCTCGTCCTTCTCTGGTCTACTTGGTCTCTTAATAGCAACACAGCCACCTAAAATTCCCAGGATAATTGACAGCCTCAAGTATGCTTTTGTCAACTATTTTGTTGGTGTACTTGAAGTTCAGCAAATTAGAGGAAAGTATTTCCTTTGAAGAAGCCATTAGACAATCATAGAAGGCCTTTTAAAGAAGTTTACTACTGGAGCCACAGTGCTTGATGGTTGAAGTAAGATTTACAGCTCTGAACCTTTGTATCACTCTTGCTTTCTCACATTTTTAAAACTACATAGATATACCTAAGCTGCTTGGATTGTCTAAGTTCATTCCCTCCCTTTTGGAAATATTGCAGTGGAGAGTCCACACCTCAAACCATAACAGAAACCACACATGTGGCCAGCAAGAGCTGAAAAAGCTTCATTATCTACACCTTGCTCTGGCATAATGTGATGAAGCATTTTTCCACTAAATCTTAAAGTGAAAATCCCTTCCAATTAAATAACAAACACAAAATTCTGCTCCTTTTCCAGATGTGCTTTTCTGGTTTTGCTCCTCTTAAATGTAATGCATTTAATTTCCAGGTGCATTACCTGAGGCCTAGGCGATAAGAAAGGGGATGACCTCCTGAAGGTCGCAACTCCCAAGAACTTCCCCATCCTTCTCTAAGTATGGCCAAATCCTGACATACAGAGATAACGTGCAGAGTGCTCAGCAGGCAGCAGTACCTCCCAGAGCTTCAAGTTTAACAACAAGTATGGCAGCAGGGAACTGTCAGCTACAGATTCCATACTTCCTGGAGCCTTATACACAGTCACCCAGCTGCATGCACAATGCTGGTGAACTAGATTACCCATTATCCAGTCACCCATCCTGCCAGCACAGTATAGCTACTTCAAGTTTATGGCTTGGATTCTCACCTCACTGAGACAAATTTAATGGCAGCTTTGGGGCAGTGTAAGCTATAGTATGAGATATAAAGAACAAGCTGGCGAGTTCCTTGCTAGGGAGGTGACATGCAGGTGCTACCCAGAAGAGCCTGCTAAAAAACCTGGCTAGTACCAGCATGGATAACATTACTGACAAACATTTGACTCAGTCTAATTTAGGGGCACAGCTTATATTACTATTATTTTATATTAAAACTAAGCAGAGTTTAGCCAAACTCATTTAAAGCAATTCAGAAGTTATTAGCTAATGTACACAAAACAAGGGTGGCATTTCCAATTTACAGCTCTAGAAGTCTGCCCATCTCTGTAGGTGTTGGTACCCTCCTTGTTCCTCTGAAAGTCTCAGCTGCTGTGAACATGAAGGGTACACCTCTCCCACTGCTGGAGAGGTGTACTGTGTCTGTTGAACAGATGCACTGAGATCAGATTTGCCAAAGGTCAGGCAGAGTTATATTTTTCAAGTCTTAGTTCAGCCTCAACTAGGAAGCTTTTTAGCCTACACGAGAGGGACAAACTGAAATGTTACACTTTGAGAACTATTCCAATCAAACAACAATGCAAAGTCTCACGTTTAGCACAGAAGACCTCCCTTTTGGCTCGTTGAGGGGGACTCAGATTCATTAACTTTAAGACCAAATTTTCTCTAATACCAGATGAGGCAATATTATATTCTTGGCCAAAACTCCATTTGATTAATCTATTTGTGTCACACAAATTCCAGCCCAAAACAGAGGTTCCTTAAACTCTAATATTTCTGCACATTTCTGCAGATAAGAATGAGGACCAATGTTTTCTACCACTGATATTTGACCCTAAGCTGGTGAGAAGCAGAAAAAGGAGCACAAAGGAAGCAATGGGAAAAGAATCACTGAAACTTATGAAAAAAAAACCAACCGAAAAGTATGAATGGCTTAAGAATACTGTGCTTTTTCCTCCTCCCATCTATTTCCCCTCCATCACTTATTTCCCTCCCAAACACCACTTCTGTTACTTTCTGCTTCACTTCTGGCACTGGCAAGCCTAAGCATTCCGAAATCGAAAGCCAGGCCCTCAAGATTACTTGGTTGACTTTGAGACCACACAGATCTTTAAAGCAGCACCCCCTGCAGTGTGCCTGCAGAGTTTACTTCACACAGAGCATTTGCCCATAAAGAGCTTAGAGTAACAGCTGATACACTAAATATTAATAGAGGAGAGGAGAGGAGAGGAGAGGAGAGGAGAGAAGAGAAGAGAAGAGAAGAGAAGAGAAGAGAAGAGAAGAGAAG
>WUAM01000323.1:16028308-16041921 GCA_024336885.1 Actenoides hombroni
AGAAGAGAAGAGAAGAGAAGAGAAGAGAAGAGAAGAGAAGAGAAGAGAAGAGAAGAGAAGAGAAGAGAAGAGAAATCTCCATATGAGCTCTCCTTAGCCCTGAAAGACCAGACCAATGTCAGCTATTTAAACCACAGTGTTCTACAGTTCTGTATATAAACTCAGATTTTAAAAGGACAGGCATGCTTATCTGTAGTAAACTCTTTACTCTGCTTTCTGATATCCAAGGTCACGTTTCTCTGCAACCAAGTTTGTTTGTTTGTTTGTTTTTGTTTGTGTGGGTTTGGTTTGTTTTTGTTTGTTGGGGTTTTTTTACACAGAAGCTGTAAATAAAACTCATGAAAATTATAAGGAAATCCAGAGTTATCCATACTCTGGCTTTCTTTCAAAAGTAAGCTAATTTTAATTGATATTTAGCTCAGAGGCATGTTCCAAACACTTGGGGCATTGCAGTGTTCCCACAATTCTTCAAAGCGAGCAAGTCTGTTATTTTCAATCTGCCTTCCACCTTCTGAGTCCTGTGACACATATGGAAACCAAGAAGGTTAACCTGGATGAGTGGGTCAGCTGTTCAGTAGATGGCTCAGAAACCTGGTACGAGGATTTCACATAAGTAGCAAATCCCTAAAACATTCTGTTAGCATGGGAATCATAATAATAATCCCTGCTGGGACCCTTAGGTCAATCAAGCACACATTTGGAGTTTCAGTCTACAGGGTAGATTTGTTATACATATATTTAATTATCTCATATCCAGAAATCTATAAAATTACCTGGTTGATAAGCTCCAGTTAAAACAGATAGCAGTTCATGGGCTCCCAGAAACCAGCCATGTTAAGTGCCACCAACACAAAGCACAGAAAACCACATGGAACAAAAGGGTTATTTAGAAGCCAAGAAACAAACAGGTTATTAAATGTGAAGGAGACCTTTAATTACTTGCAGAAGGTGTGGGAAACATTACCAGTTACATCTCCATAATAGATTTTACTTTACAAGTCATCACTGGAATGCTGTAATCAATCCTGAATTTGTTTTGCAAGCCAGTTCAAAGAAGAGTTTAAATATGGAAACAAATACTGTGGTTTTTCTATGGAAAGAAAATAATATTTTTTATTTCTATCAGCTTCACATTTCCAGCAGATTATCCTAAAAAAACCCCAACCAAACCAAACAAAAACAAACAAACAAACAAACCAAAAAGCTTTTAAAATACAGCTGCAATCATCAGGCTTGAGAGGTATTACAGAACATGGAATCATGAAAAGGAATTAACTCCTAATATCATCCAGCTGAACAGCATGAACTCATCTGGGCTTAACCTTCTGAATCCAGTCCATTTGTAGGACCCAAGTAAAAACAGTAGATCACAGCTAATGAGCAGGCAAATTTTATTTTCAATATTAAGAAGGATGGATGACTTCCCTTGCATCTCCATTAAGGAACCAAATTTTTCCTGGAGAGAGCATATTTTTCTGTTCATGGCTGCGATGTTCCCATCAGTGCCAGGCAAATAATTCATGAGGGATCATCTGACACAGTACATCCCTTTGAGCTGACAGATTGGCCATGAACATACTGTATTTCTAATTCATTTGTAAACACAGAGCAAGGAGCACAGGGCTAGCAGATGGAGTGCAATTGCCAGTTAGCACATGGACTTAGGGACACAGATCCTTGCCTGGCCCAAATGAGAGACACATTCAGCAAACTGGCTGAATGGAACCCATCTCTCACTTGTACTTTGACTTCTTTATTTATAAATGCATTGCTGGAGCTGAAACCACCCTGTAGACATGCTCGAGGTAGGCCTGCTCAGAGCAGATACATGGGAACCACCCCTGGACTGCAAGGAACCCCAAGCAGGAAGGAAGGCAGCCCCACAGGAACCTATCAGTGTGGATAAGTTGCCAGTGAAAGGAGAGTGAAATAGCAGGTAAAAGGCAATTCCAGTGGCTCCAGCTATGAATTTCCGTAGTGAATCTCGGACTAGAAAATCTGAGGAATTAAAAAATGTCCAAACTGTTCCGTTTTTACCCTGCCTGCAAACAAGCTGATAAAGTGAAAGAAAAAACTGGGACTATGGGGCTTTGTGTTTGGTAAAGAAACTGGACATTACCAGCAGAACATCTAAGAAAGCTCTTTGCTGTTTTCCTGTGACTGTTGACTCTGGCCATTGTCCCAGTCTTCATCATCCAAATAGAATTAAGAATGAGCTTCACAGAAGTGAGACTCGAGTGTCCAGTGAAGCAGGACATGCCATTCCTGTGCACTGTTTGTTGGGCAAGATTTGGGCATCCTGTCCCCTGAGGTAGCTGCAGTGCCACCCTGGAACGGTGCAGAGGGAGACATGAGGAAATGCTTTGCCATCCATCCTACAGGAAGGGGGAACCCAGCAAAATGGACCTCTCCCTGTCCACTCCCCAAATCCCCCATCTCCACATCTGAAAGCAGCCTTCCCACTCCTCGGTGCCCCCCCGTAATCCCTGCCTATACAACCTCAGCAATAAAAGCAAGCCCAGACTCTGGTTCCTGTATCAGCACCACGTTGCTCTTTAAGCACCTAGCATCAGCCCTGGCTGCACACCTTCCTGCATAAGACCTGGGAGGGCTGGCAGAGAGCAGGCACCCTTCTGGGACCTCTGCTACCTCTTGGCCCTGAGAAGATTTTATCAAATAAGCATTATGATGTCAGTGGGGATTGGCACTGAGAATAGGCTTCAGAGACAATTTCATTGCTTTCAGTAGTGGTGAGCCAGCTGGCTGCAAGGCTCTGAAGGAAGAAAACCACAAGTCTCTACTTTTAATCCCCTTCACCCTTTCAAAAGGCTGACTGCATGTCCACATTTCAAGTTCACCTGGGTGGGAAAGCTGCAGCATGACTGCTTTTTGGCATAATTGCCTAACTGCCCCTGATTATTTTTCTTAGCCCATTTCGAGTTGTACTTTTTTTGGCACCTTTATGCATCCTGCCTGTACTTTGCTTTGAAATGACAGCTCCCTCAGGAAGCACCACTCCTCACCACAGGCTTTGTGGGACCTTCTTTCAGTTATCCTTTAATTAGAAACCACCATGACTAGTTATGCAATTTTTACAGATGAAGTCAATTTGATTGTTTGGGATGACTCAAACAGGCCACGTGATGTTAGTTCTCATGAGGGATACAAGCACAAGCACTTTTGATACGAATGTCAATCCCATGGCACTTGAACTGCACTTCACACGTGACTACAACATTCACTTGTTCAAAAGGCTTTTATAGCAAGAGCAACTCTCAATTTATAGGAGAAATCCTAGTGAACAAGTCTGAAAGGAAAAAGGAAGGAGAAATTAACTTGAGAGTTTAATCCTGAATTAGAGGTGCTATAACACAGCTGATACATGGCAGTATTTTCCTCCCTTCCAAGCACAACTGAACAGTTCCATGCACAAACACTATCCCACTTTAAGAAAATTTCAAAGGCAACAACCAAAAGGGGCATCTGCCTTCTAGTTAAGAGGCAGGATTCTGACCAATGCATGAGGCACTTACAGTAGTTAATAGATGACAGAGCAGTTAATGTTTGAGGGACAGACCATGTTGCTCCAGCATCTCCATGCAACCTCAGCTTGCAATGGTTTGGAAGCAGGGGGCAGTCACGTGAATATTTAATGCTTTCTTCACAGTTATACTTTATTAATAGAAAGGAATTTCTTTACACATCTTTTTTTTTGTAAAAATGTAACTCTCAGCACCAAAGATTGCTCCAGCTCAGCACATCTCCTATGATCAGGAAGCGGCAAAAGCCAGTTGCTCCCTAAGGGACAGGAAAGGAGATAAGCACAGGAACAGCACTGATAAGACAGGCACCTTACCAGCGAGGACTCCATCCCACAGAACCTGAGCAGGGAAAGCTGGAGACAGCAGCCAAGATCAGACAACTTCATGATGAGGACAGTCCTTGACTAAGCCAGACTATAGGCATGGGGCAGCAGTATCCACAGCCGATACAAGCACAGTCAAACTGAAGACCAGCATTTCTGAAGCTCTGGCTAGAGCTCAAGGCCCAGAGCTGAGTCAAATCAAGCTCCTGGGTCATGGGAAGAGGCCATGGGTGGACCCGCATCTGAGGGTTATCAGGGCCTTTAAGGCATCTTAGTAAGAAACAGTTTAGCTATAAAGGTGGTAGACAGCAGAAAGAAAAGGGAACTACTCAGAAACTCTGTGTGTCTGTCTCAAGTGGGTGGGGCTGGTCTCTTCTTGGTGGTGTCCAGTGATAGGACAAGGGGCAATGGGCACAAACTAGAACACAGGAGATTCTACTTAAACATAAGGAAAACCTTTTTACATTTGACAGTGACAGAGTGCTAGGACAGGCTGCCCAGAGAAGTTGTGGAGTCTCCTTCTCTAGAGACTTTTCAAACCTGATGTGTTCCTGTGCACCCTGCTCTAGGTGAACCTGCTTTAGCTGTGGGATTGGACTAGCTGATCTCCAGAGGTGCCTTCCAACCCCTGCCCTGCTGTGATTCTGGTCCTCAGAACAGCACTGATAGAGATAAACCAGTAAAGCATGCCAAGCTATCTAACACATTGACTTCTCTCCCAGTGCAGCGTGATTGTTCATTACTCTGAAAAGTAAGTGATTAAAGTTATTGATTGACAGCTCTGCAGGTAGATGTCCATCCACAGAGAATCCACTGCAGACAAAGATGTGACTAATAGAATGTCAACAGATGTAGCAGTACAAGCTGTCAGGAAGCAACTGTTCTGTAGAGTGGTTTCAGCTGTGTGACTTGCACACAGAATGTAAGCAGCACACAGAATGTAAGCAGCATGCTTGCTTAGGTTTTAGTCACTCAATGCAATGAGACTACATAGCCTCACTATTTAAAAATCACTTCCAGAACTATTTAGAGCGTTTATATAAGGTGATAGTTTCAGATCTCTCAGCTTAAGAAAGATTTCCATCTAGTTTGCATAATGTCTTTGTGCCCTTTCCCGTTCCTCATGTAGCAGCAGGTTCTGCTCAGCCTCTGACTGTGCTGGTGAAGCATTTGTACACTCTTCTCATCACAAGTACCAAAATGTACTGGGGAGAAAGTGAGAGAGAGAGAGGTATCTGTCTGAATAGTCTGAATAGGACTTACACCATTTCAGAGGACAGTCCTCACTCTCAATCACATTAGTAGAACCCAAAATTACTCAGAGTTGAAAAGCTCCGTATTCCATTACCAGAGATCAGGAATGTGAGATGTCCTCTAATTTAACCCCTTACACAGCAGCATTTTGTCTCCTACTTAAATAATTTGGATGATTGAAAAATGCTTTTAACTCTTTGGAGTGATGCTAAAATACTGGCATTTTGAAGTGTCTACTACACATTGATTTGTTAATGATACTGTAATTCACCTTGCAAATCAACGCTTGAACTTGGGGATTTATACTCTTATCAACTCGAACCCTTTAGAGAGATTATTTTGTCAAGTTCTTCATGGTACTATTAAAAAATAAAAGGAATGTTGTTTAAAAAACCCCATTCATTATTGTCAGCTGTTGCTATTGAGGACAAGTATCCATATGACTGTCTACATCTCCATTTATTACCAAAACTGCCCAGAGGCCCATTAACTTGTCTTGAGCTAACTGAATGCCTTTCAGCTCCTTACTGGGAGGTCTATGAACCCCAGGACACACTCAATTGTTTCTCTCCTGAGCACTGAGAAGTAAATGGGAGGGAATAATGAAGTACTGGGAACCTAAGGCCTGAATTTAAGACTTACGGTGCAATGACCACTCAGGCATGCCCAAAACAGGGATCCTACTGGGGATCAAGTTGCTTATCTGAGGTCAGAAAAGAAAACTAAGAGCTGAAGACCTATTTGGAAACACACAGCAAAGAAATTTAGGACTTCAGTGGAGGTCAGAAAAATGAGGAACTCTTTTTTTTTTTTTTTTTTTTGGCACCATCTGACTTTTGCACGGCACGATGTGGTGTAACTGTGAATCAATAAACAGGATAAACGATGAAAACCTAAATAGACTTTCTCAACATCAAGCTGTGCTGTACAAATCTGACCACCAGTCCATCTCAGATCTAACACTGCATCTCAGAAAGCATTGATAAAAGCTCTGAGACAAACCATAGGTAGGAGTAGATTATCATTCTGATTATCATTCATTTCAGAATGCATCCAGCTACTTGTAAATGTCAGTTTTAAGGAAACAGTCTTGCCTGCTACTTAATCTGATATCTTCTGAAGGCCAGATCAGTAACTCAACTTTTCCAACTTGTGACTTCCCCCAAAAGTGCACCATTCACAGTGCTCTGGCTCCCAGTTAGATCCTCACCCCACCCTCCTCCATTTAGCAATGCATAAAGAACAAGAAGGTCATGATCTGCAAGGAGAAAACAATTGGCTTAAATGTAGGAGGAGCTGCATACTCACACAGTTGAAGTCTGGAGACTAATTCATGAGGGACACAGGCTCTCATTTATGTCCACTTTGTGAAACAAGTGACATCACTATGTGTGCAAGTTCTTATTCCTGTCTAAAGAGAGGAATTTTTTCCCGTGGTGGAGAAAAGAGCATGCTTCCCAAAGCCTCTGTGGTTGGAGACACAAGTATAAGGAATTCCCCCCTGAACACCTTAGTGCAGAATTATATGTTGCATGTCATGTATTTTCTCACAGATGCCTGGATGGGTCTGATATCCCTATTTAATCTTAAAGTATTATTATTTAATTCTAGCAAATTTATTCTTGTTTCTAGGCCCTAGTATGGGCCTTTTCCAGCATTAAAAATACACCTGTTCTTCAGTCTGCAAGAGCACTGGATGGGTAGATCACACATTACAAATTCAATTTCCACTAATAGAAGTTCCCTCTTTACTCATACCTGTGACAGAGAGGCACAAGAGTCATGCTGCCCAGTATTTTCTCCTTTGGTTAGCAGCAGCTCTGCAAGGAGGGAATCTCTGTCCTAAAATGCAGAGACACAGCAAGTGAGGCAAGAATCTACGGTAAAAATCTTGTGAATTACAAGCTAGAGGAGTGAGTACCGAATTTGTCACCAAGTAGTAGTGCCAGGGTCCAAAAAGCCTACATGCTCTTCCCTTCTATCTTAGTTTAAAAAGTTGCTTTAAAGAGATTTCCCACA
Organism: Actenoides hombroni; assembly: GCA_024336885.1. Lineage (NCBI taxonomy): Eukaryota > Metazoa > Chordata > Aves > Coraciiformes > Alcedinidae > Actenoides > Actenoides hombroni. Next base: position 16,035,447 of record WUAM01000323.1, read on the forward strand.
TAGAAAGGGTTTCCCTCTGGCCAACCCCCCTTTGTCTCACGAGGATTTCTCCTCATGAGGAGTTACCTCCATGGCTGGTGCAACAGTGGCTTGAGATAAGTCACATCTGACATTGCCCCCTACCACCTGTGTTTCCATCACTACACTGTATGTCCCACTCCTACAGACAGAAAATGCTTGTAAAGCTGTGCTGGGAGCTAGAAGAAGGGCCCAGATGCAAATAATTCCATTGGAAGAGTTCACACCACAGGCTGGAAATGGCTGCATCCATTGTCATGGAAGAGGGGAAAGGGTTGTCACAGAGGAAACATGCATGTTACAGCGTGACTTTGTTTCTGAAGTAAAAAAGTCATCCAATCTGACATAGTGAATAGATCCAATCTTCATTTTCTGTTACAGTTCTTTAAGTGCATGTTAAATAAGAAGCCAGTCTCCCCAGTAAAATATAGAGGATCATATACGTGGGCTTACCCTACAGAGCACCCAGTACTACCAGGGCTTGGCCCTTTTCCCAAAAAAACCTTCTTCTTGCTTCAGGCCAGATTGTTACATCAAAGGCTTGTCCATCAGTCAGACAAGCCCCCATGGTTGCCTGTCTGTCTTAAAGTCCCATCAGGGACTGATGTAAAGTGTGGGATCGTTCCTGGAGGAGAATGGGCATGCCTGCTATCAGCAAGACTGTGTGGGAAGAAATTGGGCTGCGGGCGACGACCTTGAGGTATGCTTGAGAACGGCAAGGGAGGAAGCAAAGCAGTGAAGCAAGAAGATACAGAAGAAGAAAGTAGAAGATAACCAAGATGGGGGGTGGTGATGGAGGAGGTGTAGGATAGCCAATGATGGATTAGCTTAGGACGTGTGAACAGCTTGTGTATGAACATGTAGAGCCAATAGTAAGTGAGTGTGCGCGTGATCAGGAAATTTTAGAGTATAAATTGAGCTGCAATGTGATAATAAAGTGGCTTTGCTTTATAACTCTCATAGAGTTGTGCGAGTCCAGTATCCTCCCCCAGTAAAGTGTTAAAGAGGAGTCTGATTGTATCATCTCCTTCCAAAAGAAGTAGGGAAGCATGCTGTCTCAGGACTTTCAAGGTCAAAGACAGGTGTCTAAGCTGTGCTGCAGAAGCTGTATACATTGCAATACAATTAAGTTCATATACCATCCCTTACAGGTGCCTGCTGTTCGTTATTGATGGACAGAAATAGAGGTAATGTCACTACACAGGAGTCATCAATCGGCTTTTAAAGATATGTTTGATGGCAAAATTTTCAAGGGCAGCACAACCTGTCAAATTGCAGCCTAACCTCTCTGCATATGGTTCAGAAATTAGTGTTTTAATATATGAAAAATATGCTTTTATGTTGCCGTGAAACTACTGCTATTATTTCCACATGTTCCAAGCAGCCCCATGGAGAGGGACCTTGGCATCCTGGTAGACAGTAAGTTCTCCATGGGACAGCAATGTGCCTTTGTGGCCAGGAAGGCCAATGGTCTCCTGGAGTGCATAAAGAAGAGTGTGGGCAGCAGGTCAAGGGAGGTTCTTCTTCCCCTCTACTCTGCACTAGTGAGACCACATCTGGAGTGTTGCGTCCAGTTCTGGGCTCCCCAGTTCAAGAGGGACAGGGAAATACTGGAGAGAGTCCAACGGAGAGCTACAAAGATGATGAAGGGACTGGATCACCTCTCTTATGAGGAAAGGCTGAGAGCCCTGGGGCTGTTTAGCCTGGAAAAGAGAAGACTGAGAGGGGATCTTATTAATGTTTCCAAATATCTGAAGGCTGGGTGTCAAGTAGCAGGGGCCAGGCTCTTTTCAGTTGTGCCCTGTGATAGGACAAGAGGTGATGGTAGCAAGGGGAAACACAGGAAGTTCCATCTCACCATGAGGAAAAACTTCTTCACTGTGAGAGTGACAAAGCCTGGAATAGGCTGCCCAGAGAAGTTGTGGAGTCTCCTGCTCTACTTTCAAGACCTGCCTGGATCTGTTCCTGTGCGGCCTGCCCTGGGCATTCCTGCATTGGCAGGGGTTTGGATTCGATGATCTCCAGAGGTCCCTTCAAATCTCTACCATTCTATGATTCTATGATTCTATGTTTATTTAGTTGTTTTCATCTCTGGCACCTAAAACAGTTCGTGGTTTTGCCAGGGCTTGCAAATATTTCTCAAACTTTCTTTAATCTTCCTGATGCTGGGTTTAATAAGAAGGCAAAAGTATTGTATTTCCCACTGAATGGAAAAGGCAGACCAAAGACACACACTCCTGCCCAGAATGATAGAGTTAATAGTGGAAACAAAATTAGAAATAGGGAGAAAACTGGAAACCCCAGTACTGTACTAATGTTCTACAGGGGGAAGTGTCATCTTCACAAATGGTATTGTAGAGAATCATGGTCAGGACTGACCAAGGCTGTGTGTTCCTATATACTAGGCATGGGGTCTGCTCAAAGTACACTCAACACAGTGCAAAGTCTCCCAGTAATGGGTATGAAATGAAATGAAATCAGTTGGGATGGGAACACAGAGAGAGAATAGGAGAGTGGAAGAGACAGAGCTCAAAGGCAATGTAACCTGCAAAGTAGCAGATATGACTTGTCTTCCTCTATTCAGACAACTGATATTATGCCATCCCAGTTTTCATACCCAGTTGCCCATAGAAGAAAATCTATGCCTGGGGAGGCATCTAGGAGAAAGTAGGCTTTTTCTCTTCTTACCAAATAAAACACCATCAGCAACAAAAGCTAAACCAGGTTTTAATTAGACAGAGGACTTCTCTAAGGACCTTAAAAGCATGCACTGCTTGAAGCCTTTGCATCTGCATACGTAAATGCTGATATATATTGATGTTTATGTAACACAATGAGGACATGTCCCTCATGAGTGATAGGATAACATCAGCTAAAAGACCCTGACAGAAACCAGGCTCTGGATCTGCAGCAGCTTGGCAACAGTTGGTGACTTTACAGAGTACCTCCAGCAGGAAGAAGAGCTTTATCTTCTACTTTCAGTGAAGGCTCGTAGCACATCTTGCAAACCACGTTTGACATCCAACATATCCTACGAGGAAAGATCAGCTTCTGATGCTGTTGTTTACCAGCTTCCACTCTTTTCCTTCCCTGTTTAGCTGAAAGGAGTGTACATACGTCAGCTGAGCGCAGGCCACTAACTTGCAGGGGCAGTCAGGGAGGTGAGTTAAGACTACAGAGCCACGCTTTGCCACCAAAAACCTCTTTGCAGTATGGTTTATGGTGAGGGAGCTCAGTGGGAGCAGGTTTTTCACCAAGGTATCATAGCAATCTCTTTCTCTGAGCATTAATATAATCTGCACCTGTGCTCTCTGCACAGCTTTTAGGCACCTCTGGCCAAGAACAAAGCTGCTCCCCAGGGTCAAGCTCAGCATCCGTGAAAAAGCTCAGCATGCTCCTGTGGTGTGGGGCTGCCCAGAGAAGCACGATGCTTCATTTAAATAATGAAGTTAGCTGCAGTCTCAGATGCTCTTGCAGGAGCTGCCAACATGGAAAAGTGGTTTTTAGAGAAACGGAAATCTCAGGGAAATCTCTTATGGGGAAAGCTAATAGATAGATACTCTCAAAGCAGCTTGCAGAAATGATCACACATTTCATTTTAGGAAGTGGAAAATATGTGGTCAGACAGCTAGATTTGTCAACCTCTTTTGTGCATTAAGGAGCTATATAGAGATGATAAAACTGAGTCTGAGTTCTATCTCAAAGAAAAGGGGCCCACCTCTATTTAAGCTGTGCCATTTCTGGCCTTAATAATTTTTTATTTGGCTTTAACTGTGCCATAACATGGATATTCTTAGCACGTTTCTAAGCCAGAGTGGGTTCTCTGGGCCAAAAGCTCAACTTATAACTGCTCACCCCTGTGCACAACTTCACTGACAGGAGAAGCCTTGTTAATAGTTCATTAATAGCTTTTGCAGATTAAGGCTCTCGAGCACTTTTACTGGATTGAAGAAAGGAAAAAAACCAGTTTACTCTGTAAAGGTGTGACATTTATATTAAAACAAAACAAACCAACCAACCAACCAACCAACAAAAACCAACAAACCAGTCCCTCCCCAAAACCAAAGAAACTTTGAAAGTACTTAGTTGACTTCATAAGAGAACAAGGGACCTAACTTGTTCATCTGCTCTAAAGTTCAGAGAGCTCATGTATGGGCTTCTGAAAGTCAGGAGTAAAGTAAACTTGGCCCAAACAGTGTCTCATTTGTCTTGACCATTTAGACTGCTGACTTTCCTTAGCTGCCTGTGAGATTTCACATCTTCATATGAGTGCAATGTGCATTTCCTAGTTTATCTTCATTCTATGAATGGATCAGATTGGCAGGTTGGAGTGTGAATCTCATTTCCTTGCAGTCTTAAGTTGAAATACAATGGCAGAGAGACGTTATTCCTTCAAATGCATTTCCCTTATAACCTGCTTCATATTTTTGAGTAGATTCTTTCTTTCATCTTTCATCCCCAACCCTCTTTTAGCATCCTTCTCTGAGCCATGATGCTTTATCAGATTTTTTCCCTTCATCAGATAAGTCAGCCAAGTGCATACTGAAGTGAACAAACATTTTTAATCAATTAACAGAAGTCCCCTGCTGACAGCAGTGCAATCACTCAGCTAGTATGATAAAGATGCTCATCAGAAGCAATGATGAAAATATTAATTCCTTTAGGAATTGACTTTAGCTTCCCTGACAATAGTGCTGGAGTAGTTTTGCTTAGAAAGGTATTCTTTCATATTAGACGTTTATCAACGTGTAGTTTCCTAGCAGTTGCTTGTTCTTTGTTAAAAGTTCCACTTTCCTGTTTCTTCCTCTATTGCCCTGTGAAAAGGGGATTCATTAGAGCATAAATCAGAAATATGTATCTGCGATACCGTATGTCAGACAAACTCAGCCCAGGATCCAGGTGAAGGAAGGACATGTTTTTATTCCTTGGCCTATGTAGTGCCAGGTTGTGGAAAAGAATAAAATGGATCACATGTTCACACATGTTGCTCCAGCCAAGAAAAGCTGATAAACCTGCACTGTAAAAAGGGAAATAGAAGAGGACCTCACCACACACACCAGCACCCAGCCTTTAGAGGCAACGACCTGGAGCTAAAGTGGTGAGGCTGTTCCTGCTCCCTCCTCTGCCTGACCTCCTGGCTCTCTATTCACCAACTCATTCCCTTTGCTTTTCAGATGGCAGCTCCTCTCTTTTCCCCAGTGCTCCTCGCTACGTCTCAGGGAGGAGAGCCTGCTCCCATGCTGCACCTGCCATCTGGAGCAGCATCCCTATTGCTCTGCACCTCATTGAATTTGAAGAGAAGCAGGAAGTCAGTCTTGGCAAAAGACATTTCCTGACCCTCCTTTATGACTCCTCCAAACATGGCATCTGCTGGGAGAATTAAACACCTCCTGAAGCTCTGTTCCTTTTTGCCTCCAGAAGTTCAACACTTACCTGCTATTTAGCCTGTGGCCCACTCTATCTTGAAATGATGCCTTTCTTCTACAGCTGACTTACACTGTAGCTTCCTTCTAGAGAGTAAGCCCCTTCTGTGACAGGAATATCCCACCATTGGCCCAGTACCTATTCTGTGTCTTCAGAGCAATGAAATCTCTTTTTTTCCTATGTGGAAGGGTCAGATACAGCCCTCAACTCCCCTCCACTCTGAGTAGTATCTAACACAACAGCCAGAAAAATGAGTTCATAAGAGCCTGAGGAAGAAGCAGTACGCAAACGTGAAGGGTTCAGGGCAGGGAATGTAAAATGCTGTTGTAGAGGGTAGGCCATACTGATGGATAACCTGGTTTATGGCCAGCGAAATCCAGCAACAAGCAATTTCTAATCATTGCTCAAAGAAAGTATGAAAATGACATAAATTGACATGCAATCCAGATGCTCTAACAGAAGCCAAGCCTCTGGCAACATCACAGTCTTAGGAAACTTATTCTTAGTATCAGTCTTGATATCAGACAGACACAAATTAGAATCAAGTGTGACCCAAGCCAAGAACAATTCTGTGTAGGGAAAAAAAAAGGCATTAAATTAAGTTTACAGAAGCTCACAGATAGAGAAGGAAAGCTCAGGGATTTCCAGTGATCACTCTGCTTTGACAACCTGTTTTCAGACCTTTGAGGAAACTTCAGCCTGAAATGGGGGTTACCAGAAGCCCCAAAAGAGTCTTGGACACAGGAGCAAGAAGCCAGGGAGCAGCACTGCATGGCATAAAAGATGGCTTGGAGGTCATACAATGAGCCACCTGCAGCTGGTCAGGCCAACACAGTGATCTTATACTTCATGATTGGAGCAATTTCTGGGACAACTGGAAGATGAGAGACATAGTTTACTGTAAATTTTGAGGCTTCTTCAAAGCATCTCAGGAGTACAAGGGTCTTGAGATCATCGAATCACAGAATTGTCAGGGTTGGAAGGGACCTTAAAGATCATCCAGTTCCAACCCCCCTGCCATGGGCAGGGACAC
>WUAM01000323.1:16042247-16053004 GCA_024336885.1 Actenoides hombroni
TCCCCATAGGAGAGGTGCTCCAGCCCTCTGATCATCCTCATGGCCCTTCTCTGGACACGTTCCAGCACATCCATATCTTTCTTGTAACAGGGGCTCCAGAACTGGACTCCAGGTGAGGTCTCACTAGAGTGGAGTAGAGGGGGAGAATCCCCTCCCTCGACCTGCTGGCCACACTTCTCTTGATGCAGCCCAGGACATAAAGGGCCACGCTGCCAGACATGTGTCCCAGCAAGATCTGAGGGACTGCCAGAGAGCAGGACTGGCAATGCAGGCTGTCACTTACGGGACAGGCTTCTCAGCCCACTCCGTGCTGAAGCAGCCCTGCTCTGAGCAGCTTCCTGGAAGGCTGTGCACTGGTAGGGAGTGCTAACAAGGTGGTGAAATTTCATTTTACACTGAAATCTACAGACAAGACTCAGTAAGCAATGGTCACTGGCCAAGTGGTAAAATAAATGACACCAGTGTCATAAATAAATCTGAAAAGCTGGACAACTCCAGAGATAAGCTAATGTCAGAAACAGTATTTTAACACCGATCAAGTCTGACATGTAAGTAGCTGTGTCAGCAAAGGGAGAATACAGAATTACTTCCATGTGAGCTTGTGGCTACACTTTCTTTGCACACATTTGCCGCTGACTCAGTGCAAACCCAGTCCCAGTAAGCATAATGTAAAGGGTGGAATTTCCCCCAATCCTCTGTGGTCCTGTGCGTGCAATGCCATCATCATTTACCTGCCACAGGGCTCTCAGAGGACCAGTCATGAGTTCAGTCATGCCTGTGCAGACTAGGGGTCACTCAAATACAGAAGAGGCACAGAAAGGGCAGGATCTCTTATTCCTGCTGCAGAGAGGTCATGTAGTCCTCTAGCATGCATGTGCCATTGAAGTAATCTCAGTTTTCCCTAGTTTCCTCTTGTGCTGCAGAAGCCTCACGGGGTGATTTGGTGGAGTCTTTCCTTGGGGATAGAGCTGAAGCCATAAAGTTCTGGAGTCAGGACAGAGTCACAGTTTCTACCCAGACCATGACGGGTCTCTAGTGGATAACCTGTGATCTGCAGAACATGGGGGGCCAAATATCTGTCACAGGAAAGATGGAGTACAAGGAAAATGAGCTGAGAGTGTCGCAAAGGAAACGCCTTTGCTACTCAAGGGCTGGGCAGTGCTCAGTCACTGCTGTTAGAAACTGCCTGGAAGAGCAGATGTTGATGTTAATGTTAATGCCAGATCTGGTGTAGAAGCAGATTCATTCCATTTCATTATGAAATGATACCAAGCACCATAAAGTGTCAGCTTTCAAGTTCATAATTTATAAATTAAGTTTAAACAGCCCATATTCTGAGCTCCTCTCCAACCGCTTATTTATCCTTCCCCTGTGAAAAATTAGTGAGTCTATAACATAGCTTGTAAATTTACAGCAGGCATGGTTTCTTAAAAAATCACCAGTGCAATTTTCATAGTGATCCAGAAGCATTAGCTGGCTGCAGTCACTGCTCTTAATCCCTGGGCTTAGGTATACTACTATGATACAGCAAAGGTTTTCCACATCCTGCTCAAGATTCCTGCTGCAGATCAGTGCCAGAGACAAGATAAAGCACTCTGGTTATTAGGCTGTCCTAGTGCAGCAATCCCTGCTTTCAGCAGCCTGGCAGAATGCTTCCTTCATGGGATGCACAAGGACTTAAGCTCTTATCCAAGACATCAGGAGAAGAATTAGCGACATGATTCTTATAATCAGATTTTCTAAGGGGAAAATTCACCCCAGGCAAAACTTTTGGTCTGTGGGAAGGAAAACAAGCAGACACAGATCAGGTAGCTATGTGTTTCTGGTAAGAGGATTCTCTGAGGGACTTCTGCTATTTTGTGACCTTTGGGGCTTGCCTCTGGATGAAAACCTTTGTGGATGATTTTTCAATGCCCTCTGCAATTTAGAAAGGATCTGTATTCCTGCCCATTAACTCATTTACTCTTAATAATCACATTTACCAATCCCATGTAAAGAAGAGAGGTAGAAGACAGTCAGAGGGAAGCAGGAGACAGGTAGGCTGAGGAACAGACAGGGATAGGCACAACACTCCAAGTGTTGGAGTCAGGAAGGACCACAACAGACGATTGAAGAGACCAGACAACAGACTGGTCTGGAGGTACCCAGTTGGGTCTCAAGGCAGCTTTCCATGCAGTTGAGGACACGTCCCCACCTACCTCCATTCTTTTCTGTTATCTCTGGAGACTTTACTCAATTCCCATATAAATGCCCATGAAGTCTATTCAAAAACAAAGATGTTTCTACACAAGAACTATGTATCAAAATGCATTGCTACTTGCTTGTCTGTGCTTGGCCAGGGATGCTGGAAGAGGAGACAGGATGGGACATTCTGTGTCATAATGGAGGGTGATATCAGCAGATGTAGGATGAGATGGCTGTAGGATGAGCTCCATGACTTTCTGTTCACTTTTATGCTTAACATTTGTATTAATTTTCTCACTAAAGAATTTTGGGTAAAAAGTTATTTCACAGAAATGAACTCTCATTGTTAAGCTCTCTCATGAAATATCCATCTCTTTTTAATTGAACAGAAAAAAACCACTTAGAGTAAGCAAGGCGGAGTAAACAAAGCACTGAGATTACTTTTCCCTCCTGTGTACATATATATGAGTATGTTCTGTACCCCTTCTTCTATACTGTCATCACAAGCAGTAGGTCATAAATGACAACTTATGACAAAAGTGGCAGATTTTATTATTTTCATTAAATTTCTACAAACATTAAAATTGATACTGTTCCTCTCGAGACAAGATAGAGGGAGATGAACATAATAACTTTATCACTGTCACATGTAAAGTATTTGTAATCGAGCAGAAAGCCTGATCCCAAGTGCTTAAAAATATGAGGCTGTGGCAGCAAATGTGATTGGATTTCTTATAATCTAATAGTTTTGCTTCATATATGGCCCCCAATCTGTTTAGGATTGTTAGAATTCCTGGGTATTGCAGTGCTTTCCCCAGAGAATGCTGGGAAGAACTATGGACGGCCTGGACCAGATGGGATGCCTGTGACTCCAGCCAGCCAAGGCAGAAAAGAGGACAGTGGTTAACTCCTTCTCTGCCAGCCCCCACAGGGGATGTCCAGACAGGAAAATTAATGCAGCTGCTTTCCAATACTGTAAAAGGCAGTTTAGAGTTTAAAGCTCATGGAAGCAAACTGCTGCAGCCCATGGAGACAAACAAAGCAAGGACTGATAATCATATCCTTCTGAAAAACTGTTCAGTGCTGTAGGTGGAAACTTTGGTTGCTTGTGAAGGAAGAGGGGCTCACAGGAACCCAAGAGGAAAGTGAAATGCTGTAAATGAAACCAGCACCTATAAGATGAAAGGCCTCTTGGTCAGATTGAAGATGTTCTTAAAAAGCTAATGGAGTAGCACAGAATCAGAGAGCCTCCTTCCAGAGGAGTGAAATTTGTCAGGCCCGTGCTGGATTTAAGAGCAAGTCTGGCTGCTCTGCATTCCCTGCCCCTCTCTAACCTGTGACTGAAAGGAATTAAACAGGCACTTGAGAAGCACCACCATAGGAAACACTTGGATTCTCCTTGTCCACCAGAGTGGATTAGTTCTGTTCATATGAGTTTAATCCCCTGTCATATTAAAGAAGTGACACTAGCTAAAAACAAAATATAGGCTTACCTTGTTGAAATGGCACACTGAGGGACAATGCCACTTCTCTCCTTCTTGTGAGTTTCTTAACTGAGGTAACCAGCAGCTTTTAGCTAAGCTGAAAACCTCACCTTAGTGTTCCATGCCTGCCCAAACTGTTATGCTGCTTTGATGGTCTGAGGGGAGTTTTGTAGGTGTCAGAATTCTAAGGCATTATTTAATGTGGCTTACCTAAAATCCTGAAAGCCTAGGGGTATGGGAAAAGGAAAAGGAAATGAAAAGAGAAGCTCAGGACTGTCAATATGTCTTCCTCTTTAATTCATAAAGAAGCTGTTAGTGTAATACTGATTCCTGGCTAGGAACTTGAAGGCTTTTCCATTGGACTGAATTTACACTTGTGGAGAAACAAATTCTATCATAAAAATAAGGAATTTTCCCTTTAAATTGGATATAAACTCTCACATCTCGCAAGATCAGAGCTTTGCACAGGAAACCTCCCCTAATCACATCCATTATTTCTCAACAGACTCCACTGACTAATTACAAATATTCTCAAAAATATGGAATATGAATATAGTGAGGGGTAATTGTCTCCATAATCTCTAGAACGTTGCTTACCAAAAGACCCTCCAAGGCTATTTTCAGTTTCCACAGCATCAGAAAAGGATAATTTTCAAGTGTAAAGGTGCCAGTATCCCATCCTGGAGACATTCTGCTAAGCAAAAAACTCAGGTATAATTTTAGCTGATACAGCAATTATCACTATACGTAATTCCATGGAGAACTTCTCAATACAGACAGGCCATAATGGTGGGCATGGAACTAAAATGTAGAAGGCCACTGGCTCTTTATCCTACAAAACCAGTAGGTACTGCCAGGATAGCCCATCAACTTCCATAACAACCTATTCCGATATTCTCACCTGGGTACACACTGCAGGAAAATTCCCAGTCTGCTTTTGACTTAAAAGAAGTTCCCTGTCTCTCCTGCTGATTAATACCTCTGAGTAAGAACAGACCAGGGCTTTTCTTATCAGACTGTCCTTCGAGTGCTTGTGCATTGCCAGGATTTGACAAGACCTGGCAGAAACAGAAGCAGCTGCCTCACCACAGTACCCCTACTAGGTTTGAAGTGTCAGGCTTTTGCTTGAGTTGGTCTCTCACAGCTTCAAAGAGAAGTGTGATTCTTTCTGGAAGACAGCTGTGTGTCTAAGAAGATTTTTTTTTGCAATAATACTAATCAGAAGTATCTTAACTTCAAGGACACACTAGGTCCGGTAGCTGTCAAGTGATGATCCCAACAGTCCCTCCACTTGGGATGGGATTGTTACAGAAATTTGAACCCCACTTTTCCTAGCCATAAGGCCAAGTCAGAAGTTAGATTCTCTTGCCAGGAGGAATAGATTGTAACTTGCAGCCACGAAAAATGCAAAATGTCCTTGGATGCTGTAATTCCCCCTACAGATCTGATACGGAAGACATTAGAAAATGTCAAACAACCATATCTACTTTCACTCAGGGCTGTTAACATAGTTTATAAATGCTAAATAATAAATAATGAATTAGTTAAGAAGGTATTTTGCAGGCTGAAAGGTAGCTGGGAGCCAAAGACTAACAATTCCAACTCAGTTGCTCATAGGATATATGTGTGTGCATGTGTAAAATCTTGAAAAGCAGAATATTACTCGTCTCATAACTGAAAGATTAGATTTCTATTTCCCCATGCATTTTTAAGGCTCTTACAGAGTTTCATGAAACAGAACTCCCTGGGCAGGGCTGGGAGCCCAGGGAAGTTGTCTGTGTTTGTGTAATGGCCTGGGTGACAGCCAGGCCCTGACCCAGCTAGGGGATGGGTGGGTGTACTCCTGTTACCACTCTCCCATGTACCTTACTAATGGGGGACATTAGAGCTTTCTTGGCCCTCCACATGGATACTGTTTCCTGGTGAAGGTGACCTGACCACCTCAAAGGGAGGTTGCCAGGGCAGAGGAATTGCCTCATCAGGAATACACGTGGTCAGTTCACCTGAGCACAGAAACTGGGGCTGCAGTTTCAGAAAACACACATCTGAAGGGTCTGTAAGAGCTTTAAGCAAGATCCCTGACAGTCTCTTACCAACACCCTCTAGTTTCCAGTACTGCAGCATGAGGGCTGTATGGGGAAAATCAGCTCAGACAGACCCACTACAACTTGTCATCCTCTTTCACCTGACACCCTTGCTCATCTTACTCAGAAGAGACAAAATACTCCTTCAAGCATCTGGCTTAACACAGCTGAAATGACAGCCAGTGGAAAGACTCCCATTGCCTTCCCTGGAAGCTGAATTGTGCCCTGTTCAATGGCTTGTCTTGATTGCAGTGAGGAGGATAAGACAGCGAGTCTACCAGTTCTATAGCAAACATGTCTACTCTGTCCATAGTGACTAGGAATTTTACCAGACATGAGTGATGTCTGCTCCTGAGCACCAGCCAAAGATCTTCCTACTTAACAACACTGGTTGTTTCCTCCCAATTCTACCTGCCTACTTCCTCCCATGACTCCCTCCAAATCTCAGCAAAAGGACACTGTAGCCACTACACTTATATTATGGCAAATATCTTTTCTCTTATGGCCTGTTTTCAGTGCACACTTGTGATGCATCTCATCTGACCTACACGTCTCTCTTTCAGGCCTGCTCTGGGAACATACCGGACTTTGCAGCATCTTCTTCTCATGCTTCTCTTTCATCAGGTTTGCTTCTTGCTAGGTTTTTCGTTAGTTCTCATATCTGTTACCCAGACATTAACTATTCTGGATTTCACACCAGAATAACAACTTGTCTGAAAGATCCTATTTGCTAATTACTTTTGCTAGTTGTCTAGCAAACATCCTGCAATGTCCTTTACTAGCTCCACAGTACCAATATTCTGATCATACAATACCTGTATTAAGGCTCCCACACACTGACCCTTTTTTAAAAGCCCAATTGTCAGTAAAACTTCTCTGCAAGCAAATTTTCAGCAACCCTTTGATGAATAAAATGATAATTATTTCTTCTGTCTTCTGCAGTGAGAGTAAGCGCATAAGGATCTGTAATGCAGAATCTGTGGAAGCCTCTTTCTCCTTGCCCCTCACCTGCCTCTTTTCTTAGCAAACTTGGGAAGCCTTAAACAATACATTTTCAAATCCAGGGGGACAACGATAAAGGGTTACTGCAAGTCAATCTCTTCAAACACTGAACAAGAGACTTTATTTCAAAACAAATGAATAAACAACAGGCCTAGCCTCCCTACCATACTGTCTTTGCCCTCTGCAAGGTGCCTGATCATGCAGGTTTCTAGGGCTTGCCCTTCTGAGCAGACTTGAAGAAGCTGAGTGCACACCCCCACAGGGACGACCCCAGGACTCCCTTCCTGACATCTCAGGCCAAGAGGCCAAGAACTACAAGCACAAATCGTAGCCATATCCAGCTCTCACTCAGCAGCAACAGCCTTTTCAGGATGGTGGCTGTGCTACAACTATTTTGTAGCCCCAATTGCAGAAGCCCTTGTTTGTGCTCACTGTGAGCTGTTAGCCCACGCACCCTTTTCCTGCCTGCTCCCTCAGGCACAATGCTTTCACACCAGAAATACTCCTCCAACCCATATACTGCTGGAGTTTCTTTCTTACACAGCCTCCGCAAGCCAAGGAATCTTCTTGGCCCTATTCAGTGCTTCCTGACAGTCTTCAAAGGATTGCTAATTCCAGTCTGGTTAAAAACTGCAGAGCGTTCCCTCCCTTCCAGCTTTTCTGCCTTCCCTTCTGTGAGCCAGCCAGCAGCTGCCAGGCCATAAAACACACACCAGAAGCACAGTACACCTGAAATTCTCTGAAACTTCTGCAGTGCTGTGGGCAAGGAGATCACAGGATCCAGCCAAGTACCATCAAGCTGCTGCAAAAACTGTTTTCTGAAGGAGATCGGTGCACCCCTGGTGGACTCCTATTAAGGGCTGACAAGGGTTAACAGTGTTTGTTCTTTCCATCTCAGCCCTCGTCCCCTCTGTGCGTTTCTGTCAAAGACCTGCTCTCTGGCCAGTCACCGCTGGGATTAGGCTGCTCTAACAGTTTGGCTGACATTGTGTGCAGGAGTAAACCCTACTGTCTGAAGGCACCACACATGCAAGTGCTTCACAGCCCTCCAGAAGGAACTCCAGAACTGAAAGAGCAACCATTGGGACCTCGAAGATTTCAAAATCATGCAAGTTTAAAATAACTTCTTAAAACACTCAAGTGAAGAAAATACTAAAACTCTCTGGCTTTCTTACTTTTCTTGAATGACTGCAAGAATTTTACTTAGCCTGTGTCTTCAGAAGCCATATGGAAAAATCAGTTCTGTCCTGTTAAACTGGTTGCACGGTTTCCATCGTTCTACAGAGATCTGGAAAGCCTGTGTTGTTTTAGTTTATGCCTTTTTTTGGCAAAGAAAGCAAGTGGTCTGTTGATCATTTGGACAGGAACACCAAGAGGTAAGCAGAGTATTTTTTTGTGTAACGTATTTCCAAGAGTCTGAGAGTATACTGTTTGTGTAATTGAGTGAAATCAGCCTTTAGGATGACATTCACTTGGGGATAAGCTGATTGTAGGTTGGTTGCTTGCTTTGTTTCTTCGTTTTCCTGGTCAAGAAAAGCTGAGCTGCTGTGGTATCGGTGTGGTTTTCAAGATCCTGTCATTTAAGCAGCAGACAGACTTTTTCTTATTTTTTTTTTAATCCTCTCCAGAGCACAGAGCAAGTCAGATTCCACTGTGAAAGGTAAACCAAAATATTTGGGGCTGCGTTTTGAATCTATAAGCTATAGTTAGCCTACAAGAATAACAAAGTTGCAAAGAAGTGTACTCAGAGTCCTAAGAAAGGCTTTAAGAACATTAAAAATGGAATTGATGTAATAGTCTTAACTAGTTGTTCCACTTCTTCAGATGGTTGTTTAACCATGCACTCAGCCAGGTGCTAAAAATATCACAAAGAGGCAGGGAATTTCCTAACTTTATTAAGATGTTAAGTAGGACATTCAGGTGACCTGGTAGTGATAATTTCAGTGACCATCTCAGATACTACAGAGGTGCATTACTTTGGGAATCACAGATGAAAACAAATTTTATACATAAAATCTACAGATGTACTCAGTACTACATTTAAATGTAGATGTACTCAGTACTACATTTAAATGTGCATGTAGGAAATGGAGCTGTTCCTTTTATAAAGTCACTTTAAGTGTGATGGACAGTATGTCTTCTGAATTGTAGATATTTTGACTGCCTAATATCTCCTGCATATTTACAGGCACCATGAGGAAAGAGCTGATGTCAAACAAGTAAAAATTACAAAGGATGTAAACTTTGTCTTTTATGTCCTCTTCTATCACTAGACAATAATCAGATTTAACCAGGGCCTTGCTGTGTGCAAGATGCAATAAGCTACTTTTTCCTCCTAAAAGGCATCTTGCTCACAGAGCTCCCTCTGCTTTCCAAACCCCTGAGCTACAGCTGGCACTTACATTAAAGGGCTATGCCCTTCCTTCTTCTCCCCTTTCATTCCCTTTCCTCCCTTCCTGAAAATGGGTGTAACAGACAGAAAATTGTGAAGATAATCAATAACTTCACACAGTAGCATACTGTCAAAATTTCTTGTCCTAACTGAAGCCTCTTAATCTGTGCAGCTCTGTGCAACATACAGAGCACAGTTTAACTAATGCCACCACTTTCAGAGATTATTTTTGGGACTGTTTGTGTACATTTATTTCATCCATTCAAAGCTGATAGTAAAGCCTCCTGGAAAAAGTGGGGGGCATACATGATTTTTTGAAATCTCTTACCAAAGTGAATACTGCTGCCCTCTAAAGCAGCTTTCCTCCACGTTAGATATACAAAGAGTTTAAAATCTCCCAAGCATAAATTTTATTCTGAATCTTCCACTTTTCAAACAGCATCTTACACTGCTCTGAATAACTTATTCTGATCCTCTTCTTTACACATACCTGTAGTAAAAATGGATGGAACAAAAATTGAATGATCTCTGACAGAAGAGCAGCAGCAGTGTTTGGTAGTGACCTCCTGTGAGTTTGAAAGTGACAGTTCCATTACAAATAACCCAGCCTTGAAATTTAGCAAATGAAAAGGATAAATTAGTGAAAATATTTGAAATGTAATTCTCCACTCATTTTGTCAGCAGTAAAAGGGTTTTTTTTAATCTCTTGTGATATTGCACCTATGCTACACTGACTGTATTCTTCTATCATAAAAAACTTATGAGCAGCTTCTGCCATTAAATCTTTGCAGAAAGATCTTCTGAGAAATATTTCTCTGTGAACTTTAAGCAATTTAGCAAAATGGAGACTAGCACTGTTTGAATGCCTGGCTTGCTGAGATTATGATAAATACCATGAAAACCACAGAAAGAGAAGATCACTGATTATTTTCTCCTCCAAGACAGTTGCTGTTCACTCCTGTCATCTCATTTTACAGTACTGAAGATGTCCTGGTTTTTGTTTTATCTGCCTCTCCGTCTTCTCACGGTGGCTGCCTTGTGCCATTCTATAAAAGTACCCATCTCCAGTACCCAACAGAGTTTCAAAACCAATCTCTTCAATTTCTACCACTCCCTGATACTCGCTGATGGTAAGGAAACTACAGTTCACTTGCTGAAAGACATACCTAAAAGGTAAGAGCAAATCAGTCACTCTTACTCTCAGATACGTCCCCATGACAGTGGTAGCTGCATGCTACCAGTACAAGCCAAGAACTGCTATGCACCTACAGAGCTCCATCAGCGTCCACTGCATTTCCAGAGAAATACCCCATTGCTGTTAAGCTTAAGTATCTTTACATTGTCCAGAATCCATAATGACACTCTGAGATAAGTTTAGATTCATGTATGTACTTCAGCCAGCTTTCTGGGATGTTCATCAGTGTCACGGCTTAGGGTCAGGGCAGCCCCTCAGACCTATAACAGATGCTCTCTGTTAAGCCCCCTCCTTCCCCAGGGGAAGGAAAAAGGGAATAAGGGAGAGAGAGTGAGCGATTAGAAAAGGAAACTAGAACAGCTTGAATGAAAATGAAATTAATAATTATAAAATGGAATATATACAAATATATACAA
>WUAM01000323.1:16053104-16066352 GCA_024336885.1 Actenoides hombroni
CAGTGCAGTTAGTTAGAAGAACTGAGCTGAAAAGCAAAATTACAGAACAGAATTAGTTCTGTTCTCACTCAAACCAGGACAATCAGAGGAGCACCAAAGCTGATACAGAATGGGTGGGTTCCCACAACAAACAGTTGTGTCACAGCTTCAGAACTGCAGAGACACATCCGCCCTCCTACACTGACTGTAAAATACCATGATTTTACCAAGTAAATTAAGTATCCCCAAAACAAGAGAATGGGATCTAGGTGATTTAGATATTACAACTAGCACTGCATCTTGGGTAGCAAAGACTGATCCACTTTTTTGGAAAGAGAAGCACTTCAAGTGGTTTAATGAGATCCCATGTTGAACAGTGACAGACACATACAGATCTGGACACACACCCAAGCAGAGGGGTCATGGAGCAGACGGTGAGCCAGATGGTTCAGTCTTCATATGCACTGCACAGAAACTGGAAAACAGCACATGTTATATAATGTGTCAACGCTCACAAAAGCAAAACCAGGAGCTCTCCTTGTTAAAGGCAAATGGGTATTGAAATCTCAGAGAAAAATGAACTTTGCTACGCTCTTGGGGCATAATATTAAGATTGCAATTAGGAAGCAAAAACCCCTTCAGCTTAGCACTATCAGGGAAGGACCTTATGAACCTCAGAGTCATCCAACCAGGAAACGAAAAGATTACAAGTTTCTGCTTAAAGTAAAAGACTGGAGAATGTGGCACTGTTTCCAGTGAAGCTTCAGTCTAGCCCAGAAGCCATATGTTGAAAGTAAGCCAGATGCCTAGGCTGACATGATCTTTCCATAACTAGGCTTGTCTCAGTAATGAACAAAAAAACTTGGAATGACCTTCATTTAACTGCCGAGTGAGTGTGGCAAGTTCAAATATTTCTGTGGCTGTAAACAGTCCGTATACCCCAAAACAACAAAAACTAACAGAAGACCAAAGGAGTGAGACAGGAGGCTGGGCTTTAAGCTGGAATCAAAACCTAACTGTGTAGACTGATGTTGCTTTGTACCGCTCATGCACAGCAGCCTTTCCCATGAAGGCAAGGAAGTTGCAATTGGCCTGGATGAAATTGCCATTGACATCTGATAATGTTCAGGGCTAGCTAGAACCACTCCTTTCCATCTGCTTCATCTGACATCCAGAAGAACCTAGATATGCAGGCTCATATGAAGGAGTGTAGGCTCCAAGAGTGTTCACCAAATTCTAGTCAGGAAATCCTGGAAAAAAAGCAAATTCTGAGCTAGCCAACATTCGGTTATCTAGAAGGCTGTCACTTTAATCACACCCAGATAAGTACCAATAGATATGATATTCACCTGGAATGTCTTAATATTCAGTGGGGAAAAATATTGCTTATGGTAAGTGGATAAAACTTTCAGCAGATATTTGTGGATTAGAAGGAAACACAAGCACGTATTCTTCCCACAGCTGAAGATTTCAGATATTCACCAGCCCCTTGTGTTGATGCACCTTAAAGGGCAACAGTCATTTCTATGCACAGGAGAGTGACACACATCAGAATGGCTGATTATAAGGAGTCTTAGGCAGGACTGAATTTCCTGACCCTTTCCATATGTTTTTAATCCACACTTCCAGGTACTACTTCATTCTGGAGGAAAGCAGAGCTCTTGCACCTTTCACAATAACAGTGACCCCCTGTGATGTTCCCATCGAATGGAGCATACTTGTGCACAAGGCTTCAGCAGATTTCCTTGAAAAAGCAGCAAAAGGTAAGACTTTTAGTCTGCTTAAGCAGAGAAAAAGAAAGCCCCAGTTATTCATAAGCAGTTGCCTTAAAGGAAGTTCCCACAAGCTTAAACATCTTTTGCTCTCCTCTCCTGTAAACTCCCATGGACTGAAGAGGACATCCCTGTCTCCATGGATGAAACATGGGAGCCCATGGGGCTTTGCCATCAACCTAAGTAAATTAGGGATTATATGTAAAAAAGTATAAATCTAAGGTTAATATTTGGGAACCACCCTGGGTCTTCAAGGCTCCGCAAATGCAGATCAGCTTTCTAAGTTGTTTGTACTCACCCAGACTTCCCTCTGCTGCCTCAGCTCTTTTTCTGTGGCTTAGGCTACTTGAACCGGTCATTTTGCTCCCCACAATGACGCGCAGAAGATTTAGGTGCTTATTTTTCTAGGAATACCATCTACCATGGCAATGGGCATTATGCTGCCTTTAGCCTAAGAGGAAATTACTTTCTCTTTCATGATTTATTGAATTAATTTTTCAAACTACAACATGAAAGCTGCCATTAACAAGTTCTTACCTGTCAGGCAGCTACACCTGATGGAGGAGGTGAAATGTTCCTTTGAAGTGACAAATTTTCTATCTTCACAGGAGACAATGGCACAAAACTAAACCACAGAAAACTCCTTTAATAGAAAATATGAGTCTCCTTGAAGTAAAGTACCCAAAGAGACAGCCATTGGAAGAGCAAAACTGCAGGGACATCAGGCGTGGTGTACAAGTCAAGCTTTTTCAAGTTATGGTTTTATAATTATAGCCTTTTTGCAAAAATATTTCTACAGCTGTGCTTCTAAAAGAAAAGCTACTCCAATTTTATTTTAACGAGACTAGTAGAAAAAAGTATTTTTATTAATAATTATTGTTTTCAGGAAGAAAACAGGACCCTTCCTGACATATGAACAATAAAACCTATACGCATCTGTTAAAACAGAAGTTACAAGTCTGCTCTTTGCCTGCAGGTGATCCTTATACAGAAGAGGTCTCAACATCTCAGAAGGCTCCAAGAATGGTGTCCACCATTTTTAACTATAAGGGAAATTCTGTAAAGACTTACATGGGAGTGTCTTCTCATTTTGCCCTTTACATGCTTGAGTTCTTATCCACTGAGCGCGACACGCACATTACTGTGTACTTAACTACTCACATGGCACCCGGGCATCTCTATCCAGAACTTCCAATGGATTCACGCATAGATGTTCTTGACGTTGGGCATACAACAGTGACTCTGACCTGGAAACACAGTCCCTCTGTTTTGCAGCATAGAGAAAACATCCAGTACTGTCTTCTTGTTAATGAAAAGCACAACTATAAGAGCTTATGTGCTGCTGAGACAGCAATCAGGTCCTCTGGAATGAAACTGCCACCTACATTAGCTTTGTCTCTTTCTCCACACCTTCTTGAACCGCAGCAGGTGATGGTATTGTCCAACAGTGAATTGAGCATCATCAACAAAGTAAGCAGTGGGGAAGTCAGGCAGATATGCGTGGGTACCAAGAACACTTACACAGTGCCCAATCTCAGTCCCAGCACTCAGTATTACTTTGATATTTTTGTTGTCAATCTCCTCATAAATGCCAGTGCTGCTTACACTGGGACATTTGCAAGAACCCTGGAAGAACCTGAAGCCAAGGTCACAGAGCTGAAAGAAGGGAAAGTGATTCAGGTTGTCTTGGATGGGAAAACCCAGAAATTCTACAGTCTGCAGTATCAGGCAAGGCACAAGAAAATACAATTCACCTTTCAGTTGTGTCACGGCCAAGTACGGGTTCACATAGCAAAGAATGGCAAAACAGTGGCATCAGAAAACATCTCAGGGCTGAGGTATTTCTCACTGAAGGGAAAATTGCTGGACACTTATTTGGTGCAGCTGAAGTCCACAGAGGAATCTAACTGTTCTGTGAAAGTACGAGTGGCACCCAGTTTCCACAAACTCTTATTCCCACTTCTCCCAGAGAGCTTAAAAATCAAGTCCTTCAGTAAACTGAGGACTTGCGACTCCGTTACCATTGCCTGGCTAGGAACACGAGAGAACAACAAGTACTGTGTGTACAGGAGAAAGATTGAAGAAGGTCAGGACTGGATGGAGCTGAAGAGTGCAGACGGGTGCTCTGGACCTGAATCTCGGCACAAGTCAGAGAAAGTGCTGTGCAAGCATTTTTATGAAAGGAACGTCCAGCGAGCTGTCACCACAGAGACCATCCAAGGGCTGGATGCAGGGACTCGTTACTTGTTCGACGTCTATCTCTTTGGGCCATCCGGCACCCCTGTCAGGTACCACAGCAAAGTTGTGAAGACGAGAAAAAGCTGCTGAAGGTTTTTAAAGAAAAGGTTTGAAATGAGTGAATGAAGAGCATTATCAAAATCCCTGCCAATCCATGCCACAGGCAGTGCAGTTTAAAATACACTGACACACAAATGTTTTAAAGCTGTGAAATTCTACAGAGGAGCCGCCTTCGTTGTCTAGATCATTATGCTTACTTTGGCACTTTCTCCCCTGCATACATTTTTTTCCTCTCAGTTGTCTTATTCAGGCATTAAAACTAGACCTGTGAAACAAATCCGTGCACATAGATAAAAAATACCCACAAAGGTGCCCATGAGAAATAGCTTAGTTACTTAAAGTGCTTCTGAAATCCAATACAGAAGTGATAGGAAATGCCTCTCAAGAAACAAACACGTCATTATTTTAAAGTCCCAGAGAAGTTTCCACTTTGTGCAACTCTGTGAGCTAAGGAGGAACTGCAAGACTCCACAGGTCAAGCTGCTCTTCAGAAACTGAAATACCCCACTGCTGGAACAGGGATGGAAACAAAAAGACATTAAAAGAAGCAGCAGAACTGGTGTAAAGCTCCACATCTTGAGTAAAGCAGGCTGAAATACATCTTCCCCTATTACCTGCATGTTTTCTTCACTTTCAGTTCTTTAGAGAAACTGTACTTGCTTAGAAAGAGACAAAATTCAGGCCAGAAACTGGCTCTGGACCCAGCTTTTCTGGGGAGGATCCAAATACAGTGCTGTGCTTCCGCCTATTGAGGAAAGCAGCAAGTAAGGAATCCTACCATGGAAATGAGGATTTCATCTATAGTGTGTGATATCAAACTCATGTCTATCACTGTGTGACTCCTGAGTGTAATATACTCACTCTTTACATTCTTAACCCAAACTATATCAATGAATGCATTGCTTTAGGTAAAATTAAATGTGGTTTTCCTATTAAATATCACGGAGGGAAAATATTTATAATAAATATCCTGACAAACACTTTGTTGTCTTGATTATATTCCTTAGATGACAAGAGACAGTATAAAAATATATATATATTAAAATGAGTCTCTATAAAAAACCAGCCCTTATGCTCAATTTCAATTATCAGTAGAAAATACCTACAAAGAGATACCAGAGATGCACTGTCTCAGAGGCTGACAGAGAAATCTTGCCTGCTCTCATTCTTTTTGCTCTACAATAACACTAAGCAAAGTGTTATTAATTCCATGATTCCATATTTCAGAAGCATGCTTGGAGGCACTTGGTATGGACTGAATCAGTCCTCTGTGCATACCCAGAAGATTATGCTTTTGCTGCTCCCAAGACTTCATAGCGTCACGCACCCTGTACGGTGTATGCTATACATTAGCAGATGGACATGAGTCCCAAAAGCAGGGCTCTTCCTTTTCACATGGGACCAGCTGCAGTATCTGGGCTTTGGCTAGGCTTTATATTTCTGCAGGCACTATTCTGGACTGAGCAGGGCCACAGCAGGAGCTGTGTGCTCTGTGACCTCCTGCCCACACTCCGGAGGCCTTTTGGCTAATCACAGGGGCTGGCAGCTACAGCGCCTTCTTTCCAAGGCAAGCCTTCTCTTCATTCTGCTCCTGCCAAAACCAGTCTGAGCTCAAAGAGCACCAGAGGTCATCCCCACTTGGAAATCTTAATGTTTTCTTCTGCCTTATTCCTCCATTTCAGGCATTTCTATTCTGGATGAACTTCACTTTGATGCCCTACAAATTACTGCAAGAAAAACTATAATAATAATAATAGAGGAAGAAGATCTGCTGACCTGCAAATACAACACACTCTGAATCCACTGCTCTCAGCCTGTCAGAGCATGAACCCTTGCTTTTACCCTCTGTACACAAACACCACAAAACATCACCTCAAAGAAGATACATTGGCGCCTTTCCTGATGCCAGTGCCTCTGCTGAAGAATATCTTCCTCAACGGAACTGGTTTCAGACTTCTCAGCAACACCTTGGTTTAGGGCTGTAACCAAAAGGCCTGAGGAAGGGAGAGAAGGAGAGCCTGGGAGATGGCAGAAAGACAGTTCAGCAGTCAAGAGGTGGTACATAAGCAAAGGCTAGGTGTAGTACTGAGTTGACCAACAGTTAATCAGAATCTGCAGGGAAGGAAGCACAGGTTTGAAAGTCAGCAGATATTTCACTGGGACTTTGAGAAGAACCAAGAGATCCTCCTCCTCCCAGCTTCACCAGTTCCTCTCCAGTCCATCTCTCCCTAGCCATTGCCACATGCAGAGGACTGGCTGAGGCAGAGACCTGTGTGGAGTTCTGAAGACCACAACTTACTGCTCCTGCAGCCCAGGATGTGACACATGCAGAACAGTGACTACTGCTGCTGCTGGGAGGGGTGTTAGTCCCTCGCTGACACAAGGGGCTGCCACCCACACATCCCAGTCCCTCCATCAGCAAACGCCCCTGTGCGTGGAAGGGAGAGCTTAGCTTTCAAGAGGAGTATGCTGTTCTGTCAAAACCCACTACCTCTAATATAAGAAGAGCAGGCAACCTGCCCTCCAGGTAGCAGCCCCAATTTGCTTATGTGTGCATCCATCCTTGGCACGTAATAAGGACTAGGAGCAGCAGGGAATGTTCCTCTCCATTGATCTTTCCACTGTGATTCTGCCTATGTGCATCAGACCACAAACCTGTTTTCAATTCACTCATGCCCATACTCTGCTTATACGGTGTCCTTTAAGTACACTGGTTTAAACTGGGTGTCACTTTGCTGACTGCTGTCCTGGGAGTGAAGTTTCAGGGATTTATCTGCAACAAAGCCAAAGATGTTGCATTAAAACTATTGGTGTTCTTCCTGCCAGCTGCTCATGTGTGCAGCTCCACATCTTCAACACTCAGAAGCCTTTCTCTTTCAAAGCAGTTTGACATCTTTTCATCTTCTTTCCCTCCCATTTGATTAGTGCTTGCCTACTGTAGTCAGACCATAAATATTTCCCAAGCCACATTTGCCTCCTTTCTTTTCTTCATGCCTTCTGCAGTTTCTTGTTGAATTTCCAGGGAATCTCAATTCCTTCAGTCCAGCCTGTCCTATGATGTCATCAGCTCTTCCCATGTGCTCCCCATCCCCACTGAATCACATCGGAAATGCAGGCAGGTATCTTCATGGAGAACATTTCAAAATCAATGTTTTGCTTTTGTAGATCACTTAAAGCAAGTCTTCAACACCATTGTCACGCCAAACTGTTTTTCCTAACGTTCAGTGGTGGGTCCCAGTTTCTGTGTGCTTCCATTATCACATTTCAAGTCCTGCCACAGCTGAGATCAAAGCCTGAGGCCGTGTATCTCTTCCCAGCATTTTTACAGCATTGCTCCCATTTGCTAAGCCACCCCTCCACGTGGGAAGTGGGGGTCAGCAGTACCAAAAACAGAGAGGGCAACTAATAAGAGAAAATCAATTTCCTATCCATATCCCCTTCCCCTGTGGGCTCAGCCTCACAAATCACCACTTGCATTCTGGAAATGAGGTGCAGGATTCTGAAGCAGTGAAATAATGAAGTATGGGCTTGTAAGTTTGCCACTGTGTATGCCCATAAGCTGCAAACCAGTACAGCAAATGGGTCCTTCAGCATCACATTCCATCATTTCATACAACTGCTATTATTGGAAACTGAACTTTAACTTAAATGAGCAATTATTACTCTCTTAAGTCACACACTTTGAAAAATACAGCTGTAGAGGTTTTTTGACACTAGGTTTATGAGTTAATATTTAACTCACTCTGAGAATCATGTATTTTGTCATTCCTTTTTCCTCCTGTATTTAACAGCCCATTTATTAATTCTCTGATACTTTGAGTTTCCTAACAAATGTAAATACCCTTCCAAATGGATCTGGTAGTCTATTAGAAATTTTTCTCTGTCTGCCCACAAATACATTCAGAGATGCATTCACAGCTTTGAGCAATTTTAAATGGTCTCCTCTTCTCTTCTCTTCTCTTCTCTTCTCTTCTCTTCTCTTCTCTTCTCTTCTCTTCTCTTCTCTTCTCTTCTCTTCTTTTTTCCTTTTCTTTCTATTTTTTTTCTTCTATTTTTTCTATTTTCTTTCTTTTCTTTCTATCTTTGTACCCTCACGTGATTTTTCTGGCTAATACCTTCACACTCAGAAGACTGCTTCCAGCTTAAGCAACACATTTAAAATAGTCTTGCTATTTTGGACACAGATGCTGGACTGAAATCCTGCTCGCTAATTGTGTTTGAAGATACAAAGTTGATGTTTTTACCTGTATATGCATCATCCCCATTTTAATAAATAATGACTACCAGTTTTGGTGGATGGTGTTTATGAACCACACAGTAGAGTTTATGAACTACATACACTGCAGTTAAACATCCTGACCACTTTAAACTCTGGCTTAAAATCTAATTTTGAAAGTCAAATAATACTAGCACTGACAGCAAGTCCGAACGAGTGATCCCAAAATGCTAGAGGCTTTTAGGTGCTGTTAATGAAACTGAAGCTCTCTGGCATTTAGAGTAAAAAATAGATGATTTGGCAGCTGAACATTCATTCAGCAAAATAACAAATCCGGGCAAAACAAAATAGGTTACTGTATCTTTGGACATGAAGGCGAACAAAAGATGCATGGCTTTGCTCCTGGGCAATTCTGTCAAGTAACATTAAGAAATAGCATTATAAAAAGCAGATGAATTTACTAGAAGAGGCAAACAGTAAGTACGTCGCACTCAGGCATTGCCTTCTTCTGTAAAGAAACAATACAGCTCAAGGATGAGCCCAGAGGTACTGGTGTAACAACAGCCACTGGCATGAACTGCTGTGGCTAGAGCAGCCAGTGCTGCCCGGAGAAGGCTGAGTATCCCAGGCCGTCCGTGAACAGCTCTGCTGCTGCCAGGCCCATGAGCACGAGAGGGCAGTGTCCAGCTGTGCATAAAGTGGAAAGATCTTATCCAGTAAGGCTTATCAGGAGCAAATATTTCAGCAAATTTAACAAGCCAAGCATCTTGCTGACAAGATTAAGGCAGAACAGATAGAAGAAAAATCCAAGGAGCTCACATTTTATTATAGTTTGTCAAGGGTTCCAAGTTTGAGTTTGGGTTTTTTTGTTTTGTTTTGTTTAAAATTAGTGTGCATAAAAAGTGACAGCCAAGTGACTCTCCACACTCATACAGAAGGCTCCTTAATAAATTCATGCTTTCAAATTGAACTTCTCTTTGAGGAAGTTAACAATGAGCAGGGACTGAAAAAACTGCCATAAAACATAACTCAGAAGATGTTTCAGAAATGAACAATATAGAGAAGAGACTGAAAAGAGTGAATGAGTCAGGGCTGAGTTTCCCATAATTTCAGGAACTAACAAAGCTACCAACATGCCCGGCATTGCTGGGTCTCACTGTGTTTCCAGGGTGCTTGCAATGCTGTGCTAAGGTCAGTGGTGTGGGACAAGCAGAACTATTGTTATTTACTGCAGTGGTGCCTCCTAGTGCTTCACCCACTGAACCCCTGTAATTAGGGAGTTAACTCCTTCCTTCACCTTTTCCCATTCTTGATACAGAGAAAGCAGTTGTATGCATGAGCTACTTGGCTTCACAGTGTATCATCACTTGAAGCCAGTTACATGATTTATAAGCATTTGGAGTTGACAGTACCCATGACTGTGGATTGTCAGCTACAGGTTCATAAACGACCATGAAAGCAAGAACAGTTCACATATGGGCAATGAGAAGGCCTCAGGATGCTTGCTGTGTATGGTGAAAAGTTCTAACTTGGAGGATTCCTTCACCTTTTTTCATGTAGAAGAATCTCAACCAAAGGGGGAACCAGTATTAAGCACTACTGTCACTGACTAGTGCCTTTGGGCACAGCAGCCATCTACCCACAGATAACGATTCCTTTCTTGATCTATAACTCAAAGAGGGAAACACAACTTTATTATGGGGTCAACCTAAAAAAAAAAAAATTCACAGATTTCTATTCAGGCAGTTAGTTTCATAAGTGAGCCCAAACCTCTGGTGTTGCAATGTGGCAGTCCTCAAAGCAGGATTTCCAAAAGAATACAGGGCCCAGTTTCCCAGATCAGACTGAGAACCACAAATTGGCTTAGACTATCACAAGTGCTTTGCACAAATTTTCTCCTATTGGGACAAAATCTTTCAAAATATGCCTGTAACTGAAACCACAACAGCTACATCTGCAAACAATTTGGCCCATAATATTTTCCTCTGTAGTCATGCTTAGGAAAAGGAAGATATGCTGCTTTTATAGCAACTACTTTATACATACTATTCAGATGTACTGATGCTCAACTTTCTGGAGTACCTGGGAGAAAGAAACAAGGTGAGATTTTCTCTCTTGTCCCAGAATAGAACTTAATTAGCTACGAAGTCACTTCTAAGCCAAAAATACACCTATTCTATAGCTTGAAAAGCAGACAGTTTCGCTTTGAAATGAAACTTCTCTAAAAGTGGTATCAGAAATCCTACTCACACAAATAACTTTTGTTTGCAAAGGTAGTTATTGTTGAAGAAAAGACCCAAAGATGGAATTGAAAGGTGATTCAGAACATGAAAAAAACCTAAGTCTATAGTTCAAAACGGGACATAGATTGGAAATCCTTCTCTCATGTGTTGGGCACAGTTCTGTGTACAGTAACCAACAATTAAGTTATTTAATAGCCTTTTAAGTCTCAGAAATTGGCAGCAAACCTAGCATTTCAGCCATTCGGATAGAATTGTTCCTTGTCTCTAGGTTATTACTGTTTACTTGCCTCAACCATTAATTCCATCTTAACCAGGTATTCAGAAAATGTGTGATAGCAGAACTGATCAGTCACAACATACTGAACATTCTTTTCCAGAAAACTGAGAAATAATTCAAGTACTCCTTTCGCAACATCCTTTGGCTATACTGTCCCTCCCACTCGCTTCTTGTAAGGCTAAAGAATGCTATCTATTATTATCCCACTACAGTTTCTTTATCCATAGGCTTTACAAAAATACTCACATGCACTTTTCCTTCATTTAGAGCAGGAAGTTAGAATCGTAGAATCATTAAGGTTGGAATGTTCTCAAGATCATCAAGTGTTGGGGAAAGGACCAGAAGCATGGCTTAATAAGGCCACTGATGTTTTCAGTTTTCTGCACGTTTCACAGGATTTGCAGCAGCCTCCTGTGCTGCATCCCCTTGGGTTGCTAACCACAAACCCGGGTGTGGGTCCTGGGGTCCTGACGGCCCCAACAACGCTGTGGAACAGAGGCAAGCTCTGGGGGACGTTAGCCAGAACTAGCAATAGAACACAGTTCTGCGTGCTGAGGGAACAACCAGAACAGCCGTTCCACATGTGCCTTGTAGGACTAGCTATAGATTCTCCCTGGTTTTAATGGCAGAAGTCTCAGTGCAGACACTAACTCACCAGCTTCAGACAGAAAACGAGCAGAGATAGAACAAGCCAGACGTAAAGCGACACAGGCCGCAGCAGGAAAGAATCTGAGAGAAATGTTTGTAAATTGGAACAAGTGGGATCAGTACCTTCCAATAGGGCCAGAACCCCAAGAGCTTGAGATACTGGGGAGTGTCAAGACTGACTATTGTCTCTTCTTTGAACTTAGTGCCACCCGACAGGAGGGTCGGGCTCACAAAGGCTGTGGGCAGAGTTGATCTATCTGGTAGAGCCATCAGCACGGGAATATGGGAATGCTAGAGCATGGTGCAACAGCTCCCTAGACAATAAAACAGCACCAGTTTTGCCAGTGCAGTGTCCATGCAAGTTGCCACCTGGAATCTTTTTGATACGTGGAGACCAGGCTTGGCCTGGATTGCCATCAAACGTGAAAGGGGGGCCCTGTACCTTAGGACAACTAACCTTGTTACCACTGAACAGAGCCATGATTTTAAACGATGCTGCCCTCCACAAAACCAGAAAGGGCCGGAGTACACAGGCCTTTCAGAAGGACTGTGATGACAGCGTGAGTTTATGGAATAGAGATCTTTGTCACTAGCTTTTTTGCACCTGGTGTAGCAGCAGCTAAAGCACTAGGTCAGCTAAGCAATCAAATAAGACATCACAAGTCTTATCAGAGCTAGCCAGTGATTTAGATAGTGTGCGACACGCTACGCTTCACAATAGAGCTGCAGCTGATTTTTTGCTTTTAGCTCACGGGCATGGGTGTCAGGGCTTTGATGGGATGTGTTGCATGAACCTAAATGACCACTCGTGCTCCATACATCGGAGCATTCAAGATTTGATCAACAGGACAGAAAGACTACGACGGGACAGTGGTTTTTTTGGGCTAGATGACTGGCTTAAGGGATGGGGTATTACTGGATGGTTAATGTCACTGATGAAGATGGGGTTGTTAATGCTGGTTGTTGTTGTGTTGTGTTGTGTTATTGATGTTGCCATGTCTTGTGTCTCTGCTGCAAAGGGCCCTGCAGTGGACAGCGCAGGCAACATCTGTAGCACAAATACAAACAGGGGGAATTGTGAGAGAACTCAGCTGGTCAAAGGGATCGGAATGTAAGCTTGGTGTCAGTCTTGAGCAGATAACAGTGTAACCTTGAAGAGGCCAGAAAGTCCCGAGAAGAGCTGCCAGACGGCAGTCAGAGAAAGCTTATCGAAGTTACAGCAGAGAGAAAGAAGTATCCAAGTATGAAGGAATGGTCTTTGTTTGAACCAATCGTATATGTACACACATTCTTAGTAAAGAGATAAAAAAGGCTTGTTAACACAATAAAGAGGCTTTCTGCTTTAGCACCAGTTTGGAGTTTGTTGCTTTGTCCGTTCCTACAGCGACAACCAAGTTCAATTGTCTACTAAATATTATCAGGAACACTAAACCATGTCCTGAAGTGTCACATCTGGATGTTTTTTAAACACCTCCAGGGATGGTGATTCCACCACCTCCCTGGGCAGCCTGTTCCAATGCCTAACTACCCTCTCAGTAAAAAATTTTTTCCTAACATCCAATCTAAACCTCCCCTGGTGCAGCTTAAACCCATTTCTTCTTGTCCTATCAGTAGTCACCTGGGAGAAGAGACTAACACCCACCTCACTAAACCATCCTTTCAGGCAGTTGTAGAGAGCAATAAGGTCTCCCCTCAGGCTCCTCTTCTCCAGATTAAACAACCCCAGGTCCCTCAGGCGCTCATTATAAAACACATTCTCCAGACCCTTTACCAGCTTCGTTGCCCTTCTCTGAACTCGTTTAATCACTTCAATGT
>WUAM01000323.1:16066452-16083537 GCA_024336885.1 Actenoides hombroni
CTCAGCCCAGCCAGCCAGCCTGTCCAGATCTCTCTGCAGAGCTCTCCTAGCCTCGAGCAGATCGACACTCCCGCTCAATTTGGTGTCATCTGCAAACTTGCTGAGGGTACACTCAATCCCCTTGTCCCAGTCATCAATAAAGATATTCAACAAGGCTGGCCCCAAAACTGAGCCCTGGGAACACTGCTAGTGACAGGTCACCAACTGGATTTTGCTCCATTCACCACAACTCTCTGGGCTCGGCCACCCAGGCAGCTTTTAACCCAGCAAAGAGTACACCCTACCAAGTCACGAGCTGCCAACTTCTCCAGCAGAATGCTGTGGAAGGTGGTATCACAGGCCTCTCCCCCTCAATAGAACAGTTCCCCATCCACTCCCCAAGAGAAGTATGTAACTGTCACAGCAAAGCACAACGATATCCAATGGTAAAACTGTAAACATGCTAATGTCTCACTGACAAAGCATATTTAAAAGCAAGCAAATGGAATAAAAAAAATATAATGTGTAATTTAGTGTACAAGAAGGAAACTAGAAAGAAATACCTACAGTCTTCACACAGAAAGGAGCAGATCCATGTCTCTTAAAGGTTACTTTGGGCAGGTAAAGAGACTGGCTTCTGGGCTATAATTCATCTATAAGAACTTGATCTCCTTGGACTGTCTCAACAGACTGTAGAATTTCTGGATCTGTTTTAGCTTGCATCCTCTTCTGTCTTCTCCCAAACCTAACTTGCTTCAGGAGGTGTCCCTTCACACATTCTCCTGCACTCTGTCTACTGTCTGGAGTGTGCAGAGCTGCCAACTGTGCAGAGAGCTTTGAAACACTCGGTGATTATGAAGACGATGCAAAATGAGTGGCAGCATTTCCATGCATCCATACTATCTTTCCCATCTTCAGAGACATCTTTCTGCTTCCTGGAAACCATGCAGGACCAGCAAACTGCAACACCATGGCAAGAATACAGAAAAAAAAATAATCTAGACACAAACAGCATCGCTATCTGAACCTTCTCTTCCCAACAGAATATGGGCGAGCAGCATATCGAGTTTTTCATTTGGCCTTTTACAAAATTATGGATCATTTTCAAAATGCAGTTTGAAGTTTTGGTTGGTTTCGTTCAGGCTCCTATCCAAACCTTTGAAAAACCAGTTCAGTTAAAAGAGGTAAAGGAAGTAGTATAAGGTTTACTGCACTTTTTTCTTTCACCAGTGAAATGTTCTGACTGGAAGCAATTGGGGTCAAGAGCCATTTTTTTATTATGCTTATATTCAGGCCACAGCACTGGTCCTGATGGACTTCAGTGCAATAGTAAACGTGGTAGATACCCACTGTTTCTTCTCACTTTAAAGTAATTGAATGATCTGACCATTAGGTGGCAACAGAAGATATTTTACCATGAAGGACCACTGGTACTGTCATCTGGAAATCTTAAAGCAGATGTAGCCACTAAACTTCAAAAACCATCTTTGCTGTGCATATGAGCACTTGAATTACTTGACTGTAAGTGACAGCTTTACACAGCTCATCAGAATGCAAATTACAGTTCAGTCCATGATATATTTATTAACAAGTTTTTTTCTATTCTTAACCATGCATGAGAAGTATTTAATGTAAAATTGCCATACAGTTTGATTTAACTGAGATAACAGCTTTATAGTGGTTTATTTGTCTTACTGAAGAGAGAAGTACATCTCTGCCCGGACAACTCCAAATCTATCTAGGCTATTAAAGATCCTTTCAAGAGTCCCTGTGCATATCTGGTACAATTCCAGCTAGGTCTATGAATATTTCACCAACTAATAAGCTCTTTTCTGTTTATGAACTAGTACTCTTAAGAATAGAAGGCAGGACATAAGCAGTAGCCATATGTTTCTTCTCGAAATCCATCTAGACAAATGACCTGAAAATTGCTGTTGCAAGAACTTCTAAACCATATGGTTAAGTACAGGGAATTTGTTAACTTCTTGTGCCAGATCCAAGAGTTTCCAATTATCAACAAAAGATGGCATACCAACCCAATTACTCCTGATATATTCCAGTCAAGACAGATTCCAAGTAACCATAGCTGTGTGGGTGTATGTGGTTTGAATTAACAGGAATCACTGAAAATTTAGTGTAAATAAAAAAAAAAAAAGTAGACCTTCTACATATCACATCCAGACAAATGCGTCCCAGTGTGCTGAATGTGCTTTCAACAGGAAGCAGGAATTTTTAGGCATTCTACCAATGCTGATTTCAAGCCATCATAAACTATTAGAGGTACATTTACTTTCCAGCCTTACAGAAAGCTCCTGCAACAGCTTATTTATTTCATTTTGTCAGGCTGGAAAAAAGTACATTTCTTACATAACAAAAACGTACCAAATATTTTTCCATTTATTTTTTAATGATTAATTGCAGATCACTTTTTAAGACAACTTTCTTGTAGTGCTCAATAAACATGAGGCTACAATTAACAGTCATAACACTGGTACATCATGCACATTACTGATATGTGACTAAGCAACTGAGTCTGGTCCCATTTTCTTACTCACAGGAGTACTCATGCTCAGACTCTGTGGATACAATGTGTTTTCATACCATGCCTTAACCGAGGAATCTCCAGGCATTCTACTTGACAACCAGACAGAAAAAATCATGATATATTCACAACAAACTAGAATTTATAGAATCATTAAGGAAAAACACATGAATAACACACTTGTAAGCTACACAATACTTCAAGTTCCTACTGTAAAATTTGTTATATCATCTTTCTTAAGAGCTATATGAACTGTCAAGGATTATTCCCAATGTACTACATTAGTATCTCAATCCAGGTCAATGACAAAATACTCATCATTAATTATTTTTCTGGGTTACTTTTTGCTTTAATCACACATTCATCTTTCAGGGAAGATAAAGGTCCACAGGTCACTTCATGCTGCATTTATATTTGAAATCAGCATGTTGAAAGCCACTGCTTAGATCCTTTACATTTAGCTTCCAACTACTGCAACTGTTCTAAGTCTTAAGCTATGGGTAGCAGGAAAACATGCTAAATGACAATTATCCATAGATCCAATTACCAAGATGCTTGCCTTTTCATCAGTCATGGTCTGATCACTAAGGTGCCTTGGGTCAATTCCTACCAGAGCAGAACTCAGTTACTATACTACAGACCTCTGTTTTGCACTAGTGCCAGTACAGCCTGACTACGGGCTCCAGGAACATCCCTCATTGGCCACTTGCTGAGGAAAAAGCCTGAAAGAACTCATGCCACTGCTGAAGTGAGAGGAAAAAGCCCTACAAAGCCTGAGAACCACCTCGTCTTCACCAGGATTTCCAGCCAGCCAATTTGATCATGAGGGACACGAGCCTGGTCCAATCAAAGTGAGTAAGATTCATGGAAAGTGATCCCCAAACACTTAGAGCGGATTAAACATTCAAATAACTATATATACAGAAGGTATTTTTAAGAGTCTAGAAATGCAATCTTTTCCTAATGAATCAGTTTTGATTTTCACGAAACTGAAAATCACTAATTAAACTAATTATCATTTTGACTTTAACAGTAGTACCTGAGCTATTAGTGTAAAAACAGGCAGATTTTTTGAAAACACAATTCTGGTCTAACTAACATGTCAAGGGAAGGAAAAAATAAAGAGGAAAGAAAAAAAGTCTGCCTAAAGTTATTTTTAACTACAGTAGAAAGATGAAGAAAAACTAAAGATCAATTGGAAATTTGCCACCTCCATGCCATCTGAGTGTAGATGACTGATGTATTTTTCCCAAACACAAGAGAAAAACTCAACTGTTGTTCCTTATCAAAGCAAATAATATCTGGCAGTGTTCATAGAAATTTCCAATATTAACCCACCTGTAAACCAAAGAAAACATTTTCTCATAGCTCAGGAATCAGTGCCATGGCAGCTCATTTGTAAGACACAGGAATGTTGCTTGTGAAACTTAACCTGGTATGAGCACATGGAGGTTTTTCAGTGATTAGCTATTGTTTTATCAGCTCTAGAATGCAAAGAAGTGAGTCTTACCAGAAAGCTAATGGTATCTAACTGGCAATGCTTCCTCACCACCAGAACAAATATTAGTAATTAGTAATAGACTTTTTTATCCTACTAAAATGTAGAAAAAGTATTCAGAAGACTGTGCCATGAATCAAAACACGTACTTCTAAGTCAACAACAAGTCATCTGCCAAAACACGGATTCCCTACTGCATAATATGCTCCACTTATCAAACTTGGGCTCCCTCAGACTTGCAAATAGCAACAGCAAAACACATTATTTTTATCTCCTCCTTTTTGTGCTCTTCTGTTGAGACTTCCTCCCTGAAGTGCATTCTTTCATATGCCATGGTTTTAAAATATGTGACTCTAGTCCAGCAACAGACTTAAGTAGACCTGAATTCAGTCCTGTAAGTAAGCCTATTGATTTGGGTGAACATATTTGTACACACAAATCCAGGCTTAAGCACCACAGTGAATGATGGCCTTTTTTTCATAATCTTATATATGATCTGGAATCATCTAGCTATCTTAATGTCAAGAAATGTATGTATGAGCAATCAGCTTTTGACAATTCAGAATATTTGTGTCCATGTTTTCTATGGTATCAGCTGAACATTGATGCTGTGGTACCACAGAATGCCTACGCCAGGGATCTGAATCCTGCTCACCCCCCCTCCCAAGGGACAGAATATTTAAGGTGAGTCTCTTGACTACTACACTGTAAAAGGTGATGTAAGAAGTCTGTTCCATCACACCAATGTTCAGAGTCACTGCAGTAACTCAGTGGATTATTTGTTCCACTTTATTTCTGGACTGTTTCTGTATATATAAATGATTATGCTTCTTTCATCTGTTCTCAAGATCTTTGCCATTCCAGCACTACTCAGTTCATTACACAAATTAAATTCAGGAAGGGTACAGATGAGTTTAGAGAGCTTCAGTTAGCACAGAGCATCTGTACAGCAATATTACATCTCATAAACGATAATTCTCCATCTCCTTGTTTTCTTACATGACTCCCTGAAATTGTAACTACTCTTCACTAACTCCACCAGCTTTCTTGCACGTGATGGCTGAATGGAATGGCACTGCTCTTGCTAGTTGAAATCACTGTTGCACCTCTTAAGTTGATTCAATGGTCTCAGACAGTGGTTTTGTACTGGATATTAAAAGATTTATTTTAAATATCCCAAGAGAGTCAGTTAAGACACACTCAGCCCATTACAGTATAAAATGCATAACATTCTTAGAGCAAAATGTGCAAAACCTCCACAACTATTCAAGTTAATTATTAAAAGGCCCTCCCCTAGGGTTAACCAAGTCAAGTTAGTGAGTCATGTCATTTAAAAGTACACATTATGGGACAAAAAAGGAATGTAAGACTGTTAATTATTTTTGCATTTCTTCCACACATAAACTCCATATTATAACTGCATACAGAGATGCAATATGCATCCACAGAAGTAAAATATTGCTGCATGCTTTGGTAGTTGTGACAGAGTGCAGCAAGACACATACCTAGAAGTCATCCAAGCCTCTCTGTGCCCTTCACTGCTAGAGAAGACATACCTGCATACGTGAAACAACTCCGTATTCCCTCAGAACACAGGCACACTTCTACATGTAAAAATACATTTGCAAAGTTACTGTTTCTCTGTGCCTCCTGTATGGTCCATGGTGACTTGTGACTGGTAGTCTTAGGCACCAGTCATTATTCCAAAACAATGCTTGAAACGGGAATTTGCTTTAATCTCAGAATTGTTCATTGCTTTGAAGAAAAACTAAACCATAGGAGAAGACAGTAAGTGGAAAAAACATTTCCAGAGGACACAAAAAGAAATCAGGAGCTTGATTCCTATTTTAAATGCATCTGAACTGACTAATTC
Source organism: Actenoides hombroni (assembly GCA_024336885.1). Taxonomy (NCBI): domain Eukaryota; kingdom Metazoa; phylum Chordata; class Aves; order Coraciiformes; family Alcedinidae; genus Actenoides; species Actenoides hombroni. The sequence goes on from WUAM01000323.1 coordinate 16,072,345, forward strand.
CATTGATTTGCTGAGAATTTAATTTTTTTTTATTATTATTTTTTTTTACAGTATACTCAGCTACAATTAAATCTAGAAAGACAACAATCCCAGCAGTCTCCAGTTTAGCATTTTGGAAAATAGATCTCTCTTCTCCTTCCAGAAAACTACTCAGCAGAAAAACAATGCTAGTGTGGTCAACCTTACAAAACACGACTATTTACTTAATACCAGCTGATAGTAACACGTTGCTCCAGGGGAGAGCCTAGTTGCTGCCTCCAGTAGACAATGAACAAGTGCTTTCACCCCAAACCTAGCTCTGTCCCCATGCCCCTTCATCGACAGGGATCAAAGATCATGCAGAACAAGAGAAAAGCAGCTCCTGTTATCACAGCAGAGGTGCTGCATTTTCCAAAGGCCATTATCACTCCAGGCAGGTGACACACCAGGGACAATCTTTTTTAAAAAAAAATGTTAAAAAAACCCCAGACACTACTGTTGGCAGGAAAAAAATTACATACAAAAGAAATACAAGAGTGCAGCATCAAATCCAAACCCAGAAAAAAGTGGGAGACTGGAAAGATAAGCAAAGATGACACTAGAACAATTTATTAGCCATTTTTTCAAACAATTAGGACACAAAGCATGGCCAGGTTTGTCAAGAATAAGTCATGGCTTCAACTAGCAGATGTAGTGTGTAAGATAAGCCTTCAACAAAATTCCATATAACATCCTTAGAAGTAAGCTAGAATCCTGTGGGCTTGACTAAGTTTCTAGAATAAGAACGCACAACAGCTTGAAATGTAAATTCAGAAAAATATGTCAGAATGTTTCACATAAGAAGAAGATAAAATCATAGGCTGAATAAATGCGGAAGGTCATCAAACCCAGTCCTGTGGTCAGAGCAGGGCCAATTAGATCAGGTTGCTCACAGCCTTGTCCAGTCAAATTCTGGTACCCAGCAAAGAAATCCCATCCTCTTCCTGTGCAACCTGTTCCAATATCTGACAACTTTTAAAGTGATCGTGTTTGAAATGACATCTGTTCAAGGCTGTGTGCTAACCAGTATCAACTACCTCCATCCTGTCATCAGCTTACTGCTCTTTATACAAAAAAAAGAATGGCTGTCCATAAGACAACCCTGCTATCTGCAGCCACAGTAACACTAGAGATTGTGCTGAGGGCAACACCAACTGTTCCAGAGTAACACTGTTAAATTGTTCAGGTTTAGAAATACAAAGTTATGGCTTAAACTATTTTTCAGACAAATTCTATGATCTTACAATCTTACTAATTACAGTAAAAATCCAGGTTTGGCTTTTCTATTTGTAGCCCATTCATGTGGCAAGCTAGCAAGCACTCCTATGTAATTATGTCTTGCTAATCATTGTGTTTAGAGGTATCTTTCTTTAAGAGCAATATAAACACGTGCCCAGAAATCACTGAAAAAAAAAAAAAAAAAAAGAAAGAGATTTTTTGAAAGTAATGTTTTAAAAATTAACATATTAGCAAACTGAGGGTCAAGGATTAGGCAAACTAAAGAATACGCTTCCTAGTATTGCCAAAGAGGATTTGTCACTCTAAGATCTCTGGATCAAACCTTTATCTGTTACGTGTGCAAATTCTTTTACTTTAACATGTCTGTGTTAAAGTGCACAAGAGCAGAATGTATTTCTTTATGTCCACTAAAGCTCTTGAGCATTTCCAGTCACTAACCTGATAAAACACTATTACAGACTTGTTTTAGGAATGTAATTCAGTCATTTCAGTACTTCCTGTCTCTGCCTCTGTGGGCTAGTAAACTTGACTCCAACAATTTGGTTACACTAACCTAGCTATTCTTGCCATTACTATGATGTTTTTCTTTCTTCCGAGTACTATGAGTCATTTCCTTAAATCTTTGCTGGTTTGGCTGCAGTCTTCAGGATAGCACAGACTGCCAATGCTCCTCTTCCACTTCTGTTTTTAATTCCATTGTGCACTAGAACCATGTCTTTATTACACTGGTTTTATCTAAGGTGTTTTCGTTTAAATAATTAGATTTTCATCTGATGTAAATCATTCAAGCTCAGCTGGCAGCACAGCTTCTTTGAAGCCATATAAGTTTACAGCTGTCAAGGCTCCAAGCTCTACATCCTATTACCATTCTGATAAAGCCCTTGCAGATGATTAGCTGTTTCCCATGTGTTTAGCATCACTGATGTACCTACCATTCCATTCTTTCATTCCTTAGTTTAGACTGAAGGAATAAATGGGAAGAAATCTTTTACCTAAGTATGTAAAGTCTTTTGATGCATTCTTATGGGTCAGGTAGTCCTCTAATTATTCCTAAACCCTGAGCAGAGAAAAACACACACACAAAAAGGACGAAGAGTATCAATACCTCCTGAATGTGATTGGGTTTTTTTTCACTCATCTGTTGCCCTACTGGATCATGAACAGAACTCAAGCCAGTTATAAATAAATCCAGATGGAGAACAGCGGTTTCCCAAAAAATAAAGCTCAAGATGATAGGTCCAGAAGAGACCAGGTAAAGGTGGTTTGTGTCATCTCTGAACCACTTGGGCTCAAGTCTGTTACCACTTACTGATAGGGAGTTTAGAACACTCCATTAAAGTATGATACCAAATGGCATTTCACAGCATCTGGTTCATCTAAGTGTTAACACAGATAATGAAGAGGAAAAAAGATGACTGCTGAAACTACCTCTGTATAAGGCCAACATGCTGACAAATAGGGCATGCTGGCTTCTAGCAACCTTCCCACTAGCACCCACAGGAGTGGTTCAGATTGCTACTGTTACAGGATCCAGCTGTGGCTGGAAAGCTAGGCAGCTGTTGATCCTCCTCCCATTTAGATCACACCTGCATCTGCCTCAGAAAGAAATACACTGGAAAAAGCAAGGCTACTCTGTACCCAAACATGGCCCATGTTTAACATGCACATTAAAATAAACTTTTCTTTTAAATTAATCATGAAATAGCTCCACATTCTTGGTAGATCCACCATCCCAAAAGGGAAGAAATCTTCCCCTTCCCCCAAATTAGATATTAAAATGATAAAATTAGACAGCATATAATAAAGTGTAAGATCTGAAAGAAAATAAGACTGTTCTCATGCCCCCTTACAATGCAGTTTGTATAGCTCGGCTACTGCTTTACACACATAGCTATATTTAATATTGCAAGAGCTATGATGCTGGATTGAAGGTAATAGCTATACAAATGGGAAAGAGGAAGTATTAAGGAACACTGTGTCCCAAAAGTTCTGCCTGTTCTGAATTACTATAGCAAGACTAAAGTTTCATAGTGCAGTACAGAAAAAAAAATCATACAAGAGAAAAATTATTTCAACTATCAACTTCCTTGTGCTTATGATGAGGCAGTCTCCCTGCCTCTTCCAGCACACTTGCATGCTGCCCAAAAGGACAAGTTTTTTTACTCTCACAGCCAGTTCTGTGTTCATGGACATTTTGTCTCCCTTCCTTTACCAGGGGTCATATGTTTCTTTTATATTTGAAAATAGAACAAAAAGTTCTTCAGGAATCATGCAAAACCTAAGACACCAAAGCTACTAAGAATATTAGGAGGGGAATGGAATTGAATAAAAACTAAAAGAAGGTCTTTTCAAGGGTACTTCCTATAACAAAGGGAAACTTCCTACCAGGAAGCAGCAAGGGCAAGGCTGTTCCACAAGGCAAGATAAGACGGGACCATAAGACAGCAGCGCCTCACCAATACAGGTATCATTCCACACTATCTCAACAGATCAGGAAGAACAGGGTGCTGCTAACAAATCCTATCAACATTCTCAGACACAGACCAGTAATGAATCACAAGACCCGTCCAGAGAGTTCATGCAGGAGCAACAAGAGACAGGACAGGAAATCACCTACCTGCAACACAGGCCCAACATTCAACCAAGCCAGGGTGCATGACAAGATGGGGTAAGAGAATGAAGCTGCAGCATAGCTCAAAACAAGAATCAATACTTGGGGACAAGCTTAAAGGGAGCTCTTGGGCCCATGGGTGAAGAGCATAGGTATAGGTGAAGCCCCATGGGAGGCGGGTCAGGGAAATGAAAGCCTATTAGTGCATGAGTGTGGCTACTGAGGACTGATAGATAAGTAGTTGTGTTGAATAAACACAAGCGTGTTTTAATCACTAAATCTATCTAGATTTTTTTACAGAATAGTGACTCACAAAGTGCAAGCAAGTCTATAGGAATGAAACCAAGTATTACACTTGTATGAGAAAACATAAAAATCATAAAGTATCATTTTTCTGTTTGATTTCTGGTAGATAACCAAAGGCTGATCTCAGCAGCTATTAGCCCTTGCTACTGATGTGGAATGCATGAATTACACCAGCCATTTTACACACTGTGAAAGCCTTGAGTGATCAAGGGTACCTGTGCAGTGTAAAGAAGAATTTTTCCTAGTTCAGCGACTACTATAATTTAGTAAATATTATCTGCTCATACAAATGGGAGAATAGGTTTTTAAAATGCATCATTGTTAAAAGCTGCATTTCAGCCATGCGGGATGGTAAATATGTGCACTAGATGTACAAATGATAGCAAAACCAAAATGACCAGAATATTATTAATAATGAAGGTTGATCCATTTGAAACCTGATGCCAGAAACCACTTTAACCAATCTGTAATTTTATTTCTGTTAGTTTAAGAATATAGAGGAAAGCTGCTTAAGTATGTATTTGACTTGGAGGTATTTAGAAGCTGTGTAGATGTGATGCTGAGGGAGATGGTTTAGTGGTGACCTGGCAGTGCTGGCTTAACAGTTGGACTTGATGATCTTAAATGTCTCTTCCAGTCAAAACTATTCTGTGATTCTAAGATTCTATGACATCAAACAGAAGGTTTCAAATGAAGGTTTCACCCTCCTCAGTGGTGAAGTTATATCAGGAATTATTTTCAGTGCCCTCTTCTTCTTTAATAAAGACAAGTTTTTCCTGCATGCCACTGTGCACTTCTTTAAGTGAATTAGAAAGACTGTGGAATACCTAAATATCACCTGTGAAGACCACAGTGGCAAGAGGGGAGTTTTAGAACACAAATAATTTTTCTTAATCCAAAACAATTTTTTTCTAGTGCCTTCCAGCAAAGACAGTCTCTCTTGCCCTTAAGGAAGGAAAGAACATGGTTATCAAATTCAGGATTTAGTATGTAGATTAAAATTTACTGAAAACATTATAAAACAACTTCTCCTAATTTACAGGTACATAATGCAGTTCCTTTGACAGAAACACAGGATACCACCTGACGTGACAGTACAGCATTCATGTCCCCCATCTTTTTGGTTGTTTATAGTGCCCCCTCCAACTACACTCTAATTCATGCCATTCTTTATTAATTACTCTACTTACAAATTAGGCAATATCAATTTTATTTTTTCTAATGGGTAATATTTAAATTTCTCTTTAGGGTTCTTTCCCAATTAGATTTAGAATGTGAATTTATTACTTTGCTTCTGAGAGCCAAACAAGACAGGTTGCACTCTTGCCAAAAATGACTACTGCAATTTCCAGGAGTGAACATTCCTGGATTTCTGAGTCCTCTACATTTGTTTCTAGTTCTCCAGACATTTCAGCAATGACAAGGTTCACAAAGTCTGTCTGTTGAAAAGTCTTCCAGAGATTAAGATGTTTAAAACTTCATGGCTATAACAAATAACAGTGTTTAACAGCACACTGAATGTTACCAAATGTTAACACCTTGTGTATGATCAGTCAGACTTTTAAGCCTAGATCCTATGGTTTTCTGTCAGGTTCACCAAGGCTGTATTGATTCCCTTGCTCATTCCCACAATGATTAATGGCTTGCTTTAAAATTCTTTGGTGGTGGGTGGAGTACCAAAAAACTGAAAAAGGTCAAATATAGTGACTGTCTTTAAAAAAGGCAGGAAAGGAACCAAGAATTTTTGCCCAGTCAGTTTAACTTCAGCTCCCAGAAATATTCTGGGAAAAAAAGAAAAGTATCACACCAATTGGGACAGGTACCTGGAACATAAGACTTACAAACAGCCAGCATAGATTTGACAAGAATAAATCATATTAAACTAATGTGCTATTATAATAGAGCAGGAATGTCTGCTCACAGGGGACTAGCAGCAGAGGCCATACCTCAGGGTCTCAGCAGAGTTTAAACCCTATTTCCTGTAATATCCCCAGAAAGTATAGCAAAAATTGTCTGTTGATGAAAGAAAAACAAACAAAAAAAAAGGTGACTAAGCATCTTCACACAGGGCTGTTACGATTGTTTCACTGTCACAACAGAAAGATGTGTCAAATAGGACTGTTATATTCTATTTTGGGCCTATACCTGTTCCGTGTTTCACTGATGATGTGGATGAGGAAACTGAGAATTTCTAAGAATGCTTCTTAGAGGTATAAACAATAAAACTGCAGAATTACAGTGTTAGAGCAAACAGACGTTAAAAAACCAGGAAAACAATCTTTAAGAAAAAACAGGATGAAATTCAGTAGGGATAAGACTAGGAGATCATGCTGAACAGGAGTAATCAACACAAAAATTAAACCCCAAAGAACCATTAATAGTTTTTTCAGAAAACTTAGGCATTATAGTAGATCAAAAGAAGCCAGTCTCCATGCCATGGAGACAGGACAAACATGACATAGAAATGACTAAGCAGGAGTACAGATTGTGAGACAGCTGATGAAATCAAGCAGTTCTGTCCTGTACTGGTAAGGCCTCAGCAGGGGTACTTTCTCCAGTTTTGTGCTTTGTATTTCAAGAAGGTTGTAAACTACTGTGGAAAGAGTTTGTTGAAGAACAGCAAGAAACATGACCTCTAAGAATGAGCCGAAAGACTTAGAGACTAGCTTAGTGAAGAGAACACTGAAGGATTGATCAATGCCTGATAAAAATATCCACAAGTATTGATGTTTGATACAAAGAAGAAATAAAACACTCACTGTGTCCATGGTGGACAGGACAAGAACTAATAGCTTTAAGTTGCAGTAAGAATAATTCCAGTTACTTATTAAGAGGAAAAAGTACTTCTTGATGGTAAGTGAAGCACAGGAATTTCCTGGAGAGGTCATGGAGACCTCATCATTAGGAACTGTAAAGGAGAGGATAAACAAGTATCTGTCAGGAATGAACTCAGCATAGTTAGGAGATTAACTAGATGACTATTTAAAATCTCTTTCAATCTTTTTTTATGGTTCCATGATTCAGTATAGCTAAAAAGATGTTTCTAAATCTCTCTGTAATTATGCTTTCTAAGCTTTCTTCTTCTAAAATAATTTATCTTGGGAATTTCTAGGAGTGGAAAAGTTTTATAACAGCTGTGGGGGACCTTTCATTTATTTGCTAGTGGATCTTAAGTGCAGAGTACTTTAATACACAGTAGGTCATATTCTGAGAAAGTGGAGTTAATGAGGCCTACTTGGGGAATAATTTCACAACATCGTGAGAGACAAAATATTACAGGCTATTACTTTGGCAATATCAATGAATGCAATAAAGCCTTTCAAAATACCATCAACAGTAATTTTCACCAGTAATAAACCTCTCCCAAAGAACTAAACCCAAATTCAGCTCTTTCCCTAGAAAAGTATTTCTAGATAGCCACAAATCATTAAGGATTCTGTATGCCACCTTCTCTTTCCCCACTCTCACTTTTTAACTTTCCAGGGTGGTCTTCCTGCACGTGGCTTTCACCTCAGAATAATACACAAAACAGCACTTTGCTTCATAACGGTGCTGTGAAGCAGATAAATCTGAGATCAAGACTATTAAATAAATGCAAACTTTGCAATACAGAGCATACTGTATTAATGCTAAGTTAACACTGCATCACTCTCCTATTTACAGATAACTTCTACATACTGTGCTGGTGGATTGGGGAGTCAGCCCAGCAACCTGAGGATTTGGCAGCAGCCCTAAAGCAGACACGAAGCCATCTGATGCTGCTTTCTGAATGGTGTCACTTCTCATCCACGGCCCCCAGGGCAGACCCGCATTCTTCACAAGGGAGACCCTACACTGCACTCAATTTGGGGGGATTTATGCAGTCTCAAAGAGATGTGACTTATTACTGATTCAAGAACCTCTAAGTTCATCAAATCTATTTCACCCCAATGAATGTTGTATGGTAGACTTTGCATATAGGCTGAGTGTGAAAATAAAGCACATTTCTATTTAGTTAAGCTTTTTTCTGAGACTTGCAAATATTATGTGTGTGTGAGAGGAGGAAAAGAGACAAGAATGGAAAAAAAAAAAAAGAGAGAAGATAGCAAAATAGACATGGTATGCCAAAATGAGAAAGATACTGTTATTCTTTCCTTTGATGAAGCTGCTGGCCACAAAAAAATGGCCAAACATAAATTACATATGCCAAAGTTAACTTCAGCCAGTTTTCTTTCTAGCCATTTGATCTTTTATTTGTCAACTTCCACCCGTTTTCCCCAATCGTATCCACATTTCGTATTATTTTAGTCACTACAAGTGTGTTTTTCAACGTAGTTCAAGTTTTCTGTGTAACAGGTATTTTATTCTGCCACTGCAATACACTGGGGAAACAGAACACCATTTATGAAACAGAAGTGATACTGAATTTGTACTACCAATAATAGCTCCTAATCACTGAAACGGTTTCTTTTATTTGACCATATATACAGATTTAAATAGGAAATCAACGAGTTTCCTTATCATTTTTAGTCTAAATGCACACCATGAAAGGGTTATCTTCAGTGAATAAAAACCGAACTGTGTACATCATTATTTCTTAAGAGATATTTGATTTATTATCTTGTTTACATGGCTGATGAAAAATTACTGCTGAGTTCTACCATAGGTAATTGATGAGAAAGGTTTCTGTGGCTATATTGCAGGAACTGATAAAATGCAAGGAAAGGGACCTCTGAGATGAAGAATTTCTTACTGTAAATCTCATTAGTTTATGAGCAGAAAATACCCAAAGAATTGTTCTGCTCAGAGGTGCTAAGCACCTGTGGCTGCTGCAGACTCTAACTGGTGCTGTCAACATGCATAACTTCTGAACATTTGGATTGTGGTACTCACTGGTCCTGGCATCCAGAAGACAGACAACTCCAGCTGATGCTGATCTGGGTTGAGGCAGTAGTCCTCACTGAATTTCAGGTTGTTTTGATATGGACGATGTTCGCTTTCCCATCTGATGAAAAAGAAAAAAAAGGGGTTGGTAACTGTAAACTTAACTGTAAACTAAACTGTAAACTGGGAAGGAAAAGACTTTTGGTCTTTCCTGAGACCGTCCTGCACAGCTGAAGTGTTATCATGCTAGAAGTAAACTATTGAGACAAATGGAGGTTGCACTGTTTTCATGACCATTATTCATATTTTGTTTTGTTTTGACTTTAGAGGGCTTATTTCATGTGCTCATGAGCAGTATCAGAGGATCTTGTGAGCATTATGCTGCCTGCAAGCCACTGGCTAGCATCCAGAGCATGTGAGACCACAAAAAGAATTAGCTACTACAACTGAATTTAGTCATTTCCACTCAGAGTGCCTCCCTCTGTGTGTATCGTGTTGAATAGAAATGAAACAGTGGGTGCTGCAGAATTCACACTGTCATGGTGCTAAGTGGGAAACATGTAAAGACTCAGTGAGCTTAATCTGAACCTCTGTAAAAATGACTGCGTGTTACAACTGGATGCAGTGTAGTTCCCATCTACCTGGAGTATGAGTGCAGCTCCTGATGGCTTTTAACATGGTCCTTCAAGATTATGAGGTGAGTTCACCATCACTGAAGTCAGCTGTAGTTTTTGTTTTGCTTTTCAGTGTGCATACAGCCACCTGGTTTGGCCCTCATAAATATGCAGATGTTCCAGTACTGAGGAAGACAGAGGACAGGCATCTGCAGCACTGCAGGAGACAGGTCATGCTCTCAAAGGACGGTATCCTGTGAGACTCCAGGCATGGTACCGCCAGAGCATCTTGCAGCTTTTTCATCAGAAAACAGTGATTTATCAAAACAGGAAGCTTTTGACGGGATATATGATGTGCAGTGTAACTTATTTGTCAGAAAGTGTGTATTAAAGAGAATCAAGCTGGTTTGTGAGTGCTTTGGGGCTTAAACTGTTTATAAAGCGGTATGAGCTGTGCTGTTAAAAAATCTAGCACTGGGGTGCTAGGCGCTGATTAACACAATTACGCCTGGAAGGTGAAGGATGCGTAGCCCAGCTTCTTGCGGTGCAGCACAGCGTAAAGCGCTTTGCCTTTCCAAGCCTTTGTCCAGAAAAAGGTCTGAGCTGAGAGCCAGGGCCCCCACCACCATGACGAGACTTGTTAGTCACGCAAAAATTTGGCTTCCTCATTCCCACTGCACACACTGGCACGTTTCGGGGGGGATCGTTTTTAGGCAGGGGTGTTATTTAGGGGCCCGTTTCCCAGGGCCGCCACCACGCCCGTCGCGTCTCTCAGCCAGCACCGCGCGATCGCTGCCGACCCTCCCTCAGGCGGCAGAGGCGGGAGGGCGGGCTGAGGGGGCCGTGGGCAGCCCAGCACCCCGCGCCCTGCACTCTGCTCACCGTACGGCGGGGCCTGCCCCGAGCGCGGGTCGCCTCCGGGCCGCGCTGGATGGTGTCACCGCACCCAGAGCCCAGCCGAAGGTCACCCCGGCCCGAGCGAGACCTCAAGCGGAGGCGGCGCTCTTGGAGCCGACGTCTCCCCTCCCCTCTAGTCCCCTCCCTCCTCTCGCCGCGCCGTGCCTCTGCCCCCTCCTCCCGGGCCACGGCCGGGGATATCCCCAGCCCCTCCCCGGCGGGCCGGCAGCGGCCCAATGGAGGCGGAGATGCTGTGCGGGCTGCGGGCGGGCTGGGGGCGCCGCCGAGCTGCGGACGTCGGCGGCGGCCCCGGCCCCGGCCCGGGGACGCGCACACTCGGCGGGGAGCCGGAGGTAGAGGCGGGCGCGGGTGGTGGCGTCGGGGCCGGGACTCTGGCAGGCGGCGGCTGGGATGAGCCTCGGGGGCGGCTGTGGGGGCAGATAGCGTCCCGCGGAGAGGCGGCCGAGTGGGGCTCGGAGCGGCGGCGGGATCCGCCCGGCAGCACCATGGCGGCTCGGTGCGACCCGCTGAGCGGGTACCTGCAACAGCCCCTCTCCGACCCGGGCTCCAACAGCGAGCGCAGCACCGACTCGCCTCTGCCTGGCTCTGAGGAGGACTCTGCCGGCCCGCCGCGGCCCCTGCACA
>WUAM01000323.1:16083591-16096288 GCA_024336885.1 Actenoides hombroni
TGCTCCAAGGTGAGGGCGGGGAGAGGCGGCGGCGGTCCTCAGGGGGCGCGGGGCGGCGGAGGCCCGGGAGGGGAGGGGGCCGCGTCCCAGGTCCGGCTCGCCATGCCTCGCCTTCGCCTTCCTCGACCGGCCGGCGAGCCCCTTGTCAGCCTCTCCGGCACCGCAGAGGGACGTCTGTTGGGCAGCCGAGCGCTGGACGCGGCCCTGGGTCTGCGGGAGCCCCGCGAGCTGATCCTGGGCTCCCGGGCGCTGTCGTGGGCTCCCGGGCTGGGGCGGTGCTGGGCGGGGGAAGGAGGCTTCGTGTTTCTCGCCCCTGGAGCGGAGCCGAGCGTCGCGGCCCCGGGACGGGTACCCAGGTCGTCAGATGTGGCTTGGGTCCGGCCCCGGCGTCGCGGGTTGTGCCCGCTCCCAGCCCCGCTGGGCTCGTCCCGCACCGTTAGCTGGAGCGCTGCGGGCCTGCGGCTCTCAAGGGGGGGGTTCTCTCAGAAATCTTTCTTTAGAAACATACCGGCCCCATTCTGGTAGTGTGGTTCAGGCTCCCGACTTTCGAGGAACAGCCCAGGCCGCCCTGGAGCAGGAAGGGAGCCTCTGAAGCCGGGCGTTGTGGCCGGAGGAGCGGGGCCGGCTCCGGGAGAGCTGACAGAGGCAGCCGCTCCTTGCTTTGGGACTTGCTCAGCCTTTGGCTCTGCTTTCTGCTTTTTTTTTTTTTTTAGTTAATTTTTACTTCTAGAGGCTACATATTTTATCCCGAGATGTTTCCAATTATCTCTCAGTGGAAGCTACGTAGGCAGCTTTTGACAAAATAGCATAGGAGCAGCAATTGCTGGGTTTGTTGCTAAATAGGAGATGAACAGAACCAGTTGAGGATGTTGCTGAGTGGGGTAATTCTCAGGGATGTTTCCTGCTGTGGCTGGTGTGAAGAGCCCGTGAGAACAGAGGTGAGTTTCAAGATTTAAGCAGTCAAATCACAGGGCATGTCTGGATCAATGAAGAAAGATGTTGTTTTCCACAAGTTTTCTCTTCCCTCTGGGAGCACTGTTTTGTAAACATTTAACGTTACACTTACTGTGGTAACTCAAGTATTTACGTATGTTTTCGAAACAAATAAACCTCAGACAAATTTGTCACTAGTGGTGTGGTAGAAGGCGTTTTGTTCACTGACTGGAAAGAGTAGGTGCTCCCTGCCTGACCATCCTGTCAGAGCACCTGCCTCCTCCAGTGCTGGGAGGCTGCGGAACAAGAGCAGGTGAGTTGGGTTGGTCACGGAAGAGCTGCCTTTTGACTTTGTGACTGCAATGATTGGAATTTTTTTAATTGAGATTCTCTCTCCTGGGGGTGAGTTAATCTTTAATCAGTTAATACTTTAGTGCGAGTAGAAAAATCTCATTATGTAATGTAGTAAAGAGAAAGGAATTCGGAGAAACAGAAGTCTCCTAAGCGGCCAAAACTGTTTATAAAGAGATGCTCATCAGAAGTGTCTTAAAACCAAAATGATGTGGGTATTGAACAAGTATTTCTCTGTATGAAGTGGTAGGTAAAAGGGTCAGAAGTTATACAGTGCTGTAAGAAGGTTGCCTTAACGTTTTCCCTTAGTGGCACAATAAATTTTCATGATTTCATCCCACATGCAGTCCTTCCCTGTACTTCCTGAGGTGGTAAGCATGTGAGGGTAGCAATGCCCCTCAGCAGAATTCACATGCTCCATAGGTTGCCAGTGTCCAAGTGTGAGGTTTTTTTTTCAATTTGTTCCTGTTCAGTATTTTTTCCTTATCCTCATAAGAGTGTAGTAAAAAAATGTATGGTTGATAGGGCACGGTGAGTAAATGCAAATGGAATGCTGCCTGCTTTTTGATGAGAGGTTGCTGTGTATCCAGTCTAGAATATACATGCTTCAGGTGGTGGTTTGAGGAGTTTTTGCATCAGATAGTTATCTCTTCTGTGAAGAAAAGTACTTTCTGGATTTGGTGATAAATGATATTGTGTGAAAATTTAAGCTTTCTGGCTTATTGATAATGAAAAACTGCTTATTAGGAAACATGAGGCAAACATAATAATTCTTACTGTTGGATAACTCTGAACTGTTTGATAAACATTATTGCTTTCATTCAGTTTCCTCTCTGTGCTCTACAAGTTTTTATCTCATCTCTTGACTTCCTACAAGATAGGCTTTTACTTAGGCATTTCTTGTAGAATACCTCAAGCTCCGAGTAGCTCGGCCAGGTTTTCTCAAAGAGCATCATGAAGCCAGATCTGTAACTGATACTCAAATGGAGAGTCAGTTATACTCTGCCTATAAACCAAAGTTCATTTTATTTTTTAAGTCTTGGCCCTCCCCACCCCCCTGCTTTTTTTTTTTTTTTTCTCCTTCTCTTTTCTGTAGCTGTATTTGAGTGTGGAAGCTTTGCTCCCTTTGGTAGGAAAGGAACAATGGAAAGGAAGCAGTGTGCCCTTTTCAGAAACTAGCCTTTGTTAGGCAGTTCATAGGGTTGTGCTTTGTATGGTTTCCAATACCAGATCCTTCACTGGGAGTTCTTAAAATAGGCAAAAATTGCATTGTGGAAGAGAAACATCTCTGGAGTCTGAGTGGTGATGACCAGATTTCTGATTGCCAAAAGTTAGTTAGCTAGTTTTAAATTCAAGCTGGTGTCAATACAGCTTCTTGTTGGTATTTGATGCTTGAAGGCCTGTCTGTTGCTTTCACCAGCTGCTAGAGAACATGTTTACACTTGTGAAAGTTACTTTTTAAATGATTTAAAAATTCAGTGTTTTTCTAGTGTTCACTATAGCGTTCTTGTATTATGGGTGAGAATACATCCTCTTTAGTTCAGTTATCATTAAAGCCAACTTTGAAACAGCATCTGTTGAAGAAACTTGTCAGGAAATGTTCTCATTCTTTCTTGCGGAATCCCGTATTTGTTTTATTTTTGCTAGTCACCATCTGTTGTTTACTGTGCTAACGGTGAAGCCTAAGAAACAGAGAGGATACAAAGAAGCTCAATGTTCAGTGTAGTGCTTTTGTTACATTCCGTGATTGCCTTGCTGAATTTACTCTGTGTTTCTGCCATTGTTACTTTCATATTTCCTGCACTTGATATTTTGTGGATAATTCCTTCGGGGACAATGTGGACTTCGGGGAGACTCACCTGGGCATAGCAGAAAGTACAGCTCCTGGGGGGAACCGGGTTACTTTAACATCAGGTATGGAGTTCACTACTGGAGTAAGTGCTGCAGCAAGACACTGGGCATGCTTTCTTTCCAAAAGGAGTTGCTATAGCCAGTTTGCTACCACTGGCTGAAGCAGGAAGCAAATCTGAACTGAGGTGTCAGAAAATCTTGATAGATTTGAGGATGGGTGCTTCTGGTGTTTTGTTTTTTGGTTTTTTTCCACTTTGAAATTATTGTTTTGGTGTTTTTTGGTGTTCTGAAGTTTGGTTCTGAATAGCCTTAAGATAAATATGTGAAATGAAAGGTAGGGGGAGCTTCTCCAAGAGCTCAGCTTTTCCCATTTGGAGTATCAGAAAATGTAAAAGCTGTGGTAAAAACCTGAAACATAAGAAGTTTTTTTCTTGTTGTGTCCAACTACTTTCACTGTTTTTTTCATTTTCTCACAGATCACTGGAATAACATTCCATAAACAAATCTGTTTTTACAGAGGAGTGTAAGCTCTCTCATGCTGCTTGTCTTCATCAGTGTGTTGGTGAACAGACCTCTTTATTCAAAACTTTTTTTTTTTCAAGGAAGCAGACGTGAGTAAAACAGCTCGTGTATTCTTTTCAGCACTGACAGAAGATGGTATTTCATAGTGGCACAATTTACTATAGCTGCTCTGCATTAAATTCTGCAGTGAATGCTCAGGTGACTTAATATTTTGGAATGATTTCCTTAGTGCATGTTTGAGTGCCTGTTACCATAGCAGCTGACTATTATTACAAAAATGTAAAACATTAAACTCAGAAAAGCTGTCCAAAAAGTATAATCTGGCAGCTGCTGCAGCAATTAATAGACAAATTGGCCATGAACCTCAAAAAAATCAAACAAAAACCCCCCCACAAACAACCAAACACCTTTTTCTCTTCCATGGTGTGTCTTGTCCTTTACTACAAAGAATGCCAGTTATGCATTTCATATAAGCCTTTTTCTATGTAATGTTCTTTAACAGACATGGGGGGTTTGGATGGGATGTATGTAGAGTACATGCTTAAATAGTTTGTGATTTTATAGTGCACTATCATGCAACAGTACTTGGGTAAAAAGAAAATAAAAATCTGTATTGTTTTTTTTTTTAGAGTCTAACCTGCAGTGGTGTGCATGCTGCATTATAGGTAGCTCTTTAAAAACACTGCAGTGTGCCTGTTACAATTCGGGGTTCCTCTTCTCTGCTTTTTTTTTTTTAAATCCATCATCTTTCAGTTTGAGGACTCTTTGGGGTAATTATAATTATGGAATCTGAAACTTTGTGGATACTGTGGTTTTTGTTTTGTTTTTCTCATGAGAGAATTCAGGATTTTCTTGACTATTGATAAACTAACACACGAAGAAAAGTACAGACGTACCTGCTTAGGAAATCCTGAAGAGTGTTCAGCACCACAGGCACCTCATCTGCTGTTGAGCTCATCTCACAGAGCAGGTTGTGTTGGTATCCAGCAGGAGTCTTGGCAAAGAGTAGTAGTGGTCTCTGCTGATGTAGTACTGGCTGTTACTGATGCCTTCATATGTTAAAGGGAGTGTGGGTCAGGACTGCAGGAATCATGTCATTCTTAATTTACATAATGTAGATTTGGCTTCTAAAAGTAATAAAAGATCACTTAGTATTTTTGAAGCAGTGAGGACAAAAGTACTGTAACTCAAATGTAGTGTGAACAGTCAGTACAGGCAGCTCATTTGGGTACCTTTGAGCAGCTCTCCCTCCTGCCATCCCAGCACTGGTTATACACGTCCTCGTGCAGCTCACTCACTGCTCTTTTCCTGTCATGGGGAGGGAGAAAAATGGTCAAATAGTAATTTTTTCACCCAAAGAAGCTCTTTTTTTTTTCTTAGAGGGAAGTGACATATATATTTGGGTAACTTTTTTGCACAATTTAATCTAGGTGAAACATATTTACTGTAAATCTGCTGCAAATCAGTTGTTCATTCCTTTGCCTAAAGCTCACCCTCGAGGCTGTTGCCCGATCCGAAAACTACTTATGCAATGCAGAGTTCTGATGCTTGAGTGATAACCAATTTATTTTGTTTGCTGATCCATCAGGTGAAACTTGCTGTATTTAAACAAGTATATTTTCCCTATTTAATGCATAACTATGTGGGGAAAGGGTACTTTTTATACTGTTCTTAGACTTCTCTACTAGTTGGTTTCAACTACAGAAAATGACATATATTGAAGTGTGACAAGTGAAGTTTGGGGGGAGGCAGGGGGGAAGATAGACACTTGTGTTTGAATGTGTTAGAGAAGATGGAGATGTTCTAGGACACCTGGGCCTCTGCTGAAAGTTTGCTACCAATAATAGTTTGGTTAGAGGCTAGATCCTGAAGACATGAATTAATCAATTTTGAGTAGGTTAGCTGCTTCATAGGCAATCCTAACTTAAATGGCATGGTCCTGACTGATGGTTTCTGTGTGGAGCCAGCAAGCTCCCTGGTAAATTTATGTTGGGCTTTTATATTTCAACAGCTAAGCAGGAGTTAACAGTTGTCATGTTTTTATTTGTTGTGTCTGTGGTGGTGGCAGAAATCTGCATAAGAAAACTAAATGTATGGTGATCCTTCAAATAATTAGCATACCTTGATTGCAGCTTAGGTAGTGCTGTTGATGTATACTCCTGTTTAAAGTTCCCCGGGTTCTTGTTGGAGCTTTAGGAGTCGGGAAGCGTGTCTTTCCTAGGACAAGATTCTTCCTGAATTATCTTCTTAAACTCTTTATTTAGTAGGTCCTAAACAGAGTTTCTTCTCCTTGAGGAAGAAAATGATTTTCCTACTAAATTCTGAGATTTCTGTTGGTGGTTTTTATTATTCTTTTTGTTCCTTGCAATGTATCCATAGCATCTGGACAAGGACATAGTTGTGGGAAAAACTGAAACCTTTCTAATAGCATTTACATTTGGTGTTTAATTCACACGTAGCAGGGGAAAAAAAAATCAAGTTCTTTGTCAGGTTTTCAAATACCTAAAGTGCTGAATAGTCTATTTCTACAAAAATGAATATATGAAATGAATTTGTGTGACTCGTAGTTGAAAAAAGTTCTTGCATTCCATTGTTAACAATTGTAATAAGACCACTTTATCAAGTTTCAGTGCATTTTAGGTAGTGCAGTGGACTATCATGGTTTGGCATGAGCTGCTGAGTTAAGTATTGCTGGCTTGCACATTCCTCTTGGTTATGTTGTAATCTTTACCTCCATTGGAAAATATGTCCTATTTTGAGTACTTATTTCAGGCTTTTGGCTTTATGCCTGTCAAACAATGAAACATGCTAGTTTTCTTGAATTTCAGAGCTCTGTGTTGAAGAACTAATAGCTTTTTTATTGTTACTTTTTTTACAGTAATATTCCTTGTTGTGAGACTCAGTAGTGACTTTCATGAACTCAGGGCATAAAAGCCGATGTGACTGTACATGAGTTGGAGTTCAGATAGCTTCCTAATTGTGTGTACTTTTTGTAGCCAAAGGAACGAGTACATGATTTCTTCTTAAGATGATACCTATTAATTAGTGGTAGTCTTAAAAAATAATTTTGATTTAAGCAACTAAAACCATTCCTTGAACAGCTCTGCAGCTTTTGTTCAGTGTCTATTTTTGTTTGACTAGATTTTTTTAATTTATTTTTTTTGTCTCTCATTCAGATCAGTATGACTGTACTGTGTGGGGAAATGTAACTCTTCATGTTTTGATGACTTTTATGGCTGATTAAGTAAAGATGACTACAGTGATATTCTCTTTACTGGAATAGGAATACAAGGTTTTCAAAAAAATCGTTTCCTGTTAAAGGCTTATTAATGTTGGGAGGGAACACACACGAGTGATAACAACCCTCTGCCAGGTCACTGTATGTGTGGAGCTATTGGAGTAACAGTAATCCTCATGGAACACACAGATCTCTCCTGTTTGCTGTTATCTCTCTAGCTAATAGAGCCTGAGGAATTTGGGTACTCAGCAAGTTCTCTCGTATTTATATGTGAAAGGGTAGGTTTGAGATATCGAGGGGAAAACTATTGATGTCTGTGTAAGAAAAGGTGGCAGTGATGGATAGGAGGTTTACATCAAATATGGAACTGAGGTGATGCTTGGTGTCTGACTGGGTAAGTCCCTGGACCAGTAGCATAACTATTTTATTGTTCTGCTGCAGACCAGACTTCATGAAGAGAGGCTGGTGGTCGTGTAGCAACATTGGCCTGTCCTGCTTGCTGTTGTGGCTGTGTACCTTTAGCCTAACAGAAACCAGAGCAGAAAAGGCAGGAAGGCACAAATAGGGGTGTGCCTGCAGGACAGCTACAGGAGAAGCTCTTGTAGCTTTTCTGGGAAATGCACACAAGTGGGTACCTGCCTGCAGTGCCTGATGCTAATGCAAGCAGCATGGATATCAGACAGGTGGAACTGGAGGTCTGCACGCAGTTGCAGGGCTATGATCTCGCTGAGGTTGCAGAGGTGTGGTGGGCTAGCTGTTGGGTCTGGAGTCTTTAATGACTGGATATAGGCTCTTTAGGATGTACAGGCTGGGATGCTGAGGAGGAAATGTTGCCCTTTTTTTGTGAGAGAGCGGTAGAATTGCATGGAGCCCTTTCCTTGAGGCAGGGGATGAGCCAGTTGAGAGAGCATGGGTCAGGATTATTGGGTAGACCAATCTAGGTGGTATTATGCATGTCTGCTACAGACCATCTGATTAGAAAGAAGCAACCATTGAGGCCTTCTTCAAACAACTGGAAGGAGCCTCGTGTTTGCAAGTCTTGGTCATTATGGAGTACTTTAACTGCTCCCTGGTGGAGGAATTGCCCAGCAGGAAAAAAGCCATCTAGGAGGCTTCTGGAGTGTATTCATGACAACTTCCAAGCATAGACAATCAAGGAGATGACAACAGGAGGTTCTCTGCTGGACTTGGTACTTGTGAGCAAGGGAAAACTTGTCAGGGATGTGAAGATGGAGGGCAGCTTTTGGAGAAATGGACCAACAGGAGCGTCATGAAGTTCTGCATCAGGGGAGGAATTACCCCACATACCATCACAGTTTTGGGCCACCAGGCTGGAGATCAGCATCTTAGAAAATGACCTGGGAGTCCCGCTGGACAAGTTAATCATGAGCAAGCCCACGGTGTGGCCTTGTGACAAAGAAGCCCAATGGTATCCTGGGCTGCATGAGAGCGTGTTGCCAGCAGGGTGTGGGTGATGATCCTTGCTTGCTGCTCAGCCCTAGTGAGATACATCAAGAGCGCTGTGTCCAGGCCTGTGTTCCTCAGTACAAGAGGGACATGGGCATACTGGAACAAGTCCAGCAAAGGGCCACAAAATTGTTGAGGGACTGGAGCTTCCAACATAGGAGGAGACCGAGACATTTGGGATTTCTTAGCTTGACTCTTGAGAAGGCACAGGGAAGACCTTATTAATTTTGAGTACGTGTCAGAGGGTATGAACAGATCTAGCAAGACTCTTCTCAGTGGTGCCTAATGACAGGACTAGAGAAAAAGCTTAATTTTAGGACTCTTCTCCTTTTTTTCTGGAAAGTTGTCCATACAGTGCTGAAGATCACTAATGTCTCTCTGTGGAGAGCAAAGGAATCGTGATTCTTGGCTACAAAGCTTAATGTTAATTTTAGTTTTTTAATTGTAGAGTTAATATACTGAATCTAATAATGGCCTGTAATATTAAAGCATAGCATGTATTGATCCTATATTGAATAAAACTATAAATGCACATTTCTAGGTAAATGCTTCATCAGATAATAGTATTAAAAATGATCATAGTTGTTTCTTTTTTTAAGCCAAAAAGTCTGGTTTTAGGAATCTGTATAGCCACTTGGAATTATTTGTTTAAACAAGCCTTTCAATTTGCCTTTTTCACTACTGCCAATAACTTTGTCTAAATGGAGGGCTTTGATGATATGTATTTTCATTGGCTCTGTTTAGACTGTGCCTGCAATGAATTTGAGTTGAATAGGCGAGATTGGCCATTTAAGACTGAGCATCTTGAGAAATGTAATAAATGAAATCTCTAATTCCAAAACAAATTTTAGGTGAGTTGGTGCAGTGAAGCATTTTTATGTTGAGGAAAGCTTTAGCAGATTGATATTCCCCGTGACCTTTGTGGTGAAATAATTGAGTTGCTCGAAGGGAATGTGAACTGGGATTCACTGAGCTGTTTGCAGTGTAATTAAGCAAGAAGCTATGTTGTGAGGTAGTTACTCTGCAGAACATTATACTGCACTACAAAAGCCATGATGAATGAAAGATTAATTGCCTGATGGGGGGAAAAAATAAATCTGTTTAAAATCCTATGTGTGTAATACATATATTTAAATAATATATATGTACTTGTATATAATTCAAATGAAGGCTACATCTGCAGGGCATCCTTACTGTGATATGGAAACACTTTGTCTCATCGTGATCTACTTCAAAGAATCTAAGACTTAGTCTCACTTTTTCTGGTTGTGCTATTGCATCCATGGGTGAGAAGTGCTACAGAATGGTGAAATATTAAATTGCATTCAATGGCCTTTGTTTATATGCAGTTAGAGCAGTTAAAATAGCATTGCTTTAAAGAGGCTGGATATGGAATAGATGTTTAAAATGTTTTATAGAGTGGAAAAGAATCTTGGTACATTTTAAAATTTTTATTAATAAAAAAGTGCTCTATGTATATATGAATATGTATATGAATATACTTTCCTTAGTATATTTACTTGTGGAGTGTAAAATAGTTGGTAAAACAGAATCTCTTTCTAATGTATTCCATGTGCAGAAACAGGGAATAAATTTGATCAAATCTTTAGTCCTTTAAAAGCAATTTCTTTTTAAAATACAAACACACTCCTTAAAATTTTCTCTTCTCCCTCTGTGTAGAAGACATTGCTATCATTAGAGTCCAGAATAAATGGATTCTCAGTAAGTGTGAAACTTTTTAATGCAGTGAACAATTGAACATGAAAAGATGGTTTCTGTGTTGCTTAGCACAAGTCAGGTTTTGTAATGGAACAGTAGAGTTGGAAGTGACCTCTGGAGATGGAGTCTAAACCCCTTGCCAGAGCAGGATTGCCTCGGGCAGGCCACACAGGAACATATCCAGGTGGCCCCTTCTTGACACCTACGCTTCAAGATATTTGTAAGCATTCATAAGATCCCCTCTCAGTCTTCTCTTCTCCAGCCTAAAGAGTCCCAGGGCTCTCAGCCTTTCCTCACAAGAAAGATGTCCCTGTCCCTTAATCAGCCTGGTAGCTCTCTGTTGGCCTCTCTAGTATTTACCTCTCCCTTGAAGTGAAAAACAGTTTGTGGCCTTCAGTGACATCTTTAGATTGTTCCGAAACTTGGCAGAAATAAAAATAGTGTTTCCAGTGTTTGAAGCATGAGGAATTGTTTAAAAAATGAAAAAAAGTAGGGTTGGCTTCTTGTGAAGATTTGTTTGTATTTAAACATTTACAAATCTTCATATTCTGTGTACTTGTAAAAGTTTTGGAGGAGTGAATGCTGGAAGAGTGTTTTGGTTTATGTTCGGTATAGTTTTGGGTTAGTACAGTTGAAAGAGACTTGGATTACAGATCAATTGTATCTGAAAACTTTTGGTTTGTTTTTTTTTTTAAATATGTATATACCTATTTGCAAGTATATTTTCTGTAGTAGTTCTATAGAGCTGAGTATTAGTGGTGTTTTGAGTTAGGAATATGATTCAAGCTAAGTAAGATGTAAAATATTAAATATACTTTTCTCCTTATGGGATATCAAATTCATATTTACAAGAATCTTTTGAGTGGGTCTCCTGTATCACTGAAGAGCTTGTGTTGGCACTGCCTTCTACTCAGCAGACAGTTTTAAGACTGGTTTTAATGTGTTTTAAAAGGTTACATGTCAGCTTCATGCTGCAGCTCCATGCTGACTTAGGATGTCTCTCTTCCATGCTACCTTGTGCTACAATACCCAAGTTAAAGGAGTATTCATCCCCCAGGTCTGGGGGCAGCTTGGGTCTGGGGGCAGCTTGGGTCTGGGGGCAGCTTGGGTCTGGGGGCAGCATGCTGCTGGATGAAATAATGCGTGGGAGGAGTAGCTGAGTTAAAGGAAGGAGTTACCAAGCTGCCTGTGCAGGTTAGCCAGATGAGAGTTTTAGTAGGAAGGCTTAAAGGCCAAGTTTTTCAGATGGATAGGAAATATTTTTGAAGTGGGAAATCTTGGGACCCGAGAGGCGAATGGAGACATGAGTAAGAGAATGATAAAAGTCCAGTAGCCTTTGGGTGTGCACAGGGAAGATCTCCCTGGATGTGGTGCAGTGGCTCGATGTGCTGCTCTGAGAGGAGCTGCCCTGAGAGGAGCTGCTCTTGGCACTTCTCTTCAGCTCTTCTTTTGCTTGCTTTCTGTTTGCACTGTTTTGTGAGAGGAGAGAGGAGAACCCACTCGCTAGCTCTGTTCTGCCTCCTTCCAGCAGCATGATGAATTGATAACTGGAGCACGTGGCATTTTTGCAGCTGGTACCCAGACCTGGGGCTGTTGTTGGGTTGTGCGAGTGAGAGCACGCTGAGGGCAGGCACAGGGAGCTGGGAATTAGCAGGAGCCAGATAAATGTGTCACTTTGTTTCCCTCTGCTCCTAACCTGCCCTTTCAGAGGTAGTAGAGCTTTGCTGAACACTGAAATTGTTGTGTAGGCTTTTGGTGTAAATACTTTCTTTCTTACCTCTGCAGGCTTACCTTTTCACGTTGCGTGTTGAGTAGGGAGATGGAGTGCATGTGCTTGAAGAGAGCT
The DNA here is from genome assembly GCA_024336885.1 of Actenoides hombroni. Classification (NCBI taxonomy): domain Eukaryota; kingdom Metazoa; phylum Chordata; class Aves; order Coraciiformes; family Alcedinidae; genus Actenoides; species Actenoides hombroni. The sequence continues at coordinate 16,095,519 of WUAM01000323.1, forward strand.
ACTCCAGTGGTTTGGATTTGCTTTACTGAAGTGGATGCAGTTGTAAGACAGTTGGAACTAGTGCAGTTGCTGTTTGCAGTGCTCGTGTAAATTCAGGTGACTCAGTGCATATTGACTTGTTTAATAAAGATTTACAGTAGGGGACTTTGCTGGAGAGCTGTTGGTTGTGCATCACTCAGTGTTGGTTGGCATCGTTCTGCTCAAAAGAGAAAAGCAACAACCACAAAATAAATGTTGTCATCTTCTAGATAACAATAGAGATTTTGAGATGGCAGCTTGGAGTACAGATGACTACTTGCTTGGTAAGGAATTGGTATTATGATGTTTTACTGATCATCTTAATTATTATTAAATAATTATTATTCAAATAATAATTATAAAATAATTTAGAATATCCATATTTTTAAGGTAGATCAATTTTATCTGGTAGTGTGATGGTAATGGTAAACTTAGAGCTGCTTACTCTGAAACACTTTAAAGCCTTTAGTATTTGGCTTTTTGTAGTTTGTCCCTTCTTACATAATTTTAATAATCAAAGGAATAAGAATACATTCTTAAAAGTGTCTAAGTGTTTTATATTCTATTTAGAATCATAGAATCATAGAATTGTCAGGGTTGGAAGGGACCTTAAAGATCACCCAGTTCCAACCCCCTTGCCATGGGCAGGGACCCCTCCCACTAGAGCAGGTTGCACAGAGCCCCATCCAGCCTGGGCTTAAACACTTCCAAGGATGGGGCTTCCACCACCTCTCTGGGCAACCTGTGCCAGT
>WUAM01000323.1:16096388-16124768 GCA_024336885.1 Actenoides hombroni
GTCTAACCTGAATCGACCTATCTCTAGTTTTAATCCATTCCCTCCAGTCCTATCACTGCCTGACAGCCTAAAAAGTCCCTCCCCAGTTTTCTTGTAGCCCCCTTCAGATACTGGAAGGCCACAATCAGGTCTCCCCAGAGCCTTCTCTCTTCCAGACTGAACAACCCCAGCTCTCTGTCTGTCCTCAATGAAGAGGTGCCCCAGCCCTCTGATCATTAGTTTAGGAGCAGTGAAAGTTAAAATAGTAGAGCCTCTCCTAATTACAGAACAGAAAAATCTGTTATTGTGGTCTCTTGTGATTCCCAAGAGACTCTGCTCTTGAGCTCTGATTTCTTTAGTTCAGGTTCAGAAATGTAGAGGCAATTTGCTGTAAGTAGTTTGAGTTATACTTTAGTGAATTGAAAAGGATAGTAGTCCACCATTTTTTTTGAGGACAGAACAGATGAAGAGGCTTATTTAGGGGGTGTACACCTTTTAGCCAAGTTATTATGTAACTTTTAGTTCACTTTTTTGATGTGCTCTAATGATTCTAGTACTTTCTTCTGTAAATGGCAGTTGCTGCCCCAGATGGACCACAGGTTTCAACGAGTGTGTTAGAAGCTGCTGTTGCTCCAATACAGGCTGCTTTGTGGCTTTCTTGGAACTGGTTAATTCCTGCAAAGTAGAGGTTGGCACACCCACACTGAATGCATGAGGGATTGGTGCTTGAGCTGGCTCCCCGAGACTGTTTCTCTAGCAGTGTGAGAACTCTTTCTGGAGAAACATGTTGAATAGGTGAGGAAGTGGGCTTGTGCAGGCACGGGGTAGAGCTGGGGAGCATTTCACTCTGACAGCTTGGGCAACAGAGGCCTGTTTGGGTTTTGTTTGGTTGGCTTTTTTTCCAAAATAAAATGTTTCTCCTGACACTTGAAATTTGGTGATCTGCTTTCAGCAAATTACAGAAGAGATTTGTATCAATTTCTGAAGATTGGTTTTGCCAAGGTTGTGGGTTCATAGTAGCTAAACTGTCTCATGATTTCAGGATAGCCATTTGCAGAGCTGGAAAGCATTTTCTGGTTAAAGCCAGTTGAGCTGTAACAGGAAACCTGAATTCAACCAAAATCAAAATTAAAAGGAAAAAAATTGAACAGGAAATATTTCCCTGTTTTTGGCAGTCTTAATAATAATGGCTTGTGAACTCTAGAAATGGAGCAGACCATCCAAGTTTCAGCTCTGTTAACTGTGTGTGATGGTGTGGGTTTTGGGGTGTTTCTGTTTAGTTTATTGTGCATGACTGAGAATTGCATAGACTTTCAGAATCTTGTGAGCTTTTTTGACTCTTTTTTTTTCTGGCCAATGCGATGTTACATCCTCTGTGGCAAGACAGCTTTGGGAGCTTTGCTCTGTCTGTGGAAAAAGAATAATTTATAAACTTACATGTTTGTCTTTGCAGAATGATCTACTGTTTTCCCTGTAACTTAATTAGTCCTAATCATAAGCACTGCCTCATTGTTTTTAGTAATGTGCCAAAAAAGCAAACAATAGCCAAATTTTCATATGAAGGGATAGCTGAAATAGTTGAAGTAGCACTGGTAAAAGCAGCATGAAGGAAGGAGCTTGGAAGTATAAATTGACAGTCCTTGTTTGCACACTGAAAACCATAGTAGTCGTGTTTACCTGGTGGTAGAAGAAATTATTTTTCTCAGATGGAACTACATGAATTGTTAAGATTGGAGCTGCATCTGATGTGTTGTGCTTGTGCTATTGTGTGCAGTTGATGGTTACAATTTTGTAATAGCTCAAGATACTACAAGAATAAGTAGTACCCATGGTGAGGATTGTCTCTGCAATGTGGCCAAACACAGTGTGTATTGTTAACAACTATTTTTTTGGTTAGAGTGCCTGGATTTCAGTATCAGGAGCTGGTGTTCCGAGTGTTGGGTTGGCATTTCTGTGAGCATGTGGAGGTGACAGTTGGGGTTTTTTTGAACTGTAAAAACAAACATGTTAAAGTCATTTGGAGTCTCTGTTAACTGAGAAACTGGAAAAATTCCTGCAGACTACTTGCAACTCTAGGAAGACACAGTTAAATAAAAGCAATAGTAGGAGGCTTTGCTTGATACTTATGATCTGTGGGTAGAACTGTGTTTGCCATTTTTCTCAAGCAGACATAATGGAGTTGTATTCTTCTTATTCTAAGTGGACACTTCCACTTCAGAGAGGGTTTTTTCTGAACCTAAAATGCTAATTTTCTTTGGTGTCCACTGCATCTGCAGTGTGACAGTAGAGCTGAGGTACTTTTGCAGTGACTTCTCCTTATCCTTTTTCAATGCCTTTGATTTAAGGTTAAGAATGAGGGCTCCTTTAAGATTTAAGAGAGAGCTTCTATGCAAATACTTCATGTCTGAAAGTTTCCATTGTGAGACATTTGTGAGAAAACTCTACTAGGGTAACTTACACTGTTATTAACCCCCTTGTTCAAGTGCAGTCTTCTGCACCCTCCAGATACTCTTTATTCTACTTTAAGACTCTTGAAACATGAATTTTTCCAAACATTCAACAGGGGAACCAGAGCAGCAAGTCCTCATTTTTCCCTTTCTGTTTAATTTTAAAGCTAATCTATGTTAACTGCATGAAGAATGGACTTTTTCTGTTAGGTGGTTTGCATTGCATGAAGCTATAGTTGACGTTGTGGAACATCTTGAAGTCTGTTATTGTAATGGAAGAGGAACATTTGGAATCTTTAATGGATAATGTATTGTTTTGCCTCTGAGATTTCTGTATCCTAGTGTTGAAGAGCAAAGACTAATTGCTCGTTTAATTTTTCTGTTCCTTAGTAGTAAGTATTTTCTGATGCAAGGGCCCCATGATACAGCCTTTCCTTCCTGTCTTAGAAGGAGGGGGATAAAAAAATTGTAGGGTTTACAATTTTAAGTGAGATACATAACTTACATAACCTTAAACTTCCTATTTTCACATGGTGGCACACCCTTGCTTGTTGATTGATTTTGGGGTTTTTTTTCTCCTGGATGACTTAGTGGTATTATTCAGCATTACTCCAGGTTTTGCATAGTTCTTGCAAACCTGTAAGAGTAGTGACCAGGCTTTCTCTGGCCTGAGCCACTGGGGGTGAATAAGGAGGCTGAAAGAGAGGCAGAGGGCTCAATATATTGAGAAGACCACATCATTTAAGAGGGTGGTCAGTGGAGTTTTTGTCTTAAATTACAAGAGGAAGAAGCATTAGAGCATAAAGTTAACTTGCAGAACTTCCCAAAAGTGTAAGTCTCGGCCAAGACGTGCAAGACCTCTTTTGAGAGGGCTTGGTGAAGCCTGGAGGAAGTCATGGAGAACTTCACAAATGGCAGATTTTGCTATGATTTTGTTTCTTGTCTGTATGCATGCAATTTGGGGTGGAAAAGTCATGTGGCTTAAAATAGTCATCACGAAGAAGATAAGACTCAGGTACAGTTTGTCTACCTTTCAGGTAAAGTGTATACTTCTCATTTTAGTCTATATTTCTGCTATTGTCTTTTTCTTGCTTTATGCTCTTAATACAGACTTTGAAGAATGAAGACCTACAGCAATTTTCAGGCATGAAACACATGGACAATAGTTATAAAAAGTGGGATGTTTTGCAAGTACAACATGTTAGACAATGTTTAATCCCTAGTGCTTTATCAATATGAAGCAGTATAGATGGAAGTGTCACTCTGCATTCACTGATAAAGAATTGCAGGTTGTGTATTTGCCACCCCATTACTTAAAATCTGCTCTAATTTGACAGAGTCATGAGCTTTATCTTTTACTCAGTCTATTGTAGGCTGCCTTTGAGTATTTTACTTTTTTTTAGAGTAGGGTTTGCCACAAGAGTAAAGAGACACTTATTACTGAACTTGAGATTAAGCATTTTGCTTATTTGTATGCTGAATACACTTACAAAATAAAATGTAACTATAGACTAAGGGCATTGTTTATGCTGGCAACTCATCTATCGTGTTGGGATATGCTCAATGCTTGCTATGATGCTTACCATTATTTCATCATTAACTGAGATGTACCTTGTGCTGATCAGCAGACACTTAGAAATGACAGTTGGAAATATGAAGTCATGTTCAAGGTCACTTATAGATGTGTATTATGATTTACTAAAACTTTATTCTATAGATTAGGTTTCTATTAACTTTTTTATTTCTCCTGTGTGCAAGTTTTATTTCTTCTGTGTACAGTAATAAAGTATTGTTACTATGTGAACACTGAAAAAGGAGTTGATACTTGACATAAGGCAGGAGAAAGCACATTCACATGAAGATTTATTCAAAGGATCTAAGTTGATTGATACTGAGCAGAAATGCTAAAAAATTATTCTTGAAAACAGCACTACAGTAAACCAGCTGCACTAATGTATTGCTGCTTGATACTGCTTGTGTTTGCAAAAACATGGTATTTCTGGAGCTAAAGCCCCCCCCCCAGGAACTGGAGGCAGAAGTAGGCCAAATATTAGTTCCTTACTCTATTGTTTGTTTTTCTAGTTTTTGGCAGAAATTGCACATTCTTTGTTTTAATTTTTCACTTCCCCACAAGTGACATTTTATATCCTTTAAGTTTACGAGTTTCTTTCCAGTTTATTTTGCATGGACTTAAAACTCTTCTAAACAGGACTTTCTTGAGTCTTAAAAGTGAAAAAGGGGAACTTTAATTTCAGAAATGCTCAAGGTTAGTAGATAAATGAGTTGCACAACTCCGAATTACAGTTGTCTAACCACTAAACAATGCTGTCTTGTTTACTTCTGGGCATTCATTTAGCTTCAGCATTTCCTGTGCTGTATCACAAGGTTGTGTAAATGGAGTTTTGTAGAATTTTCTTGGCTTTTGTATAAACCAACAGTTTTAGAAATAGCTTTGTGTCTCTCTAAATACAAATGAGCTATCAGGGGGCTGGATACTAGTCTTCGAGGTCATATACCATAGGCAATGATATGCTTGTGGGTAAAAAGAGAGGAGTCTTGAGAGGAGTCTGATTTGAGTAATGTGTTTTGGGCCTGTTTGTGTAGGCAACATAACTTCAAAATGACTCTCCACTTCCTGACTGTTTCTGAAATGCCTTGCTCAGTTTAATGAGGTTTGGATAAAAGATTCACCAGCCCACAAAGGCTGGCTTTCAAATCTTCTTACATATACTCCTAAGTGATGTTTGTTTAGAATGAGTTTGATACCTCTAGCAGTTGTGCGACACTTGCTTTGGCTGCCCAAACGTGTTAGAGGTTTCAGTCCTCTACAGGAATTGGTCCTGAATACTGATAAGTGCAAATGAGGATTTTTTTTTAATTTCTTTTTTTCCCCCCACCTTGCAAGTGTAGCAGTTCAAAGGTGTTGCCAGGATTTTGCAGTCTCACAGGAGAGTTTCAGCTACTGTACAGCAGGACCTTGTCTCTAGGGGGTGGGAAACCTAAGGAAACTTATAGTTACTAGCTTTGGCTTTCTAAAAACCCATCTGTTAAGAAGGTTCAGATGGGGGGAGCTTTGTGTATCCTCACATCTCCCATGTAGCAGGAATACGTAATTTGGAAGCCAAGAAAAATTGACTTGAGCATGTTTGTGTATATGCAATTGTGGACCAGAAATACATGTGGGGTCTGATGGTTGAGCTGTAAAGCTGGTGATAATCTCTGTTCCTACAAGGTGTTCGTATATTTTTGTTTGTTCAAGTACTGCAGAATTTGCATCCTTGACTAATCTTTGTCTGCTTGAGATCAGCATAAATTTGGGAACATTGCCTGTGTGAAGATGGCTGACAGCCTAGAGCAGTGCTTTAAGGTGAATGGGGCAGTTAAAATGTCTTGGCAGTTTTCATGGAATCCTAGAATACCCAGGATTGGAAGAGGACTGCAAAAGCCAGCTAGTCCAAGCACCCTGCAGTAAGCAGGCACATCCTCAGTTCCATCAGGTTGCTCAGAGCCTCATGAAGTTTTCCACCATCCATATGTATGCTTAGTGATGTGTGCTTCCAGCATGGCTGTATTTAACTATAAAAAGAGGTTTGGGGTCTTTGAGGGCTGAGTCTCAATAGCAGTGACCTATTTCACTATGTATGTTCTGCCAAATAAGATTTGGTTGGTTTCTGGAGTCGTTTTGGGTCTGGTTTGGTTGGCTTTTACCTTTTGGATGACTAACATATGGTCTTTCTCCTTTTGACTCTGTAATACACAGCATGAGTTCCACTTAATAATACTTGAGCTGTTATGCATTCTTGGGAGGCCCTTGATTCCAAAGCAGTCTGGAGAAGCTTGTGGATTTCTAGCACCAAAAAACATTAAACTGAGACCTTGTCAATGAAACAGTAATTAATACCTTGCTGCTTGCTTGTGTACCTCGAAATTCTGTTGGTTTTTTTATGCCAAACTACCTTAGAGTTAGTTTGGCAAGAATGCTTAGGTTTTCTGCAGTTATGTTTGGTAAACTGAGTGCAGTATGCAACTGCTTAGTTTGATTTTTTCCCAATGGAAGAGACTTATTTATCCTCCAGTCCTTCAGCTCTCATTCACTGTGGAGAAAATAATCTGTTGTAGTTTTTCAGTAGTTATTGATGAAAAATTAACTAGAAATAGTTGAAGAAAGGATGCAATTATTACTCACCTGAAGTTCACAGGGATTTGGTACCACTCTGCAAGCATTTTGCAGAAAATGATTTATTTGGCAAAATGTGTTGGTAATGAAAAGACAGTCTACCAGCCCAAGTGTGGAGGTTCTTGGGGAGCTGTATCTTTTTGTCCAGAAGAATGCTTTCTCCTGGTGCCAATTTAAAGCAATTTTGTTCTGGATGTATGCATCTACTGTGTCCTAGTCCAGTACTCTTCGCACCTGTACCATTGCCTCTGGAGAAGTAGGTAGGATTTCCAAAATCAAGTAATTTCACTTGGGAGTTAAAACAAATATAATTGTTATAATTTATTTTTGTCTAACTCTAAAATCAGAATGGTTTTGCTTGTCTTAAGCTAGCTGTTCTCCTCTGCTGAAGAGTCCCCAGTGCTAAAGCCAAAGCTGATAAATTGTGCTGAAGAGCTAGCACAGTCCGCACCGTTTAACACTGCATAATTCGAGCTGCTGGGGATGCTGGGCTCCTGGCAACCGGCAAACTGGCACACAGCAAACCCTTCCAGTTCACCACTGCAACGTAACCTTTTGCAGGCCTTTATCTTGCTGTAAATTCTCTCTAGAAATCCAAATTATCCAGCAGGGCATTCTCTCTTCACTCTGTGTGTATGTTTGTGTGCTTTCATTTAGATGCGTAAAAGGAACCATTTAATGCTTTGGCAGGTGGATGTAGCAGTTAGGGGTTTTAATATGGGAACTGTTCCTAAGAAAAAATCATGTAGATGTTGAAAATGTGGAGATAAAACCAGCTGTGAAAATAAACCTTTTTCACCTTTACCAGAAGGGTCTAGACCTCTGTTGTGCTTTGATCTTCTTACCTAAACAATTACTTAATTTCTTTAATGACTTAAAAGCAGGAAGATGTTGGTGTTGTAAATGTTAGTTTGACTAAGTAACTTCTACTGCTGTGTCATGCTGATGTATAAGTTAGATTCCTTGTCTAATGTATGGAAAACTGGGTGGTGTGTTAGTGCACACTTTGCTGTGGTAATGCCTAGCTCTAAACTGGATGTATGGGGAAGGTTCTCTTTTCTTCTCCCTCCACCCTTTGTGGAGATCCATCCACTGTGTCGTCTTTTCACAACTGCTCTGCAGCTTCCGCACTGATGTTATTTACCTGGTATTTTGCAATGCACAGGGCTGGTTGTGTTTATTCGGGAGTGAAACGGATGAGCTTGTTTTATTCAAATGTTATCTAGGTTATGGTGATACCCAAGAATAAGCCAAACTGGGAGAAGTCTTTTTCTGTCTTTAAAGCTGTGAACAGTACAAACTGAGCCATATAGTGCATTGCTCGAAGTTGGGTTACATGTTAAAATGTGATTTTCATCCTCTTTGTTCAAGTATGAGGTATTGTATTTCTTTTTTTAATGAACTAAATGCTTCATTGCCTTGCCCTAGTGCTTATGCATGTACTTATTTAGATCTTTTAATATCTTATACTACTTGACTTTTTTGGCTTTTTCATGAGGCCAGTTGCTTGTAGCACAGTAGGTACTGCATGTTTGCTCCAAGTACTAAATACTTCTTAAGGAGACTGGAGATGTGATGATAATAGAATAAAAGGATCTGTAAATGGTATCTGGGAAAGAATTTAGAGGTGAACATCGGAGGTGATCCAGGTGTTTTCAAACTGATTACCACAAAGTGGAAAAAAGGCAGACCTTCAGAATGCTTAGGTTCAAGGAAGAAGCCACACTAAGCAGCCTGGATATGCAGATTTGGGAGTGTGGTCTCTTTCATATGAAATGTTAGCAGCTCTGTAGTTGTGCAGAAATGGGAGCTCAGATGCCTAGAGAAGGATTCATACCATGTATCCTTTTAAAAGCTCTGAGGCTGTTGTTTGTTTTCATTTCTGTCTCTATTGGAATAAAAAAAAGTGGGTTTGGACAGAAAAAGGGAACTGTTTGTGTTTTGTTATCCAAATATTCCGACTACATCCAAGAAGCTGGAGAGTGGAGGGTTGGTTGGTTTTTAGAAAAGGAAGAGACCTCTTAATTCCAAGGACTGTGGGTTTTTTTGTCCCTGTTGTTATGTATTTGCAGAATCTCCTTCAGCATACGGGTTCCAGATACACAGTGTCTCGTTACTGTTTGAAAAGGCTTTTTTTCCCCTAGTAGTGCAGTAAGTAACCTGCATTGCAACAAACTTAAACTGGTTTCCTGTATAAAGCTTTGTCTTTGACTTAATCTTGGCTTCTCTCCTGTAACTCCACATCTGTGAATGACTCATAACAAGCAGGGCCATCAGAAAAATATTGTGTACGTTTTCATCCAAATCTGTAGGGCTTTTGTTTCTAATTTTTTTTACAGCCTCGCTACATTCTTCCCTCCCATGTAATGAATCAAACAGTAAGTGTATGCATACCTGACAAGAAGAGTGCTTGTGCATTGAGAGAAAGTTGAATGCTAAACAAATAAAAAGAATATCTCTAGCCATCAATCTGCTGAGAGCAGAGCTCTCGTATTTGGCAGTTCTCCTCTGTCGGCCTCTGAGGTACTGCTTATATTATGATTTTCTTTCCCCCTCTAAACAGCAAGTTCTGTTAAAGAGATCCTCTGGCTTGGGGCAGAGCTGGATCTGTTGGGTCCTGGCAGCCATGAGAGAGGCTCTGCCTCCTGAGGCACTCGGGGTGTGTTTTAGATCCTTCACAGTACCCAGTGAGTGAAGAAGGCAGGCCTGGAGCAGAGCTCTTTAGCAAAATGTCAAGTTTTACATCTCGTAGTTCTCTTAATCTCACATGAATGCTTTGCCTCCTTTGCAGATGTGTGACACCACAAGGGTAGCTACCTTCTGGAGTGTTTATGGTGGCTAGGCTGCAGGGAAGGGAAAAAAAATGCTAAAGCCAAAAAGATCTTCCATCTTTTCCTCACTAAATATGTTTCCAGGTGAACAGCAGTCCTCGAATTGATCGTGAGTTACGTGCGTGTCAGCTCATATGCTAATAGCAATAAGGGAGTCAACTGAGGTAGGCAAGATGAAAGCATGACTGGAATGGTTTAACCCTACCATATTGGTTTGATCTCTTCTTTTGTGTCAGGGAGTAAGCATATAGTCATGGAAAAGCTGATTGCTGGCAGCAATAGCTTTTCATTGCTGTGATTACAAGTATTTCCTAACAGCACTGGGTCGTATGGGATGTTGCTGAGATTTTCCTACAGCTACTAGAGCAACCATTCTCCAGCTGTCTCCTCCAGAACTACCTCCCCTTGGATCATGGGTCAGGGAACTGATATTATCTAGACTGTGTTTAGTGTGGGAGAGTGTTCTTGTTGACTTCATGGCTGTCCACTGACCACTTCTGTCAAAAGGATTTGGGACAAATTAATACAATGTGAAAATTGTTTCTAGCCAGCCTATCATTTTCACCACTGGTTTCCAGATTTCCTGAAAAAAGTAACTGTGGAAAGGCCTGTTTGAAGAAAGGGAGACAATTAACTAAGTCATCAAATAACATAAGCTAAATCTCCTCATCTTTTCTCTCCACATCTCAACAGAAGTGACACTGCTTGGGGTGTGTCTTCACTTTGCACCTTTCTGGAGGGCAGCTTGGCCGAGGAATATAGGAAGACTGAGGCTGCAAAAGCTTTATTCTTATGTATTTAGGTAGCAAACGTATTTTATGAATCATTGTTACCCCTTCTTAGTACTGTATCAAATATATTCTCAGAAATGTTTTCTTCAAAATGGAGGGAAAATACTGAAGTGAACTACAGGGTATGAATGTAACAGTTTCATAGTTTCCGTCATGCTGATAGCCATGCCTCTCAATAAATTGCAGTCTCACTGTACTTCACAGTGTTTGATTCTTTCACTTTTTAAAAAAATGTTTATCAGTATCGCAGATACAAATTCTTTCTGTCTTAAGAGAAACTAAAAGTAGATTGTTGAACTCAGCTACTACAGTATTTAGATGCTGAAAAACTGTCTTCAATTAAAATGGAAGAAAAAGGTTGTTTATAATTAAAAAATCTGATTGTAGTAATCTGGGAATCTCTTGGTGAAAAATTATCAAAAGTTAGGTCTCTGTTCTTGGAAAGAAACCTCCTCACAAAGCAGAGAAAACCTGTTTACACACTTCAAGTATATTCTCTGTGTAGTATATCTGGAACTATATCAGTATTATTTAAGTGCTGGTGATAAGACAAGAAATAACTAATACTAAGTTGCTAAATTTAATTTATGGGTGCTTACAGTAATAAACCAGCTGTTGCTCTTCTTTCAGAACATTATCCAGTATCTTTGCTGGCCAGCAGCCCTCTAGTCGAGATGCCCTGTCTCAAAATCTATCTTCCTTGGAATTCTGATCTCGTTTCCTACAGCCTGGTAGTTGGCTACTGTTTCTGCATGGACAGTCTCCTAAAATTTTTGCAATACAATATTCTAGAATACAATTTAAGTGCTTACAAACTTGAAATGGAATTTTTGCAGTAGCAAAAATGAGTTGTTTGCGTTTTCTGTTTGTTTGGTTGGTTTTGGGGTTTTTTTTGGTGTTCGGGTTTTTTTTAGAATTTAGTTGAATTGTTATTAACTAAGGAATTTCCAACAAGCCCTCTGCTGCTTCCAGAAGCAGGGTCATTTATTTAATCTCTGTCAGTCATTGAAATGAAGAATCCAGAAGGGTTTTTTGAAGAAAACTGTAGGATATATAGTGACATCCAAGTTGACTCTTTACTCTTTGGTTTCTCAGGTTATGGTTGGGCAGCTGAGTACTCCAAGGGAAAAGAGGCTTTGAGTTCAATGTAGACAGGGAGAAATAGTGAGGTGAGAACAGGCTCTAGAAATGCTAACATCAAACTGAAGAAGTTGGTTAAGTTTGGATGAAGGAAGAAATGGGAAAAATAATCTAGAAACATTAGGCATCATATCTCCTGTAAGAAACAGTAGATACAGTCAGTATAGTGCTTGAGTGCATACAGAGGGTGACAGAAACTTCCAGGAACACTTTACCCAGTGTGCTAAAGTACAGAGTAGAAGCATCAACTTGCACAGCTTTAGGATAGGCTGCTAGTGATCCCTTCTGCTTTTTGGTCTCTTCCTGATCTATGTATGACTGCAGTTCTGCCATAGCAATCCTAATCAAGCTGGAAAGGGGTCAGTTTTATTACTGGGATTTCCATGGGCAAGGAAAGAGAAGCAAAGTAATAAAAGATGATAGGGTGTTTGGGGCTGTAATCGTGAACCATTGTCAATCTGATGCAGCTGATAGAGTAGTTTTAATCAGGTAATGCAGTGCTGACAGCTTATGTGTCTTCCTGGCTTCATTCTTAAGAGTAGCTGACAGGAGATGAAGCATTTATCTTCATTAGTACCCTAAATCTTGTGCCATGAACTCGGCTGCGCTTCGTGTTGCACAGGGAAGCGTTCTGTGGTTGTGCAGCGTGAGCTTGGGCTCATTTGTGCCTCTCAAAGGAGATTGACTGGGAAAAGGGGCTCCCAGAGCAACCCCAACTTCACAGCCTGAGTGCAAGCTGTGACTTGGCTACAAAAATAAACCAATAGACTTTCTCTATGCAGAGTCTTGTCAGACAGCTTTTCCCTAGAGAGAAATCTCTTTTGCAAAGTTAGAAAAATCTGGTAGATAGCTGAAGCTTGCAGTTGTTAGATAGTAGATGAGGGGTTCTAGATAGACTTTTATAGTTACACAACTGTGAAGATATCAATGGGGTAAGATTGACAAGGCAAGTAATCTTCAGTGTAACTCAATTCTTTTTCTTTTCTCTTTGTTCTTTAGAGTGTGTATGTTTGGGTTTTTGTCTTGCGTTCTTTCTCGGCAGTGTACGCAGAGGTGGCCCAAGTAAGCTGAGTTTACTTTAGGCTTTCGCTTTATCCCCTGTGTTCTTCTCTTTATTCATCACAATGATGGATGTACTAAACTTGATGAGTTTTGGTTGGAGGACAGTTGTAGTTATATGCCAACAACCTTAAATTTTAATATAGTATGCAGAGGGAGAAGAAGTTATTGCAAAGTAAATACTGTAAGTGAATGTGCTAAGATAGTCTTACTGAGTCGGTGCCCGAGAGTAAATGTGACATTATGGGGAGAAGGAAGGATATGGGCATGTTTCCTTGTTTCCTTAGTGGTTGGGTGTGCACACCCTGTCTCCCCACTCCCTTCCTGGTACCTGCAGTTGACTTTGTGGCTTTATTCTGACCTGTCTATGGTGAGCATCCTCAAAACCTGAAGGTTGCTTTCTATATCAATTTAAGAAAGTTTAAATGCCTGATTTTTTTCATTCATTTTTGCTGGAAAACTTCGTCATATTTGTGAAACTACTTGAGACCTTAAAATTCTGATATTGTTATTATATTTATTATAATAAATTTCATGAAGTAACCTGTACTACATATAATCAGTGTGAAGAGCATGTATCGTTCTGACAAGGCAATTGAAAAATAGCATTCCGGATTGTTTGTTATGCAGCTTTCTTCTTTGTTTAGGCCTTGTTACGTTTCTTGCCAGTTGTCGTTCTATCTAACTTAGTTTCTAAGCTGAAAACTGAAAGTGAGCTAGCTTTGTAATGACAAGAAAAATGGAAAATTGTTTTGTTTGGATTTCAACAAATTCAATTTAAGGTCAGATTTTTTCTTTAACGATATATGCTCTATCTTTGTCTTCCTCATGGTGTATTTTCAGCAATTCCTTATCTTTATAGCCGGGGGGGGGCAATTCTTTATCTTGGCTTTCAGAGGACATAAAGGATAGTGTCTGACTTTGTGCATAGAAAACGACAATCTTTTTTGTCAGGTAGTTTCTGGTGCAATGAAAAAAAAACGGTTTGTTTTTTTTTTTTTAATTGGTGTAAGATAACCAGATTGGTAAGTTCTGAGAAATAATGCAGGCTTTCAATATGAGTAACTGTCCTTTTCATTTAAAAAATAATCACAAATAGAAGCTAACCCATCTATCTAGCTAGCACGTTTCTAGGGCAGTTTCAGAAGAAATCAGCTCTAATGAAAATGAGGATAATATCAACATAAGTGTTAGGAATTTTCTCATTCGGTGGACAGGAAGGTTAAAGGGTAATTGATTACTTTCAGGTATATTATTCACTTTCTTGAAATCCTGTGTATTTGTCTTACTAAAACTAAAATGTCTAGTTATCTCTCCTGTTAGAGTGTTTTGATGTGAGGAATTATTTTCTTTCATCGTGCCTACAAATTGATGGAAGTGGTAATAGGGTCGAGTCCTTATGGGTAAGAATCAGGGGAAGGCCAACAAGGCTGATACCGTGTTGGGAGTCTGGTAGAGACCCCCCAACCAGCATCAAGAGGTGGATGAAATACTCTACAGGCAGCAGGAAGAGGTTTCCTGATTGCTACCCCTTGTTCTGATGGGGGACTTCCAGCATCCCAGATATCTGCTCGAAATACAATAGAGGAGAGAGAGCAGCCCTGGAGGGTCCTGGAGTGTGTAGAATATAACTTCCTGACGCAGCTGGTCAGGGAGCCAACAAGAGAAGGGGCACTGCTGGACCTGCTGCTTGGGAACAGAGCAGGACTTGTGGGGGAAAGAATGAAGGCCATCTTGGGCATAGCAATCATTAAATGATTGAGTTTTCAATTCTTGGGGAAGTAAAGAGAGGTGGTCAGTAAAACTGCCACCTGGGACTTCCAGAGGGCAGACTTTGCCCTGTTCAGGAGACTGGTTGACAGAGCCCACTGGGAGGCAGTCTGGAAGGGTAAAGGAGTCCAGGAAGGCTGGACATACTTCAAGAAGGAAGTCCTAAAGACACAGGAGCAGGCTGTCCCAGTGAGCCAGAAAACGAGCTGGTGGGGGAGGAGACCGGTCTGGCTGAACAGAGCTTTCGCTGGAGTTCAGGAACAAAAGGAGAGTTTATGGCTCTGATGAGGGCTGCTAAGATGTAGTGAGGATATGCAGCAGGGAGAAAATCAGGAGAGCCAAGGCCCAACAAGAACTCAACCTGGTTTCTGCTGTTGAAGACAATGAAAAACTTCTGTCAGTTTCTATAAATACATGAACAACAAAAGGAGGGCCAGGATGAATCTCCATCCTTTACTGGATGCAGGGGGAGACATAGTGACAAGGGATGAGGAAAAGGTTGAGGTGCTTAATGCTGCCTTTGCCTCAGTCTTTAGCTGTAGAACTGGTTGTTCCCTAGACACCTAGTCTCATGTACAAGAAAGGCCAAAAGGAGGATGTGGGGAACTACAGACCTGCCAGTCTGCCCTCAGTGCCAGGAAGTCGTGGAGCAGATCATCTTGAGTGCCATTATGCACTGTATACAGGACAGCCAGGTGATCAGGTTCAGTCAACATGGATTTATGGAAGTCAGGTCCTCCTTGACCAACCTGATCTCCTTCTGTGGCAAGGTGACGTGTGTCGTGGATGAGGGAAAGGCTGGGGAAGTTGTCTACATGGACTTCTGTAAAGCCTTCAACACAGTTTCCCACAGCATTCTCATGAAAAAAGCGTCAGCCCTAGGTGTGGATGGGCATCTGCTCTGCTGGGTCAAACGCTGTCTGGATGGCTGGGCCCAAGGCGAGCTGGTGGAAGGAGTTAAATCCAGCTGGCAGCCTGTCACAAGGGGTATTCCTCAGGACCCAGTATTGGGACTGCTTCTGTTTAACACCTTTATCTGTCATCTTGAGGAGATAGAATGCACCTTCAGGAGATTTGCAGATGACACCAGGTTGGGTGGGAGTATTGGTCTGCATGAGGGTAGGAAGGTAGAGAGACTTGGACAGACTGGATCAGTGAGCTGAGGCCAGTCATATGGGCTTCAACAACACCATGTGCTGGGTCCTGCACTTGGGCATCGACAACCCCATGCAGCGCTGCAGGCTTGGGGCAGAGTGGCTGGAAAGCTGTCTGTCAGAAAGGGACCTGCAGGTACTGATTGACACCTGGCTGATTCTGAGCCAGCAGTGTGCCCAGGCTGCCAAGAAGGCCCGTGGCCTATCTATCTGAAGAAAACTATCTGCAGATAGTTTCTGCAGAAACTATCAAAAATAGTGTGGCAAGCAGGACCAGGGAGGTGATTGTTCTTCTGTGCTTGGCATTGGGGAGGCTGTACCTTGAGTACCGTGTTCAGTTTTGGACACCTTCATACAAAGAAAGACACTGAGGTGCTGCGGTGGGTCCAGAGAAGAGCAAGTAAGGTGGTGAAGAGCTGGGAGAACAAGTCTGAGGAGGAGCAGCTGAGGGAACTGGGACTGTTTAGTCTGAAGAAAAGGAGGCTGAGGGGAGAACTTATTGCTCTCTAGAACTACCTGAAAGTATGCTACAGAGAGCTTAGGGTCTGGTCTCTTCTCACAAGTAACTAGCGCTAGAACAAGAGGGAATGGCCTCAGGCTGCACCAGGGCTGGTTTAAACTGGACAGTAGGGTAAAATTTTTCATTGCAGTGGTTGTCAGGCACTGGAACAGGCTGCCTGGGGAGGTGCTGGAGTCACCATCCCGGGGTGTGTTTAAAACCTGCACAGATGTGGTGCTTGGGGATACAGCTTAGTGGTGAGTAATGGTTGGACTCCATGGTCATAAAGGTCTCTTCTAGCCTTGATGATTCTGTGAGTCTGTAGCTGAAACATGGTTTTATCTTCTCTAAGAAATGTAGTCTTCCAGTGCAGATTAGTTGATGCTAATTAACACAAATTCACAAGCATATCTTACAGTATGTTTTCAGTAACAGTTTTAAGAGTTTAAAACATGAGACATGAGGTTGATGTGTGAGATCAACATGAAGGTGCAGTAATTCATTTAACCAAGGCTTAATCAGTGTCTCTTGGGTTCAGTTCCTGTAAAATGTAGCCTGCATTGTAACGTTTTTTTCATCATTATGTGTAACATTGGAAGTAAAAGTTGAGACTCCTTTTTCCACGGGAATTTAGAAGTTACAATTGGGCTGTTGAAATTCTTTGGTGGTTAAGCAGAGGAGTGGTGTACTTCGTGGGTACCATAATAGTTAACACCTGTTTCAACTGCTTGGTGTTTGTATTGGATGGGACCTCAGCAATCCAATATATCTTGAAAAGCAAAACCGGAACACGGAGTATTGCACGGTAAGAAAGAAGTTATAATAAACAGAGTACAGCTTGAAATGTAAAATGCTTATTATGCACATTTACATAGCCTTTTGTCTGCACTTCTGAAACCAGGGTTACCATCCTGTGCAAAAATAATGGTAGTTTGGGTGAGGGTCAGTTTCAATAGCATGAAATAAATACTGTTTCTACCAAAACACTATTTCATGAGCAGCAGAGGTTGGCAGAAATGAATCCATTTGTCAGAAGTCAGCACGGTGTGTTAATTACCATTTGGTTTGTGACTTTTCTCGGGTCCGTTTGGCGTCGGGGAGCGTTGAGAGCAGGGTGCAGTGGGCACCGCTAAGCAGTTGGCATTGTACGCAGTTAGTCGCGTTCAGTGCCGTTCACAGACGGTAAAAGGTGCTGTTAGAGTTAACTGCTCTTCTCCTGGGGTCATGTTTGTGGTGCCTGCTCCTGCTGGCAGGGGAGCTTTGGTTCTGGAGAAGACTTACAAAACGATAATGTGTTGAACCTGTTGTTTCCTGAACACCTTTAGCTGGCCTGTGCCAGGTATGCCAGCTAAGGGAGCTGCAAAGGCCTCGTTCCCTCTGCCCTTTCCAGCTAAGTAAGACTGGAGGGGTATTCCAGTAAATGCTACCTTTTTTCCTACCAAGAATAAAGCTAGACTTGGTCCCTGCCATGGTTGCACAGAAAGCTGTGCCGTCAAACAAAGGAGAGCAGCCCACTGTGGAAGTGAGCAGCAAAGGCCTTTGCTTTTAGTCCCTGCAAGTGTTCTTATAAAATAAAAGTCTGTGTGTCTTCCACAAGTAACTATTTGGACTTGTCTTCTAAAAACATTTTTGCAGCAGCTGAGGATACTGGGACTGCAGTGACGGGCATCTACAGGAAGAGATTCTCTACGAGTGTTTTTATAATCATTGTTTGAATTGGAATTTAGCAAGCCATTGAGTAACCGCATTGCACTTGTGATGTGTTATTTCCTAGATCAGGATTAGTGATGGTAACGGAAGTGCTAGGCATTAGTGTCTCTTCTTAATGTTGTTTATGGGTGTGGTGCTTTGAAATCATTTCTTTCATTTACAAAGTCAAAACATGCAAAGTTGCCTATTAAAATCTGAAACCTTATTTCAGCTATATTGAGGTGTGCTACGTGTGAAGCAGGTACAGCACTACCCGTCCCCTCTGCTTCCCACACAAGGCTGCTTCTCTGAGGAGCTGGAGGACTTGGAAATTTACTGCTTGTGGAAGAAAGCTTGGTTTCATATTAACTTTTTAATCAATAATAGTAAGATTACTAAAATAATCTGCCAGGGTACATAGATGAGATGTAAATTTGGGGAACTTCTCAATATTCTGTTTCCAAGAGGAGGGTTACTGTGAGAGCAAGGGTTAATACTCTCAAAATCTGTTGAGAAGGAAGTTGAGCTGAGGATGCAGTGACCTAGCAGACTTTTTTCCTAAACAGAAATCAATGCTTGCTTTTATCTTAGGTTATCTGCTTTGAGGTAAACATCAAAAACTTACTAAACTACAGCTCATTGTAGTGAACACTAAGGACTTCTGCACAAGTTTCATAACTCTGCATTGTTTCTCTTGTTTATTTCCCTGCAAAACATGCTAGTTTTGGTCTTGTTTCCACAGCATCTGTTTAGCCTTTCAATGGTGAAAGAAATGGACCCATCTCCCCTTGCGTTTGGTTACTCTTGCTGTTTTTACAAGTGCTAGAAATGTCTTGGCCTGTTTTGGAGAGTGAAGAAAGGCCTCGAGATAATTCCACACGAGTAATGCACGTTTTGTACACTTACTGGAAGCTTTCTCAAATACAAGTACATAGTTTGGAGGTAAACATAAAATGGAAATAATGCATCCCCAAATTAATAAACTCCTGATGAAATTGAGTTTTTCTTAACTGTAATTTCTCCTCATAGAAATAAGAAAGCAAATCTTAGGAAGCGAGTGAAATAGGAGTAAACCAGTGTGATTGGTGCAGAGAGTTATATCGAGATGAGAGAGGGCAAAAGAACGAAATAGCTGGAGAAGAGCTAATCTAAGAGGAAACCATCTTATACTGCTTCACGTAGCTTTCCAGATAGCTACAGCTTTTTCTTTTCTAGTGAAAGATACCATTCTAAGTGTAACTCGCTAGCTTAAGCAGCAATTCTGAGCATTTTGGGTTTTTATTCAGTGCATAATAGAGATGGTAGTGACTAGATCACTTGAACATACAAAAACTGTGTTATATGAAAACTGGTCAGAGGCATACCTCTTCCTGTGCTAAATAGTGCTGCGTCGTGGGCACGGAGCGACAAACTACTACTACACTGCATTTTGGGTTTAATCATCTGAAGAACTGCTTGAAGGTACAGACACCTTAAGGTTTAATGTATTTTCCAAAACCCACCATATAGAATTCCCTGCCTCTTTGTAGCTATTATGAGACCTGATTAAAATATACCTTACATGCTGAAATGCTAGAATGAAAGACGACCCCAGCTTTATAGTATGATGTGATGACTAAAACCACTGATGATTAACTAGAGATGCTTCTGAAGTGCCATTTGCACAATGTACTGTTTGGGTTGTTGTGCTGGGTTTTTTTCCTGTGAACCCAGTTTAGTATGACCTCATTCCCTCTTCTTCCTTACTCTGTCTGTGCTAGTTGGAGTCCATTTGTGGGGCCAAGCTGTAAATCAGGTCACCAGAATGATCCAGATTAAAAATAAAACTACAATAAAAAGTTTGGAATTTGCTTTGTCAGCATTCTCTTGAAATGCCCTGCAGAGTATCACTGCTCTTGGCCATCTCTTGTTTGGATGCAGTTTGGAAATCCTGTCTTTGCAGCTGGAACAAAATCTGCAGCTTCAGCCTCACATCTGTCAGCTTCTCAGCTCCAATTATCTCCCGTGCCCTTTGATGAAAAGCATGTTGGTCCCATGTTTGGCTTGAAATAGTGTTGTGCTACTCCTCATTTCCCAGCAGCGTTTCAGAGCTGTTCCTGAGTTAATGGAAAACTTGTGAAACAACATGCACTGGGAAGTGGCTGCTGTCAGAAGGAAGCTGTGTTTTTCTGCTAGTATTTACAGCTTGTAAATAGGACAAAATGAAATCTTCCCCAAGTGTTTTCTCTGCCTCATTCTGACGAAAGGTGCAGCAGTTTACTCCTCTTTTACAGGCACTTGCAGGTTTTGAGGGTGAGGAGTGCTTAGCTTTCTTCTCCGACTCGGGGAATGATAGAGCCTGGAATTGCTCTGCGGCAAGATGACTGCTTGAAGGCTTCATTCGCTGCCTCTTTTCTCTGACTGTGCTTGAGTTAAATAACATCAACTTCTCAACTGCAGCGAAGAAAACTTTCTAATGGACTCTTTCTCCATGGTATCTTAGTGGTGGTATTGATATTTTGAGAAGCCTGTTTCAAGTGTAATGTTATTGTTTTGCCTGGTGTAGGAAAAGTCATCTCGTGCCCCTAGCCTGTATTTGCTTGACTGCATTTGGTCTTAGTTTGCATTAGCTGAGTTACCATTCATTGAAGACTTTGGAATTGTTGCTGTAATCAGAAGACTGGGGATAATCAGATTTTTGAAGCCAGGGTAATGGGTTTGTGTTGTAGTTGAGAAACAGAAAAATTGGAATGATAATGAGTTTCTTCAGTAATCCATCACCATTCAGGAAACTTTTTTATGTATTTGGAATTCCATTTGGAGGCATCCCTTTTTCCAGAGAAAAGGAAATCATCTTCCTCATAATCAGCTTGAGCTACTGTGTTTTGAACTGATTGCTAGGTCTTGGGCTGCAACACAGGTTGCAACATAACATATAGACAAGCACTTAATTAGTGCAATCATTTGCATTAACTGAATTTACAGTTATGGGTTTAAATACATGAGTGTGATGATCCAGGCCCTAATCCAGGTCTTGCTCTTGAAATCCCTGAATTACATGATTGCTTCTTGTGAACTTAACTAAGCTGTGTTCTGCAATGCTGTTTTGCTCTGCTGTTTTGGTGGTGTCAGCAGTGGTTTTGAGAAGTACTCTGAAGGCTCTCTATGCTGTTTACAACCCCCATCTATTTTGTTACCATTCACTCTGCCTTTTGTTAGGGTTTCCTTTTGTTTAAGTGCAAACTTCCCAGTGTGACTGGTACAGCCTTGGAATACAAGGAGCATGTCAGTGTGCTGGCACGTGTACCCCTGGCAATACTTGTTCATCCTCTTGCTGATGAAGCGTGTCTGGGGTGTGATGAAGAGGCTGGCATTCTCTGTTGCCTCTTCTCCAAACAGGATTTGTGTGAAGAGGTGTTCTCTGGTGATGTTTCCCTTCACAAAGTCAAGAGTTTCACCTTTCAGCCTTACGTTTCCGAGGCTAAGAGGGTGAAGATCTTAGTTTCTCCCTTGGTAACGAATGCTTCTTTGCCCCCAGTTGCAAGGCCCTGCCAGGAGTCACATTCAGTACCACTTTTAGCTTTGATTCACCTTTCTTGAACATCATTCTCCAATGTGCTGATGGCTCTGGTTTGTACAATGGCACCGTTTCTAGTGGAAGTATCTAGGGCTGCCTTTTGGTTTTCAGCTGCTTTGACTGTAGTAACTCTCCAACACTGGCTGGTATACATGCTGCAAAATGTCATTGGGTAGCAAGCAGTTGAGAAAGGAATATTTAACAGCACTAAAGTGTTCAGATTTGTGGTGCTTTCTCAGTCATAAACCAAATAGCAGCAGCTCTATATTTTACCTCAGTATGAAAAATAGCAAAACAGAGGAAAAATATTTTTAACATGTAATGCTTATTCTTGTTTGGGTTCTAATTTTTCATTTTGATATAGCAAGTCTCCTACCCTCCTATCTTTCTTTTGGTCCTCCTGTTGAATTGCATGGCAAAGCATGCAGTGTGAATAAAGCATTAGACTTCACCATGTTTACTTTGTAACTAAAATGTGTATCAGTGTATTATAGCTGTTGTATGCAAACACAAATAGCTGCTTGGACTCCATCCTTACCAAGTGATTTCCAAAAGCTGTTTCTGGGTGTTAGATAGTTATTAACAAATATTTATTGCAGAAGAAAAAGTTACCCAGAGATAGTGTCACACTAACATGTGCTCACTGATAATTTCTATATGTAAACCTGTGAATTTTCTCTTATGTATTTATTAACCAGATCCCACTTTTGTTTTCCAGCTGCTGCAGAGGGCAAAGGGAAGAGTGGGGAAGACTTTTTTCAGAAGGTAAGAAAAATATTTTAATTTTTTAGCATCAGTTGACTAGAGGAAAAAGAAATGCCCATTGCTTATTCATGAGATCAACTAATTAAACTTAATGTACAGTTTCCACTGTTTAGATCAATTTATTTTTTTATAATTTTTGTTTTTGTTGAATGTTTCTACTAACTGTGTACTCAGCTGTGCACAGAATGTGAGAAATATGTTCTTTGGTGCATGCTATTGTCATTCATGCACAACAACTTAATTTTAACTAAATGCCAACATGTGCATTACGAAAGCTTAGTTTGCTTAATAGCAAGGGGTGCTTCCAGAAGATTGTGAGGTGGTCTTAAGGTTTTTATGTCTATGGATAAATACTACATACTACTAATGAGGAACTGGCATGAAACTTCCTGCAGTATTGTTGAAAACATCAATATTTGGTTGAGAAATACAAAGGCCTTTTAAGAAAGAACTGTACAATTCAGAGGAATTCAGTAACATTTGTGGTTAATGAGGCATGGATGGACTGGAAAAAACAGTCTTACAGCAACTGAGCTACAAAGAGAAACATGGTCAAGAGTAATGACTTAGAAATTACATTTGCAAAGTAGTTTGCAGCCCAAAAATGTGGGGTTGGGTTTTTGTGTGTGTGTGTTTGTGGGTTTTTGTTTGTTTGGTGTGTGTGTGGTTTTTTGTTTTGTTTGGGTTTTTTTTGTTCTTTTGGTGTGTTTGTTTGTTTTTCTGTTTTTTAGAATACACTGTAAAATTATGCTTACATTTTGTTAATGAAGATTTGCATACAATATGCTAATAAAAATGAGTTGGTTTGTATTTTTGTGCTATAGAAACGTCAGAAATGCCTTGAAACTCCTTTTCAAGTGGTTGTCTATTAAACATGTTTGCTGTATTTTCCATATTTTCTTCATATTTAGAAGTGGTTCTTCTACAAAGGTCTCTCTAAATGTGAAAGAATGCTGAATTCTGCATGTGGTTGTCAGATGCTTTGATGAAGGCTGGTGGGGAGGAGTATGTATACTGTCAAAACATTTCTTACAGTGCTTTATAGGAGTCCTTAGAATCTGTTGCTATTGACTAACAATCAGAAGCACTTTTCTGAAGGTGGTGCTTGTGCTTCACTGTCTAACACTAGTGTGCCCAGAGGAGAATGCCCCAGTAAGTTGTCCTGAAGATTTTATCAGAATTCATGGGTGTTACTCATTTTACAACACAGTGTTTTCTCACACTTGTATAAATCTGCTTGTAGTTCTTGAAGCTCTAGACAAAATATTTTCTCTTTGTGCGATCGAGTGGTTTATATATTTGACATGTGTATTTGGATACTTGGTCCTTTCCTGTAGGTAGGATGTGCCTTACAATTATGTAGTTATTAGTGTAACAGCAAAAAATACAGTTTTTAATTCAATAGGAAGGAAAAATAATGCTAGAAATTCAAGTAAATGAATAAGAGCACATTACTGATTCCTATTGATAATCAATGTAGTGGCTATTTTGGCATTGATATGTTGTCATATACATGCATAATTAATATCTAGACACAGTATGGATGCTGCAATAGGTTAAAGCTGCTGCAGTTTGACTGGCATTCTTCTTACAGTCTCATCTCCATAGATTACTGAGGTTTCTAAGTACATACACATGATACTGCAGCTAACAAAAACAGATGGTAACTATCTTGGAAAGTTTCCTTTTGTTCAAAAAAGTCTTTTGACAGTTGCTCATAGCTTACTCACTGTCTCTGTCCATGCAATTTCCTTTAATCGGGGTTCAACTTTTTTCCTTTCTCAAGTGAAATGAGTAAGGCAGAGTTTCTGGAGGTGAAATGAAGACTTTTCATGTGTTTCAGGTTGTGTAGTGGGGAGGAAAGTGATTTGTAGCATTAGAAACACATTGCAAAGTAAGACAGCAAGATACTTTCAGAAACTTAATATGAATTGGAAGCTATAGTAAATGCTTTTTTTTTTTACTAGTTTTGTACACGAGACTTTTTTCAAGGCACTATTGGCAGGATTTTGAGGGGAAGTGCAATCACTTAGGAGGCACATTAAAAACTGAGGATGTCATTGGCATAAATACTGCCATGTCTAGTATCTTCTGACCAACCCTATCCACACTGTGCTGAAGTTATTGTTGGGGGGAAGAGGTATGTGAGGTGAAAAGTTTTCATATGAACACTGAAATGATGGAATTAAGAAGGCAAAGATTGAAGAATGTGATTGTGTATGTCAAGACGTGCAGCCCAAGAGGGAGGAGAGGGGAGACTGGTGCTGCAGGGAGCATGCCAATTCTGACTTGTTGCAGATAGGTCTGTAAGTGGCTGCTGGGTCTTGTTTGGTGGCTGGTCGGGGGGGACAGAGCTCAGTTCCCTGTTAGCTTGCCCTCGGGAGGAACAGGAATTGCTCGTAAGCTCTCTGAGACGGGCTTGAAGTTGAGAAGTCAGCCTGGGTTGCGAAACTGTATGAAGTATGCTCTACTGAATGCTTGTAGGGGGAGTGAAGTTAATACAAGGTTTTGATGCTAAGTAGTTTTCTACTGATCTTCAAACATGTGAGCAAGGAGTATTGCTTGCTTGGATTTTCATAATGAAGCAAGTTCTCAGTTGATGTCAACTGCTCCTATTAACTCTGGACTTCTGAAATGTAATAACAACAACCTTAATGCCAAACTGCATTATTGCACTGAGCATTTTGTCAGAAACAAGCACGTGTTCTGCAGTTGCTGGTGGAGTGACGGAATAAGCCCCAGTTCCTGGCCTCAAGGGGCAAATTTCTACTATTTCTACCCCCTCATGGAGAGTAAGATAAGTGATGAAGTGACCCTTCCTCTGCTCCTGAATTAAAGTGAGAAGTAGATAAATGGGTTTTTTTGGTAGTGTCACTGAAGAATTTAACACTTTCTTCTAATATTTCGAAGTTTTAGTACTGCTTCAAAGGGGGCAGTAGTGCCCCCTAACCTGGTGTAATGTGAATGTTTCAAGACCACTGGAAGCTGCTAATAATTTATCCAGCCATAAATAAATCATGGGATAGTTTCCTTTCTAGAGCTCTCCAGTCTGCAGTTCAGTGACAGGTAATCTTAAATAACCATGGATTGGTTTGCTGTTGTGTTCCATACTGTTTATGTAAAAGATCCTTGCTGGACCTTGCTCTGTATATTCTTGTCCCGATTTGTTCCGGGAGAGAAACGCATAATGTGAAGTTATTACTTGTTCTTGATCCAAAGCCCATTTGCAGTTGATGGTGGAATTTTTCTGTTGAGTTCCATACATCTGGTTCATGCCTCGGAGACAAGCAAGACCCTTCCCAGACCAAGTGAGGACATTGTTCCAAGGAAGATATAGTTTATGTAGCACTATAGGTAAGCATGGCACTCTTCTATAAACAGGAAAGAGGTGGTGGATCTCTGCCCTGAGGAACTCATAATCCAGAACAGATGAGGGTCACTCATATGGACAGAGGGGAATTCAATCTTCATTTTTGTTTGCTTTTTGCTTGCCTTATCAGGTGGTTTTTTTTCCTTAACGTTCGGAAATCTTAGTGCTGCTGGTAACCTTTCATTCTGAAAGGTCTGGTGGAAAGTGTCCAACTAGCCTTACCATAGGCCTTGAGCAGTACGGCGGGTGATGGGTGAACGTTGGGGGTTTAGTAGAGGTTGGGTGGAGTTCTTGGGCTAATAGGGACTGCACGTGGAGAAGATGGTGACTGGAGATGATGCACACGTGGTGCTCTGCCCAAGTGCTTGACTGTAGGTCAGATGTGAGATGCTGATTTCAACAGAATTCGCTGTGTATGTGCGTTAGTCCTCACGGCCTTTCAGATGAGTTCTGCAGGGGCTCCTCAGCTCTTCCGTTCCTGGCTTGCAAGATTTTTGTTTGCAGAACTTGGTTTTGTAAAAAGCACAATATGCTACCAGCAAGCTGTAGCTTGTGGGTTTTATTGTTTCTGAATGTTTGAGATTATTTAGGTTTTGCTGGGGTAGGGAATTTTGTTTGCTGTTTATTTTTTTAATTTAAAGAGGAATGGTTTTCGTAGGAATATATTCACTCACACAGTTGCAGATACTTTGGGGTTTGAGATATTACTAGATTTAGGCAAAATGGTTAAATAAATGCTTGTGCATCTCTTGACTGCAGATGCTGTTATTCCCTGAAGGGAATGCTATCATGCTTAAAAGTGTGAAGATGAAAATGGGCAGATGGTGTGTGTGGGTGTGTGTGTGTGTACCAAAATATCTTGTTAATTAATAGGCTCTTAGGAGAGTAAAGGAAGACTAGGGTTTTCTTTTTTCACTTTCTTTCCTGTTCTTACGTTATCTTTCATCTGTAGCTTCTTATTTGATTAAATGAGTAGCACGTTAAGAGAGAGTGGGGCCATTTTGGAAGCAATATTTGGTGAAACTATCCTTGAAAACGAGTTTCTGGTCCAGTATGGATATTGAAAATAGCATCTTTAGTCACCTTTCTGTTAAATTCTTCTTTTGTAAGCAGTAGTTACTACTGAATGTCCTTACCTTTGTTTAGGAGGCTGTGGTAGCAAAGGCAGTAGGGCAGGTGCCCCAAGGCCTGATTGTTTATCTCGGACACTAACAAAGGTGGTTTTGCAGCATGCTGTGTTTTCACTTGTAGCTTTGAAAAACCTTTGTGAGGTTGGTCTGGGGCAAGCCTTGTGACTTCTACAGAATTCTTGTGTGGGTATTCTGTGACACAGTATGTACACCCGAGTGGTTTTCCAAGTACAGATAGTAATTTACTGATAAAAATTTAACTGAAAACTACATTTTTCTGTCTGCAGTAGGGCAGGGTGGAAGTTGGTCAGTTTTCTTTTTAATCTCTGAACACGAAGCAGGTAGGTAGAGCTTCGAATTGGAATGGCTTCGGGCGTTTTTCAGGCGTAACAGATATTAATCATTGACCTGCAGCCAAGATGGCTCAGGCTGATTGTTTGCCATGTGCAGCAGTAACTTCTGAAGGGGTTTCCGTGAGTCTTCAGCCGTGACTTCTCTCAACCTGTCTGTTTGTAATTATCACTTGCGTAAGGCTGTGTGCCCATTTCTCAGGGAACCCCTCGGCTGTTGGTTTCTTCCAGCGTTGTCCATCTGTCTGGAGAGACACAGCCAGTTCATGGTGGTTGTGCATTATCATGGTTTAGTCTGCTTCAACCACAGCAGCAGTTTCGAACTGCAGAAATTGGTTCCACACCTTCCACTTTTTCTGCCTAGAACTTGGTATCTGCACGAGCTTGAACATAGTCTCCTGATGTAGAGTTTGGCACGTGGCAAGGATATTAAGGCCATATGTTTCCAGAACCTGCTTGGAACACCTGGCTGTGTGAGGCTGTGATGGGAATGCTGGCATGTGCTTCTCAGTTACATTGAGCTGCCTCTTGTTTAGCTTCCCGGGAAGGGGAATCAACTGCTGAGAGAGGGTGGGATGGATGATGGAGTTGAAAGCAGTGGCAGTCAGCATTTTCAGGAAGCCTTGAAACTGAGAGGTTTGCCTCCCTTTTGGCACAACCACACCCAGTAGAAAGCAGGAGACTGTTTAGGTTGGATTGGTTTCTCTGAAAAGGTAAATTAAGAATGCTTACTGAACTTTTTGCCTAGTTTAGGCAGAGCAGAGTGGTGGGAAGGCTTCATACTCGTAAGGAACTGCGTTTGTCACGTCTCTCATACAGCAATTGTTCTGTTAAGGGCATGGAGTAACTACAAGGGTTTTTTTTTTTTAATTTTTATTTCATCTTCAGTTTCTTCTGTTTGATGCAATGGGGACAGTCTTCAGAGTTTCCTTGTGTACCATGGGAATGCTCTCTGGTGGGCCTTATCCTCCGAGTGCCCACTGCAGCTGGAAGTCTTAATAGCTGCCCTTGGTGAGTCGCTTGTGAGAACTGCCCTTGGCCAGAAGTAGTGGGGATTGTGATGCTGTGATGTTACGCTGAGTGACTCTACATCCCTGCCTGGAGCTTAGTCTGAGTTCCAAGGGAATCAGTTTTAGTTGCTAAGTTCCATTTTTATACCTCCTTATTGCTGTATTTACCATTTGGTTCAAGCTATCTTGCATGGTGAAGCAGCAGAGAAAGCCAGTGAGCGGAGCTAACACTCAGTGCAGCAGTAGATCTCGGCTAACAGGGATCCCCTCTTTGCTTTTTGTCTTCTGAGGGTTTCTCCTTGACAGGGGAACGACAGGGGGACCCCTGCCAGGTCAGCAGCTCGAGAGAGAGCCGCAGTCAAGGTCTGGGTGTTGCCAGAGCGCTGGATGCCAGCCCTGCCCATCACCAGTGGTCCCCGGCTGCGTGCAAACAGGGTGTGCCATGGCCCTGGGTGCGGGCAGGAGGCTTGGGGGGCTGGCTCGGCTGGAAGTCAGCCCCCTCCCGGAAGGTAACTCGGCCACGATTTCTACTCGGGCCAAAGACATGGCCGGAAAGAATGTGGTGAGCCAGGCGGAACTGCAGACAGCTGTTTGGGCCAGGGGCTGTGCCACGGGGGCAGCCGGCTGTTTGGGCCAGGGGCTGTGCCACGGGGGCAGCCGGCT
>WUAM01000323.1:16144369-16170197 GCA_024336885.1 Actenoides hombroni
TAGTGTTATAGTAGTTATTAGTATTATAATTAGTATTTTATATATATAATTAGTATTATATTATTTCCCCCACTAAATCTAATGTCAGTTTTGCCCCCTATAAACACAAACAGGAACAGGTGCAATATTTATTTTAGTGGACTCAGAGCTGTTTCTTACATGGCAAATAATTTGAAAAGTGAAAATTAATATGTTTTCAAATAAGCTCATGCTTTCTTGAAGCCAATGGGTGCCTTCTTTGGAATATTATTTCACCATCATTTTGTGTTGATTAATGTTGTGAGCACGTTGGGTGCTCAGCTTTCTGCTTCAGGAAGCAGGTATCATTTTGAGATTTGCCTTGGTATATATTTTGGGGTTTCCACCTTTAAATAGCCCATAATTTGTCAGATATTTTGAGACTAATTCAAAATAAAGAATAGAATCCATGATGGGAACGGAGAAGGAGTATTAAGAATTTGTCTGCTTTAAATACAAGGAATGGCAAAAGGAAATGAACAAAAATCAATGCTAATCCTGCGTTTCCTTCATAAAATATGTGTTGTAACTGCAGAAATTTTCCCATTCTGTACAAACTTCTTTCCACTACCTTGGCTGCCATTACAGATTCTCACTTGGATTTTATGTGCTGTTAATACCCATTTCCTCACGCTCTTCTCAGGGTCGTCATTTTGCTTGAAATATGAAGCTGTATTGAAGTATTGTGCTAATTCTTTAGCTGAGTGTCAGTGAACACTTCCTCCCAGGGCTGTGCTTGTTCACCTCTCTTGGCACTCAACCACCACACTGATCCCCAGGGCTCTAGCACAGCATTGGCAAAACACAGTCCCCAGCCCTGCTGAAGGCTGACCCAATTCAGACCATGAAAAAACCATCAGAGATATTTAGGCAGTTGACTGACCATCCCTCAAGCTCCACGCTTGCTTGCAAGGAGCTCCGGCCTTTCTGGCTGGCATCCTTGTCATTGTTACTGTAGCAAAGGTGTGTTTTATAAGTCAAAAACTCCTCTATTTGCTAAAAGCTGATGTAGAAAGCAGCTGACCTGCACATGGCCAGGGCTTCTCTGCTTCCCCTGCCCCTGTCCAGCCCGACGTTTGTATGCACAGATTTTGCAATGCTGGCTCTGGACACTGATGACTGTGTGTGGGTGCCCTAAACCCCCAGTTATGATCTCTTTATGTTCTAGCCCAGCACATGTAATTCAGGGATTTCTTAGCTGCAAGTGACGTGCACCACGACTGGCTTGGACTTCTGGCTACATAAAAGGAAAAGCCATTGTGGAAAGTGCTGCAGGGTAATTCTACACACTGTGCATCCAGGAGATATACAGCCAGTAACAGAATTGAAAGGAAAAGCAGCAAAGAGGTCTGCAGTGGCCAGGGATCATGCAGGGCTCCAGCTCTGAATGGAAGCTGGATACCTTTCCCCAGCAGCATCCTCACTGTCACTTCTTTCAACTGTAAAATCTGGCAGCTTCACTTCAGCCCTGGTTGACTCAAATACAGAGGCAGGAGGTAATAAAAATGCATTTTGGTTGTGAGCTAGGTTGTCTGCAAAGCTGGTGAAGCCCATGGGATACTCTCATCAGCATTAGGTAGGCTGTAGGATATAAGCACACTGCTTATATATAACTTGAAAAAGATGGTTGAAACTTTAGATTTTTCTGCTTGTGAATGTCCAGGACAGGAGTCTGGCCACCACTACAGGTCTTCAGCTTATCCTGGGACCCATGGAAGGTGAAGATAATTTATGGTCTCTTCTTGGAGAACATCATAAGTTGCATTTCTCCAGGAGAAATTTCAGAGGCACTGTGGCACAGCTTAGGAACTGTTCTCTTATACCACAGTGGTGAGCATCTACAACCATTACGCATCTCTGAGTATCCCTTTCTAAGGTGGTGAGGACAGTTGTGAGCTTGTTTCAGTTGTAAGCCAGCTGGACTCTGACCAGATCCATCTTAGCAGCCCTTGAGCACCATCTCTGTGTGGTGCTGATCTCCAGGTAGCAACCCCTCTAGAAAGGCACAACATGTTAAATGAAGCTCTGAGCAGGTTATTGCCTTGTGTCAGGTGGGGCTGAAGCAAACGCTCTACAGCTCTCAGCTGATTTCACAGGCAGGCAACGGAGCTGGCAGGAATCCTGATTGTCCTCTGCCTTGCCTCGTAGTGACCAGTCCGGGTAAAAAACAGATGCTCCCCAAGTAGTGGGTAGGTTTGAAAGACACACCGAAACAGTCTTCTCATGCACGCAATGACATTTGTGCCTTTGCTCTTCTCTGAGCTGATTCTCGTTTGGAACTCATCATTAGCTGCTGACAAGATTTTGTAATTAAAATTTATCAACGTAATTAACATGTGCATACCAGCTTAGGGTCTTTCTTTATTATTTTTTAAATTTTTGTTCATTTTCAACCAAGATGAAAAGGACACATGGCTACCTAACAGGGACTGAACTTCTAGCTATGTATCTGCCCTATCACAGGGCCACCCAACTGAGCTGCAGCCTGTGAGCCCATAGGCTTGTCTGTGATTTCGTGGGTACAAGTGAAGACAAAATTTGATTTTCTAACTTCCATGAGCCCTCATGTGCTCAGTGCTGATGGTACTTCCTCTGGTAATACTTGGTTTAAGGCTGGATTATTAATTTCTTCCTTCTACCAGCAAGCAGCTCCTCACAGGTCCTACTCACATAAGGGAAAAAAATTCTCTGGTGAGTAAATGTTTTCCAGCATCAGGAAGATTTTGCAATCTGGACGCAGCTGAAGGATACAGGGTCCATGGGTGACCCAACTGTATGACCTCGGCTAGATTTCTCTTAAGTCAGTAGGTAAAGCATGAGTGGAGTGAAGAGAAAATTTGCCTTCTTGTCTTTATTTTGGTTGTGCAGGGTTTTTTTTATGGAATCTAGCACACTTGGCATCTCTGTTTATGGTCGTATGTTCCTTAAAAAAAAATGGATGGAGCAACAGATGTTTAGTGGTACAGATACCCTCAAAAGAATTTTCTAGTACTGCTTATTTAACTCTGAGTTATCAAGCAAAATACAATGAAGAATCAATGTTAAAAAATCTAAAATCAATGTAAGTTACTATTAATCACATCTGACACAGACAATGTTCCCAAGGGACCCAAGTGACACTTACTGACAAATGTCAGAGCTGGGAGCATCTCACATGGATTTTGGGAACAGGAAAATCTCAGTTCCTGTCATTATGACCTAAGAATGATTTTGATGCTGTCATTCTTTCTTGCCCTGTTGCTCCCATCTTGCTACAACCTATTTATTCATCCATCCATGTTGGAAGGTGAAATACAGGTCAAAAAGTGGTTTTGAGGTGATGAAAGAAAGTCTGACCTTTGCCTTTGTGAAGTCTTAGGTAAAAAATGTCTTAGTCTTAGCTGAAAAACTTTACAGTTTTTGAAAAATAAAAGCTATTTGGCTTTTTTTTCTTTTTTTTTATTGGCTTTTGATTACAGTGTTCATTGCATAGCAAATATTTTTGCTATAAAGTTTTGATGTGTAGTCATGTACAAAAATAGCCTTCTCTCTCTCTCTCTCTGTATATATATACATGTTATGTGTGGGTCACCCAAAGATATTTTTATGCATTATGCATTAGAAAACTTCCTCTAGACTGTCCCAGTCAGATGCCAGTTCCTCTCCATTGAGTAATTTTCTCTTCTACTTGTCACTGCTCAATAAAACAGCAGCCAAGCTTTCCTCATCTCTTCTGCGGGGCGGGATGCCTCTTGTCCCAGAGACTTTGCCGAGGTCACTGTAGCATGAGATCAGCTCTCCTGGAGTGAAGAACATGCTCCCAGAGGTGTGATAAATTCACAGAACTGTCCTGCAGAGAGTGCCCAGGTCAGGACAGACTCCACAAACATTCCTCCTCTCAGCGAGATGTAAACACCGTCATCTGTGTCTTCTCAAGTGTCTCCTTTTTTTTTTTTTTTTTTTTTCTCTTCCCAAAGCTGTACCTCAAATTAGTGGGATTAAGAGGGCAGCGAGTCTGGTGGTTAAGGCCAAGGGAGAAGTTTAAAGGGGAGTTTTCAGCCGTGTATACACAAGTCAGGCAGGAGCAGAGCTATTCCTGCCCCAAATGAGTGGGTGCAAACAGAGGCCATGACAGAGGGCATTCATATGACCTAATTTAAGGTCCCTAATTTAGAAAGTTGATCTTCCTGCACACCTCTATTGCTTTCCAGTGGAAAGAAATGAGCCTCTTCAGAGGGCAATTCAGAGCAGGAACCAGGCTTAGGAGAACTAAAGTGACCCCTGCTTTCTCTGTCTCCAGCTGCAGAGGAGCTGTCAAGAGCAGTCTTTCACCTCCAACACCTCTGCCATGTGTATGAAGTAGTTCATCATTCCTGTCTCTGCTGTCTCTTCTCTGCTTCCTACTTATTTGAGTTAATGATGTTCCTTCCACTGTCCCCAGTGGGCACCAGCTTTGAACCATGTTCTTCAGGTGTCTAACTGGCAACGTGGCTCCCCATCCCTCAGAAGCATATATCTCACATCTAGGTAAGGTTTCTCTCCCTCTGTCAAGAGAAGTAGTGGCAACTGTTAAGTTCTCATGAACACGTTGGCTTATGTAGCTTGAAATCTCTCTCTTCACTCCACCAAAGGAAAACACCAATATCAGAAGCAAAGCGAGTTATTCTCAGTTGAGGTGAGAAGAGCATGACCATCAATCTGGAGGCTTTGCTAGGAACACATTCTGCATGTGCACACGTGTGTGCAGGGCTGGGTCAGTTCACACTTTGCATAAAAAAAAAAAGAGCAATTTGCTGATTCTGGTTTCCATCACAGAGGGGTCTAGTGGTCCCTATTCTCTGCCCACAGAAGCCATCACAGCTGAATCAACAAACACCAACCTGCTCACCAACGGCATCAGCTCCCTCTGCTCCATCTGTGGGGACCGGGCGACTGGCAAACACTACGGGGCATCCAGCTGTGATGGCTGCAAAGGCTTCTTCAGGAGGAGCGTCCGCAAGAACCATGTCTATTCCTGCAGGTGCCTGCCCTTTCCACAATAAATAAATACAATTTATTGATGCTGTAAATAACTTGGGGTGGAGATCAGGTTGTACAACGGGGCCCCTCTCCCAGATGCCCCATTACCATGCCATGAGTGCTAACATTAATACTGCAGTTTAGTTTACGGCTGGAGGACTGGGAGCCAAGGAGTAATCTAAGTCCTATCTCATCTTGGACCCTGACACCTTTTGTGACTCTGAGAATCCATTAAGCAAGTTTACAGTCAGTGCTTTCCTCATAGGGTAAATCTAAGGGAAACTTAGAGACCTGAGGTTTGACTGGTGTGTATAATGCGTAAGTACAGATTCTGGGTGGGAGTGAACACCATGACCTCACCACAGCCCAGCAAGGGAAAGCCAAGGTGGCAAAGGACCAAAACTCCAGAGATTTCACCTCAAACGCCATATTTCTTGATTTTCCCGGTAAAAAGCAATGAGCTTCCAAGGGCCTGTCATCTCCAAAGCCTCCACCTCTCCCACAGCCTCTCCATTTTCATTTTGAAATACATCAAGCTATGTACGCTGACATATCACTGATGATTTTACAATCATTCTGAGAAT
The DNA here is from genome assembly GCA_024336885.1 of Actenoides hombroni. Lineage (NCBI taxonomy): Eukaryota > Metazoa > Chordata > Aves > Coraciiformes > Alcedinidae > Actenoides > Actenoides hombroni. The sequence continues at coordinate 16,149,970 of WUAM01000323.1, forward strand.
GGAGTGTGGACCAGCGATGATTCACGTCCACTTTGGCACACAGGTATACATTTGAGAGAACTCTTTTACCAGGAGGAGGCTATAAATTATAAAGCAGCTATCTTGGTTGACCTTAGCAAAATGATGTTTATTTTAGCACAGGAGGGAGGGGAAAAAAAACCCTCTGAATGCACTCAAGCCCTTCATCTCTGATTAAATCCTGGAAGTTTTCTTCCTATTCCAGAGCTCTTCCTCCTTCAAGGGTGTTTCAGATTTTTGCAATGCAAGTCACCCTGTTTGTTCAAAATGGTCCTGGGGTCCTTATCACTCCAGGACACACCAGCCATGAGAGAGGCCTGGGGTGACTGCAGTATCCACCCAGTATCCATCCCAGGAACAGCGGGATCCGTGCAGGATGAGACAACAGCTACTACTGATTTCTTTGAAATTTCAGCTATCACTCTCCTGGGAGTGGAGTTGTTGACCCTCCCTAAGAACCCATGAATCTCTATGGTATTTGGCAGCTCAAGGAAGATCCACAGCATCGAAGCCAAGCAAATGGCAGATGCTCATTTGTCTGGAAATCCTTATTTGGTGAGCTGCCCTGTATTCAGCCCAGCTCAGAGCTCTGCTGTTTATCACAGACCTGAATTCCTTGGAAAGTCTTTGGGCCTTTGTACCTTTGGCTTTTTACCAGTCTGGGGAAGTGGCTTAGCTCTTACGTCTTGAGGATGGCTGTGGAGCAGGCCACGTGGTCTCCTCTCTGCATGGCTGATTCCTCTGCCATCGCTTCACCCACCGTGGCAAGAGCTGCCAAGTCTTTGTGGGCCACCCCTCAAATAGCGCATAGATCCCTAAATTCCCCCATTGAAATGAGCAGGAATTAGGAGGCCACGTGCCTCAAAACTAGGCTGGAAACACAAAAAAAGCTTGTGGTGCACAACCTAATTATTCTACACAAAGTCAGACAGTGCTGAGAAGAGGCATCATAGGAACCCCCTTGCCAAATACACAACAACTGTCTGAAAGTGGGAGATGGAGTCCCTACATCAGCCCAACTTGAGTCACAGTCACACTTTCACAGCCAAAACCATCACAGTCCTCACTGTGGTGGGTGGTCTGAAATTCCTGTGCTCCCAGCTGGCAGAAAAGGCAGTGGAGAGGATGAGGAATTGGGACAAGCCAACATTGATTCAATCCATTTCTTGCAAATCTTAGGCTCTTCTCTGTGTTCAGACAATGTGTAGCTCAGTGAGGTCTGGGACTACATTTGGGGCTGCTTGGGATAAGCGGGGTGCAGATGCCTGGCTGGTTGCTCCATGTTTTATTTCCCATCTCCTCCCAGGTTCAGCCGACAATGTGTGATAGACAAAGACAAGAGGAACCAGTGCAGGTACTGCAGGCTGAAGAAATGCTTCAGAGCTGGCATGAAGAAAGAAGGTAAGTGCAAAGAGGCACGTCCCTCCAGCTGAAACCTGAGTCAGTCAAACCCCTCAGTAGTGCTGTGCTTGTAGTAGGTACAGCATGACTGTAGAGCCACTGTTAGCACTGGTACGGAAGGACCTTTTGCAGCACTTCATTTGGGCTGTCTTAAGAGGGAGGTGGAGTGTTGTAGAGCATTTGGGTATCAGGGACCATTGAGAAGTGCCCTTCCAACAGGCTAAAGGAAACACTAAGTGTTACACTATGCTAAGCAAGAGAAGAACCACTTCTGTTAGCCTATTCCTTAATTCCCTACAGCCAGCTTTCCTGGGAAAGTTTGGGACCTATCATAGCATTTCCGATCTCCGCTCCTTTAGCATTTGCATAGTTGGAGAGCATGGACTTACTTATTTACTTACTCCAAGCTTTCTCGTCAGAGACTGTTCTCGTACACTGAGTGCTTTGTAAAGTGGAGGCCAAACACACTACAGATGGTACATCCCCCTGATGTGCAGGTAGTGGGGTGATGGTTTCCAACCCACTGACAGCTAAAGGGTGAAGGAGCTAGAAAGGATCTTGAGCACTTCTTTCCACGCCATTGTGTTAAGCACCCATGACCCAAGGGGTGAAATCATGGTCCCACTGAAACCAAGGGGAAATTTGTCATTATTTCTGGTAATTCATAAGATTTCCCTGATGATGAAAAAATCTTTCCAATCTTCTGACCATATGTTTTCCTGGAGAACAAGGGTGTCTTGAATGGGTGTAGCAACAGTGCCTGCTGGTTTAATTTAGGAGAAATGGATCAAATACTGCAGATGGAAAAAAAAAGTAACCCTCAAAATAATAAAGACCAAACCGAAGCTGATCTGGTCAGTTTTAGATGGGGATGAAGCCGCTTGCCGATGCAGAGAGCTCCAATGCTTGGCAAGCCTGAAATCTGGTTATCAGCTCCATTCTTTGTGTTGCAGCAGGGGTTTTATTGGTTTTATGGTAAAAGTTATAAAACCTTGGCTCACGCCTTCGTTATTGATTGCAGCTCGATGGAAGATGACTCATTTCAAGTTCCACATAGTCACATTCTTTGAAACTTTTTTATGAGTGCACGGTCAGGTTGTGTGCTCACAAACTGCTCCTGCGTCTGGTAAGAAAGGTTTTAAAGCACCTTGAGCAATGGCTTTGAGGAAATTAGCTTAGCTGACCAGAGCTATAGCCAAACCATGTGTGCAGGACTGTGAAAGAGATTTTTTCTTGCACAATTGTGTGCACAAAAAGAACACAGTTATTTGCTTTAGGGTGGTTCTAGATTAATATTAAACAGTATTGCGAAGCATCAGGGAAAAAGAGAAACTGTGTCTTGGTGTGAGGATGTGGAGCAGTGTGAGGATGGTATAAATGTTAGTGCCTAATATTTCGGTGGCGTGAACTGATTCATGCTGGGAGACCACAGCTGTGACATCCACCCTCAACGTGTCCCATTGTCCCAGTGCTGGCACGCAAGCGTTTGAGACTCTTTCTCTGGCACACCACTTTTCAGCCAGCCCATCTAACAGCAATCAGACTTTCCAGGGTGTGGTAATAGCAGTGTTTATTCACAGTGGAGGGGAAGAAGCTGGAAATGATCCTTTTCCCAGCCTGTGATAATACACCTGGGGTGGGGTTGGCAGGGTTGTGTCACCCTCGCAAGCTCCCCACTGTTGACACCTCACTGACCCACTGCTCAATGGGTGAGAGTGCAAATGGGAAAACTCGTTGTTCCCCAGTGAAACCAACCAATAAACTGGAATTTTGGATCCAGAGTGATACTTTTTTTCCCAATCTTCCTGTGTTCGAAGACATAACGTGACATACTTGGATCTTTCTTTTTTTTTTTTTTTTTTTCCATTTTGGAAACAATTCTTGTGGATAAGAAATTGTGAGGAGCTATGTTATCTAGCCCTCTGGAAGGGAAATTTCTGCCTAAAGAAGAAGCCATATGATGCAAATATCTGAGGAAGCTTTAAGCTGGCTGTCTCTAGGGGTAGCAGCATCAGTGCAGGACTGAGGGTCTCAGCACAGGCTGGTTCTGGGAGCACAGTGCAATCAGGCTGTAGGTTTACTAAGGGTTTGGGGCAGCTGGGCAGAGGTTGTTGAGGAAAGCATCAGTAGGGTCCTTTCAATTGTTCGTACAGTCTGAATTTCATCCTGTTTTCAGAAAGGGACAGGACTGTCCCAAATGAGCCCTAATCCTCAGGGTTTGTGCATTGAGATGTGATCCAGGCTCCATCGGTGCCAGCGAGAGCAAGAACGGGCCAAAACTTGAGTCTTGTGGAAAATCCTGTCCCCAGAATTCCTAGAAATTAGCTCATTCAGAAAGACTCCTATCCCAATTATAGTTTTGGTATCAATAATTCAGTTTAATAGCTACAAGTAAACAAAAATGAAAGTTGGGGTGAGCGGAGACAAAAAGGGTTGACTGAAGGAAAATCCCTGTGGTCCTGAAACACCACTATGATCAGGATTTAGGACTTTTACACCTTTACTCTTGTTTCATGGTTAAGGATAGGACTTTTTCTGGGATTTTCTGGCTGTTCTCTCGTACTTTCTGGCTCTGCACAGGAGAATTTTGATTTCTATTGTTTTGTACAATGCTACCAGACAGGTTTTTGGCCACTGCAGCATCAGTGGATGAAGAGTGCACCAGATACTTAAACACCCAAAGAAAACAGGAGGATACTATTTTTAGCATCTTACTGAGATCATGTTTAACCTTGAATGAATTGCCAGGGTGTGATTTTCAAGTGAGCCAGGTCATCTACTCACACGGAGATGAGAGCCTGAAACCCTGGAAGCCTTTTGAAATGCCAGCACTGCACTGTCAGGATTCAGTTCACAGGTGAAAACAAGGGGGGGGTTAATATTTAACCTCTCATCTCCTTAAAAGCAGTCTATGAATGTACATGAACTCCATCAGTTTTATGCAGAAGTAAAAAGAATTATTATATCACTTACTGCCACGACACAGTGGGAGGACTTGAGGTTTTTTTTTTTCTTTATTTTTGTTAAATTGGACCGGTTTATAGGGCACTTTTATTAGTGTTTCACTGGATCTCTATCTTGTTTCATACCTTTCGTTTGCCCATGTCTTCTCCCAGCTTTCACAAGGCTGTCGCTGCTGTTTATTGCAAAGATGGATGGAAAAGATAAAGGATCTTCCCTACTTCACGATATTCATAAATCAGACCAAAAGCCCGTGAAAGGATTAAATGTGCAGGCACCATTGGGATTTATTTGCAAATAAAATACACCACACCTACAAAGCTCAGGGAAAAAAAAAAATATTCGTGCATATAAATTAATCAGGCAGCAGAAGGAGTAAATCTTTCAGTGGAGACAGAAACACTGTGAGCACTGGTGAAGGCCAGCACTGCACTGGGACACTCGCAGCTCCCTCCTCCTCCTCCTCTCTCTTTATGCCACCTCTGAAAACATTTCCAACTCCAGTGGCTTTAAATGAGGATGGTTTTAGTGGAGTAATAATGAAAACAGCAACACCCCTGTAGGCAGGGCTTTAACCTCTGCAGTTACCATGGAAAGTTACTGGTTTGCTGCTGTCCCCTTCCAGTCAATGCCCATGTCTGTATTTATTTGGCTCCCTGGAGGTTCCTCATCACAGGCTCTGTACCTATGGGGCAAGGCAGCAAGGACATAATGTTTGGGAAACCTGGGTTTGTTGCAATCCCACAAACACGCCGCTGTTTGCTCAAGAGCCGCTGCACGTGCTCCGCAGCCAGCCCAGCCGTCGGCATCCTTGATGCTCTGCCGGGGCTCCAAATAACAAAACCCCTCTGATGGCTCCGCTACATTGGATGGAGAATATATTTGTTTTCCCACAACTGGGACATGCCGTGACCATGGACCTGTATTAATGTAAAAACTCCCCCAAGTTTAAACTAAATTTTTTCAAGCTGCAATAAAAGGAAGCCAAAAGCTTTTCTTCCAGCTGCCTTAAAGCAAGATGTAGGGTATTTTTGTGGGGAGTGTGTGTGTGTTTGTTTGGGTTTGGGATGGGGTTTTTTGTATTGTTTTTGTTGTTTGTTTTGTTGTGGGGTTTTTTTTGTTGGTTTTTGTTTTGCTTTCTTGAAGACTCAATGATTTGCATCTAGAGACAGCTTTTTCATGGTCAGGGCACAGTATTATTTGCTTGGGTTTCTTGGTATCTTCCAGCACCTCGTGTCATCTTCTCTGTTCTCCACCAAGAACAGCTTACATATTTTGGCTGTGTAAACACTACCATTTCCCTTGAGGAAAGGGGATGAAGGGAAGGTGTAAATACATAATTGCTTAGCATCTCTCTCATTTTGAGGAGACGCATGAGATTATTTACTATATGATTGAATCTTGCTGCCAAATATGCCTGTTCCCTTTGGTCAGTTGATCCCTCAATGTGAGGAGAGCACTGATGGCCGTAAACCCTTCCACTTCATGTGAAAAGAAGGAAAGCTTACGAATAGGTGCTGTTCTGCAGAGATCATGAACTCTGACTCGGTCATTCCTGGGCTGAATTTCTTCTAAATGTTTTGTAACTAAAGTATTTCTACAACTATAATACATCTATTATATATGTATTACTTGTAAAGTGAATTCTGTGTTCTGTTTTGTTCATTTGAGATCAGTACTCCTGTTTTCAGGGTATGTGGCATAACAGTGAGTTTTCACTAACAAAACAGTTCCATTGCAACATGCATTTGAGGTTTTTATTGCATGATTCCAAATTTCTTCAGAAAAAAATTGAAATTACGGCACTTAAAACTGCCTGGGTTAGAATGGTAAAACAGAACTACAAGCTGATGCAGCAGTGATTTACCCTGTGCAGTGTTTTACCATTGCAGGGTTTTCAGCATCATCTTTACCTTTAATTCTTACAGCTGTAGTAAAAATAGAGTTTCTTGTTTTCTAGAGCTTTGTAACACTCCTGCTGTTAAAATAAATACAATATGTAGATAATAAACTAAATACAATAAATAGTAAAAACCCCAAGCAGTATAGCTTAAACTCTTCGTAAGTTTTCCTATGAAAGCCCCAATTTCTTGAAAATATAACCAGAATTTACTTTCCTTTGCAAACTTTTGCAGGTAGTTAAGATTCTCAAATTTGTTTTACAGGCAAGATAAATTATTTTCACGGGTGAAAAATTAAATGCTACGGCAAAAAGTATTTTATTATTTCCCTCCTGTATAATACATGGTTTTCAAAATTGGGGGAAAGATTATGAATTCCAAGCTGATTGCAATAATGAAGTTCACTGCTTGGAGTTGAAAGCCAGCACATGCTCTGAGCTTTTATATACTTCAATAGATGCACTTGGTTTAAATGCATCCGGACTCTTTCTGCCTAACTGATGAGAGAAATGTGTCTTTGTAGTGACCAAACTGAGTTGTCTTTTTGGTTTAACATGGTAAGTTTTAGGGTTTCATTCTCCAAAGAGATGAAGGATATTATGTAATATGTATATATGGCCAAATCTCAGACTTTTTTTTTTTGCTTTGAAGCTCTCGTGCATCTCTCTCATATGTTTCCAGACAGTGTGCATCTCTCAAGTTGTGGGCTTTTGTTTTGTTTCGGTTTAGCATGAGGCATGGGGAGGATTTGATTTCTTTAAGATAGAAGCTTCAGGCTTTATTGAGAGGGTAAAGGACTGATGGGATGTAACACTTGTCTTGAATGACGCTAATTCACTACTCTTCAGTCTTCTCTCTTGTGGTTCCTTTCATGTTGGATCTTCTTTAACTCAGTCCTGCACCATTCTTTGTTTTATCATCTTCCTCCCTTCAGTTAATGCCTTCCTATTTTCTGTGTACTTCACTGCTGGTTGCGCAATTAAGCATAAACCTGGCCCAAAGCCAGGTGTCTATCAGACACAAGTGAATTCTTTGAAATAACTTCCCCCTCCTCCAATCTGGATTAGAAAATTGTGAAAAGTATGTGCATGTTGCTGATAGAATTTCACTCGCCTGGAAATGTCTTATTTCAGCTGTAACTTATTATACAATAGTTGCTGAAACCAAAACTATAGTATAATGAAGTCTGGCTGACACGTTCAGTTTGTGCACGTGGTGTACTAAGCTGGACATTGTGATGTGCTGGGGATTTGGCTGCTGAAGGTAAGAATTAAGAATTGAGAGAAGTCTGCCGTGGTTCTGAATTACACTCTGAAGGAAAATGTACTGATATTGTAGATGTTGTAATGCTTTCCTTTTCTTCTTGAAGTGGCTTTACTGATTATTTTGGTATTTTAATGTTTTTGTTATTGCTTATCCTTGCTGCAAATGACTGGAAGTACTGACCTGTACTGCTTTGCTTCCTCCTCCCCCGCCCTTGTAGAAGGAGTTGACTTTTTTTTTTGGATAGTGTCTGCTTTTTGTGTATTGTAATTCTCATTTGTACCAACAATCCAAAGAGCACAATTATTAATCCTTCTGAGGAAGTTGGACAAATGTTCTTTACACAGGAGGAGCCAGACCCTGAGAGTTCCCACCTGAGAAGCTCCCTTGTTTTCCTACCTCTTTTCTACTTACAGCAATCAAAGGTTCTTTCAGTTCTAGGGTTTTTCTAGCTTACAGTTTGTGCTTGTTTACTCATTGCACATTAAATAATCTCCTTATTTCTCACATAGGTATTTTTATATAGACTCCCTATCTAAAATAGTATGATCCAGTAGGTCAGGGGCAGTGGTTATTCCTCTCTGCACTGGATGTGGCGTACTTTGTGTAGTTACATCCCCCTCAGACCAAGAAAGATCCTGGCAAGCGGCCGTGACTCCAGTAGATGATCACAAGGTTGATCAGGGGCCTGGAGCAGTCGATGTACAAATTGGAGCTGAGAGCAGGGTTTGCTCATCATGAAGGAGGTGAGATATAAAAGGGATCTAACAGCAGTCTTCAGCTACCCTGTGGGCACTTAGAAGATAGACTCAAGCCATACTCCTTCTAAAAGAGCGCATGTAACGATGGCCAAAGGTTGAGAAAAGAAAAAATTAACTAGGTATGAGATATTTACATATATATGAGATAATGTAAAGATGGCTGCACACTGAAGGAGCTGTGTGGAAAGGCTGCAGAGTCTCCTTTCGTAGAGGTGATGAGAGTTTAATGGGCAAGGCCAACCTGACCTGACTTTGCACTTGGCCCCTGCTGTGGGTGTGAGGTCGGTCTGAAATGACTTCCAGAGCTCCCTGTCTTCCAAACTTGTTCTGTGGTTCTAGGATCCTTCTGATTGACTTTAGTCAAGCTGAGAAAACTGATGGCTCTAAATTCCTCTTATATGAAGCTACTGACATTTTCAAAGGAGTGAGGACTGTTTTGCTTGTTGCTGTACAAAATCTTGTCCATGTGTGAACAGAACTGTACAGTTTGTTCCAGGTGAAAATTCATTAGGACTTTCTATAATCAGTATCTCTTTTAAAAATTGCCTTGTCTGATACAGTCTAGCATGATATTTCATAGGTGCATTTCCTTAGCATTCTGCAACCATCCTGTCATGGACTAGTACAGGAAGATATTTCTCATTTCTTCAGGTCCTCGTGATGGTCAGAGTCTTTTCTTACTCACAATGATCAGATATCTCTCATCACATTTCAGATAGGATCTCATACTTACTGATAAGGTCTCGCTATAAAAGAGAAGTTCTTTAGTCTCAGTAGACATGCCCAGCATTTCTGAACTGAATTTCAGTTTATGTATATGAAGTCTTTGGTATTGTTCAGTTCTTTCTCCTCTATTCCTACTAAACACGGTAGTGATGCACTGTAACTCTGTACCATTATTACACTTCAGTAGAATATACCTATGACTACTGGACTTACTCACTGAAACAAAAGTGGCAACAGAAGAAGAGTCTACATTGAGCCCAGTGACTGCATGGATTTCACAATGTGTGCGCGCATAGGGCTTCTCCCTGTTGTCTAGGCAGAGATTTGCAGAGGGATTGCACACTGTTGTAAGAAATGCTATCAAATCTCGGGGCTGAACTACTAAACAGAGAGGTACCATTGTTGATGTCTGGATAGGTTTACAATGAAACATAGCTTTCAGGTAAGGGGGGGGGGGAACCCAAAGCCCAACATGTGAAGGCAAACCAATATATCTTAACCTACAGAGTCTCAAAAGGACTTAATTTCAGTTTGCTCTGCTTTAGTTAGAAGCCATTTTAGGATAACTAGAGAAATATTTTTCTTGAATTGTAAAGCTTTGGAATTCCTTCTGATACGGACCTAGAGCATACTGTAGCTAGTAGTGGGCATTTGATCTTTCTGGAAACTGTTGAATATTATGGGTTGCTCTTTGGGTTTCTGTTGAGTGATCTGACCTCAGCTCCACTTATCACCAGACAAAATTCGTCTTAACACCAGAAAAGTAGTTAATAACTTGCACTATTTACAAGTAATAATAATAATCAACAGATTTAAAAAGAGTAAACCACCTTTTCCAAAACTGAACTTCTGATTTTGTAGAACAATAAATTCAATTTTTGATGAATGCTTTCTTTTTCACAGATTATGGAAGAAACAAATACACAGATTGCTTGGCCATCAAAGTTGAAGATAGGAGCAAAATCCAAAAAAGGTATTTTTTTTTTTTAATAGGCTGGGTTAAGTTATTAGAATAGTAAAATGAAAGAATAAACAGCTCTGTCTTTAGAGTCACTGTATCAAAACTGGATGCCTGAAATATTTTCATTTCAGTCTGCTGCTTTTATAAGAACTTCTTGTTGAAGTTATCTTAGTTTTATATAGGTATTTGATACACAAATCCATTTCAAGTAGCTTGCACTTCTGCAAGTACTTAATTATCAATACTCATGTACTTCCTGTCCTTAGCATGTGTGTTTCCTTCAGTATAACTCTTCATCTCATCTGAAGGGTTCCTCTATCTCACAGCAGCCACAGTCAGTCTTTCTGGTAACATTGCAGATCAGTGGGTGTTCTGTGGTTTGGTTTTTTGGTGGGTGGGGGTTTTTGGTGTGTATGTTTCTATAGAGTGCAAAGATGTGTGTTGGTACAGCCAGGTTAGAATAGGTGCTCATTGTGTCCCTGACAGAGACAGGCTGAGTGAATTTATTAATTATTTATTTATTATTTTATTTATTTATTTTGGTTTCTTTAAGAAATGTAAGTAGAGCTGTTTCTTATGAATGGCTGGTATTGTCTCTCTTTAAATTATATTTCTTTTGGAAGAACAGCTTATTAATGTGAGTGAAGTACACAACTTGGAACGTCTCTTTTGGAAATAAGCCATTTAGTTCTGTTCTTAAAGAATCATAGCTCTGACTGAATGAAAGTAATACTTCATTCCTCTTCTGCAGGAAAAATTAAATTGGGAGTGATTTCTAACATTGCATGTATTTCTGATCAGCTGATGTATATTAGAAACCAAGGAAGTGGGCTCCAAATGATGTCTCTGTATATTATATTTAGAAGGTATAGGTGATGTGGGCTGACAACCATTGTAAATGAAGGTGGTCTCGTAGGAAGAAAAGTAACATCTTTAGAAAGGTGCAGGATTAGTAATATTTTTGTGGCGTAAGATGAGATTCAGTTTCTGAGGTACTTCTCCACATAGTTTTGAAGTATGAATGGGTTTAAATTTAGTTATTTTTTTCCCCTCACTTGCATGAATCTCAATTGAGAGGGGAAAAGTGGGGAAGGAATTGAGAGTGGCAAAAAGGCAGCTGTCGGGTATCTGTGTATATTCACATTGGGCAGTAATGTTTATAGAAATGTGAGGGTGACAAGATCCCCCTGCAAGCCTGTGCTCTGCCTTGGGTGTTCTGCATATTCTCTCCCCGAGCTGCCATGAATTGACATGCAGCTAAAGCTCCTTGGGAAACTGAGGCAGAGTTTGGTTTTCTTTTGAGGGGAGAAGACAAAATAAAGCAGTACTTGCACTTGTTTTCTTTCAATTTTAATGAGCCCAGTTCTGAAGATGAAAAGCAGGGATGAAAGGCCATGAAAAGCGTGGTTAGAGAGGTGGCTGGCTGGAAGTCTGGGTTGGTACTTAGGGATGCAGCTCTATATGTAGATCAATTTAATATCTTCATTATTGATTTCAAAGAGAAGATTGTGATAGATTTGTGATGAAGCCCTATCAATAGATGAAATGAATTTGCATACTATGGGAAATAAACAAGTGAAAAGGTATTGGCTGATAATAAAGCTGAAAATGAAAGGGAGGGAACACGTAATACAGCTGGTGATCTACAGTGGGAATGATTATCTGGGGAAGCCTTTATGCCAAAGGAAACTGTAGGCAGTGATAGGATGCAAGCTAGGCATTTCAGCAATATGGTATACTGTTTAAAAAAAAACCAAAACAGTTTCAAATGCCTGTGTACTGCAGGGTTGCTCTAGAGTTAACACTCTTATTCTCTGGTTGGTTTTGGTCTGGGGAGTTGTGTGTGTGTATCCACCAAAGATAGTAAATTACAGTGTGTGTACAAAGAACCCCTTAACCTAGAGGTTTCTGTTTCTTGTGAACTAGTGTAGTTGATATATTCTGTTGACACTTGGTATCAATTGTTTTCAGTTCTGGAAGTTTCCATCTGTAGCTACAGCAACTGTTTGTATAGGGAAAATACTCTTCAGTGTTTAACATAGTCTAGCTTCACTTAATGATACTTTGTGATTGAAAGTCTGCAACAAAGAACCGTTTGGCTCCCCAGGGACTTCAATTGGGAACGTGCACTCTTTCCCCATCCCCTTGTCTGGGAAGTCAGTGCCTGATAAGCAGGCATTCAGGGAGGGACAGGCAGCTACAAATGGACAGTCTTATACTCCGACCGTACTCCATAACCATCATAATCAAGAAAGACCAGATTTTTCATGTCATTTTCCAGTATAATTCCTCTGCAGTTTCAGTACCTTCACGTTCCGGGGACACATGTTTTGGCATCTGGTCACTCACACCTTTCCCTCCTAAATATGAGGGGAGAAAGACATCGCCAGTCCTGCTGTTGTTTCTGTCACACTGTTCAGTCTGCCGTGAAATGTTTAAGGAGTAACATAGTTTTCTTCTCACTGCTGTTGTCAACTTTTAGTTGGAGATCATTTAATGCAGTCAAAAACTCAATAACTGAAGTTATCAAGCAGGCATTCTTTCTTTTGTGGCACTGGACACACAGGGGATCACTCCTCCAAATGTGCATCCCGATGCAAGCTGGATACATAGTTCAGATGCAGGCTGAACAGACAGAGTCATTAGATTTCTTAAAAAGGGCAGTCTTATGCTAATGGGTTCCTGGAATTCATTTACATAGTCCAAGTATGCATAATAAAATTAGGGTTGGGGTCTTTCATGACCTCTGGTGGACATTTACTTCATCTTTTATTCTTCATCACCGTGTTCTTTGAGTGACCTAAAGCCTAAAATCCTTATTCTTGCTACAAAACTGGTTCTTGCCTGTTCAGCATGCTCAGGTGCCTCGAGATGTCTTGTTGTCCTGTTCCTGGAGATAATCACTATCTACAAGGTTATGAATTGCACAGGATGTCTCTACCATACAACTACCCATCTATTGTTGTTGCTTGTTCAAAGATTAGTGAACCTCCACCAGACATCCCATCTCCTGCCTTCAATTGATACTGAATTAGTAAGGATGGAGTACGTATTTTATTTTTATTTAAAACAGAGATATTGACACTAGCAGGCAAGATGTGCTTAATAAGGTTCAGCAAGGATGTGAAGGTAGAGTTCTGTACAAGGCCCAGAATCTTACGATCTTGGGGAAAAAGAAAGTCACTGTGGTGAAACGGAAGCACTGTGGCTTACCTGCAAGTTGCTGTGTTGTTTCTTTTCTGTAACATGGATTACAGCTGTTAAACTGATGATTACCAAATACTATATATTGAGTATCATAATGATAATTAATTAATTCAAATGTGATGAATATATTTTCTGAAATATTTTGAATTGTGGAAAACTAATGTCTGGATTTAGCATATGCAGAATTGGAAAAAATGCCAATGAACATTTGTTGTTTCATATGAAATTGCAAAAATGGTCTTTACAAAGGCTAGAATTAAAAATATCCATTATCAACTCTCAGCAGTTTCAGAAATAGCAAAGCAGGAATTTCCTTTTTTTTAATGAACACCAGATGCTGCAGTCTTGCTCTAGTGATGAGAAATTCATAGAATCATAGGATGGTTGGAAGGGAGCTCTGGGCATCATCGAGTCCAACCCCCCTGCCAGCAAAGGAACAGATCCAGATGGGTCTTGAAAGTCTCTAGAGGAGGAGACTCCACAACCTCTCTGGGCAGCCTGTTCCAGGGCTCTGTCACCCTTGCAGTAGAGCAGTTTTTCCTCATGTTGAGATAGAAATTCCTGTGTTTCCCCTTGCTACCATTACCTCTTGTCCTATCACAGGGCACAGTTTAAAAGAGACTGGGCCCTGCTACTTGACACCCAGCCTTCAGGTATTTGGAAACATTAATAACACCCCCTTTTCCAGACGAAACAGTTCTCAGTCTTTCCTCCAGTCCCTTACCTTCTAGTTCCTTAATCATCTATATAACTCTCCATTGGACTCTTTCTAGTATTTCCCTCTCCCTGTTGAACTGGGAAAACCTGAACTGGACACAATAGTCCAGATGTGGTCTCACGAGGGCAGAAGAACCTGCCTTGACGTGCTGGCCACACTCTTCTTTATGAACCTCAGGATACCATTGGCCTTCCTGGTCACAAGGGCACATTGCTGTTCCATGGATAACTTACTGTCCCCCAGGACTCCAAGGTCCTGCTCTGTAGAGCTGCTTTCCAGCAGGTTTACCCCTAAGCTGTACTGCTGCATGGGGCTATTCCTCCCCAGGTGTAGGACTCTACACTTGCCCTTGTTGAACTTATTTGATTCTGCTTTGCCCAGCTCTGCAGTCTGTCCAGATCTCGCTGGTTGACACCACAGCCTTTTGATGTATCAGCCACTCCTCCCAGTTTCTTATCAGCAAACTTGCTGAGGGTACACTCTATCCCTTCAACCAGGTCATTGATGATTATGTTGAATAAGACTGGACCCAGAACTGACCCTTGGGGAGCACTGCTAGTTACAGGTCACCACCTGGGCTCTGATTACAACCCTCTGACTCTGTTGTTTAGCTGGTTGGCAACCCATCTCCCCATCCACTCTTCCAACCCACACTTTCAGAGCTTGTCCATGAGGATGTTATGGGAGACAGCGTCAAAAGCCTTGCTGAAGTCAAGGTAGACAGGAAAAGTACTTTGAAATAAATTTTTAGGAAGCACACAAACAGATAAAAATCTTCCAGCAATGTCTTTAAGCAAGCCCTTTGTTTAGGTTGACAGAGATCCCACAACATTAAGGCTTCAGAGAGGAAAATGAAACTTTACAGCACTTTTCTAGTGACTGATTCCTGTCCAGCTGTAATGAAACAGCCATCACTGGTGTGCTCTGCTCTGCTCTGCTTTGTATGGATGCTGAAGAGTTCAGGGCATAGCAAAACCTCATCTTTTGGAGGTTTCACATGTTATGTAGTCTAATGAATTGAAGATCAAACAGAGAGACAGTGACTTTTCTATCCATTCACCTTTTGCTCTCACCATACTTTTTCCCTCTGTTATGGTTACTTAGGAATGCTGTTAGTTGGCTTTCTCAAGAGTTCTTAAGTGGTATAGAGGTTTACGAGTAGATTGGCAAATTCTAGATGATCAGCTGCTGTAATTCCACAAACACTTTGAAAGCAGGCATAAGCTAACATTTTCTTCTTTCTTCCTGTCCTGCTCTCCTGTTCTTGTTGTACAGCCCTCTCTGTTGTGCTGTCACTGGTGCTTGTATTGTCAAATAGGGGACCAGACTGGCTTAAAAATAACCCTGGACAACTTTTACTGCTGGAGAGGGATTTCTGTGTGCATCTGCTCTCTGGTTTAACCCGTACTGTATCCTCACTCTGCTTCACCACACAGTAGTATGAGTCTGTAATGCTTAATACATTGGGAGCAGGTGGATGTCATGTTATTCAGCAGCAGTGGTGGTTGTTGGCAGTTTAAGGTACTCCTTGAGAACTTGAGGAAATGGGTCTGTTAGAGTTCAGATTTCGCTTACATTCCTTACTCCTCTTCTTCCCCATTGGAATTTTTTTTTTTTTTTAACCTCACTGTATAGGAATGTGCCTTTGTATTTCAACAGCCATAAAGAAGTTCTGGGGGTATGTGCATGCTCAGAATGCAGCCTTGAAATAGCATTTGGGTAACAACCAGCATAAGAATTATTTCAGGTGCTGGAAACTTAGTGACTCTAGACAGGAATTTGTTCAGAGTTGGAGCAAGAGTTATTGTAGGAGGTTAAAAAAGGTTGTAAACTAAGTTTTTCCTGTTCTTCATTCCTCTTCCACTTTCTCCAGATTACAATCTCCAGCTTTCCATCTATGTCACCTGTTGAAGTTACCCACTCATTTCTTTTCTTCTTGACCTGCTACTATTTCATGTCTCCTGTTACTCATTTTTTTCTTACCTGATTTTTCTTTCATCTTCTTTTTAAGTTACTGAAGTTGACTTTTGAAAAAATTAAACTACTTTCTGTCAGCAAAATGTTTACTACATGCTGTTTTTCATTGGCATATCTCAAAGGCAATTCAAGTCCATAGCATGTCAAATTCATACCTAAGGAGAATGGCAGGAGGGGAGGAAATATCAGGGAACTGAATACATTAGAAGAAAAGCAGCAGTAACTGGCGCTGGATACTGCTGCCATTCATTGCCTGGCAATTTGATTTCACACTTTCCTTAATCTTAGTTATCTTGTCATCAGAGTCCAGTGCTTCATTCTTTGCATCTTAAGTTGCTGAGACAATATGCAGAATTCAAGTTAGCCTCTGTAATACTGTATTTGAGGCAAATTACTGTACTGAGAGACTTCAACCAAATTAGTAAAACATTGCTCCCATTTATTTGAATATTGTTTAGAGCCAAGGAAAGAGTGTTGTGCATTCCATGAGGCAGCATCGTGATAAAAACTAGAGACCTAAATTTTTGTTTGTTTTTTAAAACCAGAAATGTCACTATATGGTGAACTGAAGGCCAAACTTGCATGAAGTTGCTGCCTTAGATATCAAGAGTAAGCTAAAATCTTATCTCTGTTTGTTGCTTCAGACCTTTAAGTCAACTTTCAGTTGTTCTCAATATTGTAATAAAAGCTGAAGTTTACATTTTGAGAGGAAGAAGGGACGGAGAAAAGAGATGTGGCTGTGCAACCTTATGAATGTGTGTAAATACAGTCCTCACTTTTTTAGCATAGTTTTTTTTCTGATAAATCTCCAATGTGATGTTATGCTTCTCAGATCATTTCTTTTTATATTTAGAAATACTTAATTGAGAATTCCATTTGTCAACAAAATCTTGGAGACTAAAATCTGCTTTTGCTGCTAACTCTCTTACAGTAAAACATACCCAGAGAAGTGGTTGACATGAGCTGTTCAGCATTTTACTTCCTAGTTTTTAGTATCCCCTGTGGAGACACTTTGTAATATACACATGTATTCCATGGAGAGATTACATGGTTTCTTGAACTATAAATGCATCCCTGACTGGTATGCAATATTCCTTTCAATATCATAACTGAGCTTAATCCCACATTTGAACAAGGTGACTGCCTTTCCCAAATGGAAATTTCAGTGAAAGACATGGCAAAAAAAATATGGATAATACATCCAATTGTTTGTTCAAATGTATTCATGGATGCAAGAAATAGAATGTCAGTGGTCATGTTCAAACCCAGTATTTCATGATGAAATGACAATGAAAATGAAGGAGTTACTAACTCTGTGCAGAATCACTTGGTGAGAGTTGTGACCTTTAAACAGCATCATAACCTCTTCTGTGTCTAGAGGTCTCTGTACTCTCCCCACCCCCAATAAGAACAAAAAACCACACACAAAAAATTACCACAAAACATTAAAAAAAACTCCACACAAACAAAAACAACCCAAAAAAACCCCAAACCAACCAAACAAAAACACACATGCACCTCTCAAAAAAAAGAAAACAACCAACCAAAACCCAAACCCAACTCCCAAACTTAATGAGGTAGCAGTGGAGAAACTGAGTACAGCAAAAAGCCTGCGTGGAAGTGACCTTGAACCCTCACTGCAGGAGATTGTCTCATTGCATTGATGATACTTTGTAACAAATGGGCAGTTCAGAGACATTAATGGACTTCTCTGCTTTCAATTATCACTGGAATTGCTGGAATACTGAAAGGTTTTGAGTATATGCTACTAAACTTTAATGTTACATCCTTCATCTCTTTCAAACTACCAGGTGGCTTGGTGTGCTACAGAGGCTGGCATTTTTGCAAAGTGCAGTTATGTAATCTGAAATGTTCCTCGAGAAATTGCAATAGAAATTCCCTAATAGCTTAAGCTATTTCTTTCTTTGTTGTATGTAATTCCTGGAGTTGAAAACCATAGACACCACGTCCAGCACTTTGCCATCTATGAGACTTAAGTGTGTAGACCTTGCAGTTTAAATACACAATGCCGTGCTGTGGATGTGTGTGGAGGTGTATGCACACAGAGCAATGACTGTTAGCATTGCTTTCTTTTTAGTCTTCAGTGTTTTGTTTTTCTCAGGCTTTATGTGTACGTGTTATCCCTACTTAATACAGTTGCAGCCATAACACACAGTTTTTAATTCTGTGTTTTCCTTAAATGACTTCAACATTCTGGGCTGAAGAGACATCAAGTTTTCTTCCAATTTCACAATGCATGTATATTATGCCTCCTTTTAGTTTTAATTTTGTTTAACAAAAAAAAATAAAATTTAATTTCGTTAAAGCAATTTGGAGCTAGCTGTATTGTGTGTTGGCACCACAACATCTCTTAATTACCCCTGCTGAGCTCAGATATCTTTGCATTCTCATTTTGATTGTGGGTGTGCAGGTAGTGTTTCTTGTTTGCTTGGCTTTAGGGGATTTAAAAACAAAACAAAACCACTACCACCAAAAAAACCAATCAAAACAAAGAACAAAAAACACAAAAACAACCAACCAAAAAAAAACCCAACCAAACAAACAAAACCCAACCACCAAAAAAAAAGCAAACAAACCTGACAACATCCCCCCAGTACGGGACCATGGGAACCCTTTGATTTAAACTGTGGCAGATCTGTATTAGAAACTTTGTCCCTGTGCCTTGCTTTCAATAATGGTTGCATTCTATACAGTACTGTAAGACTGTTTCTAAAAGTGTTCTTAGAAGTGAATGGTATGGAGGAATTGCTTGATTATGTATTTTTAATTCATCATATATAAAACTGGCTTTTCAAAAAGTGACCAGATAAAGATATCTAGCTTACTTTGGTACTCTGTTAAACTCAAGGTGATTATGTCAGCCTGGCTTGGTTGTGTATGAACCTCCTTACTGTTTGCACCATGTAGTAAGGGATTAGAATACCAGTTTTTCTGTATTTGAATTGCTGAATTCTTCATGGAGAAGATCAGTATAGTCTGGAAAGCTAGAATAAAGGTAAATATGGAGGTATGCATAGATTTATATATATAATGGAGGAAAAGAAGAAACTCACTTCTATGAATGCAAACACTTGGGTTAAAAATCTTCTCAGACTTCTTCATATAGATTTAGATGCTTTTAGGCTGCAACCTGAACATAGAAGTGTTTCAGCTTGGTTGATATTTATTGCATACACTCTGCTTGTCAAATTGAGACTTAAATCTTAGGGTGGGAGGAAGGTAAATATTGACATCTGCATATGAACTTGAGTTACCACAGCAGGGCAGGATTTGTTGTTTGGGGGTTTTTGGTTTGGGTTTGGGTTTTTTTTCAAAAGAACTTAAATGTAGGCTATTTCAGAGATAGTTTCAGTTGCATGAAAACACTTTCTTACAAAGGCTACATTTCTTAATTACACTTGGTTTGATCTTAATTCTTTAACTATAAAAGCAAATCCTGCTACTCTACTGAAGAAAGTAAGTTGGGTTAAAAGTCTTCATGTGCCTAAGTTCTAAAAGTGCTTGTATACCTTCATTCAATTCTGAAATGGCAGGCTCTTCAATTGTAACCATCTATAACTGCTGAAATGGCATAAAATGATGTGGTAATTAATGGCAGAGAGATTAATACACTGGTGGTGCTTATATGCTTATCAGTATGTATCTGTGTAGCTCATTTATCAGACTTTAAGCTTAAGAAAAATACTCTTTATCCTACTATAAAAGGAGTTCATAGTTTATTTCTATGAATGCAATAAGGTATTGAGTTTCATGTTGTGTGTTGGTAGAAGGCAGCCCCTCTTGAAGGTCACGTGGCATCACCTACTTCAGACTTCTTAACGAAACAAGTACTGTAAAAGTAGTTTTTCATAGTGTTGGTCAACTTTTGTTTGTGACCTATGTTCACCTCTTTGTGTTCTATTTCTAGTCACAATAATAGTAGCTTCTGCTGTTCTCATGAAAAGTTCAGAGTGGAAGTGGGTGATTATGGGATATAATTAACTAATTTTCCTACTTTAATTTCAATACTATAAATAGCCACCTAGTTGGCTTAGAGCCTTAAGCTTCAATTTAAAAAAGGGTTGGAGAGGCAATCATAGAATCATTCTGGTTGGAAGAAACCTTTAAGATCAGGTCCAGCCATTAACCCAGCAGTGCCAGGTCACAACTAAATGATGTCCCTCAGCACCACATCTGTCTTTTAAATACCTCCAGGGATGGTGACTCTACCACTCCCCTGGGCAGCCTGTTCCAGTGCCTTACAACCCTTTCTGTGAGGAATTTTTTCCTAATATCCAATCTAAACCTTCCCCGGTGCAACTTGAAGCTGTTTG
>WUAM01000323.1:16170297-16189152 GCA_024336885.1 Actenoides hombroni
CCGGTCCAGTGCCTTACAACCCTTTCTGTGAGGAATTTTTTCCCAATATCCAATCTAAACCTTCCCTTGTGCAACTTGAAGCTGTTTGAGCTTATCCTGTAACTTGTTACTTGGGAGAAGAGACTGACTCCCACCTTGCTACAGCCTCCTTCCATGTAGTTCTAGACAGCAAGAAAGTGTCCCCTCAGTCTCCTTTTCACCAGGCTGAACACCCCCCATTTCCTCATATGACCTGTGCTCCAGAACATTCAGCAGCTTCATTTTCCTTCTTTGTACGCTCTCCAGCACATCGATGCCCTTCTTGTAGTGAGGGGCCCAAGGAGACCTGCAGTGGTACATGGAGCTTCTCATTCACTAAGATGCTTTGGAAAATTTTGACAGCTGTCCTGTAAGACTGTACCCCAACTTCTGATAGAAACTGAGGAATGTCTGGAGAGATGTCCACTTCTGAACAACCAGAGCCTGTTCTGTTCTCTTTAGGCAGGGTTGCAAAGTGATGCAGAAAGGAGAGCACTTAAGCCTCTGCAGTGCTTAGATGATTAAGTACTTAAAGGTAACTTTTGTACTGGTTTATGATCAAGTTTTAATTTTTGTTGTCTCAACACTGATTTCACTGCAGGTGAATAGAAATTGCCCAATGTCATCTTGCTGCTTACAAAGAGAAGAACATACTGTATAGCAGTTGGGAATTTGCCAGCAGCCCTATCGCTGCTGCCAATCCAAAGATTGGTGTAGGCTCTCACGGTGCTGTTGGGCTGTTCCCTTGTTCACGTGGATCACCCCTTTTCAAAGGCAAAGGAGATAGTCCCCTGTCAATAGCTTGTCAGGTGGGTAAGGAGGTGATTCAATAACTCTGTGCTGTAAGCACCTGCTCCTTCGGGAGAGGAGCACTCCACCTGGTTACACACAGATCAATCAAAGTTGCTATAAGATGAGCTTTTGAAGTTACTCCACATCTTCCACATTTGTAAGTGGAAATGAGATCCTAGTGCATCAGTCTGAGACCACTTCCTATAATAGCAGTAGGCACAGTGGTTTTTTTGCCATCCCCCCAGGACAGACTGACTCTGGATGTCGTGAGTAACCGTAAAGGTGCACTCAGTTTTGCTTTTCCTAAGTACTTGCAAAGGGCAAACTAGGAAGTACTTTTGCTAGAAAAGAAATCAGGAGAGACCCAACTGTTTTCACAGCTGCTAAACAGCTCAGATGTGCTCTTATCCCTCCTGCCTTAGTGCATGTTTAAGGTCTGTCCCTCTGCCTCCATAGCTACCTGCTAGGCACTTCAGCCCTCCAGCCTGGCATGCCCTGGTGTCAAGCCTGGCGATGGAGAGGGCATTCAGGGCCACTGATTTATTGAGGCCTGTGCTCTTTTGTCAGCAGAATTTTTCTGAAAGCTATTTAGTTTGGTTTCCCAAGGTATAAAGTTGTAGGTCTGATTTTATACTAGTTCAGTAAAGGTTTTCCTAAAAATCTTGGTATTAAATGCCTTTTCCTTGGCAGTGCCCATGACAACAGAATTGTGGGCTTGGGCATTCTGTCAGCTTTCTGTGCATGGAGCAAAATTCCTTTGCAGCTTTTTATTCAACCTCACCAAAAACAAGAGAGAGGATTCATCCTGTGATGTAATCATCTATCTGATAACTGTGTACACAAGTAGAGAGTTTTTTAAAGTCATGCTCATACCTTAGAAGGAGATGAATTTCACAACAGTGTGCTTCTGCATGTTGAACCTAGTCCTGGCACGAGATAAAGGATGCTCTGTAATGTTTCTCAAAAATGCTACAGAGATTTGGGGCAGGGGGAAGATCATCTGGTATATTTTCAGTTGCTTCATAAAACAATCTCTCTCAGATCTGTTACATGATCTGGGAAAGTTTTTTCTGTTCCTTAGAATGGCATCTAACTTATTTTGTGCTTGACCTTTCTACAGCAAAACGAAGGGTATTTTACATTTTGCCGTAGGTAAAAATGGATTCACTTGATCAATGGAGCATCTTATGTAGCTTTGTTTAAAATCATGCAACTTAGGTGAAGTAAAACTTATTAGATAATCTGAAATGCAGAATGCCTTCATTTTGGAAGTTCTTTATAAGCTGGGGAAGTATTTGCTTAATTTCTTTCTACCTTTCTCTGATTGTGCTGGATTTAACTTGTGTCTTCTGAATTTCTTAAAACTGGTTTATCTGCCTTGATCTTGCTCTAATGTAAATCCAGATAGGTATTTTCCACAGAAATAAGGTGACAGAACTGCATTAATAGGCTGCATAGTCAATGACAGTTCTCAGAATAGCGGAAGACGCTGGTCAGAGAATTCCTGTCAATCAGTTCAATGTTTTTGTCTGTCAGACTTCAGAATGCATCTCCTGGGGAGGCTGTAGTCAGCTGCTTGTGATACTGCATGTTATCTGTTTGTTAGCTAGTACCACTCTAATACTGTTTTGCTTTTGACCAGGGATTATTCATACTCTTTAGTCTTTTTCATGAGAAAAGTAAAACTCTTGATGTCAAATGTCAGTTGAAGCCCATAGTATGTTTTTGTTGGTTTGCTCTTTCAAATGTGCAAAATTTCCCGTAGGCTTGGTTGTTGAAATGTTTAGGAAGGGGAAGTGCCACACTTCACCACTTTTAGTTCTATTTTTTAATTTTTTTCAAGTATAACTCCTGCTTTAAACACATAAACTTATGTGTTTAAATAGTAATGGTTTGGAAAGTTTCAAGGGCTGTTGAGAAGTTCTTCATCCCAAACTAATGCGTTATTGTATGCAAATGTTTTACAGGAATATGAAAAACTTACTGCAAGACTAGTTGAGGATGCTAATTTAAATGCATCAGTTATGCACTAAACATTTGTCAGTGAATGGTAATGATGCACTAAGTTAGTAAACATGACTCAAAATTTTGCTTTGATTTGGAACACAAATGGCTTGAGTGGAGGAGATCAGCCCCAAAACAGCTTTCAGAGGTCTGGAGGACCTAGCACGTGCAGCAGAATACACTTAATCGTTTCACAGTTCTAAAAAAAAGTACAATAAAATAAATAGTGTGCTCACCAGTATGACTGGGGAGAAAGCTAAATGTTTATGCTCTGAAGTAGTACCTAATGTGTGATATTCTGTAGCTGATTAAAAAAAAAGTCTTTTCAGTTTCTTAATACTGTATTTCTGTAACTGCCATTCCAAGTACAATCTTTGCCAAAGAAAGCCAGGGCCTCACCTCCTGCTCCAGCCTTTTCTGCTGACAGTGGCACTTGCAGGTAGGGGTGATTACTGCATTCCCCTCTTCAGAATTCCCCAGCTCCTCTAGACTGTCTAGAGTTACAGTGTGTCTTTCTGTATCTGCAAATCTCTTCGTGAGATAAATGAAACTGATTGCTATTCTTTGAATTGCTTTGGTTTCAAGCATTCTTTATGCTGCTCTCAATGCAGAGTATTCCTAAAGACCAAGTGCAAACATACAACACGATCATTGACAGAAAGCCTCTTTAATGACTTCCTCTGGAAACTATCATTTGAATCATATGATTTTATGGAGTAGTGGTAGGAAGGGATATCTGAAAAATAACTATAATATGGTTTTTCAGAATTTTAAGCTTTTCATCTGTACAAACATAACTTTGTATAAACTGTGCTAGCAATGTTATTCCTTGATTATTTGGCAAGACCAACATTTCCTGTCAACCAAGTTAGACCTAGAGAATAAAATCCAGGGCATAAAGCGTTCTTGTGAATTTTATTTATTGATTTATCTCAGTTTGTTTTTCCAGGGTTTTAGCAGTTACAAAATGGTTGTAATTGTGTGGTAAATGCTTCTTGAGGACTCTGGTAGCCTGTAGTTTTGGCTGGGGGACAGCAGTTGAAGCTGCTGAACTGGTACACTTTAACTAGTGAGCCTGATACCATCTGGCAATGTTTGCCAGCCAAGACTAGCCACTGAGGACCGCTGACAACATATTAACTCCTGGGAAAGAGAAAGGCAAATGGTTTCTTGTTAATTGGAGGAAAGTTGTGGAATGGAAAAAGTTCTAGACAGTCCTAGACTAGTGATTAAATACTGGATATATCACTATTCTTGTTACTCATATCTTTGTGCTACTTCCACAAAGATGCGATTTAGAAGACTGCAATTTCAGTCTGTTCAAACATTTCACAGCTGTCTCATCTTACATCAAAACACTTGTATTATTTGAAAATACCAGGAACAGGAAACTTTGATTTCTGGTCCATGGGAGGGAGGATATGAGTGCTTCCTACCAAATATCATAAAACAGAATGAGAATGTGTACAAGTAAAACAGGACAGCAATAAAAAGGTTTAAATTCGATGTCATCCAGCTTACTAGATTTGTGTCCAGTGCAGTGTCCAGTAATGTAAACTGATGGATTTCCCAATGCTAGAGGAGAGTACTAGCCACAGAAGTAAGCTGAGGAAATATTTGGCTTGAAGAAAACGTAAGCTGGTTTGTGGAACGTGCTGAAAATATTAAAATGCCAAACGGCTCCCCCAAAGTTTTTTAGCACTCAATTTGTAGAGTTATGCTGAGCTGTACGTGTGCAGACTCCATTCCTGTGTCTCTTTCTGTTGGGATGGAGCGCGGTGAGAAGTTCAGCTCATGTTTAGTTTCCCTGCCTGTGGGCACTGTCCTATGGAGCATTACCAGTGTGAATTGACTTGCTTAAGATAAACTTCTGGTCACTTCAGAGAAGTCTAAACTTTCAGAATGAGCACACCCTTTCTGGGATGAGGGGAAGGGTGGGGCAGGAACTGCCAAACACAACTATTTGTGTGTAGTACTTATTTGTTTGGGATTTTTTCTGCTTGCAGAAGATTTACCTGAAACCTAAGGAGGTCCAGTGACTTCCTATCCTTAAAACAATTAAAATGTGGCATCTTTCCTTCTGTTAGATATTCTATCCCATACTGGGCAGGTTTTTCATTGATAATTTCATTAATTGGTGAGATTATGAGTATTGATAAAATTTGCAACTGGCATCAAGTTGACAGCATACAATTTACACTCAAACCGTTGGAGAAACAATGCAACGTTAGTAACAACTCAGTAATAACTCAACGGAGGCTGCTTGGAGAAGAAAGATCCGGTGCACAGTAGTGAAAGAAAGGGGTTTAAACACTATTGTTTACAAGAGATTAAACAGGCAGTAGAGTGTGATGCTGTATCCCAGGATAAAGCAACCTGGGATGCGTATTAAGGCTCCTGGTTTGCACAAAGTGAGTGTTTCTTTTATTTGCAGCTGAGTACTGCTGAGGTTTCACTAATGAAGTCATACCAGTGCTGACCTTCAGACTTTAAAAAACTTGGAGAAAATCCAGGGGAAAGCAGAGGAAATGTTTCAAAACAAAACTGGGAAGATTTTTTTTTTTTATAAAAAAACCCTTTCATGTTAAATATAATATATATAAAAAGAGGACTATGTGGGAATAGGAAAAAAGGTATTATTATCAGTGTCTACTGAGGACAGGATCAAATGCAAATGTTTCTGTTTCCATTAAAAAAATACTCCTTAGCAGTGTAAATAGCATCAGCCCCAGAAGATGAAACTGTCAATAAGAGACTTGGCAATGAACTCTTACTCCCTGCCCAACATACAGTGACAGACGGGCGGGTTCTTTTTGTTGTTTTCCTTTTTTTTGGCATCTTCCTCTTTTTCTCGTTTTCATAAATAAAACTTGACCCACAGTCATTGCTCACTTCAGCAGCTGGAAATGAATACCTGGTAAATTATATTTGAGTGTCTAAATTTAGGTTCCGAAATCTGTACCTGCATGTGGTGTCCTGTGCCATCCTGTTCTTGCCTTCTGGCAGTCAAGTGCTGTGAGCACAGAGCTGGGATGGGAGTCAGCACAGGGGGCATTCCTCACAGGTGAGACTCTGCAGAATATTTGGTTTGTTTTTTTTAAGCTCCTGCCATAGCCCCACTCATGTGTAGTTGTATTGTTTCACAACTGGTACTCTGCCATTAGCAGTACCTAGGTGTCTAAAGCCAAGTGGTGACTATTTTGCTGTCCTAGCCAGTTTTGCTAGCAGGTGAGAGGGGACCCAGGTTTAGTGGCTATTGAGCCAAGGTTGTAATGTGGGGCAGCTCAGCCTTGCCCCTTCCCCCCTGGCTTTCATTGCCTCATTAGGGGGAGAAAAGTTGGTCAGGTACAGAGAGAATGTTAGGAGTAGATCAGTGAGTGGTTGCAAAGAGGCATATGACAGCTCTGCATGTCCATGCTTTGCCCCCCACTAAATCAGAGGAGAAGGAAGCTGGGGGACAAGCAGCTCTGACTCAAGCTGAGCTGAAAGGGCAGGCTGTGCAATTGCTGTGACAGCATGGAGGCTTTGCTTTTTAAAGCTGCTGTGCCTCTGCTAAAGAAGGTGGGACAACTAAAGGTGGGAAAAATAGATTGGGACTTCTGGGAGTCAGAGGGTTTGTATTTGTGCAACTGAAGAGTTTTGTGCTGAGTATGTTGCAGATCTCTACTCCTTGCTACAAGAATGGACTTTTCCTCCTTGACACAGTCATTAATTTAATTAAAATATTCACGTAATTCTAGGCTCAGCAGTGACACTCTGGAGTTAAACTGGCATTGTAGCATACGGGGTGTATTAGGCCATAGTTTTCAGATTCTCTGAAGAAACACCTTTGTTTTGTAAGTCTTGTGTTCACAGGTAAGTTTTGGAGTGACTCTTATGCCTGGTAGTAGCAGTAAACAAAGTGCAAGTACTTGCCAAAATTCCCTCTTTAGATTTGGTTGAAATTTGTCAGAGCAAAATGAGTTGAAGAAAACTTTCTGAATATGGCATAAATTTATTACTCAAGTACCAATTTGTAATTATTATTTTTTTATATACTTGTAGGCTAGAATTTGAATTTGACTTTTCTACACTTAATGGAAAATTTGTTTTCTCCCACAAATATTTAGACAGCTGAATTGTGCGGACAGTTTTCAGATGTCTTGCGTTGTTTGTTCACAGCTGTTGCTCTGTGTTCTGGTTTAAACTGATGGGACGTGATGGGTTTGTTAGATGCTGGAAAGGGGATGGGTTTTGTTTCTGTTTGGGTTTTTTGCTTGTTTGGGTTTTGTTGGGTTTTTTTTCCTCTTGAGAAGCAATTAATGGAAAACTAACACTGGGATTTTTTTACTTTAAATTGTGACTGTAGAACTTGAAACAAAGATGACTTTCTTTGAGTTTCTCAGCATCTCAGCTGAAACACCATTCTTCTTCTAAGTGGACATATTCTCTACCTGAAGGCCCAAACTTTCTATATCCCCCGATCTTCTAGTCTAGTTTTTTTTATTGTATATATTTTTCAGTCCGAAATGTGTACACAAACTATCCAGTCTGTCTTTTGTGTGTGGCTGCTCTACTCAGGCTGAGATATAAAGCTGGACAAATTCCTCTGTTTTCTGTATGTGCGATGTTTTGTTTATGAATATATCAAGAAGAGTCTTTGTAGTTCCAAGTATTCACCTTTAGATACTCAGTGCTAAGCTTCCTGATTAACCTATAGACTCTCTTCTGTTGCTTATCCCAACACAGCTTCGTAAATGGTGTGTATTTTCTGTAATGTGTTCCTAAGGCAATTGATACGTAACTGACTTAAAGACTTAAAGTAAGTCTGTTGCTGACATTGTGTTTACTGTTTGGAATGCCAGTTGCTGTATTAGGAGTATTATGAGTTACATCTGCTCTTTATTAACTTTCTCTGTAAATGAGAACCTATCAGTACAAACTGTTTCTCAGACTCTGAAGAAAAATTCCCCAAACCCTGTCATTGTGTACTTCAAAAATTAAAGAACCATTGTGTTTAGATCACAAGTTCATTTATTTCTTTTGTTTCTAGAGGAGCTGACCCAAGCGTAGACGACTCCTCCCTGTTTTGCAATAAATAAATGAACAGAAGAGACTCCCAGGCCGTTTGAAATTTGGCCACAGGAGTTCATGTTTCTGCTTTTCAGTCGGAGCAGTTAAGACAGGCAGAAATCCACAGCATCCCCTGTGCCAGCAGCTGCCAGCAAATACTCCAGTTACTGCAGTGATTGATGTGAGCCTCCAGATTGCTGACATTTCAGAACCGAGCCACATCAATTAATTCTCCCTGCTTTGCATGTGGTGTAGGTGCCAGCCGAAAGCTTTGAAAGAAATCACAGTTGCTTGAGCCTTCTCTCTTGTTTGTGGCTCACCTGTCAGTTACTCCGTGCTCGGTGTCTGCCTCTGTGTTCAGTCTTCAGCTCCTACCCAGTTCTGGACTTTCCCCGAAGCAGTTCTGATTAACCAGGAAGTCTATACTGAAGGTAGATGCTGATTCCAGTAGTGACAGATTTTTCTCTGTGGAGCAGACAGTCAGTTGAGGTCAAATGCAGCCAAATCTACATGGAGCTTGCAATGGTTGGGAGAAACTTGCCTTTTGATTACCTCCTGGTAAATATGCCTTTGGCATAGTGTTTAATAACAGCAACATCAAATCTTTTACTTGAAAAATAACTAACTAAGCCAGGAGAAATTCAGCCATCTTCTCGAGCTTATTTTTCTTAATGATTGTTCAAATAAGAGTATTTAGGGTTGGGCTTAGAAAAAGAATTGGTATAACGGTAAGTGATTTGATGAGCATATATGGACCTTCACTGGAAGACACTATTGAACAGCAAGAGTGGGGTGGGGGGGGACGTGGACACTCGGGTGTCAGAAACCAGGCACAGATCTAGGAAGCTAGAACTGATGAACTATTAGAACAGACAATTTTCCAGGTTTGCAATGCAAACAAGCTGATTGATTCCACAGAAAGGTATATTTAAGAAATATAGGGTTCTGTAATATACAGACAATAAGATGGTATGATCTCATTACCTTTCTGAATTTTTCATAAATTCCTAAGGTGCTCTGTGTGTTTATTGATTCAGCATCATTTAAGTACCGTTTGGTTTTCCTGCAGATCACACATAATTTCAATGTACTTTCAACACTTGCAAAACACAATTCAAATAATTAAAAATCTATTGGTTGCAATTAACCCTTCTCATGCAAAATGTTTCTGTGGCTGTGCAGTGGTTTGACCTTGACTGGGTGCCAGGTGACCCCCAAGCCACTCTATTGTTTCACTCTTCCTCGTCCTCTTAGCTGGACCAGGGGAGAAAATAAGATGCAAATCATAGCTTAAGACAAAGGCAGTTTAATGAAACGTGAAGCAAGGCTGCATGAGGGAGCAAAAAGAAAACCAAGATTTCTTCTCTACTTCCCATCAGCAGGCGATGTCTGGCCCCTTATCTGGGAAGCAGAGTGTAGCAGTTGCTCCAGAGGACAAGTGGGTCCCCTTTTTTCTTTTTTTTTTCCAGCTTTTATTGTTGAGCTGATGTCATATGGTATGTAATATCCCTTTGGTCAGTTGGAGCCAGCTGACCCAGCCACGTCTCCTCCCAAGATCCTGTCCACTGCGGGGGGAACACTGAAAAACCAGCCTTGTTGCTGTGCGAGCCTGCTCAGCAGCAGCCACTACATGGGTGTGTTATCAACACCCTTCTAGCTCTCAGCACAAAGCACAGGCTATGAGGGCTCTTCTGGGGAAAATCAACTCCCATCTCAGTCAGGCCCAACATATAATGTTCTATCTAAATTGTGTTTCCTTGAAGGAAAGAGTGAGCAAGTCTCAAAGGAAGAATTCTGTGAACTTAAACAAGTTGCTTCACATCCATTACCAACCCCTGTGTCATTGAGAAGCCAAGTAAGGAGAGAATACTTAAGACCAATTTTGAAAGACTTTGTAGCATATTTTAGAATCTTCACTGACAGTAAAGGATTCTTCTTTGCTTTGTGAATTCTTCGCTTTTGTTTTTGGAGTAACAGAGCTTCCCCACCCCCCCACCCCCCTAAAAAGAACAAAGAAAGGTTAAATGAGATATTTTTTTTTCCGCTGAAGCTGTCAGTATCAACTAGAGGAGTTGAGAAGTGGTAAATATAGGTATTCTAAAATTTATTTTCACCCATGGCTAAACAAATAGTACTATGGAATGGTACTAATCTTCTTTGGTACTGATAGGATGCCAAGCTTGATTTCAGGTATTTTTTCGTACTTGTAACCAAATGTGTATTATTCTGTTTACAAGTATGTGAAAATCAACACCAAACTGGTGGTGGTCTGGTTTTGTGTTTCTGCTGGTTGCCTCTAAAGAGCCCTTGGAGCATACAGTGTGCTAGAATCTGCTCCTGGGAATTCCTGCCTGTGACATCCACTTCAAACATCATTCACAGCTTAAACACATAAGAGCCACATGGCTTACTGTCAACTTTCTTTTTTTTAAAAGAAAAGAAAAATTGCCCTTAAGATTATTTTGGGGTTGGTTTTTTGTGGTGGTTTTTTTGGTTGGTTGTTTGGTTGGGTTTTGTTGGTTTGTTTGGTTTTTTTTACTTTGCTACATTGTAAAAAGGCTGAAGCAGCAGATTTTTGGAGCTTCTGTAGATTCTGTGCTCATGCCATTTTTTTTTGTGACTACAGTTTTTCCATTTTTAAAAATGAAATATATCTGTTTCACAGAACTCAAAATGCTGCATTTTTTCCTTGACTTTCATGAAACTTGGCAGTCAATCCTGTGTTCCTTCAGCATTTCTGTATCCCCAGCTGAGTGTGCTCAGAAACTCCCAGTGGTAAAGACTTGAGGTTTTTTATTGTTGGAACAGAGAGAGTATCCAGGCATGGTTTAAACAGTTTCAATTTGCAATTGAGTACAACAGGTTTGCAATCTAAAGTTGTATTTGGCATTTCTGTGGTGGTGATTTCAGCCATTGAGCTGATAGGAAAGACAGATATGTTGTGTTACAGCTATGTTTTCTCCTGCCATTGAGAATATTTTTACTTCTGTGTACCCTAACATGTGTGTATCTGTCTAGCATAATAAATTAGTCAGAAGAGGCTTTAGAATTATTTTTTTTTGAGAACAGTTCATCCCATCACAGGAGAAAAAACACTATTACCCTGCAAAATGACAGAGGAGTCAAGAACCGAGGAAAGAGGAAAAGGCATCACCTGCAAAATCTTATCCCTGTTTCTAATATTTAAAAATTTAGGTGGTCTTTTGAGGGTTTTTTGTGTTTGTTTCTAATTGATCCTGTACTCAATGTTTTGACGGTTTGCCTTGTGGCACTTTATGCTTCTGGACAGCAGATGGTGCTGCTAAACTGTCTAATGTGTACTTTTGACAGTTGTTTGATTCCTTGATGCTTGACTGAGTTCCAAAGTTAGTTCTGTATTTTCCAAGCAGGTGTCTATTCCAGGATGCTGAACTGTGCCTGATAGCTCAGTACAACACCTGATGCTGTTTAAGGACAATGGTCTGAAAATTATAATGTAGACTGAAATGTGTTGTAGAATCAATATTCTAGAACTTGGTGGGCAAAAACTCCCATTAGCTGGTGTTCCTCCTGGGTATAGGCTTTGTAGGAAACCTTAATTTATATACTTGACACTTCAGAGATTTGATTTATTAAAGACTTTTTTTTTTTTTTTATAACTTCCATCAGAAAGCTTGTAGAGGTGGAGGCAGCTTTATTGCCAGGTTAAAACCACAAAGGATAGTTTAGAGAGTAATTAAACATAATGAAGTGATGATGAGGGTGGGTTTGAGTTGGGTGGGGGGTTTTCTTAGACACTGTGATAAGCTTGATTAAGGCTGTGAAAAAGCTTCTAGTTATCCTCTGAGATGACGTGATGTCTCAGTTACATAATTGCATTGCAAACAACTGTGTTTTGTTGCTTACATTTGGCATTTGATTTCTATTTCTTTTAAATTAGCTATCATGTTTAATAAACTAATCTGGTAATCCCAGTTGTAGGGTTGAAAGCATGAAATAATACATTTGGGTTTTAGCTGAATCCCAAAGATTGGTGGTACAGTTTATTGCTAAACTGTAAATGATGGATTCAAATTTAAGCAGGGAGGAAATTTTTGATAGCTATTTTACAGTACTTCTCTTACAAGTCTTCATTTCTTTTATAGATCCCCATATTAAAGTCTCTGGAAAAAAGGAAAACGTTAAAGAAGCGAAAGAGAAAATCATGTCTGTCTTGGACACAAAAGTAAGAAAGAACTTCTTGATGTTGATCCCTTTAAATAGACTTATTTAAACAGAAGGTCTTTGTGGACACTCCAAAGTATATTCTTTCTGGATGTTGATATTTGGGTATATTTAAACATGCTACAAGAAAACAGTTGCTTAAAGACCTTCTCTTCCAGATCTGAGCTATATAGAAATAGTGTTTCCAGCCATATAGCTAAAAGCATACATAGTTTGCTCATTGCCTTGGACTTCTTTTACTTTAAAATCTGAAATACAGCTTCACTGCAAATAGGAGATTATGCAGCCACTTCAGTGAATCTAAAATTTTGTTTCTGTTTGAAATTCAATTTTAAAAACAATTATGCCATTCTATTTTTAACTCTTTTTATACTCTGAAGTGTTAGGACCAGACTTTCCAAACCATCTACATTTTGGCTAGGGGTCTCATAAGTTGATCACATTTTCTTTTCATTCAATAGCAAGTCTTTTGGGACAGTATGTGTGGCTTCTGTGTGGTTGGATGCCAGCTTTTGGTTTCTCTAAACAGATTGCCAAAAGGAATGTCGCAGTGATATGCACCCGTTTTTTTGAACTACTGTTATTAACATTATTATGGAATGTTGACAGTATGGTTTTTAAGAACAGCTGTAGTCAGTGTTTGTTTATTTTAAACATTGATATGCCAGGAAAAAATGGTATGTTTGTTAAAGGAGGAAAAAATCCTGATATTTTAGGTCTCATGGCTTTGATTTGCAAAAGTCTTCGTCATAGGCTACTTTCAGATTAGGCAGGGGTGTATCATTGTAATTGAAAGAACAGAGAACTAAAATAAATGAGAATGGACTGCAAAAGGATGTTTAAGTCACAGCTGATAAAAGCTGGGGTATATTGTAAAAGCCTTAGGCGTTTTTTGAAATTGTATCTTTGGGGTATTTATTTCTATGTTATTTCCTCATTGGCAAGAAAATCTGAAAGGTTTAGCATCTAACAATGTTCTGTATTAACAACATCTTACTTGGGTACAAGTTAAGCCACGGCAAAAGTACTTTGGGAACACAATTTTTTTTCTGTCATTCCTAGTTACATTAAACTACTCAGGTTCTGCTGTTAACACATCTAATCCTGTGTGCTTGATTCCCAGAGCAATCGAGTAACCTTGAAGATGGATGTTTCACATACGGAACATTCTCATGTGATAGGTAAAGGTGGCAATAATATTAAAAAGGTGATGGAGGAAACAGGATGCCATATCCATTTTCCAGACTCAAATAGGAATAATCAAGCAGAGAAAAGCAACCAAGTAAGTATTGTTTAATATTTTAACTCATTTATACTTTAACTCCTGAGAGTATAAAACATCTCTAAACTTCTTTTGTCAGTTATGTTTTTTGGGGGATGGTGAGTTCATTTCTGGGGAATAGATTTTTGGTGTTTACACTCTGTAGAAAGCAAGGGACTTCCTAAGTGAGCAAAAGTGAGTGATATTTAAAAACAGATGGAAACAGTTTGTCATGGCTGATTCATGAAGCATTTTAATTTTTTTAAACTGAAATTATTTTGATCATACAGAAGTCAACAACTTAGTGTAAAGTAGAGAAGTAGTATGGAAAGCTCTGCTTTTGTAATTTTTTTTATTATTTTCCTGTTCAGCACCTCACTCACTTAGCATATTGATTAATTTCTCCGTGCTTTGGCTTATGGTGTAACTTAGTTGAAAAGTAAACTTGGTGTATAGCTATAACAAAATTAATATCCTATTGTAAGAGTTCAACTTTAATAGAATGGGTTATGGAACCTGAACTGTACATCTTTCATGATGCTAATATTACTGGAATGTTTATTTTAAAGTCTCTCATCTCTGGATGTAGAATTCTCTCTTGTGCATCCTAGTGGCTGCTGAGCAAAATGCAGTAATTTCAAAAGGTTCAAGAAAACCTACTGTTGTTGAATATTCACATTGAGCACATGTAGTAATTCCATTATTTGATCCAAACAACTGTGTCATTTTTATCAACTTTTTTCCTGGTTGCTTAAGCCTATGTAACCTAAGATGTCATAATCTTCCTATATTATTTCTGTTCAACTGGTTTTAGTTTTCAGCTCTTTAGAAAACGCTTAGGATGTCACTGGGTGTGAAGGAAGTATTAATTTTTAAAAAGAATCTGAAGACCTTTCCCAAAACCTGGTTTGAAAAGGTGATGTTTTCTGTGTTTTTTTTTCTTTCAGGTGTCTATTGCAGGACAGCCAGCTGGAGTGGAGTCCGCAAGAGTCAGAATTCGGGTAATAGTCTGTTTCAGTGTAGTGTTCCCTTGAAAACTCCTGACAGGAAAAAAATAAGTTCTAGTTTTGAGAACCCTAGGTTTGTCTGCCTCTGTCTTAGGATAGCAGAATTGTAAGAACAAATGTGAGTATCTGTGTGAGTAAAATGCAAAGGGTATTGTAAAAAAAGTAATTCATATTCTGGCTGTGTTTAAAATTACACCTGAAGTTTCCCTTCACAGATAGCCTGTCGAGGCTCAGGCATCCTGTGTGAATCTGTGACTTAAGAAAGGCAATTACTGTCTTTTTAATGACTTTCATGTGTAATTTGTGGAAATAATTTGGTGGAATTCAGTACCATTCTCCACTCGTAGCACTTTTCTGTCTTCACCTTCTAGTTCTGACTTGCATGTGTATTTTGGCATGGATAATTATACTTCTATGAATAAAAATGAGGAGTTATGAAAACTTCTTCACAATTGTTATAGTCAAGTATGTCACTTTACAACCTTGGTCTTGAGAAGTTTGATTAATCCATGACAGAAAGCAGGCTTCTCTAGGAAATTTTACAAATACTGCCCTTTTTGTACAGGGTGGGAAATTACTTGGTTATTGTTGCTACATAGTTGCAAAGTTCCTGCTGTTTTGGAAACCAACCAACCAACTCTATAAAAAGTGAAAAAAACCCTCTTGTGTCCCTGGAAAAATCAGGGCTTTCTTCCAGCTCAAGATTTTACAATATTTTTATCAGTGATTCCTGGGTGGAGGATATATTATGTCAGTTTAATCATCACTGCCTAATATGTTGTTGTTCAGCAATAAAATTGTAGTTTTAATGAGTATGATTCAGTTTTCAGCCTTTCCTCTTCACTGTTGTTGTAGGAGCTGCTTCCATTGGTACTCATGTTTGAATTGCCTATTGCTGGAATTCTCCAACCCATCCCAGATCCTAATTCTCCCACGATTCAGCATGTATGTCAAACATACAATATCTCAGTTTCCTTTAAACAACGCTCTCGAATGTATGGTTCTACAGTCATTGTCAGAGGGTCACAAAACAACACTAGTGCTGTGAAGGTAATGTGTCTCCTTAATTAGGTTTATACATGTCATAAATATAATTTAGATAATTAAGAACCAGATTAATCTTAAAACCTGCCTTTTCAGTGCATGCTGCTATTATATAATCAGTTTTGAAGCCTGAGAGTTCGGGGTGTTTTAAACCTAAATGGTTTAGGTAAGGTGTAAAAACGTATAGAAAATAATTTTGAGTATTTAGCATTCTTTGTGCTAAGCTTTTAATCTCTTTTTTTTCATCTTTTGCAAACCTGTTTGTGTTTCCAGCACTTCTGGAACATGTGCTTATCTTACCCATCCTTTATTTTAAAAAAACCAAACCAAACAAAACAAAAATAACCCACAACACGAAACAACTCCCACCCAGGAATTCTTCATGCTTTTATCTTTACCATGTGCACTCAAACGTATAACCTTGAAAGTTGCACTAAGTCAATAAAACTGGTCTTGGGAAACCAGGATTAGGAGATTTGAATTGGACAGTCAAGGAAAGGAACTGCTCTGAGCCTCTTTATCTTAATAAAGAAGTTTCTTTGTTAGCAGCTGGGGGTGTGAAAGACTGTTGTGGTCTCGCGTGGGTGTAACTCAAGCCGGTGAGAACATCTTAGGCCACAATTGAGAGACAAATTTTGCAGCTATACCTACCCAAATAAATTTCTATTGACTTTCCAATTGCTGTATGTGGGCACAGAAGGTCTGTTGGGACCAAACCATTCAACTTCATCTCAAGCACTTTACAATGGCTATTAAACACTGCATTTGCTAACACAATGGGAATAGTAGGTGGGTTTTAGTCAATCTGTTCACTTTAACAAATCAATCAGGTTTTTTTAAACAAAACAGAATATTCTTCATCTTGAATGTGGAATGCATGACAAGGACACAGTCTGAAATGTTGTTTTGTGTGCCTGTGAGCACTGTTTCACCACTTGCTTTCATTTCCCCTGCAGGAAGGAACAGCCATGCTTTTAGAACACCTAGCTGGGAGCCTGGCCTCTGCAATTCCTGTGAGCACACAACTAGACATCGCAGCGCAGCATCATCTCTTTATGATGGGTCGAAATGGAAGCAATATCAAACATATCATGCAGAGGACTGGTGCTCAGATCCACTTCCCTGACCCTAGTAACCCACAAAAGAAATCCACTGTCTACCTCCAGGGCACGATTGAGTCTGTCTGTCTTGCCAGGCAATATCTCATGGTAAATACTTTCAGTGAAACTTGCTTGAAAAAATTGCCAGATGACAGAAAATATGCTCATTCTGCATGTATTTATGGGTTAAATGTAAGTTAGCCTTAGAAAGGAAGGATTTCTATTCACATTGCAAAAAAACTGATTTAGTTGAGTGCCCTTTTTTTGTCAATGTTTTATGAGTGTAGTTATCTAAAATATTTGTAATTTCTGGTATCATGAATTGAAAAATCACAGAACAAAATTAAGAAATTAAGAATTAAAATGCAACATAAGCAGTTTAAATTTACTACAATATGCTTTGGAGTAGAATGCAGATTGTTGGAGGGTTTTATTGTTGTTGGGTGGTTTGTTTTGTTTTGCTAACCTGCCTTTACCATATTTGCCAGGGAAGTTGATGTCTCATGGGAGGAAGTGGCAGACATATCTTGGTTCCTATGTAAGCCAGTTTTCAAGGAAACTGGGGAACCATAGGAAATAATTACTTATTCTGCAGTCAGACACCCTTCCTAGTACCATAGCCTCAGTACTTTAAGGTCTTTTATCAAAATAGCTCTAGTGATAATGTCAGTAGTAGTAGCAGTAAAGGTTTTTATTACATTGGTCTTTACCCTGCACAGGAGCCTTTAGGAATTGTTGTAGTACTAATGTTTGTACGCATATTTTTTTATATATGTGGATAACTATGAGCAATACATGGGAGGATTGGACTTAAATCCAACTCAAAGCTGCTGCCAGGATAAACTATAATACCATTAATTACCCAAAGTCCACAACTCTCTTAAATTGCACTGTGCCTTGCTGTATAGTGTAAAACAAAACCATGGTTCCTTTATACAATTATATTCATGATCATTATATACTGTAGCATATTATTGTTTGTGAATATTAAGAGATAGCCTTATTCTATGTATTTGCTGATGAAGTTTAAGTCATAATTTTCTGGAGGTTGATGAATTAGAAGGAAATGCAAACAAACTATCGTATGAATATTGAAGCACTTTAGGAAATTTTGCAAGGGCTGTGCTTTTGAAATCTTCAAGTTTGATTTAGTTCAAAATACACAAGTACAAGGTAGTATCCCACATCACACCCACTGTGTCACTCTCTAAGAACTGTACTGACCAGGAGACTTGGTGTTTTCAATCACAGGCATTACCTGTCCTGAAACTATTGTTTCCAATTTTGTAGATAAAACAAGTATGAAGTTCTGTATCTTCCCCTCAGCTCAAACCCTTTGGTTTCAGCTGTATTTTGGTTGTCACTAAAAAAGACTACGACTCACTTTTTGTTAGTTTTGCGTGTAATAATGAGGACTGTACTATACTTAATTACAGAAGACATTGACAGCTTAGTTTTGTTCACTCACTTCCTGTCAAAGAGCATTATTTGGTCCTGTTTCTCTCATCATCATCATCATGCAGGTTCTCTAAACATGCAATAACGCAATGGTAGTGCAGAAAAGGGCCTTTTAATATGGTTATAAACCTGACATTTCAACTTGGAAGTTTCTGGTTTTCTTGTTTGCCTTGTTAACCTTTAGTTGCGTTTTCATTCAGCAGTCTTTTGGTGATACCTTCTGATAATACTTTCTGTAACTTTTCTGCAAGAAACACTGGGAAGATCCAAGTATCAGCTGCTCCTAGTGGTTCTGTTACTGTAAACTGATTATTGTTTTCAGTGTTTTTAAATACATTTTATTCATAATTGTTCTTTTCATACAATTTCACTTTCCGGAGTTAAACTGTGTTTGTCAGTCTTCTTGCTGTTAAAATATTTAAGGTGCCTTGCTTTCATTTTCCTTAAGTTAAAATCTGTTTAATTGAGGTTTGGGAAGTACTGTATAGCATAGACAGTACTGTTGAGAAGTGTTATTTAAATATAAAATGATACTGAATTAGTGATCTGAAGAATAAATACACTAGTTTGCTGCTTTTCATTCTGAAGGGAAAGCAGGAAAGTCATTAAATAAAACCATTTTCTCTAATGTATCTTACTGTGGCTTTTTTCCTTATGCGGGTGATGTTATGTTTGTGAATCTAAATTCACAAACAGTCGGACTTGGTTTTTACTGACTTTGTAGCCTGTAGTATTGTTATTTTGAAAAATAGCTATGTAATAATATAATTTTGAGAGATCCTGTGACCATTAAGGTATTTCTTGTTTTTTGAGTTTGGGCTTTTTTTAGGGGTAATTGGTGGTGGTGTGTGCCGTGGTGTGTGCCGTGGTGTGTGCCGTGGTGTGTGCCGTGGTGTGTGCCGTGGTGGGTGCCGTG
>WUAM01000323.1:16192008-16239501 GCA_024336885.1 Actenoides hombroni
ACATATAGGGCCACTCCACCACCCCTCCTTCCCTGTCTGTCCCTCCTGAAGAGCTTGTAGCCTTCGATTGTGGCACTTCAGTTACATGTGGCATCCCACCACGTTTCAGTGATAGCCACTATGTCACAGTTTTCTTGGTGCATCATGGCTTCCAGCTCCCCCTGTTTGTTGCTCATACTGGGTGCATTGGTCTAGGCTTGTGGTCATTTGAAATACTAATTTGAATAAGAGGTACAAATATTTATTACCTTAATTAGGCCACATAAAGATATTTGAACATAAGTGGAGAGCTTTTTATTTCAGCAAAAGTGATCTGAGCACCTGATAAGGTTTATTAAAACTGGATATAAAATCAAATTTGTTCAAAATACTTGGTCACTTCTGATTGTCAGTTGTAGACTGACAATACTTAATCCTAAATTTAATTAATGTAATATTTATTAAATTAATATTACAATATTAACAACACTGTGTGTCTATATGTGAATACTAATACCTTTTCTGTGAATTTCAACTTCCGTTTCTGACTTCTTAACCTTGACCAAGTTACTGTCCCTGAAAACTACAAGAGCAGGTTTTGGTTTGTTCTGTAGTTGTCATTACTTCAGTAAGTTCAGTAGAACATAAAAGAGCCTTTGTTGAACTATTCCCTTGGTCTTGTAGGTTGCAATGATGCTTTTGTAGAAGTGGGCATGCCAAGGAGTCCGTCCCATTCAGCAAATACCAGTGATCTGAAGCAGATGATGGGCTCTTGCAAACAGTCCTGTACTAAAAGACAAACAGTTGAATTATTGCAAGGCACTAAAAACTCTCATTTACAGTAAGTTAATTGTACAAATACAATTAATGGGACTGTCGCCATGCAGAAATACTGAACATGTTTTTGTAGGTAAAAGGGAGGGTTCACTCATAAGATTCAAAGAACTGATTTGAATTGAGTTGATTTTTAATCCCATTGGGTATTAATATGCCTTCAGTGTGTCTGATAACTGCAAATTTGGATGCTTTTTGTACATCCTGATTATTTTTCTTTGGTTTGAAAAACAAAGAAATGCCTTTCCTCTCTCATAAAAAAGGGGGGATTTTTTTTTTTTCCAGAGGGATTTTCGTTGCCTATTTGTATGGATACATATTTTCACTTTTGCTTTTATTGATTGCTTGGAGAACAATTCTGAACTGACAGCCTCTTTCCTTTTGTGTGTACCTGAGGCTGTTTGCTTCTTAGAAAAACAGTCTTCAAGGCATAGCAGCATGTTCTCAAACACTTGTCTCGTGAGCCAGCAGTGGGAAAGGCTCTTTTGAGTCATGTGTCTTGGCAACGTAGGCTTTGTGCTTAACTGGATGTTTTGTCTGATCTACTTTATTGTTTTTACTATTCCTTTGAGGAACTGTTTATCATCACTCTTTTGAGATGGGTATTTTCTTACCTCATTTATTTATGGTTAAAGCTATGATGTCTTTTTGATTAATCCTGCTCTCATAGCAGGAATCCTTGGATTGCTAAACTAACTAGACTCAGTTGTTTTTATGTCAGTCTGTTTGTATGTCTTACTCTTTTTGTTGAGGATACAATACTCACAGTGCCCTTAGACATTTTCCTGGGGTAGTGTGTGTGGGTAGTATCTAAAACATGATCATTTTGCTCTCAAGTAAGAGTTGATACTCTTCTAGAGTAGGCATTAAATGTGGCTGATTTTTTTTAGAAAGAAAAGATTACGTTAAGAGGTGCTTTGGCATGTAGGACTGCAACTACTGAAGCTTTAAAAGCAAGTAGGACCCACATTACCTTGATGTTCTGTTAGAACTTCTGAACTTCTGGCCTAGATGGTATGAAGCTGCACCTGTGTAGGAATTGCATGTGAAGAATTCTGGGTACCAGGCATCTCAAATCTGAATCTATAAGATCTCCCTTGTACCTGGTAATACTGGAGGCAGCAATACATGCTTTGTTTCACTGCTAAATAGATAAAGGAAAGCTGAGACTTTGGAAATATTGCTAAAACCACTGAGATGTTTGGTGTACAGGCATTTCTTGATGTTTGCTAGCAAACTTCTCAAGGTAAAGCTCAATTATCAAAATTGCATTGAATATGCACTGCTCATGAAAAAGTCTGGAGTTCATACTGGCTTTGCTTCTGCAGTACCGCAGAGAGGCTGCTCTCTGATGCAGAGTTAAGTGCTTCTGAAAGTCCCATGACTGATAAAAAGGCTCCTGGAAGTGAACGGGCAGCGGAGCGAGCAGCAGCTGCACAGCAGAACTCAGAAAGAGCACGTCTAGCTCCCCAGCCGTCGTACGTGAACATGCAGGTACATTTCTTTGGATAAATTCAAATCTAGCACAAAACTTGGCAATTGCGAAGTGAAATTACCACAGAATGCAAAGGTGACTGTTGACTAGTAGACTGACTGGCCATTACCAGTTCAGTAAAATCATTTTCCACCAGAGTCTTTAACTCTTTCAACTGAAGAGTGGGTTGTCAACTCTTAAGTCTTGAAGGCAAAGAAGCCCTTGTGCTCCTGTTGAATAAGAAAAGCTTAAGTAAATTGGACGGCTGTATTAGTCTATGCAAGCATCATTTGTGTGTGTATTTAGGCTTGCTAATCCATAATTCAAATAAGTGTAACTTGGTCCCTTCCAACCACTACCATTCTGTGATACTGTGATTTAACCAGGGATATTTAAACTTCAGATCTTCCATTGTCATAGGTAGTACAAATACAAGTTGGGTTTGTTTTTTTAATTTTCACATTACTTAAGTTCTTTTCCTTTCAGAAGATGGGAGAACAACTAAACTCAGAGCTGATTCAAAAGAACTGTGGTGCCTAGATTTGCTAAGATACATATTTTTTTGTACTGTTGAGGAATATTTTAAATGGTAAGAACAGATCATTAAGGTAGAGAAACTACATTTGAAACATGTTGTACTTAAAAAAAAAAAGGAGATAAATTCTGCCTAAACAGTATGTACGTAGTGCTGCAGCCTCACTCAGATGGATATCAGATAGTTACTTAATCTTTGTTATTGATGGTTGAGTGAATGCTTTAAGTAACTAAAGCTCTGGACTGGACTACAGTTAAATTATTGTGCAGTGCTTCAGGTTTCTCCTAGATTTATTCACTGACCACTTTCAAAACCTTTGTTTTCACAAAGAGCTGAGTACTGATATGACATTTAATTACAGTGGCAATTAAGCTATCTTCTGCATGTTTAATTTCTAGGCATTTGACTATGAACAGAAGAAGCTACTAGCAACCAAAGGTATGTGGATAAACAGTGACTTTTGAAAAGTTTGTTAGTACGCAGAAGAAAGGATTTTCTGAAATTTCTGGGGTTTAATTTGATTTTTTTTAAATCTAAAGCTGATAATGAAACATTTGTATATTAGCTTTCATGTTCCAAAACTTTCTTAATACAAACACAGTATGAAATACAGAATAAACGACTTGCAGATGAGATGCTCTGTATGAGTGCATCCATATGCAAATGATTCATGTTGTTTTCAGAGACCTGATTTTATTTGGATGCAAATTAAACTTTAAGATATTAGCAAAGTTGCTTCTTATTTTGGGGATAAATTGTTTCAAAACTGTAAGGGATTTAATCACATCTTTGAACCTGTTTAAACCAAATACCCCACACCAAACAGAAAACCCTCTTTTTGAAACAGATATTCTTTTGGCTTCCTTGCAGTCCTCTGAGGTTTAACTGTCTTCTGACAGAGTAAATTGCCTTGAGGAAGGGTAGGATTCAAGCTGTGTAGCAAGTGGAGATGTTTCGAGTTTACGGTTTAGTGGGCTGAAGTCTGTTAGCATACATGACCGCAGGATTATCCCATCAGTGCCTTTACTAAAGTTGAAATTTACTGATTTGTCTCTGTGGTTTTTTTTCAGCTATGTTAAAGAAGCCAGTTGTAACAGAAGTGAGAACCCCAACAAATACATGGAGTGGTTTGGGGTTCTCTAAATCTATGCCTGCAGAAACTATCAAGGAACTAAGACGAGCAAATCACGTATCGTACAAGCCATCTATGACAACTACCTATGAGGTATAAAAAACTATACTCTAATGGAAATTTGTTTCTGGTGAATGAGATGGTAGTTTCTCTTGAGAAGCATCTAACTTCTGTAAAAGAAAGTTACAAATAAGACTTTTAGCTTTCCTTTTAGGGTTCGAAGTATTTTTTGCAAGTGAAAAATCTTTCTTGTGCTGAAGCCTTTGAACAGATACAATATTGGTATTACAGTCTAATGTCTGGGAAGTTAATTTGTAAAATAACCACACCAAACATATTTCATCTTCACTATGTTCTTTTACTCTGAATTCAGTTTTCCAGAAATATTGGATAATTTTTTAAATTTTATTTCACAAATTTAGCCATCATTATGACCTAATATAATGTAAAGTCTGTATCTCTTCTTATCCTTCTCTTAAGACTTGATATCAATTTCTGCCTTTCCTCAATTGACCCATACTAACCATAGCTCATACCTTCCCAATTTTGCCAGTGACAAGGAGTTTGCCTTAAGAGTAGAAAAGATTGCTGCCTCTTAAGTTATGCTTTTCAATTGGAATTTGATGCAAGTGTATAGAATTAAATTGTTCATTTGGTTCCACAATTTTTAGTTCATGTAAGTGTGTGGTATCAATAATGTCCATATTTTTGGGGGGTACGTTACCACCTAATTTCATAGTGAACTGCTGCTTTCAGAGAATACTGTTGCCTTATTTCGGAACATTATGCCCCACAGTGATAAGAGTTGATAATTAGTACTTTATATGAATATGAAATTCTATTTAAACATAAATGAATCTGTAAATTCACAAACCCTTGCAGAATTGTTGTTGTTATATTGTGTACAATATTAAGTATTGTGAACTTAATCCACTGAACTTCAGATAGATGTTCTACAACGTTCCCTTCCCACTGAAGGGAAGTAGTTGATATACTGCTTTG
This sequence comes from Actenoides hombroni, assembly GCA_024336885.1. Taxonomy (NCBI): domain Eukaryota; kingdom Metazoa; phylum Chordata; class Aves; order Coraciiformes; family Alcedinidae; genus Actenoides; species Actenoides hombroni. The sequence goes on from WUAM01000323.1 coordinate 16,196,965, forward strand.
TCTGGAATTTGTGTGGGAATTTGATACCATGGAACGTTTTGGAAACAAACTTGGAAATACTGAGCAATTTATTTTGAAGCATGGTCTTTAAATAACTTCTGCTTAGGATCTGTAAGCTGCATATGTTTCAAACAGACATGCTGTTATTGTGTCTGGTTTGCAATTATTTAACTATTGAGCATCTGCCAAAATAATGTTTGCAAGCTTTAAAAGTTGGAGTTTTCTTAACTGAACTGCTTCAAAGAAAACATCTGAGTCACAATGAGACTTCTGGTTTCTGCCACAGTTTTCTTTTTGTGATTTGCAGGGTTCATCTATGTCCCTCTCACGGTCCAACAGCCGGGAGCACCTGGGAAGTGGCAGTGAATCTGATAACTGGAGAGACCGTAATGGGCTTGGACCCACAGCTCATAATGAATTTGTCTCCTCAATAGGCAGCCCCAAGAGGAAACAAAATAAGTCAGGTTAATAATTTCTTAAGATCTGATTAAAAAAAAAAAAAAAAGTTGATATCATGAATATTTATTTTATGATAAATGTTTCCTGACATCACTAGGTATTTAAACTTCAATTTACAAAAAACTTTATAGGTGTTGGTAAAGTGAAAACATTATGCAAGATTGTGTAACATGATACACAAATAATGTTCCAAAAGGAAACTTTAAAGGAGTGTTTTTAAATGCAAGACATTCTCGCTGAAAGCTTTTTGCTGTCTTGTTCTGTTCTGTTATTGATGCAGAAACAACAGCCAAGTCTTCGTTGGCCTATTTGCTCAGTGGTGAAGTCATAATCTGTGTTGATATTGAGTTTTAAAGTATGATTTTCTTTATGGTAGTAAAAGACAGCTGTCCATGTGTTTGACATGGCCTAGCACAAGATTTTCAAACACTGGTTTCTGTGGATACATGCTGTAAATTTTGTCATTACTTATTAAACAGTGTTTGAAACTTAATAAATGAAAATTTTACTTCATTTGAACTATTTGAAATTTAATTTTTTTTCATTTAATAACTTAATATATGTCTTTCTGAAAGAATTAAAAATGGAGGTGGGGAATACTGGTCCATACTAACTAACTGCATTATGGAGAAATAACTACTATAGCTGGTCTTTACTTTCTGTATTGCCTCTTTCTTACAAAGGTGAATAAAAGCCTAAATGCCAGAATCACAGCAAGGTACACAAAGAGTAGAAGTAGGACATCCTAAGAAAGGATAGCTTCAGTTAGAGAAAATATTCATGGCTGGTATACCTGTAATTATTAATAATTTTAAATAGCACATTAGTTCAGCTGTGAATGACTGCTTACCATGTTCTAAGTACTCACAGAGCAAAAGAGATGGAAAGGTTATCTTTGAAATCAAGCCATTGATATTTCCAAGGTAATTGGACAAAAAATGGAAGCTCTAGGTTTATCAAAATAATAAGGATTTAAAATGTATTTCCATATGCATTAGAAGAAAATTAGAGATGTGCATACATGGGGGGGGAGGGGAGGGGGGGAGAATATCTGTTCTGTAGCAGCTGTAGCTTTCCCAGAGAATGAAATATGTGGAGGAGGGACAAAAGAAACAGCTGTGAGTTAGATGGACAATTGTATTTACCTTAATGTATAGGTGGCAGCGTGCTAAAATGCAAGCCTGCATTGACACAGTTGCATGGTAATGTTGAATTTCTTCTTTCTTTTTAAGATAATGCTTCCTGACTACATCAGTAAGAAGTATTTCTTAATACTCAGTTTTTGATACATGACCTTGTGTCATCTGCCCTGAGCACAGGCTCATGAATTCCTGTTTGGGTATTTTTAGTGTTAGCTTACTCTGATAGTGAAGAACTTGAGGCACCACATTTTTAAAGTCTTAAAAATCAACTTAGTTATTGCTTCATCTGACAAACTTCTCATGTCCAAATTGTCAACATTGAATGGTTTACTCTTTTCCAAAATGGAAATGTAAATCCGATTCCAAATGCTTCTAACAAGTTTGTGCCCAGCTAATAAGCAATGTAGTATGGCCAGTTGTGGAGAATGATGGTTTTCACATCCTATTGGCATTCTGCAGTGGAGCCCATAGTGGAAGTCTCTGGAGCAATCTTAATTTTACTCACTTGGGAGAGTATTCTTTACCTCCTGTAAGCCTTTTATACCTTCATTGTTATTCTTTCCTGTGTCTCTAGCAAGGGAGGGAGCCCTCACCACAGCACTATGATGAGGGAGCTCCCTGGGAGCTATCCTTTTCTGATGCAGCATGAGGGAAAAATAAGTGTGAACTGTATGGTTATATATGATCATTACACACATGCAGAAGAAAGTGATTGCACTGCTAAATCAGTTTTCTTGGATATTGGAACAACCTTACCCTGGAAACAGTTTGGTTGGTTGTTTTTTAAATTTCTAACTTTTAGTCATGTAATTTAAAATTGTCCTTTAAAGGGAGCATATTTCCAGTTTCAGTCTTTTATAAAACTATTGCATTTAATTTTTGTCTGTATTATACTAAAAGAATAGCCAAATCATGTGGCTACTGTCTAGTTCTTTTACCAATAATTGCTCCAGAGTGGTTTTCTCCCCATCCAGACAAAAAAGGGCTGGTTGCATTTGTGTGCAATGGTATTTTCCAAAATATTTTCTGGAGGATAGGGTTTAAGAGGAGGAAAAGCAAGAAGGTCTTGCAGATCTTTCCCCTGTGTGACTTCCTGACTTGTATCCATGTGACAGTTCACACAATGTGATTTTATTGCTTTAAAATACTAAGTGAGATATCTTTCTATAGAAAACAAACACTGGAACTTAATTTAAAAAAAATAATTAAAGTGCTTTATACTGTCCAATATCTCAGTCCACTGAAAGGCTTTTTTGATGAATTTTTTTGATGAAGATTTAAATATTTTGTTAATTTAATGATCTAATTAAATACAGTATCGATATGACCAAGTGGTGCACTTGTGTGGTGTGACTAAAAGTGCGTTTCTTCCCTTTCAGCTGAACACTATCTCAGTAGCAGTAACTACATGGACTGCATTTCCTCACTGACAGGAAGCAATGGCTGTAACCTCAACAGTTTGTTTAAGGGATCTGATCTGCCAGAGCTGTTCAGCAAGCTTGGTTTGGGCAAATACACAGATGTATTCCAACAGCAAGAGGTTAGTGTGCCTTTGAAAAGACACCTTCGTGTTTGTAGCATGTTTTCTAGCAGTAGTTGTTCTGTCTCAACCAAAGCCACTAAGAAATGTCATTTTGTGGCAAGATTTTCATAAGCTTGATTCTTTCAAAGCTGCATCATACCTCTTTCCATTTCCAGATAGTCAGCCTGGACGTGAATACTATTTTATCCTGCACCTTTGATTTATACTTAACAAAGAATTAAACTAAGATTGGGTTGCTTTGGTTTGGTTGTTTTTTTTAATTCAAGGAAGTTTAAACCTTGGCTTCTACTTGTAAATTAGGATGCTAACTAGAATTTTAATAGCTTTCAGTCAGCTTCATGTATAGGTTATGGAAATCCAGTCTGCATTCAGAAGTAACATCTTGTCTCGGACGATGTTGGGGTCACATATAATCATCCCCTCACCTTTTCCTCTGTGTGCCAGTTGACTTTCTTTGATTCACTCCCAACAGGGAGGGAGACACCATCAGTCATCTGTGTGAGCTTTCCACCTCCACACCAACTAATCTCTACTTAGTCCATGTGGTAGTATTTCATTTCTATAGCATACTGTATAGGTGGATTCAACTTGGTTATCTGCAGATAAGTTTATTCTGGTGACAGATTCAACTGTGTCACAAAATACAGTGAGCCCAACTGCAAGACTTACAGGCTTAGACACAGAGCCTCTGATCTAGTCCTGAAAGCATTGTAGTTGTATGTGGACAGCATAACACTGCTGGAATTGAGTGTACGAGGGAGCAAAACAGATGTCTCTATGGATAGTGTCAGTATCTTGTGGTACAGGAGAACCAGTGGCAAGATTTGGCAGTGATCTGCACCAGGTGCCGGTCTTAGTTTGCACCTGTGTGTGTTCTCCTAGTAGACCACACAAAGTATGTTTTTGCCCAGATTGACATGTCATTAAGAGAACTGTGCATGTGTTCACGAAGGAAAACTGCAAGAGGACCTTCCATTCATGTTGCATGAGTTGCTGTGGTGTGCCCATATTTAGATTCAGATTTGCTTCCCCAAGAGGAAAACTGCACACCGGGAACGCATTCGAGTGTGTACTTAACACTATTACAAGGGTAGACAGGAGACGAACTTGCACCTTCTGTACACTAAGTCACTCATGCATATGCACTCATAGAATCATCCTGAGTCTCCTGAAGTGTATTGCTGCTGTCTCAGCCCAGGGGCAGCTGGATCTGGTGCTTTTCCTGCCAGCATTTCTTGTCTCTTTCTAATCATGCTGCTTAAGCATGAGGGGAATTTTGTTCCTGTGCAGTACTGCACAAAAGTGCTTAGGAGCTGGCTGCACCTGAGCTAATGAACTCTTTTTGGATTGCAAAGCACTGGCAGGTATGGGATGGATGCCAGCATGGGCTTGCGTGCAACCAGTCTGAGAATGGCAAGGTCAGTCCTCAATCTGCACAAATAAATCCAGCTGGACCTCAATTCTGTGTACAGTTCCTCAGGTTTATCTCCTCTGTACCCCCCTGCATCTTCCATAATACCCATGTTATCCAGTCATTAATCCTTTCCTAGTATTTTATCTGCTTTCCTAAAAAGGAAAGGTGGCTGTGTTGTTTTCTGACACTAGAGATGGCTTTTGTTTGACAGGTGGGGTTTTGTGTTGGTTTTTCTTATCTCACGAGTTTCTGCTTGATGATGAGATGAGCCAAGTAGTTCAGACAGAGTGAAACTAAACAATTTTCCACTGTGTTTCTCTGATTTGCATTGGGAACAAAAAAACCCATAAAAATACATGGCTGTGTATACTTTAGAATACTATGAAATACTCAAGTGCTTTAACTCAAATGTCTTACTAGTAACTAGGATCATCCTCTGCTAACCTACTATAGTCTGAAGCACCTACCATAACTGCAGACATGCATACTTGGCTATTTGCAGGCCCATTGTAGCTACTGTGGTAAGTACACAATCTCAAGAGACACAAAGAAATGAGATTGATTCTGTGCTTTTCTAAAACTTCTTGCCTTTTTAGTTTATCTGCCAGGAATGCAGAGTATCAAATTAAGCAAAAAAGAATGATTGCTGTTAACATGTAAAAAATAGTTTGGCAGAGTAACTGTAAAATGCAGTAGGAAAAAAAAAAGTGAAGCTGTTCTGAACCACATTTATGACCTAATACTTTTGGGGAGAGACTTGTTTTGCATAATTTTCCTATTTCTTTTTGCCATAGATTGATCTGCAGACATTCCTGACTCTTACTGATCAAGATTTGAAAGAGTTAGGAATTACCACTTTTGGTGCCAGAAGAAAAATGTTGCTTGCCATTTCAGGTAAATAGCAGAGATTATCAGTTGTTGATTTTAAGTATTGTTTGTGTTCTACTCACTTGAATTGTCTGTTTAGAGTTGACAAAGGATCTTGAAAAAAAATGAAAAGTAAGAATCTAGTCCACAGAGGTCAGCCCCTCACCAGCAGGCATGTAAAACCAGGCTTTGTAAAGCTTTCACATCACTGAATAAGATTTCAATTGCGTAGTTCTGTGTCCCCTTCTAAAGGTGGAGCTTGGTAGAAAGTTAATTTCGCAGCAGATAGTGAACTTCGGGTTATGCCTCAAAGCTCTGAGTCCTAGAAGCTCTGGGATTACAGGCTCTGCAAAGCCTTAATGGCACTACACACCAGTTGGAACTGGCCTTTCAAGACTTTTGTTCTGTCCTCAATTTTATTGATTAGCAAAGCAATAATCCTAGTGGGAAAAACTGACTGGTTTGGGGGAAGGCTTTGGTTTTGGTTGGGGTTTTGTGCTTGGGGCTGGGGTGTTTTTTGCTTTGTTTGTTTGGGTTTTGAGTTTGGGTTTGGTTGGTTTGGTTGGTTTTTATCCTCAAAGCCAATTATTTCTGCAAAATGTGTATATTTGAAATGAGACCTGTAACTCTTATTTGGAATTTTTCCAACCCATTTTAATTAAAAGATTGTCTTGTACCCTAGCTGTGGAAAGATGAAGGTCAAATATACTTTCTTACAATGTGTTGTAGTACATAAAGCCTAAATAGAGGTTTTTTTTTAGTTATAATAAATAGTATGAGATTTTTTATTACAGAGGAGTGCTCTGTCATAATCTAGCAATGCATATGTATCAGAGGAAGAGGCTTTTTCATTGTGCTTCACTGTAACACTGTATCATTTTTCTTCCAATTGCATCCCTCCTACTTTTAATGAATTTTAAATGGTAGCATAAAGAGGGTAAAAATGCAATGTACTTAGTTAAGTAGCAGTCATGAAAATCGATGTAATCTTTCAGTGATTTGTATCAATCACAGAGTTTGTTTACAAAAATAGAAAAGTAGGGAAAGGGAAATGCATTTTGGATGAGCAATTGTTAATACAAGGTTAGGGTGCATGTTTGAAGGAGAGGTGAGCCTATGTTTGTTGGGTTTTTTTTCTAAAGGTCCTTACTAAACCTTTGCTTCAGTGTTATGTTTAAAATAAAGAATTGTGCATTAAGAAATGATAAAGGTGCTTATAAGCATTTTCTGTCACCTCAGTTTGCAATTCATGGTTGTGCTCCAGCCTGACATTCTGTGTGCATGTACCTTCAAGAGAATTGCAGCCTTTGAGTGTTAGAAACTTTTTAAAGAGATAGTTGACCTAAGTCAATATTGCAAAATATGATGTACTCCACACTGTATCAGTGCCAAACAACAATTGCACCAAATAGATGTCTGCGCCCCAAGCAGCCTCTATGAGTCTTAACCTGTCGCTCTTTCTATCCTGTTGTACTGTTAAATTCAACAAATTCATCCCAGACATTTTCAGTTCACACTGTTCTGTTTAAAATATTTTGTTTAAATATAATTCTTGCTGTTGGTTTAGATCAAAGCGTTAAAGGTAATTTCTGATGAGAGATTTTATTTTTTGTGTGTGTGTGTGTGTGACCTTTACAGAACTGAATAAAAGCCGGAGAAAGCTCTTTGACCCATCAAACATACGTGCCTCGTTCCTGGAAGGGGGAGCTAGCGGAAGGCTGCCGCGCCAGTACCACTCGGACATTGCCAGCGTCAGCGGTCGCTGGTAGCGGCACGCTGCGGCTCAGAGTCGGCTGTGAAGATGGACATGGCAATCCTGTGGACAGCCTTCACTGCTCACCACTCTGCACTTTGGGAGTTTGGGTGTCAAGGACCAAAGCGTTTTGTCTGCACAATACCGTGCCAAAAAAAAAAAAAAAAAAAAACCAAACCAAAAAAAACCACCACAATTTTGTCTGTCGTCTTTCCAAACACCGAATGTGGGTTACATTTTACTTGTGTAGATTGGACAGAATTTGCAATAACAAAAATATAGGGCTCTTTGTTTAGTATTTTATTACCTATAACTATAATGTATGCACTGAATTTTTACTTTATTGAATGAAGGAAGAATGAAGAGCTGGGCTGCCAGAGAGCATAGATTTTGGTTTTATCAAGATGGATTTTTCTGGTACTGCTTAAAATAATTATTGAGGTCTTTCTGCACTTTACATGTTCTGATTTCTTGTCCTGTGGAAACTTACTTTTCTCTTTCATTTCCATATAAATTTTTTGTATTGGCACTAATCAAATTTTTTCAGGTGTTCCTGCATTAAGTCACATCTCACTATAATGGTACTAGAAACTGGTTCTTATGCAGATTTTTCTGTCTCCCCAGTAGTTATGGGAAGTTACTGTTCCAAAATCAAGCCACTTGGTAGTGGACCGGTCCTATTACACTCTTTTGAAGCAGTCTAATGCTGCTTGCAATACTCACTCGCTGTAACGGATGCAGTGAAAGACCAAAATGGATCTTGCAATATTAACCATGTGCAGTCATCGTATTTATCTGCTGCCTGTTATGCTAAAGCTGTTTTTAATGGTTGTCTCAAAGCAAAGGGCTATTTTTTAGTACCCTGCCACTAAAGGACACTTATTTATATCAGACTTTTATTTTTAGATTCAATACACCTACAATGTGTAACAGATTAACCTGATCTACTCCAGCTTTATGATAGAGAATGAAAGGCATTCATCAAACTAGAACTCTGGGCTGTCAGTTTGATTAAACAGACAACTAATCTAATTTGACAAGACAGAACTGTTGCCATTTATTAAATGACGCATATTACTTACCTGACTATGCATGCAGCAATTAAGTGACCTACATAAAATAGGTGTAATAGCATCTGTTTTGTTCAATCTAGATTTGTAATTGTCAGCTGCAGAAGTGTTTAAAACTCTGGAGATGAACTATTTCTGAAACAAGTTAAGTTCAACAGAAAGAGTCCATGTTAAAAGTGGCTAGAGCTAACTATGGCATTCTTATACTGTGAAAGTTCAAATAACTTGGCAATATTATTCCTCTCTCTTTAATATAGATGTCTTGTTATGGGTTTATGAAGCATTCTAATATAATGAAGGAATTCATAAAGTGCCTCTTTCTGCAATGCAGTATGAAGTTTCCAAGCATTAATTTGTTGAAAAGCATTCCCATGAGAAATATTGTGAATTACCTCTACTGTAATGTATTATTTATGTTCAGTGTATAAGCCTTTTGAAATGGACATAAACCACTGTCAAGTGCTCTTAACAGAAGGCATTAGAATAACATTTACAGTAGTGGGGTTTTATGCAAAAATGGGTGAGAAATAGTTTTGACACTTTCCAGGGATAATTAATCCTTTCTTTAAAGGTGAGAATACAAAATGATATATAGAGAAATTTGCACACACAAAGGGAATTTAAAGGAACTATTACTTGAGGGCATAGACGATCAAGCAATAATATAAAGTCTTGCATCAGTTAGCAAATAACTGCTCAGCCCTCATTTTGGCCACATCTACTTAATGGTGTATAGCTGGGTGACTTCCCCTCTAGACTAAGCAGCAGTTACCTTCCTCTGGCTTGAAAATTGTACTACAGATTTGAATGGAGAAAGCCGCATCTTGTGCACACGCAGTCGTTCACATCAAAACTATTGTGCTGAAATGCCAAAAGTCAGCATCCACATATCTGTGAGATATTGTGTCTATCTGTGTTACACGGGCAAGAGCAACTGCATGGAAACTCTCCTTGAAGCCACGACTTCTGATACTAAAACACTTGTGCTTACTTGTGAGTACATATGTCGTTCCATTCACATGGAGTACTTATGTGCTTACAGAGAAGTTCTTACTGAAATGTTTGCATTTGCAAATCGAACTGTACTCGGTCATGTTTACTTCATTACAAATATTTTATAAAATTAATATTTAGCAACACGCTGTGTAAAACTTTCTGCAGCCCTTTCTTGATTATCTTGCCTAAACTTAAAAGCATCAACAAACCTTTACACACCTAGATTTTTAAGTCTTTCATAAGTACCTACTATGTTTCTAGAGGGTACTATACTTAAAAATAGATTTTATTACAGTATTAAGTTGATGTGGTCTTTTGCTGAGCAGTGCTTATATCATCTACACCAAAGTGAAGAATTTCTCATTAACAGCATTATTTTTCCATAGGGCTTCACACAAAGGAACACACTGGAAGAAAAAAAAATTTCTCACTTATTTTGATTCCACAAAGGGAATATGACAGTACAGTGTAACGTATTGTTAGTGTTATGTTATACACAAATATTTGACTTGATACATAAAAATGTTAGTTTTAAATCTGTGCCTTAATAGTGACCAGTTATCTGTAAATACAGAGCAGATACAGATTGTATTTTTGTGGGTTGTGTCCTTTTAGTGTTTGGGGTTTTTTTAAATAAAAGATGAAATTAAACATTAAAAATGGGAATTCTCAAATCTAATCAGTGTTGCATAAAATAAATTTATATAACTCCCTTGTATTCTGATTGATTAGTGAAGTATTTTCATATAGACTCAGTTCTAGGGATACTTGCTTGTTAATAAAATGCCAAAAGCAGTATTTGACGTAATTGCAACATGTTTCTTTCACATGCTAATGCTCCGTGTGTTTTACTGTTCTTTTTATATCGCATACAGTGTGTTTGGCTTTTAAATGAGAATGGTTTTTTGAGATACCTCTTCTTAAAAATTGATATGAAAGAGGTTGAATTATCTCAGACTCAATTCATACAAGGTTTTAATGGTTTGCTTCCGCTGAACCACCCTGTGGTTTCAGTCAGAGTGGTAAAGAGGGTGTGGGAAGGAGGAGGAACGGTGATGGAGCATCAGAGCTAGATGGCCTTTCTCCTGGTAGTGCGAGCAGGATTCCCAGCAGCTGCTCTGGCACAGCATGACCAGGATTACTCCCTGAACAAAGAGGCTTTACTGTCCAGGTGATCATCACTGCTGTCTGCTACCAGTCAGAAGAGCAAAGCTGGTGATTTCCAGTCTGAAGAGAAAGATACCTACTAAGAAATCTTGTCAATACATAAGAGAAAATGGATTCCTCAAGCTGTGTAAAGGTTTAAAGTGAGACATCTGTCCTTACTGATTGACCCTGTTCCAATCAAGTGCTTTGTGGAGAAGACCTATATTTCCAAATCTCTGGAAAACATGGTTGCAAGAGGTATATGAGTGCTGTTGCAGGCTGGTGAGGAAAGGTGTGGCAAGCAAGGATATTCAGAAACTTGTGCTTGTATGGTGAAGTAAGCTAAAAAGCATTTGATGTCTGGTCTGGACACTGCTGGAGCTACCTTTTGTCCTTGAAGAAGCATCTTCCTTTGTTTCACAGACATCTGAGCAAATTAAGCTTTTATTTGGAGTGGCTGCAAAGTTCCTGGGGATTGGAGAAGATGGAAAAACAAATACAATTCTAGAAAACTGTGCAATATGCACGATTGGAGTCTACAATACTTTTGATAGCCTCTCTGAAAGTGGGGAATTGTAAGGACATAAAGGCAGCTAAGGAAGGTATTTACAGAATGCTTGGAATGGTTAAAAGATAAATAAGCTCTTCTTTTGAATTAGGCGTAGCTGTGACTGAGGAATATGTTGTAATCTGAAAAGCACAAAATAACCTTGTGCTTTTGGTATAAAATTCCTTTCTTTTGAGTTCAGATACTATCTGGTGCATTTCCATATTTGAAAACTAAATCCAGAAATTACAAGAGGCTTTTTGCAGGTTATGGTGTGTTGATATTGTTATTAAGAAAAAGTTGGGGTTTGTTTCCTGTGCTACAGACATACAGAAGCAAATTTTATAAATTGAAATAAAGTAGAACAGTCCCATTTGCCAGTTCTGAATACTGACACAGCTATTAGGAGGAACTAATGGTTCCTTAAGATCATTTTCTGCCTTTTACTTTGAAAAAAGTATACCGTTAAAGAACAGATTCAACTGTTAACAAACTAATTACTGTAGTAAGGTTTAATAGCAGAGTAACATAAGGAAAAGGAAAAAACAAAACCAACTCAACTTCTCCTCAAAAAGCAAGCTTTCAGCCTTGAAGGAAAAAAGATGCTGCAAACTCCTGAGTTCTTTGGTTTTTAAGTAGTCCAGAAAATACTTTCTGAAATTTTTGGAATTACATGTAAGTATATTTAAAATGTACTGCTTTGGTTTTGCCACTACTCCTTGTAATTACAGCTCAAGATATTCTAAGTAGCAGTCTACTAAATACTTCTGACATTGAGTTGAATCTGAGTAAATATGAATTATGTTGGGAAGTGAAGGTACATGGTTATGAAGATGCAGAATCTTATGCACTAGTCAAAGCATCATCTAGTGTCAAGCTGCTCCTCTCTTCTAAGGAGTTTAGAGCAATACTTGCTCCACTGAGAAATGCAGAACAATTCCAGATCTTTGACAAAAATATGAAGAAAGTTGAATACATTGTAATGGAAATTGCCTATCTTGTGCCAGAACTGTGTTGCAACTTGATGATAGCTAACAGATGGAAAAAGCACAACAGATTATGAGAAAAAGAACCAATTATATAATGAAGTAAAATTTGTTACTTCTAACAATGGTTGATGAGTGCTTGAAGGAATAATGTTGCCACTACTGTAATAACATGTGAATTGATATGGATGTTACGTTTGCTATGATAAAAATGACAGTTTGTCATCTATTAAGGACAGAAGATTTGAAGAGGCTTGCAATGCACATGACACTAGGTTGTGGTACCCCAAATTAAAACCATCTGTGGAAAATGCAATCTCATGCTGTATAGGAACCATATAGAAATGCAAAAGATGTCAGATTTTTTCAGGAAAGATTACAGAAGAAACCTTTGGTAGGCAGTAAATCTTGTTGTGTTACACGTGAATGTACAAAGGGAAAAGGAAGCGAGAACCTAATAATTTTGAAGTACAGGAAAAACTAAAGTTCAGTTACAGCAAAATAGTCACAAACTTTTCCTCTAGCAGGAGACTCTACCACAGAACAGTTTTTGGTTTCTCAAGAGCGAGCCTCTGCTTTCATGGCTCAGTGTGAAGTTGCCTTTGCAGGGTACTAAAAAGATCCTTACTCTGAATCACATAAGGGAAGGGACCTTGAAAGATCACCTAGTCCAAACCCCCTGCTGCAGCAGGTCCCTTATGAACGCGTCCAGGGGCGTTTTAAACATCTCCAGAGGAGACTCCACCAGCCCTCTGTGCAGCCTGTTCCGGGCTCTGTCACCCTCACAGTGGAAAAAGTTTTTCCTTATGTTTCTACGGGACCTCTGATGCTCCAGCTTGCACCCTTTGCCCCTTGTCCTATCATTGGACATAACAGAGCAGAGCCTGGCTCCATCCTCAAGACACTCGCCCTTTATGTATTGGTAAACATTCATGATGTCACCCCTCAGTCTCCTCCAGGGTAAAGAGCCCCAGCTCCCTCAGCCTTTCCTCATAAGGGAGATATTCCACTCCATCATCTCTGTGGCTCTGTGCTGGACTCTTTCAAGCAGTTCCCTGTCCTCCTTGAACTGAGGAGTCCAGAACTGAATACAATATTCCAGATATCAAAATAGCTGGAATCTAGAGGTGGATGCTTAGCAATGACAGTTCAGTGCTAAAAATGCTGATTCTTCTGCTACTGAAAGATACTGAAAGTCCAGCATCCAGAAATCAGTACAAACAAAGCCAACATTGTGAGTGAGCTAAATTGCTGACACATTTGAATCTTGCTTGGAAACTGGATGGGATATAACTATGTAGATATTTTTGTGCAGCTATATTAAAATTATCTTTGTCTTAGCGTTGTTTCTCCTTTCACCAATTGGTGCCAATAGCCAACACGGTGGAATGCTGAAGGCATCTGTCACATAACAAGGCTCCTCCTGAGCATGCCTCCAGCACTGGTTTATCTTCCATCTTTACAGAAAGTGGTTGCAGATGCTCCACTGTTGACTTGGTGCTTTGGTTCCATTATACTTTTGGACTTCAAATGCCAGAAAGAGATAATTTTTAGGTTTTGCACGCAATTTCATTAGGTTTTTGCTTGCACAAGCACAACTTCTTTTCCTAGGAGTCATTAATGTGGAGACTATCCAGAACTGTTGGTGTGGATAAGAGCTTTGAAAGATTTTTTTGGAAGGGATTTAAAAAGTCATGACTGAAGACTGGAAATAACACTTCTGGCACTGCTGCCTTCCTTGGCTGGTGGTAGTGTCTGCTCACTTCCTGATCTTGGCTCTCCTGCACTTGGCTATATATTCTGCTCTTTTCTGGTGAGCAGTCAGGTTTCAAACAAATGCTGTTGAGTAGTTTTGAAGCATTTTAAATTTGCAGACTGGTGTTTCCTTTGCTTTTTGTGCTGGACTTAACTACGGCAGTAAATGTACAGATGCTAGTGGTCATCACTGGCCAGTGTAGGAAAGAAATGTTTAAGAACAACATAAACAGTACATTGGCATTGCAAGCCAGTTTAGGTGAGGGCATAATTTCTTCAGGTGGGCAGCAGTTCATGAAGAATAAGTAAAGGTGACATTAATTTACTCGGGTTTTTGGGTTGTTTTTTTTAAACACTCATAGAAGGGAGCATCTGTCCTTTTGCATGATGTTCTTATTACAGTTTTAAAATGGTCATGCAAAGTGATTCTACAGAGCACTTCCTGTAAACAACAATAAATACATATTCATAGACAGAAGAATTCTTTAATGTCCACCCCCTTTCTCTTTTAACACTAATTATTGGAGTACAGCAGCACGTTTCTTCCTTGCTTCCCATCTGTCTGTCGTGTTTCTGCTGAGGCTAATGCATCCTCCTTCTTCAGTTGCATATTGATAATGTGGTTCTTCTCTGCCCTGGGGCTGCTGCAGAGACAAGATAATGATCACTGAGGATCTAGTTCCTACAGCATCATCTCACTGTGCAAAAATGTTGGGAGATAGGAGAGAATTTCTGGACGGAACAGATGTGTTGGTTTGAAATACAGTAGTTCCTAGGTCTGTCTCTGCTTAATGTGATGAATTTTTAAGCTTCAAGATGTTTTACATCCGGTTCTGTTTGTCAAAACCCTTTCAAGAGTTCCTTTTTTTTTGAGTTTATAGCATCCATGATTAAATCAAACACTGTATGAAGATGTGTTATCTTTTCAAGACTATAATAGAAATTGAATAGTGGAGAGGCTTTGTATCCTTGGTCTATTTTGAGTGTAAGGGAAATTTTATAGAATTTTGGAATTTGTGTGTATATATAAAAACCCAGAGTGTTATGACAAAAAATTCACTGAGACTCTGTCCCTTCCACCTCCCTTCCTAAAACTACGTAAGTCAGTGTTTCATCTTAAGGTATTTTTTAGCTAATTGAGATTTTTCCAAGCTCACAAAATTTGGCAGGAGACAAATCAAGTTCTTTATGGTTACTCTAGGCAGATCATTTTCTGATAAGCATTCTGGGGTGCTATTCAATATGGGAGGTATGCAGAAATGTCAGAAAGATGCTGAAAGCTTTCTTGCTTGACCTGTAACTCTTTACCAGGTCAGCCTTTCCTCTTCCTCGAATCCAGTGAAATTGTTTTGTGTTTAAGTACAGAAAAGAACACCCTGGTAGAGCAATACCTCCTCTGTGCGTGCAGTGATCTTGTCTGTGTTTTTTGAAAACAAGTTCTACAGACTTCTAGGCCTGGTAATATGTTGTGAGCAATGTCTAGCTGCTACATCTTCACCTACTCAAAGATGAGAAACTTGTGCTGCATGACGAACAGGCTCTGAATTTGCATACCCAAGAGAACAAATTTATGCCCATGCTTCATGGTGAAGGGTGAAAAGGCAGAACTGCAAGATAGTATCATTTTCTGGTCTTCCTTTTCCCATAAAAGATGTCTCCTGATAAGCTGCTTCTGTGAAAGCAGAGTTCTTTCAGTTCCTCTTCAATGAAGCAGACTGCCCCCCTCTTAGGTCAAAACAGCGTTTGTCAAAACAAATGTTACAGTTTATCTCCTGCTGGCTACTCAAGTTGGCATGCAAGTGTGTTCTACCCCTGGGGACCCATACATGAAAACAGTAGTGGCAAGTGCTTGCTTAATGATTTATTTTCCTTTTGCCATGTTCACAACTTTTACTGTGTAACATGCTAATGAAGAACCCTTCTGGCATAATTGCATTATTTGCAAGGTACAATACTGACATGTTCTAAAGCAAATGGGGAGCTGGGTGGTCAAAGATTACCATGAATGGCTATTAGGGAAACTGTATTAAATTTTCCATATTTGACTTCGGGAAGAGTTCTGCAACAGCTCTTGAAGGAACAGAAAATATTGCAAACCTTTGCTTTGCCATTGCTTGTTAGCCGGAGTGGTAATGATTAGAGATGAAAAACAGCCATGTGGTGTACTGTGCATTTTCAAGAGCTTTTTCTCATGCGAAAATGAGCAAAGGGTGCATATGCTGGGGAGTATGATGCACCTTTTAAGAAACATTACCAAATCCCTGTTCAAAAGAGAGAGAGGTGTTATTTCATGAATGTTTTAATATCTCATATTTGAATACCGAGACTACTGTTGATAAATGTAGGTTCACACCTCTACTGAGAAAGTTTGAAAGCTTTCAATTAAGAATAAGAACACCATCCCCCACCCTTTTCATTTTCAATTATTTGCCAATCTTTAGCAGGTGTCTGAATGGCCAGTTTCTCTTCTAAGCAAAAAGTCTAACCTTACTGAAAATCTAGATAAAGTCAGAGCCCATTTCCAGACACTTCTTAACATTTGTCATGTAAATTAAATGAAATCATACCTCACATTTTTACAAGGATACTTAGGTTGCACTCAAGTTATGGTTCAATTTTTGTCTACGTGAGTTAGCTAGGTGGAGTGCCATGTATATTTTGGTGATTATTTTTCGACCCATTCTTCATCCTTTCTGTGCACTGTCATTTAGTTCTTAAGCATCCCTCCTGAAATGGCAGTACCATACACGGTGTGGTGGTTTGACCTTGGCTGGATGCCAGGTGCCCATGAAGCCACTACTCCCAACACACTCCTCCTTTCATCTCAATCAGGGAGAAGAAAATAAGATGAAACTCATAGATAGGTTAAGACAAAGGCAGTTTAATGAAAAGCAAAACAAGGCTGCGTGCATGTAAGCAAAAGAAAACAAGATCAGCAGGCGCTGTCTGGCCCCTTTTTGGGAAGCAGGGCTCCCAATGTGTACCAGTTGCTCCAGGGGACAAGCAGATACACAGATGCACACACACACCCCTTTTTCTAACTTTTATAGTTCAGCTGACATCATAGGGTATGGAATATCCCTTTGGTCACTTTGGGTCAGCTGTCCCAGTCACGTCCCCTCCCATGATCTTGTCCACCCAGTCCCACTATGGGGGTGATGTTGGAAAAACAGTCTTGGTACTGTATGAGCCCTGCTCCGCAGTAGCCACAACATGGGCATGTTCCCAACAACTTCCTAGCTCTCAGCAGAAAGCACAGCACTGTGAAGGCTGCTATGGGGAAAATTAACTCCCTCTTAGTCAGACTCAACACACATGGACACATTATTACCAGAGCAGCATGGGCAGTACCTAAGACAGGGGCAATACTCTAGTTTGACAGTGGCACAGGGACGTGTGATTGTAGACCTGGTGAGCTCCACTCCAGCCCTCAAATATTCTGAACATTGCACATGGCTTAAAACTGGTATATAGGCTCTTGTTGGGTTTTTCCCCCACTGTTATTTCAAATCTGAAAGCTTCTAATAATTTGCAGTATAGGTGGGTGCCACCACCACTGTGTGCCAGTTCTGTCCTGCCTGCTGCCCTGCTATGCTGGGGGCACTGGTGCAGGGGCCAGCTGCTCTGACAGCACCTGGGGAGTCAGCAGTGAGGGCTCAATGAGGATCAGTGCTCCAGACCACCGGCCTGTGCTGGCAGAAGTGAAAACAGCAACTCTTTTTTCAGAAGATGTTCAGCCAGCTCTGAGTCGAGCTTTGCAGTTTACTTGGTTAGGAACTGGAGGAGCTCTCCCTCCAGCATCACTGGGGAGCTCCTGGCTGGCTAATTTACTTCTCCTCTCACCCCTTGCCCTCTTCAGCACTTCCAAATAATCTGTCTGGGTCCCAGTCCCAAACTGGGTATCTCACTGGACACTGCTATATATGGATTTTGTTACTTTAATTGGTACAGATTGGCCAAGATGCATCCAGAGACTCTGTGGCAGGTCAACTGTGGTCATATGTCAGGCACACCCCCCTAGATGCTTTCTCACTCCCTCCTCGCAGCAGAATAGGGTGGGAAATAAGGTGAAAAGGCTCATTGGTGGAGATAAGGACAGGGACATCCCTTTCTGATCACTGTCACAGGTGAAACGGACTCAATTTGGGGAACGTTAATTTCATTTGTTGACAATTAAAATAGGTTTGAAGGATGAGAAGCAAAAGAAAATTGACCCCACCATCACCACCCCTTTTCGCATCTGTCTACCTCCTTCATTCCTGCCTCTCCCTGCTCTGAGTGGCATTTTCCTGCCTCTCACACCTGGGGCACCAGCTGAGGGGCTCAGAGGGGCTGCCAGCACCTGCTGGAATCGGCTTTGTCCCACCCGAGGCAGATCTGGCATCTCTTCAGAGACTCCTCAGGCCTGCTGCTGCCCCAGGGCACGGGTACCACAAATCTGGGGTGCTGCCCCATATCTGTCCTTGGCCTGTCCAAGCTCCCTCTGCCCAGGGTGGATCTGGGAGCAGCCCTGGCGAGCTCTGCCATGGAAGGTGCTGCCACTGACCACAGTGTCATCTTCAAGAAGAGCGACAGCCCCTGCAGGTCAGGGAGCTAAGGCCGGTTATGCCGGTTTAACACACAAAGGTAGGGCTGTCCCAGCTGTGGGGAGCTGTGGTGCAGTGATAGGTGCACCTGGAGGCCTTACTGGTGAGCCAGCCCAGGTCCAGGTGGGGGCCAGTGCTGGTGAGGACCTGCTCCCAGAGCCCGCCCTTCCCTCCCTAGCTGCTGCCCAGATTGAGGCAGGCTGGGGCTTCTCAGCACTGTGGGTTGGAGTTACAAGCAATGCGTGAAGCAGCTGCTGCTGTTGTTTCCACAAGTTCCTGCCCGAGTTACCCTGGAATGAGGAACACTTGCTCCGATGAGCTAAGGGAGGTGAGGCAGGACAGGAGGAGCAGTGCACCAGGAGGTCCCACAAAGGTAAATCCTCTCTTAAACTCCTGTAGAAGAAAACAAGTTGATTGCAAAGCTGCCTGTGGCACAGCTGAGACCAGGCAGCGTGTTCCCTCTCTGCTGTCTGTTGTGTGCATGCTGTGATGTCTTACAGCAGGGGCTTCGGTCTGCTGTCCCTGTAGGTGGTATGCTGTCTGCATGCTGTTCGAAAAGCCATTTGTGTCTTTTCGTGTGGCTGAGCATTAATACCTTTATTTGGACTGCAGAAGGACTGTAGAGAGGATGCTTTAGCCTTCAAATGGTTTTTTTTTGTCCTTGTTTTAAATTGTTTTATTGTAGCCAGGTATATTTTGAATTTCTTATTTAGGGTGTGGCTTGTCAGATGCAGGTGTAAATATATTAAATACATCAGTAACACCCTGAGAAGGGTCCCCTCCAGCCCTGCATGCTCAGTCTCCAGATCTGGGCATTGCCTGGGCAGAGATGGTATGTCTCTGTGTATGATACTGTGTGGTTTTCAATTACATTCCAGTGCAGTAAGTTGTGTGATGAATTTAGGGCTTTGGCTTGCGTAAAGAATCCCGTGTTATTCACATAGGTAAAAAGCCATCCAAATCACACTTCAAAAAAAAGTTTTTATAAGAAATAGATTTGGAGGAGACTGTTGAATTTATTTAATAGCCATATAAATTTGACCTTGCATCTTTATTCCTTAATCAGTGTTGATTTGTTATGCCTGTGTGAATACAAGAACAATCCCAAAGCAGTCACAATTCGAATTAACTATACTTTCAAACATCTGATAAAGGGATTGCCTTCCCTTTAGAGTCACTGATATTTTTGTGAGGCAACAGCAGATGGCAAAAATTTCCAGCAACAGGCTGTGTGCCATCTAAGCAGAGCTTTCCCAACACCCCTGCTGGGACAGCAGATGGAGCGATTGACAAGTAGGGAGAGAGCTGCTTTTGTAGCATGCAGGGCTTCAAAAGATGGGTTTTACCGGGTGAGCCGGAGTTGACAGAGCTGAGTATGCTGCAGCATCCAGGCTTGAGGGAAGAGTAGCAAATGCTAAGGAAGGGAATGCCAAAGGCACTGCAAAAATGTAGGAAAACTCCTAATGGCGTTCTGAGGTTTTCCTTGCTTTTGACCTTTTATAACTTTTTCCAAGGCAAAATATCACACTTGTGGCTTCCCATCAAGCTGTGTGCTTGTGTGCACACAGGCACAAAGAAAGGCAGTTCACCATTCTCTAAACCTCTACAAAACATTTGGGAACTTTGAAACTCTTCCTGTTGTTTCTGGGACAAATTGAACTGAAATATCTAAGCGTATCGTTCAGATAATTGCTGTCGTCTGCTCTTGCTTTCAGAAGTGTTTCAAGTAATGTCTAATTGTGCTAGAAAATGAACCCGCTTTTCTTCTGTCCCAACTTTGCTTTTTCAGAGCTGGTAGAAAATGAGTTTTATGAAAGCTGCTAGGTTAGTTCTTAATTTACATCATGCATTATTTAGTCTATTAAGTTTTCTTGCAACCTATTTTCACTCAACCTGCTCAAAATTGTAAAACTCTACCACCTCTGTATAAGCAATCTCTGTAGAACTGAAATTTGGAACTGTATTTTCAGTGGGCAGACTAATATGTGAAAATCTTCACTTTTTGGGCTTGCGTTGACTAAGTTGCAGTTATTTAGGGGCTTTAAAGTGATTCCTGATCTAGTTGAAGATAGTTTGTACTTGTTGCAGTGGGTTTGGATCTTTAAATGTCCCTTTTAATCCAAACCATTCAATGATATCCTTAACAACCGAGAAGCACAAATTAAAAGACTCCCAAAAAATTAGCTAGAAAATGGATGATTTTTAAAGAGTTGTTGATTGATTGTATTGCTGAATAACGTGTAAGTTTAAAGAGGGAACAATTTACAGCATTTTCTTCTCTGCTTCTCAGGCACTGTTTTCAGCTTGTGGAAATAAAGTGTCTCTTCAGGTAGCTATGGGGCTGGCAAGTTGAACATGCCTGAATCTCTTAGTGCACCTGTGGAGCAATGTGCTGGGACTTCACAGTTGCTCTGGTATGGTGCAGTGAGAAGTGCACATCCACTCTGCTGTTAGACTGGTATGTAAGAGGCTAATGAGTTCCTGGTGTCAAAAGAGGAGCACAAGGACAGTTGCAGCTCAGATTTAGGTCAGAAGTAGTAAAAGAAACCTTCCTGTGAATGTCCCTGATTAATCACTACAATGAAAGATGTGTTTCTTTGCATGTAAAGCTACAGTAAGTTAAAATTGCCCTCAGTGGGTTGTTAGCACAATAAACAGATCTAGCTGAAGCTTTGTCTGAGGACAGTGACCTGTGAATCGTATTTTAGAATCTGCTGCTGAGCTTTGAGGTGCCCAGAGGCACCGTCTGGACTCGTCAGGAATTGTGGAGCAGCTGTATTTCATAAGAGTCTGGAAATTCGCCAGGTACAAACCTTGCAAAACAATGGTGTTCTGTCTGAAATGGTGAACGTTAGGTCAATAGAGCTACACACACTAAAGAATTTCAAACGCACTTTTACAAGATTACATAAAAACATCACTTGCTTCCACGCCTTATAACTAGCAAAGTCTGAGGAACATTACCTAGTGCTCATTAAAATTTCTTCCATCCTCTGAATCCTGTAGCCAACGTTAGGGATGTATTAGGGTTATTACTATCTATTACTATTTTTAACCAAAGACGAGAAAACACTCTCAAAGTTTTTGTAGTTTAGACATTTCAGTAATAAATAATTTTGTGTTTTATATGGTTTGTGGAATTGCAGTAACTTCTGCTTCATTTTTTTCATTTGAGCACATATGTAACTTCGGGAAGGCAGGTAGAAGACTAGATTTGAGGTTAGGGAGCCAATGACTAAACTTTTGTTTCTGTGAATGTTGTATTTTAAATAATTAGCTTTAAGAAAGCTGATTTTTGAGAAGTCACAGGGAGTCGGTGATGATGGTGTTCTTCTGAGTATTTTATCCCTACTCCCCAGTGGCTACTATTGAATCAAATGTTGTACTGGAAATGGGAGATTTGGTGCATCTCTTGTTGTTTGCACAAAAGCTTAAGGTGCATGAAGTGTTTTGGCAAAAGCCGATTGCGGGAGTTAAGATGTGAGTGTGTGTGTGGTTTTTTGTTTGTTTTTTAAACCATAGAAAAGTATTTTTTGCATGCATCTGTGAAAGTAGGACTTTAATGCAGGTTTCTACAATATGCTACTTCTTGAGTTGTCTTAAATTGGAAGATTAGCTGATCGTTCATATGTAGAGACTCTGAAGTTGCAGAGAAGATGATCTTCCTGGTAATAAATGAGAAACACATTTGTGCTGCCCAAGAAATGGAAGGAGAAAAAGTAAAACTTCTATGACTGCAGTGTGCTGCACAAATACTTCAGTTGTATGTACTTAAAAAAGCAACTTTGTAAAGAAAGCCCTGCTTGGCTTTAGCAGACAATGGCATACCTGGGAATGGCTGCACTGGGGCAAGTCTAGGTCCCTCTGGTCCAGGACTGTGCTGCCAAGACCCATGAATTATCCCCTAGGATTTCCTCTTGGGCTCCAGCAGATTACTCAGAGGTTTCCACACAATGGGATCAGCTTTTGATAGTTATGTTGAGAACATGGGAAAAAAAGATCCACCATTTAGTTTTCTAAATGTCTGTTTTTTCTAAGTGCATGTGAGGATAATGCAGCCTGGGTGCCCATCTGGGGCAGCCTGACCCTTGCTGGGGTGTTGATCCCTCTCTGACTGCTTTGCAGGTATGGGCATATTTTCATTCCTGCCACAACCTTCAACCAGCTTTTTCAAACTCATGACTTCTTGGGGGGGTTGGGTTTTTTGGTTTAGCTTGGTTTTTTCATGTTAATATTTATTTCTTGGTCTACTCTGGTATTGTCTGAGTAAAAAAATGTGAGTGAACATGGGGGAGGCAATGTTATGCACAGGATGTTCCACAGGAACATCCACATGTTTCTGTGCTGTCCACAGTAAGACGAAAAAAAACAACAAACCAAAAACATATATGGGGTGAAACAACCTCTTCAGTGGCTCAGGCCGTACTCATTCCTTGATGATGCACATTGCAACACTATCCCCATGAGTGAGACTCTTGGATGAGAAAATGATGGGTTTGGTTTGCTGGGTTTTTTTAGAAAAAAAAATAAAAATGTTGTTATTAAACTCTCCAAGATTCAAGTTCTCCAAGAAATCCCCAGAGCTTCCCCGTCCCAACCAACACTGCCCTTGATTTGCTGTTGACCCCTGTGGGATGAAGTCATCAGGAGAATGTTCTTGTTTTCCTGTACCTGTTTTGCTACACAGCCTTATTGCTTTATTAATTTCACCAGACTAGGCATGTGTTTGCAGTCTGATGACTTGTATTATGTTAGGAAGCCCTCCCACAGCACAGACCTTTCTAAACACCATTTGTTGACTCTGGGTCATTCCTGTTGCTCCATGCTGGCCTTCAGAAATGGGCTGGCAGTTGTGCATGGCAGCCACACGTTCTGGGAGATGGGGACAGCTCAGTCCCATTCCTGGTCACAAAGTCAAACAAACCACAACAACAACATGACAATGCTCCTGTCTGAGAGGGGCCTTTCTGTGTTAAAAAGCGTGTCTAGGCAGCTTTTGAAGAGGCATCACTTGTATTAAAAAGAGGTGTTTGCAGCCAGTTCCTCCTGAGAGTCCTCCCCAGAAGCATTTAGTGGGTAGGTGGTATGTCTGTATCTGTCAGACTGCCTGAAAGAATGAGGGCAGCAGTGTCCAACTGAAAAACAAATAAGCACCGACTTCCTCTCATCCTAATCCCTATCCACCAAAAGAGAAGTGAAAACCAAGGGGTGTGTGTATGTGTGAGTATCTGGCACCTCCTCAACGAATGCAATAATCTCAAATGTGGTATGAGAGCACTTCACGATCACACACTGGCACTCATTCTCCACACTTGCTGCCAGTTTCCCTCCCACACATGCTCAGTCTTGGAGGTAATGTGAGTCTGGACATTGGACAGTTAATCAACTGCAGGAAAATTAACATTTGGAGACTGTTACTCTGTTGTGAGGTGCTTGCTGTTTAATAAAATGCAGCACTCTGCCACGTATTGCATACTTACGTGACCCTGCTGATTGCCTGCTCTGTTGCTGCTTGGTTTTGGCTGGGGTTTAGCATTTCTTGGGGTTTAATTTTTTTCTGCTGTTGCCATTGCTGAGGGGAGGATGGGTTGCACCATGCTGGGGAAGGCAGCTGTAGTCCAGCCCTAACTGCCCTGCATTTTCTCCAGGGCTGTACACCCTCAAGAGAGAGGCATCTCATGGTCCCTGGATACCTGTGTGCAACTGGGAGATACATTTGCAATGTGGAAACTGAATTTTGAGCAGCCCTTGTGAGACCATTGGGGGGAGGGGATAATGAGAAGGGGGTGAAGGGTGCACATGTGTTCCTTACAGTAATTTCTGTGCAAATGAGAGGCTGCAAAGCTTTTGACTAACAATGGCTATGAAGCCTACAGGTGTGGAGCAAAAATGCCCTCCCATGACAGATAACTCCTCCCTTGAGGACAAGGATACTTGCATAGCATGGGGAGGCTTTCTAAAAAGAGCCTGACAGCAGTGATAAGGTTCCCATGAGGACTGATCTATGGGACAAACACAAGCCAACCATGGAGAAGAGGTCTGCATGCACACCTAGCACCTTAGATTGTTCACACCTGACAGTGGTCAGGACCCTGACATATGAAAGCCAGCCCATCCCTAAAAAAAAATTTGAAATCATTCCTGTGCTGTGATGAAATACATGAAAAATATTTGCTATGAAAAATAACTCTGAGAAGTATTTTGCCATTTACTGCCTAGAGTTGGAGTAACAGTGGTGCTGCCTCCTTGTCATGAGGGTCGTTTAGGCAGTTGTGTGTAGGTGGTGTATGCAAATACCACACCAACAGTATGAGCCTTTGGGACATGTTGTTGTCAGACATGGATGAACATACAGCCTCTGTGCTCTGGCCCAGGTCATGTGTTTTGATCTGGAAGAGCTCAGTTTGCCACATCTCACTGGCCAATAAATGTGTACAACTGCTTGAGTTTTAGCTTTGATTCGCTTTTATCATTTAATAAATGTATGGAGTATGATAAAGAATAGAACAATATGTGGTCTGTGATACAATACCCAAAAGAGACTGCAAACAATACACCCTGTCTATTAGGAGGATTTTTCACATTGGCTTTGCTCAGATAGAAGTCTCCATTACTGTACCTTTTTCTAAGTCACTTAAATACCCTGTTTTCCAGCTCCATGACATTTGAAAATTGTAACCGTAATCTTATTTGCTCATTTGGTATTTCTTACACAGCTTGGTAGCTCTGCCAGCCTTCTTTCTCTCAGGCACTGATCTGTGTGTCTTGGTAAAACACTCACAGATTCAGCGTTGGCAGCGTAATGGACTGAAGTTGCTCTTGTGAAAGGTTGGTTGGTTTTTTTCTGGGTATATGGAATGATTTTAAGAACATAAAGAAAATATATTCATGTAGCATATCTTTTCACTGATCTTAACCTCGAGAACAGTCCTTTTTGTGCAGGCTAGGGGAACAGCTGGAGAAGCTCTCACCAGCCCAGGACACCGGCTGATTTTGAGCCGTTGGGATAGCACGGGTAGCGTGTTGTGCTCTGAGGTTACGCTCGCAGACCAGAAAAGAAAGCTGCAGCTCAGAAAACAGCAGAAGCATGTGGCTGGAAGAGGCATGTGATTCTAGGCTTGTCCAGAAACAACGGAGGTAAGGTTTTAGAGGGATAATTTTGTGAAAGGAAATCTCTCTCCTCCCACCCGTCGCAAGCAGACAGATGCAGGGAGGGGTGGCCAGACAGAGGCAGAAGAAGGGGGATGTTTTGTACTGACAAGCCAACAGCATTGTCTGGAGAGCAGCAGAGAGTTTGTAACTGTTGCAAAATAAACAGATGACTTTGGACACATGAGAAAATACAGCAGCTCCTCAAGAAGATGTTGATCGCTGCCGTCGGCAGAGCTGTGCTCTCACCCCAGGAGGAGGAAAACTTTACCCTATCTTTAGATGAGGGCTGTGAAGAGAAACTGGGTTTTCTGGCATTGGTTTGCCAGCCAGGCAAGAGAGTAGCCTCTGGGTTTCCTGTCTGGGTCTGTTCAGCCCCTGGGACAGCTTGCCTTTCCCGACAACATGATCATGGTGCTATTGAGGAAGGACAGCAGCTGACACCTCACTTCTACGTTCTAGAAGAAAAATCTCTATAAAGTCACTACAGTTATTTCCACCATTAAGTAACAACTGGAAAATATCATCATGGGAAAAATGTTAATTGTTAAGGTGTTAACCATTCCTCACCAGTGAAACCGGTATCAGCACATGTTGGCTCTTGTTAGGGAGCCAAAATATAGTCCCAATTCAATTTCAGCTCTAATGCTCTGTTTTATTAGGTACTTTTAATATTTGTCTAGGGTGCCTCTCTAAAGTCCTGTCAGTAAAGCAGACATCACTGCAGCCAGCCGAGAGGTTCAGGATCTCAAGCGTGTTTCTTTAAGCTCAGCAGGGCTGCTTCTGCATTGGGAAAATTCTCTGTCTCACTGCTCCTCAGCAGTGCTGGTCTGTGGTAGCTTCCTTGGTGGTGGGTGCTGAGAAGATCTGTCAACGTTTGGCCTTTCTCAAAACAAGGCTTCTTGCTGAGTCAGGCTGCTGCTCTGCTTGCTGCAAAAATGTCCCTTTTGCACTGTGGCTCCCCTGTGCTCGAGCTCCCCTCTCTACCCCTATTCTCCATCACGTCAGGGCTGTTGAGGTTCTGGTAGACTATTGACACTATTTTCTTTAAAATTTTATTTTTAAAGTTATTTTTCCATCACAAGGCTACAGGCGCAACATTGCTTGGCACTGATTTCTGACAGCAATTCAAAGGGTGTGCAAGGTGCTGTGTGCACAGGGCCCCCTGCTGCAGAGCTGCATGGCTGTGTACCCCCAGTACCAAAGGGGAGGCACAGGGGGAGAGGGCTGACACAGGAGGGGAAGAGCAGCACCCGTCGAGTGTCTGATATAAACACACATCTGGGTTTATCAGTGGGTCTGTCTTGTCAGGCCTCTGACTGCAGAAACTTGGAGTTTTCAAAATCTGAAAAAAACCGACACCATTTCTCAATCTGCTCCAAGAAAATAATCTGCTGCTCTAGTATAGGGGCAGGGGTTTGGTCAGCACCTAAATAAAGACAAAGCAGAAAATACTTGTCTGGCACATCATAGAGCACGTTTCTAAAGAAACTGAGCCATGCAAGGGTCTGTTCCCTTTTGACCATTGTAACCCACCTATCTAAAACTGTGATCCCACTCCTAGTATTCATCTGCTTAAATAATTTCTAAGACTTCTGCAGCTAGGGCTGATGCTCAGACTGCAGTGCTGTGTGCTCCTGATGTTTGCATTTGAGTCAGAGACAACTACAGCTTTTCAAAGCATTTGTTCTAGATCAGGACATGAAATACAGCATTTCAGAGATTTTGCAGCCTGTTGGGTTACATAGAGCACAGTACTGATGCAGGATTTTAGCTGACTCAGAGTTGAGAGAATCTGGGTGTTCAGTCCTGTGAGTCCTCTGAAATGTTTTTTAGCTCCAGTTGCATCCCAGGGCTGTAAATGGAAGTTGGAACTCACGGATAATGCAGCAGCAATGGCCATAACCTTCAGACATTTTAGTTTACAGCAAGTAACAGAGGTGCAGAGAAGAGCTTTCCCCAGTGGCTTTTCTATCCCCAGCAAATACAAATTTTTGGTTCTAGGATGATGATGTGGTAAAGCAGAGGTCAAACAGAAAAGACTTTTGCTGTTGCTCTCCTTTCCTTATGCCCTTCCTGTGTGTCTAGTAACTTGTATTTTGCAGAAGCGCAAAGCAGAGTTTTTGTTACAGGACTTGGGTGCTGTTAACCTGGGAGTAAGGCAAATCCTTCAGTGCTCTTTAAGTCCCATGGTACAATGGGTCCCCTTCCGGCACTTACAGCTTGAAGAAAGGTTAAAAACTGGACCTACTCAAGCATTTATTCAAGTTCTTCCAGCAAGATAAATGTGTGCTTCTGTCCTTCTTACATCCCTATTACAACAATTCAGGGTCCTCATACAGTAGAAGGCAAATGAGTTCACAATGTCCCTGGGAGCACCTATATAAACAGCTCATTACTTTTAATCATAGACTCATCATAGAATTATCAGGGTTGGAAGGGACCTTAAAGATCATCTAGTTCCAAAACTTCTGCCAAGGGCAGGGACACCTCCCACTAGAGCAGGTTGCTAAGAGCCCCATCCAGCTTGGCCTTAAAAACTTCCAAGGATGGGGCTTCCACCACCTCTCTGGGCAACCTGTGCCAGTGTCTCACCACCCCCATGGTAAAGAACTTCCTCCTAATGTCTAATCTGAATCTACCCACCTCTAGTTTTGATCCATTCCCTCTAGTACTACCACCACCCGACATCCTAAGAAGTCCCTCCCCAGCTTTCTTGTAGCCCCCTTCAGATACTGGAAGGCCACAATAAGGTCTCCCCGGAGTCTTCTCTTCTCCAGCCTGAACAACCCCAACTCTCTTAGTCTGTCCTCCTAGGAGGAGCATCCTCGTGGCCCTTTTGTTTATTGATCATTTCCATCCTTGTTTTCAAAAAGCCTGTGTCAACGTGAAGTGTGCAACAAGCCTGTAGGGTGCTTTTGGGTTCTAATAATGCGAGGGGTGACTAGCAGGTTTGTGTTAGCTGTGTTTGGAGTAGGAAAGCTGGGTTCACTCTCTTTCTTTGTTTTGTAGATGTCCACTGGAGGCAGGGCTGCACAGCAGCAGCAAGGTGACGATACATGAATGTGATGAAGGGTCAGAGCCCTTGGGATTCTGGGATGCGTTAGGAAGGAGAGATCGAAAGGCCTACGACTGCATGTTGCAAGGTAGACCTGCATCCCTGGATTTGACACTCATAGTTTTACTTTCCTGGTCTATGGTATAGTGAGATTTAACATAAAGCTTTTGAAGAACTTCAGTAGTTGAGATGATCCCTTCAGACAGATGCTTCCAAAAATCTACGAAGTTAAGTGATACTGTTCTAGAAGGAGAGTGCTGGAAAACAGAGTGTTCCATTTTGTTCCCTTCCCCTTCTGTAGCCCCTCTGTATTCATACAGCACAGAGCTACACTTAATGCTGTTACCAGCACATTCTGCTTCTCTTCTGAAGGGATTTAGGAGGCAGATCTGCACACATTCTTGTCCAGTCTTGGCTTTGAAACTGCCAGCAAAGGTAGCAGGGGGATTGATTTACCAAGTGGGAAATTTGTCAGCTAAAAAGTCAAGTCTGAGATGTGCTTGCTTCACTTCAGCTGCACAACAGCCAGTTATGAAATGCTTGATAGTAACTAGCCAGGATCAGATTCAAATGGATGGCCAGCCTTTCAACTCAACTTCTTACCAGCTGCTGCTTGTCCCCCAAGACATCCAGTCATCCTTAATTTTTCAAAACCCAGAGAATTTACACTCACTCTAAAAGCTGATTTTTTATTTTTTTTTTAATTATTACTATTATTTTTACATTTCTCTCTGGCATTTTCTACTGGAAATATTCTTAATTTCTGTTCTTTAAAGATCCTGGAAAGTTTAATTTCACCCCCCGCCTGTTCAGCCTCAGTAGTTCATCGGGAGAATTCTCAGCCACTGAGTACGTTTACCCTTCAAGAGACCCTGCTGTCATCAATTCCATGCCATTCCTGCAAGAGGATCTTTACACTGCCCCACAGCCAGGTATATGCTTTAAAATATTTTAAGTAACCAGAAAACAGATAACTGTGTCCTGCACCGGGCAGTGGTTCAGTAACTGTAATCACTTTTACCTTGATTTATCACAGGAAAATTTCTGCATGTGGTGCTTATACAGCATGAAACAGTAACAGTCATTTTTCCATGTTAAAAGATGCTGAGGACTAATCAAACGTACGTGTAGCGCAAAAGCTCGCTATAAAAATCCATTGTTTATATCTCAGAAGCTGAGTTGAGCTGAGGTTCAGCTGACAAGAGGGATACAATAAAAGGGAATAACAAAAATGGCCCTGTCCTGATGCTGACAAGCATGTAAGACTGGGGTTGTTGAGGGGGTTCCAAGAACTGGTAAGTGGCTGATGATGAATTTGTTATGTTTTTGGCTGTATAGCGCTGTTCCTTGTTGACAATCACCATGAGGTTTACCTGTGGCAAGGCTGGTGGCCTGTGGAAAACAAAATTGCTGGATCAGCTCGGATCAGGTGGGCTACGGACAGGAAATGTGCCATGGAGACAGTGCTCCAGTACTGCAAAGGTAACATTGCTGTGCCTGGCTGTTCTGTTTCCTGTCTTTCCCTGCCGTGCTATCCCAAGCTGAAAGGTGCTCAGATGCTCCCCCAGTGTTATCGATAAACATCAGTGTATTTGAAGATACATTCTCCAGTCTTTCTTAGCAAACCAATTGTTGCCAAATTGCCAAGATACTCTGCTGACTCAGTTCTCAGAAGAAAGGCAGATAAAGCCTCTCTTCTGTGCCCCTGCTGTAGGCGAATAGTTCAGATGGACATCAGATTCCTACAAGTGAATTCCAAGAACACAGCCTCTTAAACCTGAGTGCTCTCTGTCTGGCTTCTCTTAGGTTTCATAAGCTTCCCTGTATCAAAAGACTGCAGATACCGTTTGCTGACGTAACTGGGTTTTGATTTAGTGGGGGAGGCGGGAAGACTGAATGTGGAGAACAAGTCTCAGATGGAAACAGGTGGCCATTGGAAACGCTGAAGAACAGAGCTGAGGCTCTGTGCTCATTTCTGCAAGACAGAGTTATTGCCACTCAGTGTGCAGTGATTCAAACTGCAGTTGATGATCATGTAAGAGTGCACTGACCAGATTACTTTCTGCCCTAATAGAGTTTCCCTGAGACACTGTCATGCTTTCCTCTTGCTTCGTCATGTGAGGCTGGGAACAGACCTTGCATCTTCTGATGGAGGATGAATAAAGATGTGGGGTTACCATCCAGGAGAGAGGACATAAGTAACAGCTATGTTCTAGTAGCTCAGAGTAGTTTTCCACTGTGAATAAATCACTAGGAATTAATTGGTGCAAACTGTGTCCTCTTGCAAGCAACGTGTGTGATCACTTACAGACCTTGGAGCTCATAATGCCACTGTAGCAAATGAACTTTCCAACTTGTGACATACCTGGTGGCAACTGACATTTGTATGCGTGAAAAGGGAAAGCCATACCCTTGTTGGATCCCACCCTTAGTAGGATAAGTCAGTCTCTTCTTCCCAATCGGCAAGTTGAACAGGAGTATGAGCAAGTGTTGTGTTCCTGCTCAGTTGTCTCGTGTCACTCGGGGGGAGGTTGTACCACCTGGCAGCAGACAGCTGAAAACCAGTACTGGAGATGCTGGCAATGTGACCTTTCACTGTGTCACTGCTCTGCATGGCTCATCCTCTGGTGTCCCTGGCACTACAGCAGCGTTTGTTTAGGAACGGGGTGCTAAAGACCAGTCAGTAATTGGAAGAGTCTTTGGCAGTGACTGCTGAATTCCTGAAGAAGAAGCATGTTCCTTGTTTTCCACCGGTTTTTGCGAGCCAGGAGCGAGAAGATGGATTTCTTTGAAATCGTTTCATGCAACGTGCTTCACAGCAGAAGCAAATGTCAGCACAGAGGAACAGAACCCTGTGCAATGCAGTGCCCAAGTTGCTCAGCAGGCTAGTGAGACAGATGGAAGTCAGATCCCGGTCTCAGTGTTCCTGAGGCAGTGCTGTAAACTTCTAGTAATGAAAATCATGTTTTCTGGCCCCAGCAGAGATGGAATCAGATACACATGCTGAGGTTTGGATACTTTTCCAGATTTCTTAAAGCTTCAAGTTCGATGGTGGGGAAAGGGATTAATACCTTCTGCACTGCACTGAATGTTCTGCATCCGAGTCGGATGCACAGGGGAAAGCCCTTCAGTGACTCCTCAGGGATCTGAAGTTTGGCACGTGTCACAGGACAAGGTTTTTGCTGGGTGCTCCCTTCTTTGCCTGTGGCTGTGACTTTTCAGCAGTCGTGGCTTTTATCCTCTAGCATGGAGAGTTCTCAAGAGCTTTGGGCTGTGTAGTTGGACAGGTACAGAGCGAGTCTGTTGCTGTTAAAGACCGGTTCTGCTTGTACTATTTCTGTGCCAAAGCTGATGCGAACTTCTGTAGCAGTTTTTACTGTTCAAAGGGTGCTGTTCTGTTGGTCTGTCGCTTTCAAGATCTGGGATTCTGTCAATTCCATCACATCAATCTGTCAGGACTGACCAGCTCTGGTGTGTTGTTACTTAGCAAGGGGAAGAAATTGCATTTCAGGAGATACCGATACTGCTGCAGTTATTTTGACTAACAGAATACAGTCGAGTGATCAGAAGCATTAAAACACTTTTCTCTTTGATTTTTTTTTCCCTTCTCTCTCTCCATTTCTTTCCTTACCTGTGTCCCTCTCCCCATCTCCCCTCACTTTTATTTTTTCACTTGTCCTGGCTTGCAGTGCTTAACCACAGGATGGTACAAGACCACTGATTAGCAACCCTGGATGTCCCATGAATATACCTAGTACTTCTCCTTGTGCTTAAATCTTATTTAACTTGTCAAAACGTCTTGAAAGTTTTTTTCTGTAGTTTTGTCTGCTGAATCAGCAGTCTGGAAAGCTGAACAGCAGACCACTGGGAGAGGGAAGAATCTGGTTTGCCCTTCACTGATTGTTAGTGAGGAGATCAGGTCGTGCTGAGGGTAGAGTTCACACAGCAAAGATGTTTCTCCGCTTACACACAAATTCATCTTACCTATCCTGGAACATCAGCAAATGCCACTCTCCTTTTGCTTCATGGCTGAATGACTGAGGTGGAGCAGCACCACTAGAGCAGATTCACACAGATTTTTTTTAAATGCAGAACTTTTAAGTGCTTGTTGAATTGTTCATGGTAGAATGAACAAATAAACCACAGTGAAAATATGTGGAAGGAAGGCTTAAAGTCAAGTATTCAGGTGATAAATCTGTCTAAGCTGTATAGTCACAGCACCTGCATTCTAATACGTTTGTTAGTCAAGGGCAGGTAGGGACTACAGTTAAAAAACAGGGTCTTCTCTAGTGGATTGATGTGCTGTGGAGGACATCTCAGTGCAGTATGGATGCTCTGAGGTTGAATGTAGGGAGTAACAGAATTTTGAAGTAAGCAGTTTTCAGGGAAGCTACATTCCTCACAAGTGAGGTGGTGTCATGATTCTGGACTTAGCTACATCTTCAGCTTTCCCATTGCCTATCTGGGAGATTTGGTGAGGCTGAATTGTTTGCATCCAAGATGAAGGCACAATATTTTTTTGAGTGACAGCTCCTCCCAGTTCCTGAGTGTCTGTCTACTTTTTTCCAGTAGTATTTGGAGTTTCAGTGCTTTTGAATCCTTGGAGAATTAAGTCATTCAACCAATAGAGGCTTTTTTTTTCCACTAGTACTTGGCATAATTACATTAACCACTTAATCTGATACGGCTTCACTCCTAGGCAGGGCTATGTTCATGTTAAAGAAGCAGGACTATCTTTGAAAATCATCAGTAATTACCATCCAGCTCTTGCAATACCTCTGTTAACTTTCAGATCCCATTCCTTTGAATCTCTAATAACAAAATGATTGTGTCAGGCCTCAGTATCCCAAGGTAAGAACAGTTTAAACATTCTCACTTAAGCCTCCAGGCTTAAGCTTTATTTGCTGCTGGCAGGACACTCCAGCTGAGCCTACCAGAAGGTTACATTTACCTAAATTTGGCTAATTTCAGATCATTGCATTCTGCTCCATTTTTGTAAGATAAGGAATACATTGGCTTAGGAAGTAGCTGTGGGGGATTTTCAGCATACGTGGTTTGATCTCTGTGGTCAGATACAGTAAGAGGCAGATTTTAGAATACTGAGAAACATATCAAAAAGTTCCATACTACATTTAAAAAAAACAAAGTCTTGGTGAAATTTATTCCTACTGCCTTAAATTACTTACCTTTTCAGGAAAGAGTCAATTAAATGCTCATGATAATATATGCTTATATATGATAATATATATGATAATAAATGCTTATCCTTTGGATAGTGGCTGACACTGCAAAATAATTGTTTGTAATTTCTCTCTTTGTTTTGACTATTTTCAGGAAAAAATGTAAAGAAGCCCCCCAAATCCTATCTAATTCATGCTGGCCTAGAGCCTCTGACCTTCACTAATATGTTCCCAAGTTGGGAACACAGAGAAGACATCGCAGAGATCACAGAAATGGTAAATCTTTTCATTGCACCAGGGGTTTCCTATTGCTAGTAATGGTGTCGTGTATTGTCAGCAACATTGCTTGCTTGTGCTGTCAAAAACCAGGGAGTACAGGATGACCTTCTGTTAAGTTTAGACCTTTTTTTTAGGTGAGAAATTGTTGTAGGGCAGAGCTGTTTGCCCGTGTGCAGGCCTGGAGGTAGAGCTTTGGGCTCTACCTCTTTTGGGCAGCCAGGTTGATCCCGTGCTACCTGCAGGGTGGTTGCAGCGTTGTGATCCTGTTCTCTGTTTTCCTTTTCTCTCCCTACAGGATGCTGATGTTTCTAATCAGATAATCCTTGTGGAGGACGTGCTGGCCAAGCTGTGCAAAACGGTGTACCCGTTAGCAGATCTCTTAGCTAGACCTCTGCCTGAGGGAGTTGATCCACTGAAGCTTGAAATCTATCTTTCCGATGAGGACTTTGAGGTCAGAATAGGTCCACTGTCACTCTGTGCACGTGTGTCTAACCATGCTGTGAAGTCATCTGACAGCATCACTACTTGTAAGTGTTTTTACTAAGAGCATCTCCTCTTGTTTTAAATGCAGATTGCATTGGAGATGACGAGAGAAGAGTACAACGCGCTGCCATCCTGGAAGCAGGTTAATCTGAAGAAGGCAAAAGGACTTTTCTAAATGGTGTTTGTTGGAGTGAGCACTGAAGGGATGTCTGTTTTCACTTTCTGTGCCCTTTAGAAGAATTGTACCCCACATTTACAGAATCAATAAAATAATCTGAAGTTACTAGCGACTACCTATCTGGAGGTGTGTAATATTATAAAAGGCCAAGAGAACTCTTTGGAAATGGAATTCGATTTTTGACTCCTAAAAGATGATGTGTTTAAGCTCTGCTCTCCTATGCACTTAACCAGTAGTTTCTTGAGCTACTGCTGCAGGTGTCCTTTGGCTATACACAATACTTGCCATTTGTGGTTTTGAAGAAGCTCTCTTTGTAAAGTGTTATTTTGTTAGTTTGTGGATTACAAAGAATTTATATTTATATAAACACATAGAACAAGTCTGTATTTAACAATGCAATATATAGTCACTTTCAAGACTCTCAACGTCAGAACTACAGGAAAGTAGCTGGATGGCAGTTGCTTGTAGCTATACCCACCAGTATCTATCTCTTAACGCGTTCTGAAAAGTTTCTCTTTGCAATAGTTAAATGAATTGTTCTCAGTGCTGCTTCAGGTGCTAAACTGAACAAAGCATTTGTATTTATAGCATGGATTTCTTGAGAAACTATGCGAATCAACCTTTATACTTTATTATCCAAAAATGTATAGTGCCTTGTTTTTTTGTGTACAGTTTATATACAAAAAAAAAAAGAAAACCCAAACCCAGATTGGTCTGCATTTTGAAAGATGGCTTAGAATGGTCTCCTATGTTACTTTTATAATAGTAGAAATAAAAACATCTCAGTTTCTAATACTTGTTGTAAACATTAAACATGTCTTTTGTGATATAAGAACCGAAAGTAAAGCTTCTGAATAAACTCTTAGCGATGCTCTGACTTAACTGTTTTGTACTGTAATCTGTACTGAGTCATCGGAACCTTCCGTAACGTGGTATTGTATCAGAATATTTTAACCTTAGATATATGCAGGTGTTGTACAGAGTTATAATTTGATAAGCAGATAATGTAGAAAATAATCAATGTATGAGGTAAAATTAGGTTGTGCAACACTTCAACGCTGAACGTCGGCGGAACGGTCACGCAACTCCTGTATCCTTTGGGTTTCCCTGTTTTATACATGAAACCAAAGTTATTATGCTGGTTTTCAAACTTTGAAGAAAATCTTTTCAACCTTTGTGCAATTGCAAATAAAACTTGAACTGAATCTGAGTATGGCACCGTGTCCATCCTTTCAATGAGCACCCGAGTTGTTTCCATTCAGCTAATTAGGATGCTTGAATGGAGTAATCGAGTAAAAATCGTGCTATTGTTTGAAATGTTTTTCAGGCATTTGGCATTTCTGTTAACAACTTGTGTGGTTCCCTTCTGGCAGCCGAGTGGATTTCACGTTTTCTTTCCTGCCAGCATACATTTCCTTCTGCCCTGCAGCCATCCAGAGCTCCTTCTGCCTCCAGAAAAGGGATTGCCTGCAGTGGTGCCTGTCACTGCTCTTGCCGTTCTCCCAGGCCTGGGGAAACGAAGCAGGATCTCTGAATGTCTGAGGTGTAGATTTCATCACTAATCTGCTGTAATTATTGCTCCATAGTTAAAATTAATCTTGTTTTGACAGATGGGGTAGTAAGTTGTCAGCTAGCCTGTAAATAAATCAACAAAAGGCCTAGAAATAGGCAAGTGCTATTCACCTGACCTGAGATGCTGCAGGTGAATTTTCAGCACTGGTGTATTTGCTTTCATTACTGGTTTCTGTCAAGAACCAAAATGAAATAATCCAAGAAAAGGGTAGCAGCAGTATTCAGAGGCAGCACGCTTCCTGCAGAGCCTCCAGCAAAAGGATGTCTAGATGTCTGGTAGTTCCTCAGAGGTTCTCAGCTATGTCTTCAGCAGGGGATACACTATTAATTTGAAAATGCAGGTCTTCATAGCGACGGGTTTGTTTTTCAAGCACCGAGAAGTCTCCAAAGTCACCGCTGTATTCATCTAAGAAGTATTTTTGCACCCGCATAATTTCCTCTTTCACTCTCTCTTAGTGATAAAATCAAACAGGAATTAGGTTTTGTTTATTCATGTTCAGTCTGTGCCGTGGGGGTGGCAGGTTCCTCTGTTTTGATTTTTCTCTCCAACAGAGAGCTGATTTGCATAGCATGATTGACCTTGGTTTTCCCTCTGGCTGGGTAGTAGTATTTTCTTTTGTTTTTTTGGAAAGCACCTTCAGCCCTCTGAGAGCTGCTGAAGGGCAACATCCAACCACCCTTAAAGCCTTCAGAATCTCGGCTAAAAGACCAGAGAAGCTGCCATGGGGACCTCCAGGCAGTGAAACATCATTCAAAGTTGTCAGCTCTCAAAGTTCCCATCATTTTTATACAATTTGCTATCTCGTGTCCCAGTTCCAGGAACCAGGACATAGAACCCAATTTCCTACTACTTAGGTGCTTTGCTGATAATGTTGCCTAGGAAAAGCTGCAAGGTTTTGCAGAAGATAATTTTATTGTCCTTAATATGCTTGCTCTTGTTTGCATGGGTTATCTAGTGGTGGTGGTTTCAAACAGACCCTCAAGTATGCAACGTCTACCATGAATTCAAAGGCAAAGTACCTGGTGCAAGGACTCTCTGAAAAAGGCAGTGCCTTGAACACGGCGTTTGGTGTTTTCTGTCGGTCTCGCAGCTTCCAGGCTTTGAGCCATGATTCTTGGCTCCTTTGGTTTTAAACCTAACTCTTAAAAATCTTGCTCTTTGATTCCACAAGCATTCCTGCACACGTAAGGATCTGTTAGCAGTGAAATGGGCTGGAAACAGGGATACATTGGTATGCCAAAACAGCAAATAGTACATCATGTCTGAAAAATCTGCATCCTGTATGCTTCAGCCAGGAGAGGAGGGTAGAGGCAGGTAGGGAGAGGGGAAAAAAAAAAATACAAATCTTAATCTTAAAACAGTTTGAGAGAGCTTAGTTTCTGTCGACTGCCATCCCACCAGCCTCCCAAACAGGCACGCAGTTGAGCAGGAGTTATGGGCCCATGTGCACAACCAGTTGAAAGCTGTTTCTGATCTCCGAAAGCCTGTGGTGCTTTCCTGGGAGGGGGGCAGTGGCAGGTTGGTGCAGTGGAGCTGGGATGCTGGACACCCTTCTGGGAGAGAGGCTTTTGCTGGCCCAGCCGTGCTCCTCACAGGGCAGCATTATCCCTGCTTGACTGGAGTGGCAGGAAGAGCAATCTGACCACTCTGCTACCAACTCCCAGCCTAAATTTCCCTTTTGGATCAAGTATCAGGAGAGGAGAAATAGCTTGAGTAATAACATGCTCCGAAGTACCTGCTTTCCACAGCCCCTTCCGTGGAAACTGAAGGAGGTTTGCCATAATAGGTCATTGCTGCCCAGAAGTAAGAGAAAGTAGCCCATATGCCCAAGTCAGCACTCAAACGTAAGGCCCCCTGTTCACCTGATGCAGTCTCCCAGTATGACGCTGGGAACTGGCAGCTAATGGTGCAGGGAAATCCCTTTTGGGCACAGGCTGAGGAATTGCTCAGCCAGTCAGTGCTGTCTCTGGGGGCACATGGTCCCCTTTGCTTCTCACAGGGCTGATCATATGAGCCTGAGATGCTTGCTCTGAGACATGTGGTGGTCTTACACTCTCTGTTTGGCAGCCTCAGGACCCGCTCTATATTGGGAATGTTTCGTGGGGGATTTTCCCAGTTTGTTTTTTGTGACACCTGGGGGTAGATGAGTGGGGTACGCAGCCAAGTGGCAGTATTTCACCAGCCATGCAGTTAGCAGCCCTATCTCACGTGGAGGACGGTCCTCCTCCATATTCCTCTGTGCTCTGGGGTGGCTGAGAGCAGTGTGGACTGGGAGCTGGTCGTGCTGGGACTATCTCTAAAGCTGGAGAGCCATTGAAGAAGTAACCCCAACCAGCCCTTAAAGCTGCGTGCTCTGCAGCAAAGTACATAACTCTCTGGCTTGTGCTTCTCCTGAAGTGCAGCGTGTTTCAGAGGAACGGTGAAGAAGAGGCAGTGCCATATGCTGTGTGCACACCATCATCTTTTCCTGCAGCTGGGCTACTGTGCCTTTGGGTATTTTTTTATTCCTCAGGAAATTGATGCAATGTGCCTAAGTGCCAAGGCAGCAGGCACATGAGGTCGGCAGCAGGGACTGCACCTTCACGCTCTCTTTCACGCCAAATCTTGTGCTCTCCATGAGGATGGGCAGCCCAAGGGGCAAAGGTGGCCCCATCCTATTTCTACAGCCACAGTCCTAAGAGCAGCCCCATGACTTGACCTCCTGATGCACCGACACAGCAGAAAGCACCGGTTGCTCTCTTGGCAAGACCATAAAGTGCTGCTTTCGTAAATCCCTCCTGCTCAGTGTATTAGACTAGCACAGGAATGTATTTTCACAACAAGGACCAGACTTTGGACAAACTTCTTACATTCTGTTGCTAAAAGATACAGTATTTATGCAAAAGAAACAGCTTTGTTTTCTGCTCTCAGTAAGGAACCAGAGTATTTGAAGAAAACTTTCGTGTATCTTTGCAAATAAAAGGTAGTCAGCTGCAGAGATTCATGGTAAAAGCTTCTGAATGTGGACCTGAGGTCTCTGGCTCTGCTACACAAAAAGAAAGCCACCTGTAGTGTCCCCATTTTCCATGTTGCCAGCTGCTACCTGTTCAGCTTCAGTTTTACACTCCCCTAAAGGGTGGTGGTTGCTCAGCCTCCTCCTCTGCAGCCTGTGGGTTCCAAGCTGTGCTAACCAGCACGTTCATTTTTCCAGTGGCAATTGCTGCATAAGCTGGTACCTGTTTGTGTGTGGGGCTATTAATTGCCTTTATGCAGCCAGTAAACACAGAGTAGCCTCAATACGATGGCTCCTCTTGGCAATGGCAACTTGCTGTGAAGAAAGGCACCTGCTTCCAAGCTCCAGAAATTGGATGGTGTATATAATAATGTTGCTGAAGTGGCAACACTTTATTATAAGTGCCTCTGTTTGTTCACTCTATGCTTTACAAATTGCTGACGACCTATAGACAGAAAAGTAACTGATTTGGCTCAGTTTATTTATGGAGGCCCAGGCAATATTTGATTGTTTCACTTCTGTAGCTTTTTCTGAAGTTAAGGCACTTACGTAAGTAGTTTCCAAGAAAAAAAATCTCAGCTAGTTCTAACACTTTTTCCAACTCTGACTGCTACCTTCATTTCACTGAAGTCTAACAATTTAAATATGGGTTGGTTTGTTGCTTTGTTGGTTTGGGTTTTTTTTTAACGATTCTAACTTTTGTATTTTGGGAATATGATCGCAGGTTCCTTCCTGCAGAGTTGGGGGGGGTGGTATATTTTTCCCTCCCTCCCAGTTCTTTGCAAGTGGTTTATAAGTGATCTGGGGAAGATGATTCTCTGTTTCAGACAAGGCTTTCAGAATTTGGCTGCAGACCAGAAGCAGAACCACGCTGCACCACACCACACCAGTGGAATAAATCCTAAGAAATGTAGCACACTTCACAAAAGAAAAGCTACCAGAAATAGTCTGAGGCTTTGACTTTATCCAGAAGGTTTACTTCAGTATCAAAATTTCTAGCAAAACAGACTTAATTTTTTTCAATGTTTTTTGATTTAGGTAGAGCCACCTGTTGGCCAACACATGACTGCTGGATGAGCAAAGACTTGCAAGACAGACTTTGCATCACTCAAGGCAGCAATTAATGTGAAGCACAGAAGGACCAGCCGAAATTAGACAGGGCAGCAAGAGGAATGAACTTGGTGAGCCCATAGTCTAAGCAACAGAGGGACAAGTTAGAGCTCTTCAGAAATGGCCTGTGAAGATGAGATCCTCCGGAATTGCCACTGTTCTTGGTACCAGTTTGGACAGAACAGATACCACAGAACAAGATCTACAGTCTCTCCTGAAAATATGTGCAAAGATTCCTTAAGAAAAGGTTTATGAGGAGCAAATATGGACAAACAAGTTACCAACTTACCCAGCACACTTCACTTGTTGATGTTCACAGACCATAAAGCCAAGTGCTAGAAGAACATGGGTTTGTACCTGAGGATCTTAGTGCAGCTGCCTCATTCCTGATGACACAGAACAGGCAATGGTCTGTGAGAGCCTGATAACGGCTGATTTGCTTCCAGGTTATAGCTGTAGAATTGAGATGGCTCATATCAGACATAACCAAGCGTGAAAGCAGAGCTTCTGGAAACATCTGGCCTCCTTGCTTTGTCCCCGGGGGGTTCACTTATGGGTTGTTTCTTCCTGAAGGATATACACCAAACCTTCCCCCTTCTTAGCCAAACTCATTAAGAAAAGTTAGAAAAGCCTTACAGCAGCATTTTCCAAAGAAGGGACTGAGCCATGCCTGGAGAAGCAGGCAGAGCCCAGCGAAGGCAGGCAGAGGATGTTTGCTAATGAGAAGGTGATCCTGGTAGATGGGGTAATCATTGAGCCTTCTTGGAAGGGAAGAGATGAGGAAAAACTGTTGGAAAAATGCCAGCACAGAGTGATTTAAATGTCTTTTTTTTTTTTTTCTTTTTGTATCACAAAGTGGCTGAAGGCTGCTACCCTTGTCTGTGTCCACATCACATCATGTGAGCCATGGCTATAGGGTCCTGTGAAAGCAGATGACTGGGCAGATGACTGGCTACTGCATCACACAAACCACAGCTGTACCTTCTGTTCCCCACAAGTAACGTAGGTACCACAGGCACATCACTGTGCTCCTGCTCCATTACCATCTCTGCTGGCTAGGATGGACAGCCTGGCTCACACAGGACTGCCTTGTGCCCCTTGCTCACAGTGAGGACATCACCCCTGTAGAGATTCATGTCCTTCCTCTGGCTGAGCCTGAACTGAGGAGGAGTGGTGGTGGTGGGTATGAGAGTTGCCTGTTCTTGGGGGCAGGCTGAGCAGCTCTCACTGCAGCCCTGGGTGGTCAGTGTTCACAGGGCTGAGCAGCCGCTTGCTCAGGCTCAGTGCAGCCACCCTCCGTCTCCCCACACGGCTGACCCACGGCACCTGTAATGTAATTGCTGGGTGAGCACTAAGCTGCAGCCTCAGGAAAAAGTGCCTGCAGGATGCAGAACAGGAGAGCATCACTGCCTGGCTGTCACCATTCCTGCCCTCATGCTGCTTTGAAGTCCTTCCTCTCAGTGCCGGGTTCAGTTGCCACCAGGCAGCGGTTACTGGCTGGTGCCTGGGTTAAGGGTGTTCCCGCAGCCGGGGCTGCAGGTGTTGGGGGAGCCTGGCCTTGCCTGCTGGACAGGCACCAGGAAAGCCTTCATAGAACCACAGAATGCTTTGGGTTGGAAGGGACCTTTAAAGGTAATCTTGTTCACCCTCCTTGCAGTGAGCAGGGGCATCTTTAACTAGACTGGGTTGCTCTGGGCCTCACCCACCCTGGCCTTGAATGTTACCAGGGACTGAGCTTCTACCACCTCTCTGGGCAACCTGGGCCAGTGTTTCACCACCATCATCATAAAAAGTGTCTTCTTTATATCTAGTCTAAACCTACCCTCAGTTTAAACTCACCTCCCCCCCACCTTGTTCTGTCTCAACAGCCCCTGCTAAAAAGACTGTTCCCATCTTTCCTGTAGGTCCCCTTGAAGTACCGAGAGGCTGCAATAAAGTTTCCCTGGAGCCTTTTCTTCTCCAGGCTAAACAACCCCAGCTCCCTCAGCCTGTCCTCACAGGAGAGGTGTTCCAGACTCCTGAGCATTTCTGTGGCTCTCCTCTGGACCTGCTCCATCAGGTCCATGTCCTTCCTGTGCTGAGGGCTCCAGAGCTGGACACAGCACCCAGGTGGGGTCTCACCAGAGCCGAGTAGAGGGGCAGAATCACCTCCCTCGACCTGCTTGGCCACGCTGCTTCTGATGCAGCCCAGGGCGCGGTTGTCTTTCCGGGCTGCGAGCACACACTGCCTGCTCGTGTCCAGCCTTTCAACCACCACTACCCCCAAGCCCT
>WUAM01000323.1:16252915-16269188 GCA_024336885.1 Actenoides hombroni
GGCAGGGGGGTTGGACTAGATGATCTTTCTAGGTCCCTTCCAACCCCTAATATTCTATGATTCTGTGATTCTATGAAAGGAGGATATTTAAAGTGGTGCAATGCTTGCAGAGTGATAGCAGCTATAAAAACTCACATAACTACCTGTGCTGGCAAGGAAATGAGCCATACCATGAGAAGTTGCCTTCATGCTACCACAACCAAGTCCATGCAGCATTCTGTTCCTACCTCTCCCTACCAGTCTGTGGGGTGCAGGGTCTGCATGGGGCCTGGGCTTCCTCCTCACTGTGCCACCACTGTACTTGTCATGATGGGTCTTGTCATAGCTGATGAATGCTTTTGAGAAAGCTCAGTTACCCCAAATCAGTGTCAGCTCAAAGAGAAGCCCCAGGAATGTGTTTAAATAAGCACACCTGCATCTTCTTGGCACTAGAAGCTTCACCACCAAGCAGCTAGAGAGACGAATGTTTTTGAAGCATTTGTGTGCTTTATCTGTGTGTGCTTTATCTGCGTGTGCTTTACTAGAGAAATAATGTCTTTGGGTTGGAGTCAGGAAATCAGAGGTATTAAGGAAAGGAGATGCTTGCATACAACAATTGCAGTATTCTTTTGGGTGTTTTCAGTTAGATGTTAAAGAAGACGTCTTGTATTTAACCAGATTTGCCAGTGGGAGCCAACAATGGATGAATGGAGGAAATTTCACAGTGTCCTTTACTTCCATGCCTTTAGGTAGAAGTCTTTGTACCACAGCGTGCTTGGGGATGAGTGATTTATGGAAGTTTTCCCCTTCTGATTTATAGAAATTCTTCCATAAGGGAAACCTTAGGCCAAGACTCCTCACTGAGACTCCAACCGAGAAAATATGGGAGCAGCAATGCAGTGTGTGTTCAGGGGAGCCAAGGTGCTTGGGTAGAAGCAAGTCTTTTCTGTGCCATAGAATAGAGGTCATCTATTTCTTTAAGTCATTTGCTTTTGTGTTTCTATCCACGGGTCTTAAAATGATTCACACAGGATATAAGTAGGACTATTTCTACCCTAAGTATGAGGAAACATAGTGCATGTGCATGCATGCACGAACAGAGCCTCTCCCTCCCCACCCCAACTTGTGAGTGAACTTCAAATGGAAAAAATGTGTATTCTCAGGACACTTCAGTGACAGGAGGAAGGGGCAAGCCTTCTCCAGGTCATATGCCCTGACTTCAATTAGAAAATCTTTCAGAGTGTTTCGAGCCTTCATCTCCTGACAGGTGAATATATGGTGTCTCAGGCTGTACTCCTAAGTACTTTAAAACAAGCAGTGTTTTGACTGAAAGCTAGATGAACATCAATATCCCCTGTTTTGATCTCGTAGAGTAGGTTTTGTGTTTCCTTATGTTGTGTTGGAGGGGTGATTGTGGCGTGGGTGAAAGTGCTGATGTTGGAGGCAGCAGTGCAGGACGAGGGTGCAGCATAGAGCTGTATCTCAAAGGCTTACGCAGCAAGCTGAAAAACTGAGATGGGGTCTGGCATTCCAGCAAGCCAGACTGAGTTTCAAGTCACACCACAGTGATGGCACTGCAAAACACTTTCTTGCCTTCAAACTAGCTTTCACACGTGGTGATGTGTACAAGACTCTTGCTGCACTTCTATTTTCCCACACAAGTTAGGGTTACTCTGCATCCTAAACCATAAAATCCTTTTGTACAGAGTTAGATGATGTCTACTGGCTCTCCAACGTGGCTGATGGAGCTGAGGTTCAAAATGAGGTTTT
Organism: Actenoides hombroni; assembly: GCA_024336885.1. Classification (NCBI taxonomy): domain Eukaryota; kingdom Metazoa; phylum Chordata; class Aves; order Coraciiformes; family Alcedinidae; genus Actenoides; species Actenoides hombroni. Next base: position 16,254,665 of record WUAM01000323.1, read on the forward strand.
AAAAATTTATCCATGAGCCAGCACAGGGAAGTCTAGGAGGTAAGACATAATCACAGCTCAGCTTTCCCTGGGAATTGAAATGTAATAGAAATGTCATTGTTACAGTCTTGTATTTTATGCTTTTTGTCAAGAACCTATTTCTCTGTTATCTTGATCTATATTTTATATTGTCTGGGGCAGGAGCTCTCATTGAGCTTTGCTGCTGCTTCTCACCATCCTTTTGCAACTATAGGTTAAAGAAAAAAGCTGCAGACCACATACTCCATGTGAAGGATCAGTAATTTGGCAGGATAGAGATAGGACAGAATTGCTTATCCTTCTCATTTGGGTATATGGCTCACATGGTCTGTCTTTATAGACTGAATTCTGGAGAGAGTCATAAATACATGACTGACAGTTTCTTCTGTCCCTCAAGGGCTTCCCAGAGCTCTTTGTCTGAGATCTTGTATTTAATGGTGGACCATCTGCTGCAAAAGCACATGGTTGTTAGCAAATGCCTACCTAATGTTGTTCCAGTCAACACCCAAGGTAGATGAAACAAATTAAGAAAATATACCACCTGCTTTTCTATTTGTTTAGTTAATTGCATTTCAGAGCACATCATGTATAATGTTCCCCTGTGCGGCCTGTCAGATTTTGGTTTGTTTTTTTTTTTTTCTTTTAGATGTGTGTGAGTGATAGTGGAGGAAACCATAAGGATTCTAAAATCACAAAATAAATAGCTGGAATGCAGAAGCACAGTGTCTAAGTTATCCAAAATCTGATAATGTCCAGATTTGTAGTAAACAGCAACGCAGCTTCAAAGCCCAAATTATCTTCAGTCTGGAAGTGTGAATGTACAGTTTCTTGCCATCTCCCTGTTGGGTAGACTGCAATTCCCAATGCAATTGGGAATGGTGCCCCTGTTGCTTTTGAGAGAGCTCTAATTATGATTAATTAATTAAAGGATAGATGTATCTCATTTGATTTCTGGAATGACTTACCAAATTCACATCTTTGCTTTCAAACTTCTTGGCATCTAGACAGTTTGAACCATTTACATATTCAATTTAAAATTATTTGCTTCTTTGACCTTTGATACACAATGAGAGCTTCATTTGACCACCTACTCTTTCATAACTGGTATTATTAGCAGAAGCCTCTTAATTATTGAGATATGACTGATTTCCTGTGAGTTAACATTTACAAACCTATATATGAAAATATGGTGATGTTGCATATAACCTTTCCTAAGCTCTGAGGTTCCACTGCTCTCAAAACCTTACTATGAATCTTCATCTCACCCACCTCTGCCTCATCATGGTAACTACCAATGAAATATCCATATTTAAGCTGTGGGAATTGTCCGGGGTACATCACTATGTGGCATTGTTGATCTGATACCAAGTGGTCCTACAGAATGATTTTGCTCAAAACCAAGATCAAGGGACCCAAGTGTAAAAACTCAGGTTGAGATGACTTATTTCACTACTAATTTCATACACAATATTTGTGACTGTCCCCAACTGGGGCAGCCCTTCTGCCCTCCTCCTTGGCAGGGCAGCTGCCCTGGGTAGGCTGGAACATCCCTTTTCCCTCCCTCCCTCTAAGAGCTGAGCTGCTTGGCCTTGGACAGCTTTATATTGGCAGACATAATACCTGCAGTTTCCTTTCAGAAGCAGGTAGTTAGGGCTCTTCCCCTCCCCTCTTTGGGGAAAACTACAGTTCAGCTCAGAGCAGCTCAAAGTCATGCACTTAATGGTGCCCGCTCTGTGATAAAGGAATTGGTTTTGCTCTCTCTCCTTAATTGAGTGGGCTGTCTCCATGCAAAGCTAGTACAGCAAATGTCTAAGTGAGGATCTAAAAATCCCAAATGGGGGTTTACATAAGCCTTTTGCTTTCTTTAGGCCCAGAGCTTAGATAAATAATAAATGCATTTCTGCATGTGTGACTTTGCAGACCTAACCCAGACAAATGCCTATCTGTTCTGATAGAAAATGTCCTAAGTGTCATAGGCCAAAACTAAAATGTGTTGTTTTCTCTCTTGTTCTTTTTTTTTTCTTTTTTTTTTTTTTTTCCCTACTTTTTTTATCTTCTTTCTGGCTTGGCTTTCAATTACATCAGTGGTACACACAGCTGCAAGCTGAACAGGGATGCTCTATAATCTGGTTGATACAACAGTGGTATTGCATGGCACAGCCCCGAGAAGCAATCAGATTTTCATGTCTCCCCAAACCTGCCACCTCCCCATGACTCCCCAACTGCCAAGGGCCAGATGGCATGGGTTAGTGCTCTTGGGAGAGGATGTGGCCTTCCAACTCCCACTATCCCACAGGGGCTCTGTACTTCCAATTTCTTTCCCTGCTCACATGCTGGGCATCACAGATAACCTAAACTCTTACAGATTGGCTGCTCTCGGGATTTTCTGGCAGGTTTTTCTGTGTCCTATGATTTCTTTGCTTTTGCGATCAAAATGCTTACCCTTTCTGTACCTGTTTTCCCCACTGCATTGCCCAGGTTGTGGGGTATCATTGCAGGGCAGCTTGCACAGGCAGTTAAGCATGCTGTGCTACATCCTAACCCTGCTATTAAACTCAGGAAGTTTATTGGAGATTCAGTATCAGATGATTTGCAGACTGAGAACTCGCTCCACTTGATTCTTGCAGCAGGAATACAAAACTCCAGCAGTTTCTCTGTACAAAGAAGTGTATTAATTGTTTCTATCAAGTGTTATGGCATTATTGGAGTACCTGCACTGCTCAATTCATTTACAATGCGTCCTCTGGGCAACTTTACTGAGCAGTGCTTGGAAAAGCTGAACTTGCTGAATTGGACCCAGCATATCCTAGACTGTGTACAGGTTTCCACAGTCCTGCAGCCACTGGCTGTGTCTCCTGCAACAATCTGTCCTGTTGGGCTGAGCATACGCTCCAGTTAACTATGCAGCCTCTAACTACATGAGAAATACCTGCTGTGCATGTGTTGGGAACCAGAAAGGAAGAGAAACCATGTACTTGCACAGGTGATAGGCGGCAGGCGGGACCAAGGGTAGGGGCTGCTCACCAAGCACGTGTGCGGGATGGAGGCTCCGAGTATGTGAACTCCTGGTGAAGTGTGAAAGTCAAAGAGAAGCAGAAGAAAAGTTCAAGATTGCAGGCAGTAACTAAACTGCATATCTATTTTTTTTAATAATGTGGTCTTCTCCCTGTGCTGTCCTTAAAGTCCATTTTGAAAAACCACTTGTAAAGAGCCTGTGTGATTTACTGCCCAATTTACTACAAAAAACCACACAATTCATTAAAAGAATTAAGGGATAATGTCATACTAAAAAGCATACAGTCTGCAATGTAAACTAAACAGCTTGTAGGGATGGTTAAATGTCAGCACATCATGGGAGAATTTAATAACCACAAAAGTCGCTTATTCAAAATATAAAAGACAATGTGAAGGGAAATATTTTGCTTTGGCTTACAGGAATTTGAGAGGTCTGAACCACCAGCACTGATCTCTTAGGTTGGCTCTCAACATGGGCTGGAGGAACAGCATGAGACAGTGGTTGGCTGAGAAAATTAATCTTGGCCTAATTAATCTTGGCCTTCATTTATTGGGGTGAAAGGCAGATTAGCATTAGCTGACTGGCTAAGGTAGCTGTGGCACTCGGTGTTGTGTCTTATGTTTACCTGGTGGCCTATTAAGCACTGTGGGATGCACAGTAACTAACAGGGATTGCTCTTTTAGGTGAATGTACCCATGGTTTGAGATATTGAGGCTTTAAACTGTCATTTGAGATATACCTTCCATGAAAATGAAATGGGACAGGAAGGGAAGGAAAGTGGGATTTTGGAGTATCAGAAGTCTCATGACATTTTAGGTATTGCCAGTGCTCCCAAAGAGCCAGTCTTTCAGCTTTTAAAATGTCAGTGTCACACAGCAGCCTGCCTTTGATGTGCTGCTTTGGGGAAAGCATTCCCTAAATGCTTTAGGGAATAACAAATTCCCACATATTTGGACAGTCACCCATTTGTTTTTGTAGTCTGGTGCTGCTTTTTTTCCAATTTTCCAATTTGTTTCCTTTCCTTCTACCTTTGCTTTTTGTCCTGTTCTGCATTAAGGCAGGGAACCTCTTGTCTCCTCCCAGCTCATGTGCAGCCCCAGAAGCTGCTGCCAGGAAGGACTGACCACTCTTTCGTCACCGAGTTATGCTATTGTTGCTAACACAAGTCTTGCCCTGACTCTGGATATGTTGCAAACTCTGTTTCAATTGAAACCATTGCCCGTGACCAATGAGAACTATGTTTGATGGAGACATGGGCAGACCTGCAGCAGCACGGGAAAATGGGGTTGCACTGCATGCTTTCACCCCATCATGGGAAATGGGTGCTGGAGCCACCCTGCAATCCTGGATGTGGCACTTGCATGGTCAAAGCATAACAAACACCAGTGCCAGAATGTGCAATGGTATAAAAGGATTTTTCTTTCTTCCTACCCGTGCCATTTTCTCCATGCTACGTGTCAGAGGGGAGAAGTAGCAAGTGAGGTGCTTCTCTCTGAGAAAGGAAGAAGCTGAGGCTGAGATGCTGCCACCACTCCACCTCCTGCCACCCACAGCCAGCAAAATTTCAAGGTACATTTCATTTTTTGATAGGGCAGCAAACCACTTCCTCAGGAAAAAAATTTTGTCCTCAGTGTGTGAAATTTCTCACTTTTTCTTGCTGCTAGTGACACTGCTCAACTCCAGCAATGGTGTTACTAACCTGGTATTAGCTCCTTCAAGGTACAGCAATCTGCTGCAAAGCATTCCCTCTCCTCAGGGTCTGAGGACAATAAAGTCCCAGTCTGAAAGGGAAATACAAGCTTTTGGTTTGTGTTTCAGTCTTGCTTCCTAGCGAATATTGCACAGCTTCAGGACAACACAATGCAGAGGAGAGGCAAATGTGGACAACTCTGGACATGATGGTGGCAACAGCACAAGGGGCACAAGAAGGTCCCTGAGGGGACAGGAGTGGGCAGGGAGTGCACATACTGCTTACATATTCTTCAGGCTCCCTTCTCTCTTGTGCATGGAAGAGTGCAGCTCTGGGTGTGGGCTGGGCTGGACCAGGAATATGCCAAAACCTCCATGCAGCTCCATAGAAGATGTTCAGGCTCAACCTGCCTGTGCCTTTGCACAGGCAACTGATTCAAAACAGCTATTGAATTCCTGCCAATATCTGCTGTCAGCAGCTTGGGCAGAAGTACAAAGGAAGAAACAGTCTTGCTACAAAAAGCAGTTTCTCTGCCCCATTGGTTAGGGACAGTGGAGCTGATTCCCCTTTGCAGAACCACAAGGTGCTGGATGTGTTGCTCTGCTGCTGCCAAGGAGCAGCTTGATAAACTCCTCCTGTCATCTTGAGAGCAAACCTCCTAGTTCCTGTACTGTGCAGACCCATAAGCCCAAAAGGGCTCAAGAAATGGAAAATTCAGGAAACTCCTGAAAATTTCACCAATGGGGAAAACTGTGTGTTCCCCTGAGTGACACAGTCATTCAATAATGAATTACAAGACCACATTCTGAAAAGCCCATGGTTATTCCATTAACCTGTCATTAGAATATGAGACATTTTAAAAACAAAACGAAATGCCTTCAGGACAATGAAGCCTTCACTGCTCTGTCAGGCAGTGAACAACTGCTGGTTGCATTCCCTGGAGGCTAGAAGTTGCTTATTTCTCAGTCTGGGCTTTTCTGTCAGTAGATAGAAATTGATGTGAGGAGATACTAAAGAGGAGAAAGCACTAGGAAGATATGAGATTGAATGGTTCAAGATGAAGATAAAACTAACCACTGACCAATGCTGTACAAAACAAGACCATCTTTGTTTTCTGTAAGTTAAGTATATTTAACTGGTTTCTTCATCTCTCATCTCTTTCTTTCCCTAGTAAGACTAGTGTTTCTGTTATTTTGATTAGTCTGCAGACAGTATTGAAATGAAACTTTAGCTTTTCTTGGAAAATGTCTCATTTAATCAAAGAGATAAATGCAGAAGTACTGGGATAAATATGCACCTTCTGAACAGAATGCCAGAGAGATGCAGATTTGAGATAAACCTGTGTGTGTTCTTGAGTAAATTATTCCAATTTTGGTATGAATATGGTGCTTAGCAGAAATCCTGCCTGCTGCTAGGAAGGATAAACCACACTCCACTGAATAACAAACACCCTCCTCAGGAGCAATATTACTTGTCATTAACAACCACACACTAGAAGTGAGGATTAGCTGAGTTAAATACCAGTTTCCCTTTTTCTGTGTTTCACAGTCTTGCCAAACCATACCCGGTAGCATGTGAACACAAACTGTGGTAAATCCCAGTGGGAGAGAACCTGAACTCTTAAAAGTTGCTTTTTTTTTTAGTTGGTTTTGTTTTGTTTTGTGTGTGTGTTTTGTTTTTTAAAGCCTGAGGTGTGGCAGAGGTATGGCACCCAGCATGACCCTGGAAACAGCTGAATTTACTGGGTTGGCCACACACTATGTGCTCTGGGTCCCCACTGGGCACTGGAGCATCTCCTCAGGCCTCTCCACAGCCACATCAGTCACACAGAGCAGGTATCTGTATTTGGTATGCTCTGTTTGGTTTCCATGCATCACTCTTGTGTCTGTGCTCTCTGTTCCATGGACTTGTTATGAAATGGATTTTAAAACAGTTTCCTGGTTTTGTGAGGTAGACTTTCAGGATTTGTAATGCTGCATCAATGGAAGCAACTGCATCTCCTGGGACAGGAGAAGGGTATAGGGGGAGTAAAGGGAAAGGTTTTTTGTGTGTGATGGCATTGGAATAATACCATGTTAATAACATCTTTCCTGTCTATATGAGAGGATTTCACACCAAAAACACACAAATAAGAGCCTTTTCATGCAGTATTAATTTTGCTTTTTGCATCCTAGGTGGAACATAACAGAGTCAGAAACACACCTACTCTGACTGTGTTTACCCCCCAATGTGGGCATATATATATTTTCAAGCAGTCTTCACTGAAGTGATGTTAACCTCTGTAAGAAAGATCCAAAAATGTCTTAAATCTCCAGGCTTGACCTATATTTAGAAACCAGAGGAAGACTACCAGTGTTACAGGTTGATTCTGCTGCCAATGCAGTGCTAGGCAATGTGCTGTGCTAAGGTGCAGCTAAGATTGTAAAGATGTCTTGGGTGCATGGACTGAAAGCCTGGTACACGCAAACTATACTACCAGAAGTAACCCAGCCAGCTCAACTAGGATCAAATTTATAAAAATGAGGAACTTCCAATTTTCAAAACCCAGATCTGAGTTGCCTTCAGTCCTAGGCCTTGCCAACTTAGTCATAGAATCATAGAAATGTCTAGATTGAAAAGACCTGTACAATACCGAGTCCAATCATCAACCTAACACTACCAAGTCTACCCCTTAAACCATATCCCTAAGCACCCCATCTAATCGGCTCGTAAACACCTCCAGGGATGGGGACTCCACCACTGCCCTGGGCAACCCATTCCAACACCTGATAACCCACTCAGCAAAGAAGTTCTTCCTAATATCCAAGTTAAACCTCCCCTGGTGCAGCTTGAATCCATTTGCCCTTCTTCTATCATCTGTTGCTGGGTTAAACAGGCCTACTCCCACCTCTCTGTAACCTCCCTTCAAGTAGCCATAGAGAGCAATAAGGTCTCCCCTGAGCCTCCTTTTCTCCAGGCTAAACAACCCCAACTCCCACAGCTGCTGCTCATATGACATGTTCTCAAGGTCCTTCACCAGTTTTGTTGCTCTTCTTTGGACATGCTCCAGTGTCTCAATGTCATTCCTGTGGTGAGAGGCCCAAAACTGAACAGAGTACTCGAGGTGAGGCCTCACCAGTGCCGAGTACAGGGGCAGGGTCAATTCCCTGGACCTAGTGGCAACACTATTCCTAATACAGGCCAGGATGCCTTTGGCCTTCTCGGCCACCTGGGCTCACTGCTGGCTCACATTCAGCTGGGTGTCAATCAACACCCCCAGGTCCCTCTCTGATGAGCAGCTCTCCAGCCACTCTTCCCCAACACTGGACACAGGGGAAGCTTGTAGCAGCTTCTTATAGAAGCTATGCCTGCAGACAACCTCCCCCCTCCAACCCTGCTAACAAAACCTTGCCATGCAAACCCAATACACATGGAGAGACTCATATTGCCTGTAAAGGAAATTATTTTATCATGAGTTATGTATATATGAGAATTTCAATTCTTATATAAGTAAACTTACTGTATGGATGGAATAATCTTTTTTATATAACCACTTTTCATGTCAGTAGATTATAGGTACATCAGTTTGTGTGAAAGTCACTGCTCAAGCTGAAATCAGCTACCTTTATAAGCCTGTGCCAGACAAAAATGAAGACTAAATGGTGTATTTGAAAGCTAAGGGAATTTCAATTACTCAGAAACCTGTCAAGAACACTGTGTGTTGGTATAGCTGCCCCTGCAGAAAATGCTACAGGAGTTTTGCTGCTCAAGAGTAGCGGGTGCCAGCACTGCATGAGTGTGCTGTGGTGAACTGCGGGCTCTGGCTCTGGCTCAGCAATGCAGCAATATCATGAAGAGCCTCTGACTCCACCCTGTACAATGCTGCAAATCCATCCTGATACACTAGCCTCAGAGTTCCTGTGATTTGAAGCATGATATTACCAAATGTTTTGTAAAAAAAAAAAATAAAAAATCAATCCAATTTCTTCATGCTCTTCCACCCTGTTTAGGTTCTTAGGTTCTTCCAGGTTGGCCAGCCTGAAATACGAATGCCTTATGCTCTAAATGCCATACCACTTATTTGTCACCCATGTCGTCCCCTTCCTCAGCGAAGGAGAGCATGTGCATTTTTTGTGAGAACAGATGTTTTGTGCCCAGGCAGGTGAGGAGGAGCAAGCTTGCCAGTGGGGAGGCTGGATCTGAGGTGGCTCTGTCTCTGTGGGTCCCCAGTGGCTACTGTGTGCCTGACCAGGGGCAATGTTCACCACAGCCTGCATCCAGAGCTTGTGGCAGTAAGGGGACATTGCTACCTAAAAACTGACCCCATTCAATATTCTTCCAGGAACTGAAAGATTTACTGTATATCAGGGTCTTAGTAAAATGCAGTGAACTACTCTTTTTACCTGATTCAAGTTATAACATATAATTATAAAAAATATTAACAGTGAATATGTTTAATCTGTGAGCTCCCAGTGGATCCCAACAGCCATAAAGCATCACAGCATGGCTCTAAGAGCCTGTGCATGGCTTTGAGGATGAGCATTAGCCCGATCTGTGTGGTGCAGCTCATCTCCAGCCTTGCAAGAGGCAAAATGCAGAGTTCCAGGGAAAAAAAAAAAACAACCTCCAGCTACATGGTTCTGCCAAGCTAGGGTCGGGGAGCATGTGTGAATTGCTTGCTCTCTGTTTTCACTAAAACAGATGAATTTTAGACTAGACGCTGACCTACATAATGTGGGAGACCTTGCCTACAAACTCTTCCTGGGAGATTAGCAGAGGGGGCTGGCTGTGGGGTGTGAGGGGTAATAACATTTTTTACTTTTTTTTTTTTTACTTGTTAGCTATTTAGAGTCCAGCTTCATAAAACCCATGCATTACAATTCAGTGGCCTTTGAATGAATGGATTAATTCAGTGTTATTTTATAACTTTCCTCCTGCACCCTGCAGCTGTGCAGTCTAAAGTTATCTTGTTTTCTCATTTATAAGTGTTGTAAAGGAAGCTCCCTGGAGATGATGCAGTGTGCTGAACATGAAAGCCTCCACTGAGCTTGATTGCTGTTAACAGTCATCATAACAACTCCTCAAAGCTGCAGCCTGGGTCATACTTTGTGGGGGATGTATTAATTGTACGTTTCACCTTTTTGCTGCTTCACCTACAGATCTCCCTGAAACAGAGCAGAGCATCAGGGCAGCAGAGCATCAGGGCAGCAGTATTGATTTGTGAGGTTTGGGCTCTTTTTTTTTTTTCCTGAGATGACTGTGAATTATACCTCTGGCAATAGTATCAAACCAGCTGTAGGTCCAGAAAAAAAATGGTATGGAGAATTGGAATTTGTGCTCTTCATTGCTTTTGTACAGGAAATGCTGGGTTTTGGGTTCTTTGTAAACAGAAATCTCTCATGCTGAGCATAGCAGGCTTCGGAAAAAATCTAGAATATCTCAGCCACTTCTGCTCAGTGAACACTAGGAGGGCTGTGGTAATGTGGGCTGCATTTTAACAGAAACCTCCTATTTACTTTGGAATAATATCTTAAATGCCTTGCTGGATTTCATCTTTTGTGTTCAATAATGAACATCTGACTTGATTTTCTGACAGTTATTTAGAGCAGTAGCTGGCGATGATATCTGTGTTCAGCATGTCTGTTAAACATTCTTTACTTCTTCAGAGAAGGAACTGAGAGGTGATAAATCTTATCCTTTAACATCTGCAGCTGAGGGCTGGTGGAAAGAAAAGCTGGCAGCATTTCTAGAGTGCAAGCGTTTCTAGGTACAAACCATGCTGTAGGACCCCTCATCTCCCTAAGCCTTTTCCCTCCTGCTGGCTTCATCTGTCACATCTCAAGTTATCTTCCTTTGTATTTCAGATGAAGGGGAACAACCCCGGGGCATTGTGATACGAGCAGCTCACACCCAGCACTGCTTAAGATTTTTTGCCAGGGAAATATAGAAAGCAGGCTTTCCTCTATTAAATAGGTGTTCAGTTCAGTTTAGACTTCAGAAGCTAAACAGTAAATTTAACAGAACCAGTGGAGACCTTTCCATCCAGTCACTGCATACTGAACGCCCCAACTTCCTAGGACACAGTTACGTATTTTGCTTCTTCTAGATCCAGAAGTTTCCTTTTATTTTAGTTCAAACCTCTCCTCTGATCTGAATCTGGGATAGTAACCTGTAGCGTGCAGGGACGGACCCCGACAGCACAGCCAATATGGGTGTAATCAGCAGTCGCTTTATTAAGCGCACCAGGCCATATTTATACACGAGACAACACTGATCACGCACCCAGGGCACTTCTCATTGGCCCCACACTCCAACCCAGAGTTTGTCCACGCACACTTCAAACACTTTTAATTGGCTGGCTATTCTCTTGGTGTTCTTCCTTCAGCACCCTGTTTTTCTCTTTTTATCCTCCTGTTTTGCCAGATGCTCTGCTTTTCTCATCCTCAGTCTTATCTCCTCAAAGTCGGTGCAGTGTTGGCTGTTTTTCGGCCTTGCAGGCCTTAGCATAACTACTCCTAGCTAACAGCTATTTCTGTCCTACTCTTATCAATCCCTACAGTAACCTTCCCACTCAACTTTTTCTTCCTGTAGAATTTTAATATGAATATTTCATAGCTGGAGAACTTAGACCTCTGTGCAAGTTCACATGTGAAATGAGCAGCCTGGGAAGCAGAGCAGCCAGCGTGAGCAGGTGAATCTCTCTGGTTTGTTTGGAAGACACTGGAGGCAGGAGGGAACTTAGAGATAATCCAGAAGGCTTGTTTGGCTCCTGGTCTAAGAGACTTTGGGGATACCTCTTCTCCTCTGATGCAGTGAAAAACTCAGTAACTGAAGTTATTAAGCAGGCATTCTTTATTTTTTATTATTTATTTTTTATTTCATTGTTGTTGCTTGCTCAAAGATTAGTTAAACTCCACCAGACATCCCGTCTCCTACCTTCAATTCCGCCCTTTTCTTTTATCCTTTCAAATTCTTTTGCAGAAGTTACAATGCGAATTCTTTTGCCATGCTTATAAAACTCCCTTATCGATTAATATCTTTTAAAATATTTTCCAGTTTTTACCTGGTGTTTAATTCTATTGCATTTCCAGTCTTTATAATTATCTAAATTTTTCCTGGAACACCAAAGGGTACATTGAATAATTATACAAGTTAAAGCAATCAAAATAGCAAGTCCTACTATGAAAGCGAAGAGTTGTCTCAACCAAGCTAAGCTTGGAAACCAAGAGGTCAATTTTTCCTAAAGTTCCCTGAATCCCCAGCTAGTATCATCTTTACTGACTTCATGAAAAACTCGAGTTTTCTTCCACAATTCATCCAAATCGTCTTGATTCTGCTCTCCTCGTTTACATGTACACAACAGCTCTGATTAATGATTGTACAAACCCCTCCTTCTTTCAGGGTTAATAAGTCCAGTGTCATTCTGTTCTGTAAAACTACTTTTGAGAATGAATTTATCTCTGTCTGAAGTCCATGGATGGCATGTGTAGTGATGTTAAATACGTTATCCAGAGTGACCAAAATATTCACTATAGCTTTCTTGAGTTCACTGACCCCTAACCAAGGTAAAAACCCCTCACAAAACTATGGAATCCCATTCCCTTCTTTGCTAAGGGATTCTCTGCCTGTTTAGATCTTACCCAGGGGGTCTGCAGAATTCCCGGGGAAGGTTGCGAATGATTATAGGTCTTATCCTGCAGGATTAAGGGTCCAGTTGTACACATTCCCTTCCATCCTGCAGGGAGTTGCTTCCTACTAATGCTGTCTCCGCACAACCACCAATACCTATGGGGTAGCCTACAAGGCCCGCTGGTGACCACACTGTGCCATCCACACTGAGAAGACCAGCTTCCCATTATGTCCCAACCTCGGCTTGCATAAGTTTGCAATTGTGTACGATTACAAAAATCTATGTACGTAATACTCAATCCTGTCAGATACCATATGCCTATTTCTACTGTAGTCTGATTTATCCAATAATCATTCCATCCCTCACTGCAAGTACAGTTATTATGATTGAAACAGATCACTGGGGAGCAAAGGCAATTTTTTTGAATTATTCTTCCAACAACAGTTATCATTGCTAACCAGAAACTGAGTTTCAATATCCTCTAATATTTGTAAATTGAATTTTGAGCCAAACCCGTAGCTCAAATTATTAGGAGAACAATAACCTCCATCAGGCTTTTCCAAAAGCAGGCCAGGTATTGTCATCACAGTTCCAATGAGTTGAGACCACCCCATGTGGAGGCAGCCTCATGTATCCCTTAAGTAATGCAGTATAAATCCAACAGTCTTTAGCCTTGGTAGCATTAATTAGCATTCAGATAGTTTCAAATGTATGTTCCTGTCCCAAGCAGCAACAATATTTACAATCATTAACACAGTCATAAAATATTTGATTCCCATTTCACTCCCTCCACAATTTTAATTTAAGTAGTCCTTCAGGTTCAGATGTCCACTGCTTATTTGGAGCCCTCTTCCCTCGAGAGCAGTGGATCCAGGTAGGTCTCTCCTTCAGCTTAACTGCAGTGAAGGTGGGCAGCAGCACCTGGTAAGGTCCACTCCACTTTTCCTGGAGGGTGTCTCCTGAAAAATTCTTCGCATATATCCAGTCCCCAAGATTAGAAGGATGAATGGGATTATCTAGTCCTCTTGCCCTGGTGTCTATTACACACTTATTAACTCTGTTTAATTGTTTGCTTAGGGCTATTATATATTCTGTCAAATATTGTTCTCCCACCTGGTTCAACTCTTCTCCTTGTTATGTTATGTAGTATGGTCTGCATTATAAAATTTCAAAAGGGCTTCAGCCTTCTTTGGCCCATGGCTTGGTTCGTATTCTTAGCAGGGTGAATGGTAATGCCTGGTACCAGTACATATTAGTTTCTTGACAAATTTTAGCAATTTGCTGTTTAATTAGAAGATTCATTTTCTCTACCTGTCCATTTGTTTCTGGCCTATTAGGAGTCTATAAATGCCAATTGGTTCCTAATGCCTTGCTAATCTGTTGTATAATTTGAGCAGTGAAATGTGTTCCCCGATCCGAGGACATTACAGAAGGTACCCCAAACCTTGGTATTATTTCATGTAGTAAGGCCTTTAAAGCTTCTCTAGCTTTATTTTTTCGACCGGGAAATGCTTCTGGCCATCACAAAAAGGTACAGCAAGCCTCTCTCCCTCCAATAGCTCTGTGAGCATGGACAACTCCAAAGGCATATTTGGAATCTGTCCATATGTTTATATTTCTTCCTTTCACTAGTTCCAAGGCTCTAGTGAGAGCAATTATTTCAACCTTTTGGCCCACTGTCCCATCAGGTAGTGGCTGAGACTCAATTACCTTGTCTGTTATTGTTACTGAGTATCCAGCCTTACAATTCCCTTGTCGGATGAAACTGCTTCCATCTGTGATTCTTCTGCATCTTCCAATGTCTCTTCTGTTCGATGTGATCTGCTGGAATGTACTGTTTCCATGGTCTCCAGTCAGTCAGGCACCAGTGGTTCAGATGTCTGTCCTCTGAGGAAAGAGGCTGGATTCACAATATTACTTACTTGAATCTTAACATCATCAGATTCAACCAGAATGGCCTGATATTTCAAACATTGGGATGGGGATAGCCAATGATTTCCTTTCTGTCCTAATACCAAAGATACCGTGTGAGAAACTAGCACTGTAATCTTTTGACCCAGAGTAAACTTCCAGGCTTCTTGGATGTTCATGATTACCACAGCCACTGCCCACAGGCATCCTGGCCATCTTCTGCTAACTTCATCCAATTGCTTGGAGAAGTAGGCTACAGCCCTTTTGTATGGTCCCAACC
>WUAM01000323.1:16270331-16295285 GCA_024336885.1 Actenoides hombroni
TTTTTCACTGTGAGGGTCACAGAGCTCTGGAACAGGCTGCCCAGAGGGGTTGTGGAGTCTCCTTCTCTGGAGACATTAAAACCCGCCTGGATGCGTTCCTGTGTGACCTGCTCTAGGTGGTCCTGCTCTGGCAGGGGGGTTGGACTATATGATCTTTTGAGGCCCCTTCCAACCCTGAACATTCTGTGATTCTGTGATTAGGTCAATGCACAAAAATCCATTAGTGCAGCAGTAGCTTTCTGGTTTATTTTTGGCATTCTCTCTTCCATTTATTTTTGCATTATTTTTAACCCGGAGCACTGACCTTGATATTCACAGATGTCAGTAGTGTTAGATATGGAGCGAACTCTGGAGAGCCTTCAGTCCACCTCTAAGACAAAACCAAGTTCATCTACTTCACCCCTGAGAAATATTTGTGTAGTCTTCTTAAAGCCTTCCACAAAGATTTCACTCTACCTGCAAAGGAAAAATTTTGAGTATCAGGCTCTGGACCATACTCATTATTCCAATTGAGACCTTATCAATGTTGAAGAGAAGGGAATAATTGTGTGCCTTATTAATGAAGCTCGTAAAACCTGCCTCCTGTTAATCAACATTGCTTTGCAAACTCCAGTTCAAGATGACTCCTAATGTTTTTCTACATACTACTGCCTGATTGGTTACCACTAATGTTGTACTGCGTATTTGATTTTGCCTTCCATAGTGTCGGGATTTGCATGCAATGAAACATTTTGAATTATGTCAGGCAGGAAAGATGTGTATCAGAAACAAATATGGCTTTGAAAGTCAATGTAGTTTTTAATGTACAGTCAGTTACTCCATGATAGCTGTGATAACAGAGGAGAGATTTCATTTCCATTGGGTATTTTGTTTCTAACAAATATTAATAACTGTGGTACATAGTAATTTTCAGTAACCAAGGCAGCTACTGATTTCCTGTTGTCCCCAGTACACATATGAAAGTGAATATATTTATATTTCAGACCAAATATATTTGTATTTCCAGAATAGGAAATCTTGAATTGTTGTGTGGCCTGCCCTGGGTGATCCTGTTCTTGCAGGGGGGATTGGACTTGATGATCTCAGAGGTGCCTTCAAACCCCTAACATTGATTCTATGATTCTATTGGTACAGTAATTCTGGGGTTTGTGGTGTACTGGAAAAGTCCATGAGACTGGATAGATGCTGATTAGCAGTGTCTTCTTATTGAGTACAATTAGCTGAAGTTGTTTTCTGTTTCTCTTCCGACATAATTTTTCATTAATATAAAAACTTGAACCCAATGATATGTTAAGTTTTGTGATACTATCCTGGGGAGAGAAATTGCACCCAACATGTAGTACTATTTTAAATGTGGTTAACACAGATTTTCAGTACTTAATGAAGGCATGTGAGATGGCTTAGGACTTGCTTGAATTTCTTGATATGTGGTCTCTGTGCATGGAGCTTTTGTTCTGTTTACGAGTGTAAAAACACCCTGAGTATGTTCAGATGGGGTGTTCAGCTTCAGACATCTGCAGTGATTCTAAATAGGAATAGGATGGGTCACAATAATTTATCAACAGACTTGTTTTCAGTCTCCTGTTCTAGGCTGAAGAACCCCTTTGTGTATCAGCATAATAACAAGCAGGCAGATGACTTTGACTCTCTCACTCTCAGGGTCACATGAATAATGAAATGACCTAATGAAAATAGCAGGGAGACAAAGAGTGACAGCTACTTCATTCTAACACTCCATACATCTGTAATAGTCCACATCTACGACACACAGGACAGGGCCAACAACTGTAAATGTTATCAGAGGACAATGTGGGCTGTATGCATGTTTATTCCAGATAAATTAACACAGGCCTGTTCTTCACTGGGGCAGAGAAAATAAACAATTCTTTGTCACTCTGCAAAAGCCTGATTTGAAAAGAGCAGTTTTAACCAAGAATGTTTGGAAATTAGATTCTAGTGGTGATAAGAGGCTGATCTTCTACGTTCTTATTTTTCATCGTGATCCTCCTTGTTGCCTAGAAAGAGGGACAATATCTAAATATGCTGTTTATGAGAAATGCAAAGGAATGTAGAGTGATGGAGTTGCAGTCCAAATGTTTGGTTATGATGTCTTTATAGTCTCTAATAGAGATGTTTAATTCCCTGAAATTATATTTGCTCTTTTGCTCATTGGTCTTTTACCAATGCTTAAAACTTGCATCCAGTAAGAAGATAAATCGATTGAGCAAATCCCTCCCTACCAAAATAAAACATCTTTAAAATTCCATGTTTGGTTTCGTAGCAGAACTCCAGCTGAATGCACCAAAATAAATAGGATGCTTGCCTGATAGGTCTCACTAGTTGCTAGTAGGACTAGACACGAAACACCCAGTATAAATTATAAAATGTACGTGCAAAAGTACTTCAATTTTACAAAGTACAGCTGTGATCAATGTGTGTGCAGTAATAGTCTATGCAATGTTAGCCTTAAAAACAATCTTTATTACCATGAAAATCATTTTCCTACTTCTACAAGTCTTTTTTATCTTTTGTCCATAGTTTTATCCTTGCAATTTCCAAACAAACAATGATACATAATTAGGAGGCATACTGCAAAAAGAAAGTCTGAAGAAAGTAGTGTTAAGGTTTGATGCTTTTAAAACACTCCTAGCCTTGACTGGCATGGTTGGATACATTCCTCACCGATGCCACATGATTCGCTTTAGGAGTAAGTCCCAAGACCTGCAGCTCACGCTGCCCTACATGACCCCTCCACACCCATCCCACAGACAGAAACACTGAAAAGCATGAAGATATTTTACAAGCTGTGGCTCTAATAATGCTCCTATACAAATAGCTCCTAACAGTTATCCTGGAAGAATACCTGGTGCCCTCATCGCTTGTGTACATGAGAGAGCATGTTAAACTGGATCGGGTATCAGATAGTGACCGAGATGTGAAGAGTGTCATAAGACCAGAAGGGTGTTATTTGTTCAACCTAGGAAAGGGCAAGAGGATCTGTGATCAAATTCAATTAGAGAGGAACACCATGGGTAACTAGCTTAGTTTAAATAAAAAGGTGTCATGAGGAAAATACCTCAACTGAAAATAAAATCACAGTTTCTAACCCTCACAGAAAAACAACAACAACAAAACCAAACACAAACAAAACCAACCAAACAAAAAATGCCAAACAAATAAAAACTGGGATTTGGGCAAATAATGAGTTTTAAATGCAGTGTTTATCAGCTGCGGAACAAAAGGCATAATGGGACAAAACTCAATGGCTATTCTTTGTTTAGGAAGACAGGAAGCCTTTCTTTTCTCTTTTAAAGCACAGTAAGTGCAGCAGTTCTAGTGTTTGAAAAGTTTTCATTGCTGCTTATTGAAGAACCTTTGATGCTCAAGGGATCAATCTAGTTAACATCAATAGGTCTGTGATGGTACAGTCTTTAGTTTTGTCATGGTTCACACTGAATAACAACCCTGCCACTCTTTGAAATACACCGGAAGATCTCCACTGGCTGTGTTTACTGTAGCCTTTTGCTGTGAAACAGGCAACAGACCATCCATCCCTGTCAACTTTGCAGCCTGGCTGCATTTCACAAAGCTCTGGGAGCAGGCAGATATGCATGAACTGCTGTGACTGTGCCCACAACCTGGCAAATAATCCATAGTAAATAATCTATTAGGCTCCCTACTCCTCTCCTGCCCCCCTCCCCATTTATGGTGAATTATCAGTGACCGGATGGTTGTAATTAGTTAATTCAGTCTTCTAGAATTACTTCATAAATGCTTTTATACCAAAAACTCCAGTCTGAAGCATTTGCTTTGACTTGCCTTGACTGTTGATCCCAACAAGATGAGCCCCCTCTCTGCTTCCTGGTTAGAAAGGCCAGACGAATAGGAAGCGATGCCGTAATTTATAGTCCAAAGGTAGAAGAGACAAATGTTGAAAGCAACATGGTCCACATTTCCTGCTTTTTTGGGAAAGAGAGTCAAACAGCGAATTGGACTGATGCATTGCCAAAGCCCCAGTTATACACAGATTGAAAAGCAGTAGTGGTTATGCTAAAATCAACTGAAAAAATCAGCTACACAAACAAGCATATGATATGAGGATTTTTTTATATTGTCTTTTACATTGCTGGAAGTTTTAACTTTATTTAATTCAATTAATATATACTACCATTCTTCCTAGCAAATATGTCAAAATTGAACATCATTCACTTTAATTTTAAGTATGACCATATTATCCTTCAAGTTCTTTTCAATTGAAGTACCTTCCTATAACAAAGGAAGGAAGACTATTTGGCTTGCTATCTTCTAGTCATCCCCTAGAAATAAAATGAGTGTATTCAGAATAGATACTTTGGAAGTAAGTATTCAAAGCAAACCTCTTAAATTATTATTGTCTACTTGCCAGGGCCATGCTACTAATTAGTTTTCTTTTGCTATCAAAGCTGTATCTGAAAATTGAGCAGTGCGTTTACAGATTTTTGGGTTTATTTTGCCCCACCCTATAACTAAGGGAGAATGAACCATAATTTGTGAAAGATGATTAGTGTGCAGGGAATCACCTTTCCCTGTCTTATTACAGTGCTCAGAACAATTACGCACCTGAGTGGTCCTACAGCAGACACAAGCAGCAATGCTGTGGTAAGTAGCCTATTAAAATGACAGTCAATGCCATGTGAATAATTTCCTTCTCACATGTTGCCAGTCACTGCAGGACTGGAGATGCAGGAACTTCTTTGTAAAGGCAGCTCTTTCAGGTAGCTTGTCCGGATACAAAGCTCAGAGAACAGGTCTGGGCTGCAGTGAGTGTCTGGCAACGGCTGTTTTGCCACAACCAGCACCACTGTGCAGCCAGCCCTTGCTACTGGCAAGGGCCAGCCTGCCTCTTTAGGTGATTTTCAGTCTCAGGTGTTTCTGTGGCATGAGTGCCAGTACGGACAGTACCTCTGAATGTGATCTTGGGTCAGCCTGCTTCTGCCTTGGCTTCCATGTTTGTGTATATACAACAAATACAGCTGCAGATAGGTGAAAATTGCATATGATTGCATGATGACCATGCTGATCTCTGGTAACAGTTTGCTAACATGTGATTTGTAAAAGCAAGAAAAAAGATTGAGATAGCTTGGTGTAAATCATGGTAGCATCCACCATGCCTAGACAGAGATGAAGACCTTTTTCTGTGCAACTCTACATATCTTGAGCCATCCCATGCTCAGCACAGTGCCCTGAAGGCTGCCCTGTCTCATGCCACTGTGCTGAGCTCTCAGAAGTCACTGGGATTTGGCCAGTACTGGGAGAAACCTTGCAGCTATCTTGATCCTGGTGGACTCTCAGCACAGCATTTGACTTACATCTTGTAAAAGCGAGTGCAGCATCTGGGGACACCTATGGGGAAAAATTTTTTTGTGCATTGTTATGTTCCTGATTTGTATAAAAACTACTGGAAGATAAGTGCCAAGCTGTAAAGAGAGCCTGACTAGTCGCAGTTGCCCAGCCCCACATGCTCTGCCCACTGCAGCGAGACATCCCCTGCACTCATCCAGAAGTACCAGATAATCTCATGGTCCTCAGAGCATGCACAGCAGATGGGAGAGACAGAGGCCATGCATCCTGGGAAGCCTCTGGATGGCACTTATCTGAAACAGACATATTTTAGTTTGGTAACCAGTGCCTATCTATTGCTTACAGCTCACATAAATGTACTTTCTTTGCCATAACGAAGCTGTGGATTGCATGCTGTTTGATTTAAAGTTTGATAAAAGCAATTGGCTCTGAAGTCTAAACTATTTTTGCAGAAATTAAGCACCTTTCCTGTTGGAGTTCCTGAAAAGTGCCTAAAGGCATTGTTTCCTCAAAGTTATACAACATTAACGTAGAAAGTTTTTTCCAGAAATGAGAGGAAATTATATGAACATCTAATGCAATTAATTGATATAAATATGCCTTGTGGCAATAAAGAAAACCAAATAATATTCTTCCTTAAAGTTAATCAGTTAAAAAATCGTCAAGCAATAACTGTAGCAGATTTTGAATTGAACAGTGTGCATTGGAAAAAAAGATGGTGTTAGAGACACAGTTCTAGAAATATTACATTTCTCTGAGATAGCAACAGAAAAAAACTCAACTATAAATAGAATAAATGGTATATCAACATGTTTCATGCCTGATAATTAGGAAATCAATAACAATACTATATGATATGCCAGTCTCAGCTGCTTTAGACATTTCCAGGACCTGGACCTCCAGACTTTTATGTAAACACAGGATTTTATTCATAGGAGCATTGTCATTGTTGTCAGGGAAATGCTTTTCCAGCATTATCACTGTTGTCACTCATCTACCGTTGCCACAGAGTGCATTTTAACCATCCCTTCTCTGGTCAGAGTTCCTGCTTTTAAAATAGCAGACAAAGATACCTTTTCAAACTTGCTTTGCATCTAGATTTGTAGTTATATCTGCATCAGTTTATGTGCGGTGAAGGGAAAAAGTCATTCTGGGAGAGAAAAGAGGCAGCTATTATTAGCATTCCAGAGACACATTATTGTAAGACAGAAATTTTTTTTCATTCTTAATTTGTTCTGTGCTGATGCCTGTTATTTTTACTGTTAACTTTCCCCTGTTGCCTGACAGTTTTATTTGTTATATTTATTACATTGTTACAATGGTATCCTGGGGTACATAAAGAAGAGTGTGGTCCAGCAGGTCAAAGGAGGTTCTCCTCCCCCACTACACTGCCCTAGTGAGACCACATCTGGAGTATTGTGTCCAGTTCTGGTCTCCACAGTTCGAGGGAGACAGGAGAGAGAGTCCAATGCAGAGCTACAAAGATGATGAAGAGACTGGAACATCTCTCTTATGAGGAAAGGCTGAGACACCTGGGGCTGGAGAAGAGAAGACTGAAAGGGGATCTTATTAATCTTTCCAAATATCTGGAAGGTGGGTGTCAAGTAGAAGGGGCCAGTCTTTTCAGTACTGCCCTGTGATAGGACAAGGGTCAACAGTCCCAAACTGGAAGACAGGAAGCTCCACCTGAACATGAGGAAAACCTTTACTGTGAGAGTGTTGGAGCACTTGAACAGGCTGCCCAGAGAAGTTGTGGAGTCTCCTTCTCTAGAGACTTTCAAAACCCACCTGGATATGTTTCTGTGTGACCTGCCCTAGCTGATCCTGATCTGGCAGGGGGGCTGGACAGGACTATCTCCAGAGGTCCTTTCCAACCCCTACCATTCTATAATTCTATTACTTTTTTATTAAAGCAACAACCTTCTCACACACACACACACACACACACACATAAAACAACAACAACAACAACACAAAAAACCAGATGCAGACTGGTAGGAAGATTTCTTTTTTTCTGTCTCTTGTTGAATTGAACAGAAACTGCCTAAGACCATAATGCCACAGAATTGTGGGAATCCTGAATGTTGCTCATGTGTTTTTAGTTTTACTGAATAATTTATATTTTGAGGGAAAATGTGCTGTCTTTGTCACCTTTTAATTCTTTCTTTTCTATAAATTTCAATTTCTCAGTGAGACAGTATGGAATTGCCATAAACACAATATGAATTGTACGCTGATTTCAAGCCCCATGATTTAAAATCTGTGTCTGTCAAAGCAAAATAATTTCTTCTTCAAAGGCTAGCATGTTTTGTCTGTAAATTCAGCCTCTTAACCTGACTGCTGACTCCCAAAAACATTTGGGCTGTGATGCAGGCTTTGCATAATTAATTCAGGGCTAAAATAAACACACACAAAAATACTCCGAAGTGGCTGGATTTACATGTCTCCCTCTGCATTGTGTTAATGCTACAACCACAGTATATCATAAAACTGTGCTGAGCCATCAGGTGACATCTGAGCCGTGTATGTGCATGTGCCCAGGCCAGGCTGGCTGGTTTTGGCAGGCTGAGCAGGGATGCAACCACCCTGCATGGGCCAGGATGAGGATGCCCTAGTGAGAATTCTGTTGTCAAAAGACAAGTGAGATATGGTCTCTGCGTATTGATTGTCATACCTTAACTCCTGCTAACCCATGAAGGAGACATGCATCTCTTTCACAAGTCTGAATAAACAACTAATTTGCTTTTGGTGAAAGGAAATGGGAAATTCAGAGTTCATGTTGATGTTCGCAGCTTGTTTTACTAGTGTCTCCTAGCAGGTCAGGTAGATATTATTTTCTGCCTCTCTCTGTAAAAACTATTTATTACTGGTCTTGTGGGCACGTTACAAGGGTTGTTCAGCTAATACTTGTGAAATGCTTTGAATAGGATATGTGTTGGACAAAAGCTTGTTTCTTTCTAAACTCTGCTTTCTGAAGTAAATAAAAATAGGTAGTGGAGTGATTTTTTCAGAGCTACACATTTTAAACAGCTGGTCTGTGAAGCAGCATTTTACATTTTGGGGTGTTTTTTTCTTTTTCTACCCCAAGTTATAATTTCTCCAGGGAGAGACCAAAGCAGGGAGAATTAGGAGTCTCATAGGAAAACCTTACCAAAACATTAAGGAAACTGGGCCAAACCTTGGTATCATTGTCAAGATTTCTTTTTAACATTGTATTGGAAAAGAAGAATTCCGAGGATAAGTTATTTCATTTTGCATTCAGAGGTGAACCGAGGAGAAAATGATTTACTATCAGCAAAAGCTACAAATTGTATGATTTAAACCCATATACAAAGTTGCTCTGTAGCCCATGCCAAAAAGAGACTTGGCTGAAGTACTAAGCTGGGTCTTGAGCAGTTTCTCTGTGCACTGTGGATGCTGCCCTCTGCAACGTGCAAATTCACTGAGATTAGTTCCCCATATAAAATAATCCTTTTTCCTTTTGTCCACTGTGTTTGTAAGACTATAAGATTTTTCTGATGGAGGCTCCATTTTTGCCTGTTTGGGTTTTACTAAAATAATCCTACTGCCCAATAATGTCTTCACCTCTGCTCGCCGACCTATGATGTAACAAACTGGTACAGCAACTAATACATGGTCATCATTATCATCTGCACAAGTATATTAAATGATTCATTGCAAATAAAACTGTTTGTTCTTAGACAGTAAAAACATTTCTGTGTAATGAAAGCCGTCTCCATGTTCAGTTTTGATTTGATGAGCATATTCTTTGGGAAAACATATGCAAGTAGAGGCAGGGACTGGGACTATACAAATAAAATTAATTTTATCATTCAGGGAAGAATTTAAATGAAAGGCAGGGGAAAATCTGATAAGGAATAAAAGCTTAATCTTCCATTTCAAGTGGAACAAAACATTGCAAATGACTTGACCAGGCAAACATCAAAATTGAAAGAAAAAAATTCACTGTGTTTTACTTCTTATTCTTGTATGTTAGTCTCTTGTAGAAGATTTTTTTTCCTGTGGCACTCTGGCATAACTTTTGCACAGTATCCATTTTGATTAGCACCTCTGGGCAAACTTGTGTCCAGGTTCCAGGAGTAATTTATTGCTCAAGCAACAAGAGAAACCTGTGCTGTTTGCAAACTGCACAGCTTTCGTTATCCTAAGTGCAATTCATCTTGTTGTAAGGCAAAACTTTCATGATATAGTTCTGAAACTGATAATATATTCAACAAAATATCTTCCCAAGTGCATGCAGTAGCATACATCTTTGTAGGTTTAATATAAACTGAGCTTACTTTCAATAAAAAGCCACTAGAATTTTCCAATCCAGTGGCAAACCCACATATTGTGTAAAAAATGTAGAATGTCAATAAAATAAAATTGGCAGAACCATTAATTTCCATTCCAGTATTAGATCCAGTTTTGCTGATTATGAGAGTCAATAAGGAATTCGGAAGTCTCCAAGCAATCATACTCATTTTTCTTGGTTGGTTGTTCAGAGCTGATAAGACTGGCAGACTAGGAAAACAAAAGCTACCTGTACCTCATGATGTGACTGTATTTTACAGTGCAGCCTAACCTGTAAAAAATGTCATATTGTATCAGGCTAGATTCTCTTCCTAATTACACTGGCACAAACAGTTGTAGCTTAACTGAATTCGGTCCAATTGAATAATTCCTGTGAGAAGAAAGTAGATGTCATTGAATTCACAGTCCAAATTAATGTTTTAAAACCAAACCCAGTAGGCTCAGAAGCTATGCAAAGTGCTGAATGTTGTGTATTCCTGTAGAAGTTCAAAAGAGTTCATCATGTTAGTGACAAATCTTTATTTTATGTACATCAATAACCTGCTAATAGAACTGTGTGTTTTTGTGTGATGTTCCATAAGCAATAGATGTATGAAGTTTAGAAAGCAGATTAGTTTACTCATCTAGTAACAGAATCCAGTCCGCTTAATGCTTCTGTGAAGCACTTTAGCCTATGCACTACTGCAAAGACTTCTTTCAGGAGTGGTTAAGGCATAAAGCGTGCAGTTGGGATCTGATCATTCAGGTTAGCCAGCTTTGGATATGGACCAGTCCACTGCTTTCAGGGAGACTTCTTGGAGTAAAACACTTCTCAGTGAAAGCCAGCAGGGCGTGGTAACAGACACACAGCAAAAGCAATGCACAGAAATCTATTATTGGTCAAATGGAAAAGGAGTGGCAGGCAAATCTGTAAGCTGCAGCTATAATCTTTCACTCTTAAAGTGCTTTAAAAATACTGGTTCAGACTCACAGCCACCTTGAGGAGTGAGAAAAAATAATCATGTCGGTAGACAGCTACTGCTTGTTTAGAATTATACACTTAGCAGCAAAATGGGGACTAGGAGCTGAAAACCCCAAGAACCTGAAAGACTTGTGGATATTCCTGGTAGAATAGCATTGAGTCCCCACAAGTCATTGATTCTTGGTGATTATAAGAAATCTTGCCTTGCAGTTCAGTTTCCTAATTCAAGGAGTCCTGTTAAGATAGAAATACCACAAAGACTTGCACGTGAAAATTACTGAGGGGGAAAAGTTTACTTAACTGATATTATACTATTCTAAAAAATAATAAAAAAAAAATTCCAGTGCCATAGAGACATCTGAATGACTCTTTAGTGTTTCCTTGAGGAGC
The DNA here is from genome assembly GCA_024336885.1 of Actenoides hombroni. Lineage (NCBI taxonomy): Eukaryota > Metazoa > Chordata > Aves > Coraciiformes > Alcedinidae > Actenoides > Actenoides hombroni. The sequence goes on from WUAM01000323.1 coordinate 16,281,337, forward strand.
CTTAATGAAACTTTGAAAGATGAATATGGTATGACCAAAATTTACCTGTAGTGAGGACCCACTAGTCCCTCCTAACAGGGTCACCTGAAACAGTAAGAAAAGCCAGAGCACTACTAAGCCACTGAAGCTGGATGGTGTACTATCACAGCACATATCTACTTATTGATGCTCCTTCAAAGAAAGCTTATCAATAGACAGTGTGCTCATTCCTCAGCTGTTCTGCAGCAGCAGCAGTAACCAGGACTCCTATCACATGGCTGTTGCAAATTCTTTCTTGGGCTATACACACTATGCATGTAATCAACTACCATTCCAGTTCACTCATGTGACATTCCCTGCAGAAATAAACAGATGAATTATTTACTGTACAGGCAAGATGATACTGAATATTATGGCAACTAAATATTGTAGTTACACTAAGTTCCTGTGAACAGGACATAACTTATTCATAGTCAAGAAGTGCAAGAACTCTTTCATGAGGTAGATTTTTGTCAATCATGATGATTTTCCATGTGTTCTATACTATAAAAAGTCTTCTTTGAAAAGAGGACAGTAAATTATTTACCATGCAGGGAGGATGATACTAAATGGTACAGCAGATAAACCATGTAGCTGCAGTGAATTCAGATGAGCATGATGTGCTTGCTGTTCATGACCTGTTTATTGACCCTGGCTTCCATGTTAAGATGGTGATCACTGGCTGCCCCACTATGCTTTTCAGCTGTGAAACAGAGCTGTCTTCTGGAGAGCAGACACAGGTTAGCCCTTTGAAATCCTTTAAATCTGTCCAATAAATAAGTTATTCTTACCTGTGTAAATCTACAGGAGGTATGTAAGTCATTATGGTATCTCTAGATAGTGCTCTTCCTTTGTAATTTGTTGTCATCTAGGGCCACACCCTGCCTCTGGTAAGCAGAAACTTAACAATCCCACTGCAAGGTGATATATGTGCTGCTGAGTGATAGCTGCAGGACATGGTATGCTTGAGGGTTGTTTTGAGGTGGAATGGCACCCTGTGTCTCCTGTACTGTGTACACACTAAAGTCTGCCATAGACACTGATACAATGTGACATACCATTAACCAGAATTCCTCTATGAAAAGGAAGAGAGAAGAGAAAAATATCAGCAAAAATACCAAATGGCATCTTGAATACTGAAGTAGGTGGACTCAAGTGCTCCTCCACTATAATGGCAGAATACTCATTTTGAGCACCAGACTCCTTGGAGGGCTGTAAAGGTTTGTTATCATCTAAAAAGATTCTCTTCTGTTTTATACAGAAGTGTTTGGAGGTGTCTGTAATGATTATTGTGGTTCTTGTGCCATGTTCTAGGGCCCCTGGAGCCTGGTTCAAGGAAGGAACCATCCTTGCTGCAGCCCCTAAGCCTGTGCTTTTGTCCCTTAGTAGGGGAAAATATGAAATATCAGTCATCATGTAATTTTTAAGGAAATTACAAGGAAATTACAAGGAAGAAAATTCACTGTTACATCATGCCTCTCCTTAGAGTTCTTCAGATGTTTGTCTCTATCTTAAGGCCTTTTGCACTTCCTGCCTCCACCACAGTACTCATCTTCTCTGGGGGCTGAGATCTCCTGTCTCTCTTGCACAGATGCAAGTAGTGGCACAGTGAAGCTGAGTAACTTTGCCCTGAGCAACACAGCTTATGACTATTTCTGGTGACTGGACAAACCTTCTTTCCTTCTTCAGAGCTGCTGAGGAAAATGACTTGTCATCTTCATAATTTAGCATAGATTTAGCTGCACTAGTACCAGTGTAAATGCAAATTGGAGAACATTTACCTGCAAAGAGCTAAAATCTGCTTGTCCCATTCATTCATGTAAGCCTATGTATAAATATGTTTACTGAAGATAAATTAGCTCTCATAGCTAATTTATTCTGCATACTCCTTATTAGCTATCTTAATTCCCTTAACTCATACTACCACATTTCTACTCTTTGTTTCCATGCTGTTTTGATCCTCTCAGCACTGGTTAGAATAAATTTGACATCATGACTGCTGTATTAAAATACTTTCCAGAAGTTTCCCTATGATGGCTCTTGCTTGTGTAGCATTTCTGTCTTACAGCATGGAGATTTTGTGTTTTGTTTTTACTTTATGGACCCTCTTGCAACCACAGTAGGTTTTGATTTTGCCTTACAATTTCTGGAAGCAGATGTATTTGCTTGCTTGTCACCTACTTTTTCACAATAAAACTGGCCCTTCATTGAAGCCGACACAGAAGCCCTGAGCCCAGCCCTGTGTCTAGAAAGACTGTGCATCCCTTTCTAGGATGCAGAAGGAAGACCTGTATCTTGCTGAATATTTATAAGGAATAATGCCATCTGAAGTTGAATAGAAGACTGTGCAAAACAAAGTTGAAGTCATTTATTAAGAAGTGCGAAGACAACATCCCATGCGGTACACTTAGGGAAGCAGTGTTCTTTTTCCTGCTTTGGAAGTTGTATGCTCATTTTGCAAACACATTTGTTCTTCCGATTTTGAATAAATGCTTTGGGCAAGAAGATTTTCACAGCAGGTTTCTGAGGAACTATATGCTGCTTATTCAACTTCAGGTGCTCCTGCATCTCATCTGTGGGATGCCAACCCAGGTTGTGTTCCTATGTGGTTTACTGCTTGATTCTGCATCTCGGGGAGCTCTGTCCACCTTCCCATGGGACTGAAAACTCTATTTTGACTGCGAGGCTGCTCCTTGCTTCCTATTTCTAAGGGAGATCACTAAAGACTTCCAGTATGGAGTTGTTGGCTAAGTGCTATACTATCAAAATGCAATTGCTGTAACCAGTGACAGCTAAACTACGTCTCTCCTGGCAGATGACAGGCTTCTGGGGAGTAGGTCAGCCTGGCAATGCCACTTGCAGGTACCTCCTGAGGATGGCTGATGAGAGCTCATCAGGGAGCTCTTGGAGAGCAGCAATGGGTTTTTGCAAAAACAACTGTGGCTTTTGCTCTCTTAGGCTATTTCTAGCAGCTCAGTGAGAAATCCAGAGAGGCAAAGGAAATCCTGCTTTCCTTAAGACTGTCAGACCCTCAGGGAGTTTTTTTATAGCCACACAGGTGTTTGTCTCACATTCTTGCAAGCAGGGCAAGATGTTTCTCATGTTTCCTGCTTGGGAAAAGAGGACTATTTCAAAGCCATGAACCATACAACACACTGTCCTCTAATCAGGATTTTATCCTTTTGGTCAAAGTTTGACCCTTCTGTAGTATAAACCTGTTAACCGTGATTGTGCATTCCCTCAAGAACATTGGACAGTCTTTCAGCTAAGATAAGCTTTGAGCTATTTCTCTAGAAACAAAGACAAACCAGTGAAGACTCTCAGCATCACAGCAGAGCATCTGCAGAGCTACTATTTCAGAAGCACCTTCAGCTTCAGAGCAGAGACCACAGATGGCCCAGTGGGACACTTGAAGGAAAATCCATGTTCCAGAGGAGAGCCCTTCTTCTCCTTCAGATCTTCTTTGTCGGGAATCTGCCATTCTTTCAAGTCTGCACTTACAATAAGACTGCAATTAGAAAAAGGCTGGTTGAGGTGTCTATTCATATTGGCAAAATATTCCCATGAAAAAAAACCCCAACCAACCCCAAACAGGAAACTCAAGGAAACAGGCAAAACCAATCAGTTCTGTGCCTGTCAGGTGCATGTCTCATCTGCTGCCTGAGTGAGAAGGTCAAGTGAGGAGAAGACTGGGCTGGAGATACATTTTCCCAGGTAGAGTGTCACCCATGCTTAGCTGGCAGAAGCAGGGGGGCCTCTCTTGCCGTCTGCCTGTTCTGAAAATGTCTTTCTGATATTGTAAATACCTTGCTGTGTTTAATTCACAAAACTCTCTATTAATATTACCACCAAATGTTTCTAATGTAATTATAAGCTTCAGTTTCACAGGTTGTTACCTGTTTGTAGAAATGCAGCTTGAGAGAGAATTTTCCAACACTTGCGAAGCAACACACTGGCTTGATTCAAACATGTATTTCTTAGCAAAATGAGTGGTACTGACAGCTCTGATCTTTTTAGTCCTTCATTTAAACACTCTCAAACATGATCTTTGATACATAGATTACCAATGACAAGTGTCATAGTTTAATGAGCTTGCAAGGTGGAACTAAGGAATGTTTGGGTGAACTGGGAGCTATTGCATGCATAAAAAGCATAAGCAGATGAATCAAAAAGGGTTTTTTAAAATAAAATCAAAACAAATATATGCCAGAGGCTTTCTAATTTCACAGAGGAAATTAATTTTCATCAAGTAATGATTTGCCACGTGTCTTCTTAAAAGGCTAGGCTTTTACTCTAATTTTAATCAGACCCCCAGCAACAAAATATTTGCCACATTGATATTTAAAAATATCGTAGTCCAGTAGTTAAACACTACACAGAAACATACTATTGATGATACCTTTATAATTATTCTTCAACAAGTTTACAATAACATAGCTTTCAGTAGTTGAATATTTATCTAGACAAGGATATGCACTGACCCCATCAGAATGTCTCTTCTGTCATGATAAAAAAGAAAATAAATCCATTGTATGCTTTGATTCATGGGTGGAGTGGGAAAGCTCCAAAACAGACACAAAGCACTGCAACAATGTGAATTGAGAGCATCACTTGTCAGGCTTCAGTTTTCACAAACACAAGCTAGTGAGTTAGAGCAATTAGTCCTATGTGAGGATGTCCTCATCTTTAATGAATCTTCTCTGATAACTGCTGCTTCTTCACAAGACTTCATTAAAGCCTTGCAGATTTGGAGCTAGGAAGACATTGGCTTTTTCAATTGGAGTGCTTGCCAGATGGCCTGGTGGTCACACCCCACTAAAACAATTTGTCATTCACAGAGTTAACAAAACAGATCAGAGTGGTAGCACCAACATGGTGCGAAGAGTTAAAAGAAAACATAAGAGGAAAGGAGAACAGTGATGTTTGAGGCATGGCATTTACCAAAACATTACCAAGAGATTTGCAAAAATCATTTTCTTTCCCTTGTGGGTGCAGTACAAATTTATCTAGCACAAAGATTACTAACACAGCTTATTTTTTTACTCTAGTGTAATAGCAGGTCTTTGTAGAAAGTCCTTTTCTTCTGTCCATCACAAACTAGCCTGCAAGCAGGAGTTTGTTCCTGTTCCTTGCAATCAGTGCTGGCTTGTCATGGCTGCAGTTTGTAAAAGGAAATCAGCCTTTTCTGGTCATGGTAGTTCTCCAGACAACATGAGGGCTGGAGGAGGTGGGCATTCAAGATACCCTGCCTAAAATTTGTCATGTTAGTTGAAAGTGTCCAGTACAATTTGAAAAACTGGGTGTAAAAGATTTCTGCAGCAGCCAAAAGTGACAACAGGTCTTGAAAATAACTCAAGTAACTTGTTGTTTTAGAGAGTGACTGTAGGCCATATAGAAGAGTGATATTTCAACTAGTCACTGACTTCGAAAAGGATATATGCTTTGAGTAGTGCCAATTACAGCACAGAAATTTCATTTCAGTTTTGATCAGACCATATATTACAAGAAAAAAATAACACACCTATTTCACCTTATGTCTTCTCTATGGCTAATAAATAAGATTTGGGAAAACTTGGGGTTTAAAAATTGGATCAGATGTCTGCCTACTCCAGCACACGTATTGTTCTGAATCCTATTTCTCAGGCCTTCCGATTTGTTACTTTGGCACAACTGCTTCACATTTTTGTCCTACTTTTTTGTTCTGAATTGTTGTTTCCCAGCTAAAATGCAGGTAGCACAGTAAGGTGAAAAATACACAATAACCTCTTTGATTCAGCTTTTTGTGACATACATGAGTAGAAAACTTGATTTACTCACCAGGCAAGCAGTTGTATGTCAATGTCTTTTCCACATGATTCCTGTTACAGGGCAAAGTGCTTATACAGTGTTTTCTGACATAATGTCTAGGATACTTCTTATGGTATTCTTATGGCTTCTTTATTCATCAATACACATTGTTTACACACATTTTAAGCACTATCATTTTAAATCTTGCTTGCTTCTTTTGGCAGTGTTTGCTTCAAGCCTTCTCCTGCAAGCAGCATCAGAAATCTTGCCTAATGTGCCTATACCTTTCTTGTCACGGCTTTTAACGAGTTCAGCAAGTCTGCAGTCAAAGTCACTGGTCTTGTTGTGTTAGCTCACTGCTTTTTCTGCTTCAATGCAGATGCTATTTCCTGTTCATTGTTTGCTACAATAAAATTTCTTAATTTATCTGTCCTTCATAATCTTTTTATTATGGGTATTCCACCCTTTTTTTGTCTTTTTTTTTTTTTTTTCTGTTTTATACTATCAATGTAACCACTAGTGTTGGTGCCACAGCTTAGCTTGATGATGTCCATCCTTTTCTGAAAGCTATATGGGAGTTCTCTGATTATACCAGGTGTTCTGAAATAATTTCCCAGTTGATATCATCTCAGGAAAAACATGAAATGCATGGCATGGTTTGCATGTGGCCCTACTACCTGTCTCACCTGAAAAGGAGGTAATTTTTGGTGAATATTTTTTACTCTTAGGCACAAAGCTGCTTTCAAATGCAAAAGCACTTCCAGTGCTACGCTGTAATTCGCTAGGCACCAGTGTATCAAAGTACATACCGATTTTTGCTACACATCTTTCTCTCGTGCTCAGTGCATTCTTGAAATATTTGGGTTGGGTGCATATGCAGGAGCTGAACTTTTGACAATAATTAAATAGCCATTAGTTAATTATTGTCAAATAATTAACTAGGCTGGCAATTGGCAGTGTAAAGAGGCTGTAAGTGCAATGCCTCTTAGATTGGATATATCTTGTATTCCCTTTCCTCTTTAATCTCATCTTTATGAGGTGTCTCCATACAGTTAGCAAAAAGTATATAGCTAACTGGTAGTAAATCAAGTTGTATCCTTATTGTACCTTTAGACACTGATCTGAGCCTCCTTCTCCCCTTCCTGTTCATTCTCTCCACTGCTGTCACTGTTTTCTTTGTTGAGCCTCCAGATCAGCCTTCTTGGAAACTGTTTTCCTGTGTTGTATGTAAAGCTGTAGCAACACATTCATATAATCTGTCAGTTGAAACAAGGAATAAAAATAGAAATAGTCATGCAATGTATTAGTCATTCATAAAACAAACTAGGCAGCTTCTCACCGAGCAACAGCATAGTAAGTGAAAAATTCTCTTGACTGTGGAGGGTTCCAGCTCAGAAGTCTTCTAGTTGCTCTTCCCTTGAGAAAAAAAGCACTAAGCATAGTTAGGTGGGAATGCTGCAGAAGAACAAGGCATGCTATGCTGCCAGGGAGGGCTGTGCTGGAGGACTCAGCAGTTACCCTCCCAGCTTCAGCTTGTCCAGTGAGTTTGGCTTTTACCCCAACTACATAAATATCCAGGAGACTCAATTCTAGCTGCCTCAGTTGAGACATATGTGAATTTCCTCCAGAAAAACAGTTAAATTCTAATTTCAACTTTCAAATTATCATAAGCAGCTTATTCTTTTTCTTATATGACAGTGCTTCTAACTCATATGGATTTTACAGATAGGATTTTAAGCCATAAAGGATGGAGCAATCTCTACTAAGGTAACCAGAACCATTTAATTTGCCAAATTTATCAAAAGCCTTTGGTCTGCACAGAATTCAGATAATATTTAGGGAAAATTAGGAACCTGGAAGAGCATGGATCTGAATTAGTTTTCTGATGATGCATGTGTCTGTTAACCAGAATATTGTAGACCTTTGTTTGTGTTAATTAAATTGGTGAATGAGAACATACTAGTTCTGAATCAAACACTTTACTGCTGCAAAGCCCATCAGAAGATACTGGTGTAAAACCTTTTGTGGGTCATAAATATCATAGGAGAACATGACACGTGATTTTCTAAGCCCCTGTCCAAAGTGTGGTGACAAAAACCCGGGGCTTATGGGAAAAGGTCAGTTTGAGCCTTAAGCTCATATGTTGAAGTTCTTAAGCACCCAAACTGAAGTTTTTAAAGTTCTTAATTGAAAAGCCAAATTTTCTATTTCAAAATTTCTTGCTCTTTATACATACCAGCTGCATTTTAAGCCTAATTACTAAGGAGGAAAGGAGTTACTTTTTGGACCAGAAACAAGTGTTCACACAGAAGCTGGTGATTATGTCCTGATTACATCAATAATAGATAGAAAGAGGACCAGTCCCTGCCACTGATGTCTGTGGCGGCTGATTCCCAAGGTCTACTTTATCAAAGCTGAAGCAAAAGAAGGAAAAATACAACATGTTTGTGTATATGTGTATACATGCACAGAAAAATGTCAAAGAAACCTCAAAGATCTCTAAGATTTTTCTAGGTCATCAAAAAGCCAATATTCCTGGGCAATTTGAAAATACTGTTTTGCCTGAAAGCATATCCTACTTGAGGAAAACATGAAGTAAGGCATTAGGAATACAGAATGTAAAACACAGGGGAAAATCAAACAGCATACATTAAAAATTTTGAAATACAAAAAAGGAGCAGAGAAAATTAAGAGTATCACCATCATTCCGCAAGAAAAGGGAATTTGCTTAGTAAAAATTTTTTTTAAATGGACTAGTTCTCATTTTCTAGAGAAAGGCAAGAAAAATCTTAGGAATTTTTTTTTTTTTTTCTGACAGAGAACTGAAGAATAAGAGTGTAATTTATGCGTTCAGACAAACCTGATTTCGGCCTCTGAGCCGAGATGTGTATTTCTACCACTTAGCATCACAACATTGAAGCTGTAAAGTACACTTCAGATGAAGAGGCTACATGGTAGGTGCAGTTTCTCAATAACATGAGAATTAGCATTAAAAATGGGATAACACAGTGATTGGTAGAATATTAAATGACAGGATTGGTGGAATATTAACTGACAGGATGAGCAGGGCATCAGAGACATCTGAGCCACTTAATAAACCGATTAACCCATTCATTTGAAAACTACATCTTTAGGAACAAGGGTTGCCAGTTACATGTATGGAAAGGGGCACTATGCCTGTTGTTGAATATGACAGACAACTAAGACAGCATTCCATGTGCAGCTCCCAGTATGTATTCAGCATCGGAAGAAAGATCCACAGATGGCTAAAGGAGATGTAATAAATAGGAAAAAATGGGTGATACTGATTTGTATGACATTGATAAATTGCTGTTGTGGATGATGATCCGATCATGGCTAAAAAAAAAAGAGGGAAGGGAACAAAAAAAAAAGAAAGCAGCTGCTAGGAAACAGCAGTGTTGTAAGAATTCTAAAACTGATGCAAGGGCTAGTGATAATGCCTTCCATGGAGAGGTTTAAGGAACTCTGTTTAGTTTATCAGGAAGAAGCTTGTGGGGCAACTTGATTACAATATATAAATACTTGAATGGGTTCTAACGGGCTCTTGAATCTAGTGGACAAAGGCATGAAGATCATTAGCTGGACACTGAAGCCAGATCAGTACAAATAGTGAGTAAGACAGGAATGTTTAACAGGGACAGTGATTTACAATCGGAATGAGGTATCAAAGAAAGTGATATATTCTGCTGAAGTATCTCATTCCTTATTGACTGCCTTACATGCTTTAGTCTGACAAAAAGACACTGGATTCAGTTCTGGAGCCTTTAATAAGTAAGTCTGCCTATCAGATCTGCTTGTTCCTGTTTTGGCTCTCTATTTATATCTTTCTGTAATGTTGATATTACACTACTTACACTGTGAAAAGAGGATGCCTGACACTATGAACACACTGAAAGATAATACTTGTATATTTAGTAAAGAACACTAGAAATTCGCTATTTGGGTATAATTATGAACTTCAGAACATTCTGTTACTGTATAATAACTTGAACTGGCTGAAGCATGATTTTATTTTCTTGGAAAAACAAAAAAGTTGCAAAGTTAGAAAAAAATCTGAAGCTTCCTTTAAATATACTTTTGATAATTTCCTTCTCCCTTTCCCAAAGCTCTGGTAAAAATGGAGTGGGTGTCTTCTAACAATGTAAAGTAAGATTTTTTTTTAAAGTATTTTCAGAGCAGACACTGAAGAGGATTTTGAGTGATGCACTGGAGAATCTCAGGTAGCTCCTGATGCACGTGTGCCATATGGCAAAAGATATTTGCGGTATATGAGTTCTTGCATTGTCAATTTTGGGATTTGTGTCTTCTGAAAGGCCCTGTGTTTTCAAAGCCAGGTTACCCAAATCGTGTGTGTTTTTGCAGAGCAGCTGCACTGAATTAGCAATACTGTAGGTTTTCCAGTGTTTCAGTCCTGACCACAATAAACCATCCATTGCACTGAGTTTTATAGATCCAGAACCATTCACTGAATACTGCAGAAACTAACAAAGCAGGCAATAATTCATTATAATTGTGATAAATTTCTATGTCAATATTTAAAAGCAGTGGTCCCAAACAATGCACTACATCTTACATTAACCACACATGGTCCTTTGAAGATGGGGAGCTATACCTTGCTGCAGGCTGGGAGCTCTCTACTGGTGCTTAATGTCTCTTCCACTCCCTTGCCTTTGCCTATCTCTCAGAAATATTATGGCACTGCAGTGTGTAGGATTCATACCACAGTAGATGCTAACTTTTACTATGTACACTGTGAAAAGAGAATGCCTGACACTGACAACACACTGACAAACTATTCATCTGAATCAGGAATACTGAGCTATAAGGCTCTATATTATTTATTGCATTACAAAATGCATTTGCCAAAGCACATGTGAGGATTGTGGGGAGAGCCAGTCCACAAGCTGAAGTGGATCCAAAAAAGAGTTTTGATTTTGTTCAGAAAAATATGAACTATGTTTTTGTAAACCATATATATGTATATTAATTTGCCAGCCATTCATCTCAACCAAAGTTGAAGCCAAAATCTGGCCCCAGATGTGAAAATGCAAACAGTATTCCTGGATAAATCAGTATCAGAGATGCATGGGCTTAAAGGCTGAAATGGATCTTTTCTGACTAGGCTTGGGGGCTGCTCCTAAAACTTGTTAGTGCTTCATTGCAAGGCTCACTATGATAGCTGGATGTTAACCTGTTTGCAAAGTACAGTATTGAGTTTGCTAAGACTGGTTGGGGTATTTTAATAAATTCTTATGAATGTACAACTTTATGGAATTTGAACATTATGCAGAATCTCCCTGCTAATAAAAGTAATGGAGAATAGTTAGCTTGTGCACAAAAAGATAGTAAAGGAGGATAGTAAAGTAAATGTTTACAGAGATTGCAGGAAAAATCTGGCAATAATATCTTGCTCAGAATAACAGATTTATGGAAGAACTGTGTAGTAAAGTGATCTATTTAATCTGATTTATGAATACTTTTCTTCTTTAAAAAAACAATCAGACGGGCTCTATGAATACGATTAGAATGAAAATAAATGCTCAAAGGCTGAATATTTATATGGGCTACAAGTCAGAATTTTAGCTGTGTTGAGGCCAAAATAAACACAATCCAAGAGCCAGAAATCTCTGATTGTATTTAGAACAATAGTTTTAAACAAAATAATCTGATCTATTTACTGTATAAAACCCCACAGGCTATATCAGTGCCAACATTTTATGGTTGAAGAGACAGCATGCTTTCAAAGTACTAAATAATGGGGAGTTTTTCAAAAACATCCTAAAAGTGAAAATGAGGACATGGAACTGTCCTTTTGCAGGCAGAGGAAGGAACTCAGCAGTACTTATGATGAATCCACAGCTGAACTCCAGAAACTGAGCAGCTATAGCTGTGTCTATGAGTGCGGAAAAAGGCTGCCTGTGTGCATTAGGAACCTCTTATATGCAATGAAGTCTTTAGATGAAAGATTGTGAGGTCAAGGTAGAGTTCTTCAGTTCTTCCCGTTTACAATCTTCCTTTTCTTTGGAACAGAACCATGGAAAGAGACGGCATGCTATGCAGACAGGTAACTAAGGTGCAACTGAAGAAGTATGAATACTTAAGAAAGCAGGAAAACCAATTTTGTGTGCAAAAGTACCTAAACATTGGTTTGAACCCGATTAAACCTCCTAAGCTTTTTGAACACCCCATGAATTATGCTGATTGGTGACTCTTCTCCTTTAGATCTCCCTTAGATTTTTTATTGTTATAAGGAGCAAAACTCATCTTGGTAGAGATAAATTTTCAGGTTAGGCTTGTTAGGGTCTATTAGTTCTGCGACTTCCTCCAGCACATAAGCCAAAGCTCCTGCCTTGGCAAAGGGAGATGTTGGGCTCTTTCACCTTCAAGTACTGCCCTGACAGCCTTTACAGATGTCCCCTGTCTCCCCAGCTGCACAGTAGCAGATCCAGCTGCGCTCCCATAGCTTTAAACACATTTCTGATATGTTTTTGTTTTAGCTGCTCTTGAAAGACTGCAGCATTTCTTTCCTGGGTAATTTCTCAAGGGCTTTGCCATCCTTACTATTAACCACAAATAGCAAAATGCAGGAGTTTTGTTATTGTCTGAGAAAAAAAAACCAAACCACAGTACCCTCAGGAGTTTTGGACATTTTTGTTAGTTCTGCCACGTGATAAAGGCCTCAGTTCTTTTCTTGTAGACTATGGCAGCATTTTCAGGCTGAGCAGCGATTTCTTGCCAGAAAAGCGGCCAAAGCTAGACTTAAGCTTTCATGGCTTTTCTGTTCCTATTTTCCACCAGTTGTTTGAGACCTAACTTGAATATTTTTAGGATTGGTGTGCCTTTAAAAAATAACACAAAGAGCACTTTATGTAAACCACAGAGTTCAGTAACTGCTGTTTGGGGTTTTTTCAACCATAACGTATAAAACATTTTGACCTCACAATATTGTCCACCAGCATCTGGCTTCATCATTCAAATTATCTCATATTATGTTGGGGGGGGAGGGAAGAAAAAGAGAATGTCATAGACATTTTAAGCATAGGGCTCAAAAGGCTGGGAGTTCCCTACAGGTAACATCAGCCCTAAATTATTTAGTTGGGTCTCCTCAAGCTCAGCAGGTTGTGCAGCTTATCTGGTAGCTCATGTACAACATGGTGCCCCAGGATATACCTTCCACGAAGTTTTTCACTGTGAGGGTGACAGAGCACTGGAACAAGCTGCCCAGAGAGGTGGAGTCTCCTTCTCTAGAGACTTTCAAAACCTACCTGGATGTGTTCCTGTGTGGCCTGATCTATGCTGATCCTGCTCTGGCAGGAGGCTGGACTCTATCTCCAGAGGTCCCTTCCAACCTCTGCCGTATAATTCCTGAGTGTTTCCAGGAGCTGCAGAGAAGCAGTGCTAACATATGCCATGCACATGCTCTTCTCCCAAGCAGTGAGAGGTGTGCAGAATAAACCTTTGAGGGTTTATATGTGAAATATCTGCAAGTAAAATTTTATATGGGGAGGTTGCTGGAGCACTCTCTGAGAAGCCGATGGGAGTGCTGGGGGCAGAGATGGCAGTGTGCATGCTGGGAGGACTTGCTGCAAAGCTCTCCACTGCCCAAGTGGTATGCCTGTGTCCTGTGTGCTTTCCTGTACCATCACAGAGAAGCATTTTCAGGCAGAGAGGTTGGCTGTTGATGTGGTATGGTGAAGAAGCTTGCATCTATTGGTAGCTGAATGGTCCTGTTAACATTGCAGAGCTTGTTAAATATCTTTCAAAAGCTTGATGTCATAGAAATGTAGTAGACTGGTAAAATTTCTTATCTGTGCTCACTGTATAGGTTTAATTCTCCTTTACAGAGGTCTCTGACTCCAGTAGGAGCAGGGTAGGACTTGTTATTTTTGAGGAAGGTATTTATTTGTGATGTATAGTGCTTCTGGAATAATATTGCTTTGACCTCCTCTTTTTGTGAAAAAGAATAGTATGTTTTACCTTTTATTTATAGTTCTGAAAATACTTTTGTTTGACCTTAGCAAAGAACAATAATTGAAACCTCCCAGGTGTCGGAGACGGCGGGAGAAAAGCGGCACTCAATGTGAGTGATCAGGCAAATCTCGTTTATTAGAGATCAGAAGGCT
>WUAM01000323.1:16313508-16333217 GCA_024336885.1 Actenoides hombroni
GAGAAAGGGTGTGAGGAATTAGCCAGTATTTTTTTTTTTGAGCAACCCCCCCCCCCCCCCCCCCAAAAAAAAAAAAAACAAACCAAACAAACCCTCCATTTCTGACCAATGTGTTTGCTACTCAGAATTACTCCATGAATCATTTCTGACCGAATGCACTGCAGTCAGTGGGTTTCTCCTCTGCTGTTTTTATTTTCATCTTCGAGCTCTGGCTAGTCCTAATTTTGCTTGTGCCTAGGGGCTGATTTCAGTCTCTTGCATCCATACGGATCTTTTGGGTCAGATGTAAATATGCAAGCACCACTTTTTCACCCTATAAAGTTTTTTTTTGTGAGCAGAAGTTGCAATTGACAAACAATATATATATATAAAAAAAAAATTCAAGCAAGTTGCCACCACTAAAAGAATTAATGGACTTTTTCATAAGCAAAGGGGGACATTTTCCATAGTCTTGCCTCACTGCTGTTCCCCGAGGAAGGACAAAGAGGTAGCATCCTGGGTAGGTGGTACTCGATGGCATCACCACTGCAGTGTGGCACACAGCCCCTTCTCACTCTGGATGACACAGGCTTTGAACACACCCTCCCCACGCAGACCTCTTGCCATCTGCATCCTTCCTCGGTCCCTTTTTAGCCAAAATACATTGCTGTGGAATGAAGTCATTGTACTGCAAGAGTCAGATGAGAAAACGGAGGAAGAAAAAACCACGGCATCTAACCGGAGGAGCTGTAGCTGGCTAGACATGACTGCACGGGAAGGGAAGGCAGCACTACGGTGCTGTTTCAGCTTTCAAGTCTCGTGCTCCCCAGATCTACATGCCATTTCTTGGATGTGGTTTGCCCCGAGGGCAATCTCAACAGCTGTGAAGTTGCAGCACATGAACAATGTAGTTTTCAATAAATTTCACAAAGCAAATGAAAGGATTTTAACTCATTCATGCTAGCCCACTTCTGGTCTGAAGGCTTTTCCAGACCTGAATCCATTCACATCATGAGCATTTTCCATTTGAACCCCAGGGCCTGGCTGCTGGAGCACACCTGAGCTAGACTGCTCTGCTCTGGGTTTCCAGAGAGCTCTTCCCCATCAGAAGAGGCTTCTCTCAACCATGTCCCTGGGTCCTGGGATGTGTAGGTACATCTCTGCATTTCCCTGTGCCACTTAAACCCACCCAGGTGACCCATGGGCGAAGGAAGATATTAAACGTGGGATGTGGATGGCCTCAACTTCTCCAAATCTCTTCTTCCTCAGTGTCAGCTGCATCTCAGAAGTTCAATTTGTTTTGTATTCACACATCCAGAAGTGGGGCTTGCACACTTGAAGGCATGTTCTGACCTCAGCTGAAGGCTGATGCCCTAAGTGGCAACTGAAAGAAGGGCTTTTGTGTCCCAAAACTCCTGAGTCAGTCCTAGCCAAGAAACTACCTCTTCCAAAACACCTCCAGTATATCCTCCGATCATGAGGAGCTGTGAGTTCTGTGAATTTACCTGATAAATACAGAACAAGACAGCAAACCTGAGCCTGGAGATTTTGCTTTGTTTTCTTTGTGGCCACAGAGCACCCCATGAGCAGTGCAGCTAAAAAGCCATCACAGGATTATTGTGTGTGTGTCCAGAGGATCTGAGCAAGGAGACAGTGCCCTTTGCTGCCTCTCCTCTGGCTGGGATCTGCCAGGCAGCTTCAGGGAGTCCAAAGCAGTGAGCTCACACACCTAACAGGAGATAACAGTGCTTAGTGGGCCCTGGAGGGATCTCACACTTTTACAGGCTCCCTGAGGACCTTAGCATTTCCTCCTCACCCAAATGTCTGCCCAGAGGCCATTCCCTTCCACTCTGTGCACAGGTGCTCCTTGCCTGGTCTGGTTTCCCTCCCTCTCTGCTGCAGATATGCTGCAAACTTCTCCAGAGAGCTCTTCTTGGTGGTTCCAAGGCATCTGTAGTAAAACCACACATAAGCAAACATGGAAGAGCACATGGGGTGTCTGTGCACAAGGCAGAGCCATCCATGACCTTTTAGGAGGCTGTTAGCACCAGCCCATGAACAGCTACTGCTTTGAACTGGGTTATTACAGTAACTACCTGCCCCCATCTCCCCCTTCCCAACCAAGTCATTGCCCATATGGCAGCTGGAGGGATCTTGAGCAGTGCTGCAGCCTCCACTCAAACAGCCACCTGTGATTCAAGGTCCTTTGTCTCAGCTCTCCAAAACGCCTCATGAGTTTGAATTGCCACATTGCTCCCCCTGCCCTGCAGAGCCTGGCCAGCCAGAAGCTTCCAACATCTCTTCTCAGCAAGAAACTGAAGTGTCCTTCCCCACAGCATCTAGGGCAGCATGGGCTCTGAATAGAGGGACACACATGTGAGAGACACTTTGCAGCCCAATAGGAGCCAAGAGAGCGCTCCCACCAACCAAAACACGGACCTCGGTGATCTCTCTTCCTGGTTATCTCCTCTGCACTGAGTTTGTTTGCTCTCCCGTCATTCTCCCTCTCAGCTCCTGCCCTTACTGCTTCCCATGGCTTCATTCAGCCAGAGCCCACAGCATTGCCCCGATGCTGGGCAGATGCCCCACAGATGCCTATTTCTGCTCATCTGGCACCAACCAGTCCAGCTGTCTCCCTGCCATGAGCACAGCTTCCCCTGGTCCCACCAAGATGAGGGGAGCACTCGCTCCTTGCTACTGCTGGCCCGGGCTTGCCAAGCTGGCCTGCACATCCCAGGGATGGACACCTGCCACTCACCATGGGAAAGGCACCGCTGGTTGCTGCCAGAGCAATGCGGAGGGGCGGGAGGGTCCCTGCACCAGTGAGGCTGAGCCAAGAGAGGCTGGGGGAGCGGTACCTGTTCCAGGGAGATGAGTTCAGCAGAGTTTGGTGAAGAAGGGGGAGAGGGTGAGGGGTTTGGCTGCTCTGAGCAGAAACGTGCGCGAAGAAAAGCCTCAACCCACACCCTGAATTCCACAGCTCAGCTCCGGGGACAGGGGGAGGGAGAGACGACAGGATGGGACATTTCCAGTAGACCTGCGACTTGTTGGTAAAAGCCTCATCTCCCCAGCCCTGCCTGTCTCCTCCCCCATCGCCTCCACGCTGGGTTTTATTAATGCAGTCCCCCTTAGGCTAGAGGGAATCACATCCCAGGAGACATTCCAGTCTCTGCTCGGCTACGGAGGGGATCAGAGGGAGCCAAGGGTGGGGGGCGTTTCACCAGGACGGTTCATTTGCTGAGAGCTGGCAGGTTGGGAGCGCTGCAAGACGGCACTAGCAGGCTCCTTATCAGACCCCGAGCAGCCGCGGGCTGCAGTCGAGTCTATGCTCGGCTCTGGATCTCCCAGTCACTTCTGCCTTGTCCAGGCTGCCGTCTGGAAGCTCTTAACCTGGGCTCTGCCGGGTGCTGGGTGCAGGGCCAGGCACAGGGGTCTGGGCAGGGAGTCTCACCCTTTTGCTTATATGATGAACACGACTCTTGGCGACACGCAGCCGGCTCCGGGCTGATGCAGAGGCTCAGCCTGGGGCCAGCACCCTTCCCCGAGCACCAACAGGGGCTGAGCAGCCAGCTCCTCGCAGCCATCGCGCTCCGCACCAGTCGGGGCTGACACCTCTCGCCAGGAATGGGAGCTGGCTCCCCAGCGTCTGGCTCCTCAGGTGAATTGTGGTGTGCCCTGAGCCTATGCCAGGAAAATGCCAGCAGATGAAACTCCATCCCAGGCCAAGAGACACGAAGATGGATGTGTTTTCCTTGCCTGGCTTATCTCTCAGGCAGTGCTGCTCACCGGAGCCCGGCAGCGTCTGTGTGCGCTCAGCTCCTGGCACGGGGGCAGGAGATGATTTAGACAACAAACACCTCGGCGTAGCTCTCCCGGGCTGCCGAGACCGCGGCCCGGGGACCCAACTCCGGGCTGGCTGCAGCTGCACCAGGGCTGCAAGGGGATGAGGGGGAGGAAGAGCTACACGACCCTACAGCTGCCCGGGCACCGTGTGAGCTGCACTGCGAGGGCCAGGGACGCAGGGGCCAGGGCTGAGGATGCCTTAGCTGCTCCCCCAGGGACCCGCTCCTGGACTGGACCCCTGAGCAAATGCAGTGAACCTCTGCAGGGTGAGGGGCAGGACGGTCCTGCCACCATCTTGCTTGTTCGCAGGTTGGAGGAGGCAGCGGTGCCAGCCCAGCACTCAGCCCAGGGGCTCTGCCCCACTCATGCCCCTTGGCTTCATAAGGGCAGACCCCAACCTCGGCTGACTCTGCACCGCTGGGCTCAACCCGGTATTAAGGTAAAGGAAGGATTTTTTAAAGGCAAAACCAAATAAATACAAAATTAGCAGTAGTCAACAAAGCAGAACTTTCTGGAAATACATAGTGAGATGATTGCACTGGCCCAGTTAAGCTGAATTGTGGAAAAAAAATCAAAATGTTTTATTGTGGCATGTTCAAGATGCACTGTCTGGATCCAGGACATCCTGCACAATTCCAGCCATTTTCATTTAAAAGATTAAAAAAAGCTAAAAAGAGCTTTGAAGCAAAGCATTTTTCTGACCAACAGACATTTTTACATATTCCAGGCCCAAAGGTCAAATTTGCCCTAACTCCACATCCTCTTCTTGCCCCCTCCCCATGCCCATGCTTTGGGCTGAGGAGGAGAACTGGGTAATTCAAGGTCCGCTCAAGAAATACTCCTGATCCCTGGTGTTTACAAGGGCAGTTCACTGTCTACAATCCCCAGCCTTGTTTGCACCTACCACCACCTGTACAAACACCCACTTGGCTGCCCAGGAGAAAGCAAGATGCTGGGGCCAAAGAAAAAGGGAACTCTGGAAGCAAGAGGGTGAGAACAGAGACTTGCCTGGTGGGGATGCATCCCCGTTTGTCACCCACTGAGCAGTGATGCTGGAGACAACAATTCATGAGACCATCACCTACAGAGAGAAGAGGAAAGACATTAGAGGAGAGAAATCAAAGGGTTTTCACTGTCCTGGGGCTTTGGCTCCTGGACCCAATTCCAGCTGCTGAGGGAAGTACCCAAGAGGTGTAAAGCTCCATGCTGACTTTGTAGGGAACCTAAAACCAGGTCCCCAGCCACACAGAATACAGCCGTGAAAGTCACACCAGGGAGGTGATAGGAAACAAAGGACTTTGGACAGACAGGCTTAATCCATTTACATTCAGTTTCTCTCTCACTTTGCCCCCCTCTCTTTCCCCTGACCTCTCATCAGAGACCTCCTGCCCCACCTCCTCAGTCCCAAGTGCCTTACAGCAGTTTCACACTTGAGTAGCCCATGGACTGAAAGAGTTATTGCACCTCTTTGCTGCTCTCGACGGAGCAGAACTGGAGCCAGTGTTCCCTTCCCCCCTCGTGCACAGTCTCTTTCCACCAAACACCTGCTGGGGATGGGGGCAGCTGAGACATGGAGTCCCCATTGGTGATTCCTGTTGACACTCATATCACAATGCCACTTTGCCTGCTCAGGCCTTCACAAGGTCCCTCCTTGCTGGAAACCCTTAGGGCAGTGGAAGGAGAGCTAAGGCTTGTGGCCAGAAGGACTCGGAAAATCCAAGACAGCTCTGCTGCTCGTTAGGACTGGAAGGCTTTCAGGCAGCTGCGGAGCACAAAGAGCCATGAGTGGGGATGCTGCATCAGCAGCATCAGTGATCAGCAGGACGTCCTGATCACGAAGGCTTCCACTAAGCTCCTGCAGCCATAATGAGATCCCTGAACCCCAAATTTGGCTCTAGCCTGGCAGGAGATGCAGGAAAGCAAAGCAGACAGTGTCTGCACTGAGAGATGTCAGGCTGCCAGTGCTCCAGGTTGGGGTGGGAGCCCTGTGCTCGTCTGCCAGCAGCCACTGTAAATTCAGCAAGCTGCACCCTAAGGTAGGGAGGAGGGCTGCACGGACAGACAGTGACTGAGAGAGCTCCCAGCACAGGAGTGCTAGCAAAAATTACTTCTGCAGTCTGCACATAGGGCCCTTTGCAGAAGGTGGACACACAAGCCCCCAGCTCATCCAATGGTCTATTTTCCTGCTGCTAAACATCTACTCGCTTGGCTGGGAAATATTTGTAATCCCAAACACACCATGCACTTTCTTGTGTGTTAAGTGCCCTGGCAGGCATCAGCAGTTCTCACACGCAGCCCTATCTCTGCAAGGACCCTGTTTCCCAGAACACCTCCTTCAAAAGTCTCCCCTTATTCAGAAGAGCCAAAAATGCCTGTCGCTGCCTCACAGGCTGCTCCCACGCCTCTCCCCGCTTCCCCAGGGCACCAACAGGCTCCACTGCCATGGGCTGGAAGGCACCGAGCTCCCAGAGACACCAGCATTCAAAGAAAAGACACTAAAGAAAAGAGAGACAAAGGCAGGCAAGCTTTTCTCCCTGGTACCCAGCTGCCTGGCTCAGATCAAGGCAAGAAAGTAGGATCAGCTCTGCCATTCCCAGGGCACAGCCAGAGTAGCAGGAAAAGGGTAAATTCCACAGCGTAAAGTATGAGCCCTGTAAACATCAGCTCTTTGCTTCTTCCCTTTTGCTTTTTCCCTCCTTTCCTTTCCCCTCTTTTGAGGCCCTGGGGATACACCAAGCTCACTGCTCCGGCTCAGGGACATCTTGCTTACAGCCCACTGGCTAAGCACTGCAGCACCTTCCAAGCACAGTCACAACCAGGCTCTTTCTTCTCACATCTGCGTCCCGTACCCAGTATTTACATCCTCGGTATGTCTCCCATAAACCAAAACATGAACAACTGATCACAGACAAATAAAACAGTAACGCAGTCCGGGATGTCAGGAAGCCTTACTCACTCCCTGCACACCAGCACAGACAGCTGGAGATCAAAGTTTTCTTATTTGCATACATTTCTTGAAACAATTTGCAGCTAAACTCAGCCTACTGAGGGGATGCTGACACAGTCCAGGGTTTCTTCCATAGAAACAGGAACCAAGAAACCAGATCTGTGCATTGCTGCCTCCATCTCCAGGTGGCCGAGCAGATGAGGGCTCTGGCATCTCCGAAATGGGACTGCTGCCTTCCTTCCCCTCCGTCAGCGTCCCACACAGGGAAAATCTCGCACACGGGAAGAGAAGGGCTTCCTCAGAGCCCTGCACGGGCAACGCGGGGATGCAGATACAGCCTGTGCATTAAACCCAGAGATTAGCGGGGACTGAAAGGTCTCGGTGCGCACTGACGGTCTGTGATCTTTGCGGTACCCCGAGGCAGGAGAGGTGGAAGACACCTTTAAACTGACCCGTTTAAAGCCAACCCAGTCCAGACAGAATCCAGTTGCAGGACTGGAAGCATCGACACCGAGTTTAGGTGACTCCCGTCGCTGCTCCCTCGCCTGCAGATGCAAAAACCCGGGACAGGCAGAGTGCGTGTCCCCCGGGGTGCACTGGACGGCCGCGGGGACCTCCACAACCTGCTCCGGGGTTGTGTGTGGGGGACGCACCGGGTGTAGAGAAGCGGGGGGCCGCTGCAGGGCAGGCGCGGGAGAGGGGTCCTGCCCGTCCCGCCCCGTTCCGCCCCGGGCGGCGGGGCGGAGCGGGGCGGGGCGGGACCCCCCTCCCGCGATGCCGCCGGGCCGTGTTCCCCCGGCCCGTGCAGCCGCTGCTCGGGGAGAACAAAAGGCAGGAGCGGGAGGAGGCGCGGAGAGGAGGGCAGGCCACGGGGGGGGATAAAAGGCTCAGCCGGGGGACCCCCCCCCCCGCCTCCGCCCCATGTCCGAGCCCTCTCCGCCGCCCGGCATGGCCCGTCCGCCTCTGCCCGCCGCCGCCGCCTTGTTGGCCGCCGCTCTGCTGCACTGCGCGCCCGCCGCGCCCGCCCGCCGCCACAAGCCGGTGAGTCGGGACCACCCGGTGCCCCCTCACCTCCCCGGGGCTCCCTGTGCCCTCCACGCCGAGCCCCGGCAGCCCCGCGGCTCTCCGGTGCTGCGCCGAGGGGAGATCTCCCCCAGCAGATCCTCTGCTGAGCTGGATGTGCCGCCGCCTCCAACCTACCCCCCCCAGCCCCCCCAGCCGCTTTCGGGATGCCGGCGCGGGCAGCGACGCGCTGCCCGGGAGTCACCGGCTGCCCCCGGCCCGGCGAAGCCCCAGCGGTGCCCCCAGCCCGGGGATCCCCGCTCCGCGGGCTCCGCTCGGCACGCTGGGGGAGCTTTCGCAGGCGCGCTCCCTTCTGCGGAGCGAGCGAGGGGAAAACAGAGAGCGGGACAAGGAGGGTTTGCAAGAGGACACGGGATCCCCCCTTCCTTTAAAGGCAGCGGAGCCCTCGGTGCCTGCTAACAACGCCCCCCCGCACGCCGTGCTGGCGGTTCCGAGAAGCGTTACGGGGAGACGAGACGAAAGGGATGAATCAAACGCTTTAGGCAGGAGGGAGCAGCAGGGCTCTTTCTTCCTGCACGCCCTGCCAGGTCCCGGCACCTGGCGTGGAGCTGCGAGCCGCGGGGACGGTCGCTGCCGGAGCGGAGCAGCAGCGTGCGAGGGATCGGGGGCCGGAGGAGACAGAGAGCTCCTTGTGCTGGGAAGGGCTGCGTGCCTAACTGGGTTATTGTACACATGTGCTTTGCTAGCGTGCCGTAAAGTAATGACAGAGCAAATGCTCGGTAGCAGCCCAAGGGGATTAGTTCAGGTTCTGCCGATGGTTTTATTATCAGCTCTGTCATCTGAGTACTTTCTAACTTGGCTGCTAAATATGCTATGGGCTGGGACTTGGCACAGAGCAGCCTTGGCCCCCAAAGTGCTTCTGTTATTCCAAATGAAATGTCACTGCACTTGGCCCCGCTGTGCCATGGAGGAAGGTGAGACCAAGCAGCTCGGTGGCACTCTGCACCCCAGTTACAACACTGCTCTGCAGATGTCATCCCCGTCTGAACGCAGCAAGTGGTTGGCTGGGAGGACAAAGTTCTACCAACATAAAGCTGGAGACTGCTGTTGTCTGCAGGGACGGCGGCTGGGCTGGTGGGTGCCTCACGCTCTGCCGTGTGCAAGCTGGGAAGCTACTGCTCCTGGAAGGACCTGCATAGCCTCTGGTCCTGGTCTAGCTGCCAGCAAGGATCTGTGTGGGATCCCTGGGGAAGGGAGAGCCAGCCTGGGTGTCACACCATCTGAACGTGGGTCCGGTCCAGCTGCAACATGCACTCTTCATCTCCTTTTGCTGCTGCTCGCAGCTGCTGGCTGACCGCAGAGGCTCCTGGGGCTCATCTCCCTTGGCCAGTATTCTTTGAACGGTGGGAATACAGCAAACTGCTGAACAGTCCAGAGTTAATGCAGGGAGGGGGTCAGGTCTGCTCAGGCTTCTTGTCCATCTAATCCACCACCACACTCCCAGAGAAGGTCCCCTCAGCTGGGATTGTGCTGTCCAGAGATGTTTTCTTCCTCATCTCAGGGTAGCGCTCTGCATCATGAGTGCTGATACTTTCCTCTTGGCTGGAGTAACTCCAAGCGATGCTCCTACAGGTATGTTTTGCTCAGGAACACCTTGGGCTTTCATGTTTGACCACCCATGTGGAGCTCAGGTTTTCAGATCAATGTGTTTCACTCAGTCTTTGCAGAGATAGTGGCTGCATTGATTTGGGCTTGGAAACGGACAGATCATTTCCCATCCTTTCCAATGGCAGTTCTCCCATCCCAGATAGCTGCCCTTTCGGGTTCATTATCTGGTGTCAAGGCTTCTGAAGGTTATTCTGCTGCCTCTGTGGTAAAGCCAGCACCATGGTGGTTGCTCTCACATATGATGTAAGTAAGTTGACAGCAGCGCACCCCGCTCCTCTCCTGGCTGGGGTACGCGTGTCAGCGCGGAACGGCTGGAGTGGGATTGCTGAGCTGACAGTGGCCTGTGCATGTGCTTCTGGCCTCAACCCTTCTCTATCCTCTGACTGGAGAGCTCTGCCGAGCCATCGCACAGTCAACTTCTCTGGCTACTTTGAGTCTCTCTGCACAAAGAGGAGTTTCCTTGTGTCTAACAGCAGCTAATTTCCTGTCAGGGCACCTTGTGCTGTCCGGTGATGAATGAGAAAGGGGCTGAGCTGGGCAAAGAGACTCGAGCTCTTACAAGACAGACAACAGTGACTTCCTTGAGCTGTGCTAGTGGATGGGGTGGGCAAGGACCATCCTGGGCACAGCAGGATGCTGCACCGTGGCTATTTGGTGTTCTAGTAACAGTCACAACAGGAGTAACTGAAAGGGGAGGGAATCGAGGACTAAGATTCATTTTAAAGCCAGGCTACACAGGGCAAGTTGCAGAAGGACCCGTGTTCTTTGTAGCAAACCCTGTAGATCTCCTTCGCTTTGACATTAACGCCAAAAGAAAGAGAAAACTGAGAGCAGAATACAGGCTGTGTCTGGTGTCCACTGTAAAACTTGAGAACAAAAGCTCTGCAGTCCTCGGGGCAGTGCAGGCGCAGACACCGAATTCCTGCATTGCTTTCGGCTCCCTTGGGAAATCAAAGTCAGTCCGTTTGCTGGGAAACTATCTCAGTGGAGAGATGGAGGGCACCCTCCCAGCTGCCAGCACAATCCCCCGGGAGCTCTGGCTCTGGCTCTGAACGCAGCAGGTTCCCTGCTGGCAGCAGGAGCTGGGGAGGCCGCCTGCCTCGCTCAGGGCTCCGGCAGCTCCCGCAGGAAGGGTCTGATTTGCACTCCTCGGTTGGGCTATTTAAATAGTGCAGTGAGTGTTGAGGTAATTTTAGGCCATGTTTATCCTCTGCTCTGGGAGAGACTAGAGACACATGTAAGCAGTTACTCTCCAGCGGGTTTGTTGTGTTTGTGCTTTCACATGTAACACACACACACACACACCCTGCAGCTGGGCAAGACATGGGGTGCGCAGCTGGCAAAGCGGACCGGGGAGGGAGGAGAGAAGCACTTTGGGGAGGACCCCCCGCTCCAGCTCGTGCTGCACTTTACTCGCTGCCCCTATGCCTCTCCCGCCCTGGCACCATATCCTGGGGGTTCAGCAGAGAAAGGCTGCACTGTGTACGTCTTGTTTATAAAGAACCTTCTATGGAAAATTTGTCCCGCAAAGCCTTTTCACACCAGAGCGCTGTCGGCTCTTTCATACTAATCCCAAACAAGCAGACAGGTAAATGAAGGGTTCCTGGATATTCTTACTGGGGATGGCTCAGCCTGTAACGTGAATGGAAGCATTGCTGACTCTGCATGTAGCTGGCCAGCAAAATGAAAAGTAGAGCACTTTAGGGGTTCACTGAGGACCACGGACGTGTTTTTAGAGGTTGAGACCCACAAGGACAGACAGGTGGTCAGACCTCCTCCTCTTAGTGGATTTGGGCAGAAGAGGGACATCACTGTCTCACAAAAGTGGCTCTGAAAACTAGTGAAGTGTGGAAACTCCCCAGACATCTCCAGAACGTTGGGCAGGGGGACAGTGTTTGTCTTGTGGGTTTGGAGATGCCAGCCTGCACATTTGAGCAGCATATGCTACCTGAGGGTAGAACATCCTCCCCTAGCTCTGGAGAGGGCTGCACTGTGCCAGTGGCTGTTGACCTTGGGATGGGCACCAATAGGTCACTGCTCACCTTCGCTTGGATGTCATTGCACAGTGAACAAACCATCTCAACCTCCTTCCTCCTCTGCCTGGAGCATGCCACGTCCTAGAGCGGTTTCTTGGTTTCAAGGGGATTTCTAGGTCATCAGATTAAGGGCTCTTGAAACCTTTTGCTCTCACAGCATCCTGGTGCTTGTTTGCTTTGTAAGTACTTCTGTTTCTGGCAAACTGTTGCTTGGGTGACACCAGCAGCTTAGTAGTGGTGTTGTTGATGGACTAGACTTACAAACTGTCACGTAATTAAAGTGTCTGATAATAAAAATAGTCCTGCAGTGTTTATTCATTTGCTTTCTCTTTTTACATCAGAGCCTGGGTCTTCTCATTCTGTCTGTGGGCATAAACATTTGCAGTCCATCATGTTTCATGTTCCACGTTGCTTAGGAAAAATAAACATTTTCCTTTACTTGTTGCCAACAACAACTACCACCAAATAATCCGGAAACAAACTGTCAGGCCCCAGGAGGTAGTGCTTGAGAGTGCCACAGAGTATGGGAAGCGAGTGGAGAGGAACCCCCAGCTGTGGACACACGGCCTGGCACTGCAGCATCTCCAGCGTGGCCAAAGACTGGCTGGAGTTTGGCCTCAGCCTTTGCACTCTCCCTGGCTCGGTGTGCGGTGGGAGCGGGCTGCAGCTAGGCAGGAAGGAGCCAGTCTTGTAGCAGCAGTATTTTGTGTAAGCAAAGAATTCATAGTTAGAGGGGGTGGGAGTCTCTGTCTTCTTCTGGGGGAGGTAGGATCAATAGATCTGGTGGCTTTGTCTAGGCACTGTTTCCACCCAGTTCCCATTGTTTCCACCAACAGTGCCTTGACCAGGAGCACACTTAGCTCAGGGTCTGACCAGACCACAAACGTCATCTGTTTCTGCCATAAAATTTTGGCTGCAGCATTAGCACCTTCCAAGGCCAGTCTACTTCCACGACAACCTGAGTAGAGTGGAACAGGCTCTGGTTTTTACCACTAACCAGCAACTGTAGCTGCACTTTCCAGTCCAACCCATGCTGGGCTGATAGGCGGGCTGGCCAAAAAGCCAGCCATGGTACTCTGTGCATCAGGACAACAGTGTTGATCTCAGGCAGGAACATTGCTGCAGACTGTTAACGGGGTGCAGAGGCTCTGGGGCCACAGCCAGTGGACAGAAATGGGGTGAGAGAACTGCCTCACATGAGAACTGGAGGAGAAAGCATCTCTGCTTTCTTTCCCTACGTGTTGAACTAAGGGCAGGAGTGCTCCAAGGTGCAGACTCACAGGTGGGAGGAGGATAATGCTACTAACCAAAGAGGCAGCAAACACCAGGGCCTCGACAAACACCAAGTAATAGAAGGAGAAAGAAGGGAGGAAAGGAAAAGCAGCAGCAGAAGGGACAGGGAGGTAGGGAGAAAGCACATGAGCTCATCCCCTAGCAGAAGAGGAAACAGCCCCCAATGACAGGGGAAATATCCAAGACTGATGGGATTCACGTCGTAACTTGTCCAGTCTCTCCTGTCTGATGGGAAAGGGGTCTCCTTTCATGTCTGTGCTGCAGAAGCAGGCAGGAGCCCAGGCAATTAGGTATACAACAGAGGAGACAAGTTTAAGTTCAGGGCAGGCAGTGGAGAACAGACCCAGGCAGAGGAGAGCACCGGGTTTGTCAGTACCAGGCACTGGCCTCACTCCTGAGGTTATCTATCCCCAGTGTTGCTGATACTCCACTGTGGCTCTGCTGCTTCTGCTGCTGCTTCTCCGGGGAGGCTCTGCAGGGCGAGTGCTGCCCAACACAATGAGGTTAAAGATGCTCCTGGCTCCTCAGGATGGCTGGGACACTTCCTGGGAAGCTTGGCTGGTGTTCATCTGGTCCCAGCAGACCCAGAAGTGACGGCTGTTGTATTGCAGCCCTTGCGGGCTGATAGAGCTGTGATGAACTGGGTTGGCAGTCTGTCCCTCCACTGTGGTTTCTGCTCTCCCATGGGATCTCTTGTTTCCCTCCTATTCCCTCACAGCCTTTTGGTCACAGGGCTGCAGGAAGAGGCACTTTCTTTGTGAAGAGCTGTGGCCAGCCTGCAGCACAGCCCTCTGTGTGTAGATTTGCTCCTCTGCTGTCCTCAGTGCCCTCAGCCCTTGGGTTCAGGTCTGGCAGCCCCTCTGCACTCATGTTGTGCAGACATTTTGCTGCTCAGACTCTATGGCAAAGCCCTGGCCTCTTCCCTTGGCTGCAAGCTGTCTGTTCCATGCGCAGCGGCCACTCCTGACTGCGGGTTACACCGGGAAGGGCAGTGCAGGTGGCTGCACAAACGTAGCCAGAGGCTGAGACCCAGCTCTGCGCTCAGCTGCTCTGAACACCTGCCCTGGGTTGCAGGAATTTTCCTTTGCTTTTGTCTTCTGTAATCCTTTCCCCTCTGGTGGTGGGATTGGAGGAGTGGGGATGCCCTGATAGATACCCAGCAGCCAGTGCCCTCGTTATCCTCTCTCCACAGGTCTGTAGTAGCTTCAGCAGCAGCACAGCCCTAAGCACACCCCTGAGCATATAGCCTGGGAGGACAAAGCAGCATCTCCCCAAGAGAAAGTGGCTTCAGCGCTGTGTGGGAAGGATGCAGCCTTAAGGGAGAGGACATTATCTAAGCCTTGGGAAGTGCACACAGCTAGGTGTGTCCAGCCAAGGAGACCAAAATTTCCAGCCAAGGAGACCGAAATCTCCAGCCTGACGTGTCTCCTGAGCATTGTTTAGCAAGTGGTTCCTGCCCGGCACATTTCCCCTCGCCGGCTGCGCCTGCTGTGGCATTTTCCAGCCCTTTCCTGACACGGTGCTAATGTCAGTGCCGTGACGACAGGGAGAGACTCACTGTTTGTGTAGGGGCACAGCGAGCACTCGGGGCAGCAGGGCAGGTCTTGCCTCCCGCCTCCACCCAGAGCTGGCGGCAGGGCCATGCTGTGCCCCCTCCCAGGGCCAGGTCTTGGCAGAGGGCAGGCAGGTGGGAGCAGGGAGGGTCCTGCCTAAGGCAAGGTGGGGTTTAGATGGCTGCAAGCTGCCAGTGGCCTTGAGCTAGCCAAAGAGGAGGGAGAAGACCTACCGCTGGTCTGCCTCTGAACACGGGATCCCTCAGGGCAAGAATGAAACAGTTCCTCCTCTCTTTGCTCCTGCTCCAAGGAGAGTGATAATCTCCAGTTTATGCCAGTGCCTCCAGCTGGTATGGCAACAGCTGGCCTTTCCAGGAGACTGGGGAGATGTGCTTAGCATAGCCAAGACAAAAAAAAAATCAGGACAAAGCCTGCCTGGGTCACCCTCAGCCCACTCATCTACCTGGGCAACTCCTGAGGGTTTCCCAGTGTTCCCAGTTCCACAGCAAGGGTGCTCCCTGGGGTCCATCTCCACTCTCCCCATGTGCCTTAGAGTGTCTGTCCTGCACCCCCTGGTCTTGAGAAACCAAACACATTCATCACTCCATGTCCTTGGGCAGCAGGGGCTGCCTCTGGTGGCAGTGGGTCCTCTTGAAGAACACCCAGTAGCAAGGAGCTGAGCAGCCCTCCAGGCTGGACTTTGGTGACACAGCTCCCAGTATGTGCTTGGCAGAAGCTCTCATCAGGACTTGAGCAAGAAGTTGGCCAGGACATGAACCTTTTCAGCTCCTCCTGCCAGCTGTCCTTCGCAGGCAGTAGCTGCCAGCCCAGGCAGGGTGCCAGGCGGCTCTTAAGAGAGGTCCTCTTAGAGACAGGTACCCCTGACCTGGCAGGGCTCCAGCGTTCAGCAGGAGCAGCCCAGTGCAGACTCCCCTGGGACAGGCCAGCCCATACACCCTCCTTCCACTAAAGCACTGGATGGATTCTCAGTGCTGTGGCTGGTGGCTTGGGTAGGCTTTGCTGTTCAGGATGTAAAATGGCTTTCTCTCTTTGCAGGTGTTGATGGCACGGTTCCCGTGGTGTGTGAAAGTGCACTGGGACCCAGGACTGGGCTGGTGGTTTCTAAGGCAGAGGCAGGCAGGTGCCAAGCCACCAAGGGTGTCTGGCTGGCTGGGGGAGGACAAGCCAGCAGGCTGGAGCGGTGGCAGACAAACGAAAAGACGGACACCTAAACTGCACCTTGTGTGACCTCCCTGGCTCCTCTGTCCATCTGTGCATCCCTCAGAGGCACGGGGCCACAGTGGAGCTGGGAGCTTGGTAGCGGAATTAATGCCAAGGGCTTCACACTTCATTCCAGCCCGCATGAATGGGCTCATTGTGGGGAACAGAGTGGCGGCAGCACGCGGATTACACGGCATCATGGCAGCTCTGGCATTGTGCCATCCCCAGCTTCCAGTCCCCAGCAGAGTAGCCAGGAGAGCTGGCCTGGAAGAAGGCAGCTCTTTGCAGGGGAAGGAAGGGGATCCCAGGTCTTCACTCTGGAGCCCCGTGGAACAGAGCCTGCCTGTCCGAGTAAAGATGCCTCACTGCTGCACCTCAGCTCCTCCTGCTGCTCAAACACCTTTCAATTTGCCTGCACAGAATCAGGCACAAAAAGTTTGCATTTGGACCTCTGGCTTGTGCAGCATGGTGACACAGGGACCGAGTGCCTCTCACCCCACATGCCACACAACGTGTTTCATGGTGGCCCCATAGTCCTGCCATCAGGTGGGAAACCAGTGAAAGTCAGCTAATTAGCATTAATTAATGTTGCCAAGAGGAACCGTGCTTTTCCGACCAAGTGTGGGAGAGCCCAGGTGGTCTCACCCCCAAGCAGAGCTGCAGGCACAGGGAGGCAAGGGGGTATGGTCCTGTTCCTCCCTCTGTAGAGTCGGTGACCCCAGGCAGTGGCAGAGGCTGCAGGGATAGTTCCTGCTGCTCTCTGCCCCTTGGGCTGGGCTACGTCACCCCCCAGATTCCCGTGTCCTGCTCTCCAGCTTGTGATGTCCCCTCGCCATGCTGAGAGCCTGCTCACCACTCCAGGACAGCAAAGGGACACCACAGGAGCGACAGCGGGGAGCACAACTGTGTGCAGGGGGCTAAAGGCTTCCCCCCATTAATGTCACCTCTACCTAGGGCCAGGAGGGATGTGGGGCAAAGGGGGAGAATTTACCCTCTAGTGATTTGTTTCATTCTTGAAGAGTCTGGTTCTCATCCACAGCTTGCAAAAGCATTTCCTGCCGGCCAGTTGCCAAGGATAAGTGGACCAAAAATAGCCCAGTGCTTTGGGGGTGCCATGGCACGACACAGTGCCTCCCTGGTGTGATCTGGCCTTGGAGCAGCAGAGCCCAGGGAATGGAGGGTGTTGGTGGGGAGCAGTTTGTGCCCTAGCAGCCGGGAAACAGCCCGAGGCAGAACTCACCGTTGCAGGACCGCCGCGGGCAGATGTTGGCCACTCTGCGTCAGGACGTCTCTTCTCAGGCACTGGAGTCATGGCTTTGCTTTTCCCTTCCAGGACGTGTCTCGAAAGCATCACACCTGGAAGGAGCAGAGCCCTTGGCTGTCTTCCTTGGTGAACACCGTGGGGACCGGTGTGCCTGCCAAGGGCTTCCCCGCGGGCGCAGCGGAGCAGGTGGCACGCGGGAACCCTCCGCGGTGCGGGGTGCCCGACCTGCCGGTGCTGCTGGACGGCCAGAACGGGCGGAACCGGCAGAAGCGGTTCGTCCTCTCTGGCGGACGCTGGGACAAGACCGATCTCACCTACAAGTAAGAGAGGCTCAAAACGGGAGTCAGGCTCGATTGCTTCTCTCCCCACACCTCTCGTCTGATGTTCCCTGGAGCGTGGCACGCTGTGACGTGACCATAAAACCTGGAGGGTGGCCGGGGGGGGGGAGCCACACGAAGCTGAACCACCAGCAGGGTCGTACCCAGCACCTCCAAATCCCCTCGAGCACACAGCCCGTGAGCACAGCTGCCCACCCACCCCTGCCCAGACACTTTCTGCACGGCCGTTGCATCGCTCCTCGGTCGGTCCCGCTTCAGCACCCCTGTGCGCGTACGGTCGCTTGCCCACAGCAAGCCCCTGGCATGTGCCGAGATGAACCTCCAACACCAGCCCTATCCTGCTGTGCCTTTGCCCCCACAGCCACCCCACTGTAAGCTCACCTCAAAGTTTATTTTAAAAAAGACCTTTTTATTCAGCTGTTATTGACGTTCCCATAAACAAGACTTCAGTGTACAGTCTTCTCCAAATCACCCCACACATTCTCAATTGCCAATGTGCTCAACAGGCTTGTGGGAGGGTTGTGCTGCCTCCCCAGCTGCCCAAAGGGGCGTGAGTGGAGAAGTGAGCACACTCGTATGGCTTTGACAGCAGGTAAATCATCTTTTGTTTAATTAAATGCAGGAGACAGCTCCTCATAGTGTTAGGGGGCTGTAGGTAACAGAAAGGCTCCTTCCTGGCTTTTTTTTTTGGTCAACAGCGTTAAAGAAAGAAACGCAGCAGACAAAGACACAGCAGCACTGTTAATGGGAGGGTAAGAAAGCTCCCTCCACAGCCAGCCTCACAGTCTGCTCATGTTACAGGAGGGCAGAAGAGGCAGCAGCTGCTCTGCGTGAGCCCAGGTTTCCAGGGGGAAAAAAAGGCAGAGATTGAGAAGAAATCACATCACACCAGTCCCAGGGACCTCTGTGGGGGTGGACTCATGGGAGACAGTGCCATGAGAAATGCCACAGTACTTCAGAAAAACAGATCTGCAAAGCTCTCCAGAGAGCTCACCTCTGGGCTCACCAGGGTTTCAGAACCAATGGGATTTATCTACTGCACATACTGCTTGGCGGAGGGTGCAGGAGCAGTGCTTGGATGGATCAGAGGTGTTGTGGTGCTGAGAGCAAGTGGCAGCCCTAGGGACATTGCTCCTACAGCTGCCGTCTTTGTGGCAGCACTGTCCATGGCACAGCGGTCGATGCTCTCCTCATCCAGTGTCTGTTGCCTTTCAGAATTATCAGGTTCCCGTGGCAGCTTGTAAAAGCTAAAGTGAGAAGGACCATTGAGGAAGCTTTGAAAGTCTGGAGCGACGTGACTCCTCTGACCTTCACTGAGGTGCAGGAGGGACGGGCTGACATCGTCATCGATTTCACAAGGTGAGCAGGGTGGGCAGCAGCAGCCTCCTCTCAGCCTCTAACCAGAGCAGCGAGCTGCCAGCACACAGCTTGGCACTTCAGTGGAGGCTCATATTTCTGCTTTCAAACACTGGGATTTTTGGGGGGGGTTCGGTTTTTTTGTCAGTTGTGGGCTGCTTGGTGTAAGTGCAGCTGTTCCACGTTGGCTGTGACAGTACCCTTACTGATCCTTCATTAATTTCCCTGGTGTATTTACGTTTCTCTGCCCACAGGCTGTTTTCCTAAGCGTTTGTTTTGACTTTCCATCTTCAGGTTCTCCATCCTGTCCCCTGACTGAACGACGTAACTGTCTGCCCAAAGACAAATATAGTTTCTTGGTTAAATGAATCTTGGCTCCTGGCCTGAAATTTACTTTTGGCAAAACACGCATGGGGGCAAAGACTTCCCTCTGCTGCGTGTTTGCTCAAAACTAATACAGACCGTGGAGTTCGTCCAAGCAGCGATGTGATTGGCGTGCTGTGTATTTGCCTGTGCCTCCCTCAGCTCTCTGAAGTGGCCACATCTCTCACGGGTTTCCTTCATTAGCCAACAGCGGGCTCGGCTCGAGTGAGGACCTGAGGGTTTGGCTGGGTTCGCTGCCAGCTCCCCTCCACATCCCCCCACCACTCAGCTATGGCGGTTTAACCTTGGCTTGAGCAGTCACCTCCTTAATTCTTGAGGCTCCATGGTCAGCTTTGGTCTGGAAGCTGAACAGGGGGAGGAGAGAAACATCCCTTAGAAAACATACAAACTCCCCAGGGCTTGTGTGACTGAGCTCTGCTTCCTCAGGGCAGAACCAGATTTGTGGCAATGGGAAGAGCTCTGAGCAGTTGGCCTGGACTGGTGGGATGAACTCGGGATGAGAGTGAGAGCTGCTGTCTGCTCGCAGCAGCTCCCCAGCTTTGGCCTTACGACTGATCATGGGAGGTACACGGCCGTTTGTCTGAGGTGCAATGTGTCTGTGTGAGGTGCAACGTGTCTCTCCTGCAGGTATTGGCATGGAGACAACCTGCCTTTTGACGGGCCCGGAGGGATCCTGGCACACGCTTTCTTCCCCAAGACGCACCGGGAGGGAGACGTCCATTTTGACTATGATGAGACCTGGACAATTGGGAACAACCTGGGTACGGTACTGGTGCTGTTGCAAGGGGAGCTGTGGATGCCCCA
>WUAM01000323.1:16341933-16361068 GCA_024336885.1 Actenoides hombroni
AGCTGACTTTGGCTACTTCTGCAGAGGGATCTCTGCAGCACCAGCATGTCCCTCATGCAGCGGCCGCTTGCAAAGAGGTATCTCCCAGCCTTGGTGCAAAAAAAGAAACAAGTAAGAGTAAGTTAAATTGCCAGCTTGAAAAGCAGCTACAGGCCTCTCGTGTGGGCAAGGGAAAGTTTGAAGGAAGAACTGTAGCTGCAGTCAGCTCATCTCTGAGGTTGCCACACCAGACCCAGGGATGGGGAAAAGGTTTGACTTTTTTATCAAACATTAATTTCTGTCTGTTGATGTGCACTGGAGAGCAACAGCTATGATTGAAAATTGCCTGAAAAGAGATGTTAAGATCCAAATGAGTCTTGTCAAACAAGGAATAAAGCCCTTACTGTGTGACAATCTGCCAGGCTAAAAATTTGGTTCCAGAGTCTAGAACTAGTTCTGTTGTTCAGCAAGTCCTGCAGTAGCCGTTAGCACAGGTGAGCATCTCATGCCAGGAGGAAGGGAACTGCTTTACAGATGTTCAGTAAATTTGAAAAAGGATTATTGGCAGTGATTGTATTTTACATGTTCTAAGGATTTCAAACAAAAAACAAGTCTCTGGGCATTTGCTGTATTCAAGCAGTGTCTGTATGGCACAGCAGTTCAAAGTAAAAATAGCTGTAAGAGAGCTGGGTGTGCAGTTTGAGTTAATCCCTCCTGAGCATTCTGCATTGAAACAGAAATTAACGAAAGGTTAAGTTACTCAAAAATACATAAAAGTAAATGGATTTTTCCTATTACAGGGATTATTGTCAATGCATAAGAGATTTTTTTGTATGGGGCTACTGAAATAAGTGCTGATAGAAGTTTTGGGTTTTGTATTGCTGCAAAAACTGTGATGCTATATGATGCCAGACCCAGTGCAGACTATCATGAAAAACAACAAAAGCCTTCCTCTTAGGAGGTCCTTTCTATCATTGCAAAGAGCTGAATTTGATTCAGCTTCTGCTCATAGTCTCTGAAATGGAATACCAGGCCAAACACCAGGCCACGTCTCCACTTTTCTTCTTGTAGGTGGGGAACTACCTGCGTATGTTTCGGGGTTCCCTGTACAAGAGATATCCCTCACTCTGGAGGCGACTGGCCACGGTGGAAGAGAGGAAGAAGATAGTGGCCTCCTCACATGGTGAGAAGATGAGCAAACATTCCCAGTAATGTTTATCTGAAATTTTGTCGTGAAAAAACTGTCTCTGGCTATTCAGAGGCTTGTGCCCCTTGAGGGCCATGCAATCTCTCCCAGTTACCCCAGTGGTGGAGCACTCTGCAGCGCTGGCACTGGTAGCTCCTGGTTCAGCCTGGCAACAAACATCAACTGATCAAACGTGTTCTAAAATGGAAACATCCATCACAGCTTCCCTGGGGTGGGCTGCTGTGTTCATCACAAAGCAAAAGGCACATCTCGGAATCAATACCCTATTTCAGAGGAGACTTTCCTAGACAAAGCAGGGCATCTTTGTCTCTTTTGTCAAATAGGCGAATGCTGCAAGGATGCCCCATCACTGAAAATGTGCGTCTCTGCTTAACTGTGTCCCTTGCAGGGACTGTGTGTTGGTGCCTGCCAGGGTTTGTTGTGATGTGCTGCTGCTGGCGTGGCTGCCACAGGGAGAACACAGCTGCCTCAGCGTGCTTTTCAATGGCAAGCAGTTGAATTTCTTAGCAGTACAACTTGTACACTCTTTAGACAAAAGCATAATAAAAATAAATGGTTCATTCTGGACTTAATGTCTCCTTCCTCCATGTATCCTGCTGACCTGTTGCTTTCTTTTTCTTTTTTTTTTTTCTTTTATATTTTTTTTCCCCCAACAGAAAATCAGCGATCTCACAGTCCCAGAAGATGTAAGTTTTATCTGCATGTTATTCTTAGCTGTGCTAGAAGAAGAATGTCCACTGTGACCTTTGGTGCTATTACAGTATATACTAATGTCGAAGCCTCTTCCTCTGATCTCTCCCTGTGGTCGCCCTAATTGTGCACCCTGATCACATGCTTAGCTCTTCTTTCTCAGAACTTAGCAGGATTCTCAAATGCAGATGGTCTCTGTAATTCAGCAAGAGCTGTTCTGAGGTTTCTGCCCCTTTCCTGAGTCTTACCAGCTTTTCTATTGATCATTGACTCTCTATTTCCAACCTTTAAGTCCACTGAGGATTTATTGTGTTCTGGGCTTTTTCTCCCAGAGGGAGGTTGTGGAAGAGATTTTACTTCATTTTGGCAGATGTAGGTGTACAGAGTAAGCCATGTGATTGCAAAGGGCAACTCAGGGTAGGAGAGAATTGTTTTTCTCTTCCTCTCCTTAAGTAAAAGCACGTTAGATGGATTTAAGGAATTTTTTCCCTGAAGTTTGGGTTTTGCAGCATTCACTTCCATCTTTGGTCATTTCATCTGTTAGGAAATTTACTTGAGTCTATAAGTAAGTTGCACCCTGGAAGAATGAGATTCATCTGGTGGTAGTACCTGAGGGAAGCTCCTATAATTCTAACCCTCCCTGTGCCTCGACTCAGTCCAAATGAAAGATGTTTTTAACAGAGTATACACAAGGTAGCTCTACAAGGTAGAGAGACAGTGATGCCTTTTGACAGACTTTGCTCTGTCACTATGCAGCCATTCCAAGGTGCCATACTGCTTTTGGCTTTTGAGTTGTATTTCTTCTCTAGGCTTTGTGGTGTGGGATGGTGGGGATTGCCACTAAGACATTCACTTCTGCTCCCAAGGAAGTCACATTTATTCCTGCTGTTGAGGTGGATGTCCAAACCTGATTATATTTCCTTAGTGCTGGGCACTGTGGCTGGGCTTCTGGCCACTCCTGTGCAAGTGACTATCCCAGGAGCAGAGCATCCTGCTGTTTGAGGGAGAGTGGAGGCTTCTGTCAACTCAGAAATGACAGTGGAAAGTTTTCTTATTTCCATGTATCCCACATGTACAAAATGCCACATCAAAACCTTTCTCGACAATTAATGTCTACAAGAAGATAAATGAAGCCCAGAGGACTTTTGGGGCACCTTGTTAATCTGTTTTTGTCCGTCCTGCAGTGGCAGGGAGGGCTCTTCACTATGCAGCCTATTAATGCTACACCGCTATGTAGTACTTCTTATTAATTATTGGCATCTTTCTTGGTAATAGATCATGGCTATACAACATTAGCCACTAGTGTGACGCTGTTAAAGGCCTCTGAAGTGGAAGAGATCTTGGATGGAAATGATGAGAAGTATAAAGCAGTGTCTATCAGCACAGAACCTCCTACCTACCTCAGGTAACCAGTGTCGTGAGGGGCTGAGATCAGGACAGAGCTGCTTGGAAGGCGTCAGCTTGGGCAGGAAACAAGAAGTTTCAGAAAGGCAGGCCGTGGTGCAGGGGGTGACTGCCAGTCTCTGCTAACAGCCATTTGCAGTGTTGGGCAAGTGAAGGTTTGCAGAGCGTGAGGATTGGGTTACTGCCCACATACAGCAGGAAGACAAACACAAGTGTTTGATGCAGTTTCTGCATTCCAGCTGTAACGGATGTGTTGCAGAACGTGCTCTCTGCACGTACTGCCTTTTGGAGCCCTCGCTTTTCTCAGCAGTCCTTTCATAAAGTATAGATACAAAAATCCAAATATGAACCTAGTATTTATAATGGTGCACCTGGATTCCTGTCTGGTGAATAATTGTGAGCTGGGGATTGAGCTTCTCAGAGGCCAGTGTGAAACATGAGTTCTCAGTGCAACAATATCATTAAGGATTCCTGAATAAAATAGCAGGAGCTCATAACACAATTTAAAGGATAAAATCAGACCATTCCTTAAGTAGTAGCAGTGGTGCTCAGGATCTGCAGTTTAACAGGCAGTCTCCTTCTTCAGAGAACAGAAGGCAAAGAGGAACAACCAGTGGGTGCCGACCCTGCCCAACAGCTCTCACCACCTGGATGCAGTGCCGTGCTCAACAACCATTAACAGAAATCGCATGGGCAGGGATAAGAAGAGAACATTCCCTCTGTGGTAAGACAGCTTTCTGCTTCTGCAAAGTGGGAACAGTTACCAAAACGACAGGCTACCAGGGTAGTGCTGATCAGTTAAAGCAGTGTTGTGATTCACCTACAGGTCACTGATTTAGAGTTCTTAGTGAGACTCTGCATCTTAAGGCTCTTCCCTACAGTGGCCAGCCATGGCTCGGAGAGGAGACTTCCCTTTTGTCAGGAAAATGGTTTGTTCCTTTTCCTGATGAGTTTCTTCTTTCTGCTGAACTGTTGAGCAGCTGTGGTTTAAGGAGCCTCTCTGTGAAGGACAGGCTGCCTCTTGCTGACATATTCCAGTAACTTTGATCTAATTTTTTCAGTGGAAGATTGAATGAGCTGTGGCTCATGACTAACTTTAATTTTCCATGGTAAAAGTTAAGGAAACCAAGATAAATGCAATCCTGGAAAGCTTCCTTTTTTTATTTGCAGGAATGTGTTATGATAGATGTAATGAAAGGTGATAAACTGGTATAGGTTGCCATAGCCCTGTAAGCTTGTGTTGAGGATTGTCTAAAGATTGACTGGGGAGTTGCAAGTGTGGGGATTGCTTCCAGCAAACATTGCCTTCCCTCTGTGGATGCCAGATGTGTCCCGTGCTGGTTGTATATACTGTATTGTTGCTCTTTCTGTTAGCTTTGATGACCATGACCCAGCAGTGATCCATGAGAATGCATCCCAGCCGGAGGTTCTGGTTCCAATCAGGCTTGATATGGAAATCGATGGGCAGAAACTCAGAGATGCGTTTACGTGGAACATGAATGGTATGTAGGAAGGAGAGTTTCCTGAGGCTGGAGATGCAGTTGTACCCATCACCAAATGTGAAGAGAGAGCAAGCCTGAGTGTGCGTGCCCTTGCCCCACATACACAAAACTTCATTGCTCTCCCACTTTGGGCTGTATTCGGCTCCACGTCTCTTAGAGAATACTCTGCCATTTCCATGGGTTGTGGGCATTCCTGGACACGTGTCATCTGAAGAGTTTACTGGCCTATTCACCTGGCCCAGTTCACCAGCTCAGTGGTCTGAGACTGTTCTGTTAGCTGAGGTGCCCTCAATACAGAGCAGTTGATGCGTGTATGTGCATTATTAGACCACAGCCACCTTATCTCCATGGAGCAAATAAAGAAGCTG
Organism: Actenoides hombroni; assembly: GCA_024336885.1. Taxonomy (NCBI): domain Eukaryota; kingdom Metazoa; phylum Chordata; class Aves; order Coraciiformes; family Alcedinidae; genus Actenoides; species Actenoides hombroni. Next base: position 16,347,084 of record WUAM01000323.1, read on the forward strand.
TAAGTCCCTGTGCCAGCACGCGTGTCTGTACAAACCTGATACAAAACACCCCTTTAAAAGCAAAAGGTGATGCATTTGGGATTCCTTTTGTCGTGCTGTGGGATTCTGTGTGTTCTGTAAGTGTCGGACATTGATTTCTGAGGAAGTTAACAGTGTCTGTTCATTCTTGTTCTGTGTCAGAAAAGCTAATGACCCCAGAAATGTTCTCTGAGATTCTTTGCGATGACCTGGATTTGAATCCTCTGACCTTTGTCCCTGCTATTGCCTCTGCCATCCGGCAACAGATCGAGTCGTACCCAACTGACAGTATCCTGGAAGATCAGTCAGACCAACGAGTTATTATTAAGGTAATACAGGAAGGCAATAGAATGAGAGCTGAACCATTTGCCCTTCTCTGGGTGTGTTATGGGAAAGGAAGAGCACAAAGGCTTCCCTCACAGCAAAGGAGTTCTTCATTCCAGTCCCATGTCCACTTTGCATTTTGTCCTTTGTATTGAGAACAGAACCAAGGTGGCAGATTATGAAACATTCACATGCCCAATGTGATGAATTAGTTCAGCTAAAGCATTGTCATGTTCTTTGGGAAGAGCTGAAACTTGGTGAGCAAAGCTGAGTTGTCTTCATGCTACGGAAAGTAAGAATTCAGTTAAGGAGTTCTGCAGATGAAATGAACTGGGAGTTACGGCTCTGCTTCTCCAACCTCTGCCTCCTCAGTTAACTTACCTTTGACAAACTGTTGCGAGAATGGAAACAAACAACCTTTTTCTTTCCTTGTCTCCAGTTGAACATCCACGTAGGGAACATCTCCCTTGTAGACCAGTTCGAGTGGGACATGTCGGAGAAGGAGAATTCACCAGAGAAGTTTGCCTTGAAGCTGTGCTCAGAGCTTGGCTTGGGTGGGGAGTTTGTCACTACTATTGCCTACAGCATCCGGGGACAGCTGAGTTGGCACCAGAAGACCTATGCCTTCAGGTACAGAACTATCAGCTTCCTAGTACAGCTGGAGGGGGTTGGGGGATGTGTGTGTGTTCATACTTCACGTATGTTCACATCAATGTGTCTGAGAACAGCTAACCTGGTGCAGAAAGTCTCATTTGAAATGGGTCCTCCTTCCAATTTTTTGTGCTTGTGCTCATCTTTTCCTGTTGGCTGTAATACATTTCAGGACTAAATATCAATGAAATGACAGCTTTTGCTGCAGAATGAAGGGCTGTTGCAATTAACAGTGACCAAATACCTTCTGTCTCCCTTTCATGTTTGATAATGATGAGCCCAGGTACGGTTCTGTGCTGTTGGCTTTGCCTGTTGGGCTGTTCACTGTCTCAAGCTGTGGTGTTTTGAACTAAGACTGAGTGAAACTGTAGCTCTCTACCCTGGCTGATGTTAAAGTTGGCTTGATCATAGGCCCTTCTCACAGCTGGAATGCAGCAGTGTCAGGTTTGATCAGTCAGCTTTGTAATGTGTTTCCTAAAGATTATGGTTCCCAGTTGTGCTGTGCAGTGTTCTGCGGTGAGTTACTGTCCTGATGTTATCCCCCGCGTGCTGCTGAGTCTGCAGGCTCTGTCCCTTCATGTGTGCTCTGAGGTTTTTTGACCTCAGGTCACAGTGACAGTCGAGGAAGTTTGAGGATTCAGCAAATGATGTATTTGCGGAGGGGATGGGACAGTTGACACCAGTTTTATAGAGGTCAGTTGAAGGAAGCACGATGACTTGCCTGGGCAGCAAATGGAAACATCCAGCCCTGTCCTACCTCAGGGAGATGGCAGTGAATAAGCAAGGAGGAGCTGGAGGCTGTGGGGCAGCTGGCTGCTGCCCTGAGCTCTGCTCCTTCCTCCTCTAGCCGAAGGTTTCCTGTCTGGGCAACCTTCTGTGGAAAACGGGCACCAATCTGCTCTGGACCAGTTGCTCTTCTGCTAGTCTCAGTCTGTTTCCTTTTGAGGTATCCTGAAAATCTCCCACAGCAACTACTGGTTCTAAAATGATCCCCAGAGTAGTTTGTATTTAAAAATGGAAAGGGACCCTTTACCACAGGGGAATTAAAATCTTACACTGAAACTGTTAGACTGTGTGTCCATTGTGCTGATGTCCCTTCTCCTGGTGGTAGGGAGGTGACTTCTACCTTTCCATCCATGACACCTGAGTGATATTTGCAGATCCAGATGGGACCACATCCACCTGTAACCACAGAACAGGGGGGGTGTTCCTGAGAAGTGATGGGGCCTTGGAAGGTGGCAGATGGGAATCTGATACTTGCAGTACTGCCTCTTCTTCCCTGCTGCTGAGGGTATTATAACTGACAGAAGTGAGGTAGCACTGTCTGCATTGTGAAAGTGTCCCTGCTGGTGGCAGCAGCCCTTGGAGCCAGCGAGAAGGAGATGTTTTAGCTCGGGCTAGCTGGCCCAGGGAGAGAGCTCATTTCTGTGAGGTTTCGTAGGACTCCTTGTTGGCTGAGTGTTCCCAGAGTTTGAGCTTTTTTCTTCATATCCTCCTTGAAGCAGAGAGCTGGCCCCATTCACACCATGCTGGCCAGGGAGACCTCTTTTCTACTCAGTTTATTTGCCTTCCCAGTAAATTTGCTTTCAAGTTTTTAGTACACTACCTCCCAACCCACAGGGTGTTTGTTCCTAACTCTTGTCACGTGCTGTGTCAGAGGCAGGCTTTGTCCACTATAAGCGGACACTTAATGTTCTCCCTCCCTCCCTCCCTCCCTCCCGTGCCTCTCCATGTACTGCATATATCCAACTGAGGGAATTAATCTATGTCCATGAAACTGTTGTGAGGGGGGTTATTTCTCCCTTTGCTTCCTGTCAGTCTGGACATTGCATCAGGTAATGTTTAGTCAGTGCTGCCCAGGCTCTCTCAGATATATCATATTCATGTCAACTTCACACTGTTCTCTCTAAAAACATCTATCTGGCCATGCTCACTAAAGCCTGCTTCCTTTTAGGGGTAGTTCAAACAGGTAGGATTTCAGACCTTCAGACTGTGGCAATACTGCAAGGAGGAGAATCAAAAACTAGGAAGGGACCCCCAAGAGAACAACGTATGTAGATGTGAGCTGTTCAGGGAGGAAAAAACATCTAATTTAAACCTTGTTTTGTGTCATAGTACAGACATGTCCTGTTCCCTTTTTATTTCCAGCAAAGGAGTACTTTTGAAACCTTCCAGTGATTAATGATATTTGGGCTCTGTGGTTGGTTAGTTCCTGAATTCCCAAACCACAAGAGAGGTGGCTGCTCCAAAGTCATTCCACTGATCTAAGGAAAGGGTCTGCTTTAGATGTATCAAAAGAACCTTAATATCTCAAGGGATGGGGGGATTGAGAAGTCATGTGCTTCTTAATCATCTGAGGGAGAGGTGAAACTATCTTTCAGTTGATTAAAACCAGGGCAGTTCTTTCAGATGGCCCAGTCTGTGCAAAACAAGGATAGCCTGAACGGGCAGCAGAAGGTGCAGGGCTGGAAGCAGACAGAGCTGATGCTCACGGGGGTTTCAGGGGGATGGTGTGATGGGGGATTCCCCGCTGGGTGCTGTGTGTTCCTAGGGGTGCCACACAGCTGCTCAGAGCCAGAGTTTTGCCTTTGAGACCTGAATGCTGACACAGGCTCTCTCCCACACCAAACTTAAGTGCCTGAGGAGTCACCTTTTCCACAAGATGCTTCCCTGCCCTGTTGTCATGCCCTTGACACTACTGCCAAGGCCTCGGCCCCAGCAGAGGCAGTGTCTTGCTCTGCTGGGAATCCTGCAGCTGACAGCGCACTTCAGTCGTGCTGCCAGCAGCACTGGCCTCTTCATCAGACAGTAACAGTGCAGGAGGAGCTGTCTTTCTTTGGAGTCTGAGAGATGAGGGCTTTTTTTCACTTTATCTCCAATTCTTTGCTAAAGAAATGTGGTGTCTGAGTTGGCTTGCAATTAAGTTATGTACACAAGGTCAGCTTTCCAAGCCCATTTAATTCTAGTGGGTGCTCAGTGTTAAGCAAAGACCATGCTATCAAGTCAGAAAAAAGCCAGTTAAGATCTAATATTTAGCCTGGAATGTGTAGCAGTCTGGGGCTAAGATGAAATTCCAGGGTTTGAGTGTTGCTTAGTGGATGTCAGCAGTACAGGAAGTAGATCTGACTAAGGCTTCCTCCCAGGATTAGATACCAAAGGCTCTGGGTTAGTTTTTCATTGTAACATTACTTTGAAGAGTTGTTACTCTAGAGTAATAGCCTTGATGCAGATGTTGTTTGTTCCCATGGTCATGACCATTTGAGTGCCTTCCTGGGGGAAGGCGAGGGCTGCTCACGAGTGCTGAAATCTTGTCCCCAGAGGCAGATCCCTGGGGAGGGGGCCAGATGTGAGTGCACACCTGCCACAGGGCTCCTCACACACACACTTCCTGCAGCTCAGGCTCAGCCGCTTTCTACAATTCAAAGCAAATGTTTACATCCTGAGGCTCCTCTATATTTATGCTGAGCTTCTGGCTCCACTGTCAATATTTGGGAAGCTACTCCTGGTCAGTTCCTGTTGACTTTTACTGAAAAGTGGCTAGCGAAGCAGTAAATATTTTTACACACGTGATAGTACAGCTGGTCAGGGCAGAGAGATCTCTGAGGAGCTTCTGATCTGGGACTGAGCCTGGCATTTCATTGCTTGTGCAGGGAGTGGCCACAGCTCTGGTTGCAACAGCAGGCACTCAAGGACTGCCCTTCCTCTGGCAATTGGGAGGACAATGCTTGTTCCCACCATCAGGCTCCTGTCCCGCCAGGCTCCCAGGAACCCACGCTTTTGCCAGGGAAGAGCTGTCAGAGGTGTGCCAGGGAACTGGAGCTAGGAAGTCAGAGCTGGACAAAGAGCCCTGTTGGCAGTCCCTGCTCAGCTGCTGCTCTGGGATATAAGTGCTCCCAGCACTAATAAATTAGTATGAACTTTGCCTGTGCAAATGTTGCCCACCAGCCACAGAGTGGCCATTGTGGGAGAGAACTGCATCAGCTGCAGCTGTTCTGAGAAACTCCTCTCTCCTGCTGAAAGGAGATGGTTGTAGTTGGTCTCCCAGAAACTTCAGGCTCCCCAAGACTGTAACCATCAGCCCCTTGTGTGCTTCTGGGAACCAGACTAAGGGGCTAAGAATGAATGCTTAAGCCTGAAACACTGTAAATGATGCTCTGTTGTCCTTATGTCTTGCCACCTGAGCTTGTAACCCAGAGGAGTGCTCTGGGACCACTGATGAATGTTCTTTGTTGCCTTCTGCCCTGCGTGCAGCGAGAACCCTTTGCCTACTGTGGAAATTGCTATTCGCAACACGGGGGATGCTGACCAGTGGTGCCCTCTTCTGGAAACCCTCACAGATGCCGAGATGGAGAAGAAGATCAGAGACCAGGACAGAAATACAAGGTGCTGCCGCCCATTCAGACAGTTCTCCTTCTGTCCTGTCTCTAAGAAGTTAAAATCTTTGATGTTTGTCTTTCTCTGCTGAGAGCCAGCTGGCAGGATTTCAAACTTGCACACCAGAAATTCATATCCCTTTAGCTTCAGGATATTAAACTGTTACCACCTTACTCCACAAACATTTAAATCTCTATTTTAACCATCTCCTGCTTGAAGCAAAGCTTCCTTTTTTTCTCTTTTCCCTGGGCTCTCAGCTTGTTGAGAGGGATTGGTTTCTATAGGAAGGCATTCATCAAAAATATTGAAGTTCCATGTGCTGTCACGCTACCTGAAATCCTGCCACAAGGCTTCCTTTTATGTAGGGTAGAGTACTGTTTGATGTAGGAATGGGCAAGCTCCCAGCTCCAGCCTGACCTGTTTGCTGGCTTGGGAACACTGTTGTGATTCCAGGAGGAGCTCTGTCCCCCAGAGACCCACTAAGCCATGTTTGAGAAGCAGTCAAGAGCACTTGCTTCTACTGGGTGAAATTGCTCCTGGCAGATATGAATGAACTGATAAATTGTCTCCAAAAAATACATTGTGGGAACTGTAAATATGCTGGCTCAGCTCTTTCAGAGGACTTTTTTTTTCTTGACTGCTGATTAGCAGATTCATAATAATTTTGCTGCTTGGCTATGGCTGAGAATAGTTTCAGCAGGGATTGGTTCAGTCCAGGTTAATGAACAAAAGTGCCCTAAAAGCTGTTACTGAAAATAGTGCCTTAGCATGATCAGGAGAGGCACCCTCAGGTGACCAGGGAAGTCTGTCTAGGCCATAAACCTGCAGAGTTCACAAATCTGTGGCAGCCTCACCAAAAACGGTATCAATAAGATCTCACATGACTAACACAGCACTTACTGTACCTCTTTCCCTCTCTCCTAGGCGCATGAGACGTTTGGCCAATACCGCTCCAGCCTGGTAATCTTCCTGTTGTGACACTGGTGCTCTTCCTACAGACTTTATCCCTACTCCTCTCCCCAAATGGATCTAGGATTGGCAGGGGTCTTTCTGTCCCTCAAGGGGACACACATTCCACTTGCCGAGAGTTCCCAGTACTGCTGACTTCTCCCCCCACCCCCTAAATGCCACGTAGCAAGAACGCTGCGTTAGCACGTGGTCTACCCGAGACCTGTGGCAGCTGTTGGAGCCCTTATATACCTGTGTGTGGACAGTGTAAAGATTCTTTTGTATAGGTGCAACATGCACTATTAGGACAACTTTTTAAATAAAAGGAATGCATACTGCTTAGGGTGGAGTTCAGGAAGTTTGAATGGCTAGTGAATCTCACCATGTTTTACGCTGTTATAACTGAACAGTCCCAGGGCTTTCTAATGCTTTTGGATATAATGCTCAACGCTCGTCTTCATTCGGTTTCCCTGAAGCATGGTGGAAGCTGAGTGCTTTCCTTCAACAGATTAAACAGCCTGAAACCTTTTGCTTCAGGGGAAAGTGTGGATGAGACTTGTAGTTTTAAGTCCAAGCTTTTCTAAAGGCCTGGTGTGTTACCCCGTGTGCTGCAGTCTGCAGTGACCTCAGTGAGGTTCTGCTGGCTTCCCTGACAGGGGTGGGACAGTTTAGCTGAAGTCACAAACTTACTGTTCATTTCTGTCAGCTGTCAGCCCGGGGTGTAGTGAACCCTTTTTTCTATGAAGACCACGGCTGGAAAACAACAAAGTCTCTGAACAGGTACAAAAGTTGGAGCTTGCAATCACTGAGAGTGTGGCTTCTCTGCAGCAAGGGGCTTTGCTGGGGTCACTGTCAGCACACAGCTGCCTGTTGCTATGCACAGAGCACTCACAGTAAAGTGGGTGTCTTAGATACCCCCAGCACTGCAGTGTCAGGGGTTTGCAACCCTAGAAAGAGCCTGGCTTTCCCTGGGGAGTTTCAAAACAGAAAATCCATTGAAGTAAGATTAAAAAAACCCAAAAAAACCCAAACAAGCTTGCTTAAAAAACTACTTAGAAGCTACCTTGCTATGGAGGTACACCAGCTCTTTGGTAAGGGTTCCTGCCAAGGGTTGCAAGCAGGGCAGATTTTGCTGGCAGCCAGACAGTTATGTTCAGGCCTTTATGATAAAGCCAGTAGGTTTTATGGTCCTTGCTGATCCACCCACACTGCTAGCACAGTCAAAAAAACACTTTCCAGCCTTAATTTATCATGTTTAGACTTGAGTAATAGCAGAGCCAGTTCTGATTCCTGGGTGGGAGGGAACTTTTTCCAGATGTTAGTCTGCAGGAACCACAAACTTGCAATTTAGCAATAATGTTACTGCACTCTTACCCTAGCCTCCTGTGCCAAAGTGGTACTCAATCTGTTTTTCCTTGTTAGAGAGGTTGAAAGGTTATTTCAGCAAGCAAGACAAAACCTGGGACTCCTGCTGCATCTTGGCCTCCCCCTACAGAAGACATTTTTGTGTTTTGGACATAACTCCAGCTCTGACTGGGAACACTTCAGCCTCTGTTTGTTACCATCAGGTACTTCTGTGAGCAACCTCTTCAAGGAATTTGACCAAAACAAACATGAAACTGCTGTAGCCTTTAAGTAGCAACTGCAGTGCAATTTTTGAATTGCTGTGAAGCTTGTGGTTACTTCATCCTGAAGTTCACAAGGTATGGACATGCAAAAACTGCAGCTTCTGGGGTGGACTTAAAAATACCCCCTCCTGCTTCTCAAGTCCCAGAAAAGATGTAGGAATTGTGCCTCCAGTCAGGCAGGGGTATGGCAGGACAGTCCAGGGGGCAAGTTCTCAGAAAGATGACAACTGCAGCCATGTTTCCCTGTGTATTAGAACCACTGGGTATCAGCTGGGAGCTGCGTTCGTGCTCGATGATCACAGCTACTTAGCTTCACCTAGCCCTAGCTACAAGCGTGGCCCAGCTTTTGCATTGCAAAGTCCCCTCTTGGAAGCAATTTACAACAGAATGTCTGCAGATTCTAAAGACAGGCTCTTCCCAGGGACCAAAACACCAGAAGCTCTGTGTTACTATGTCATGAGCAAAGCACAGACAGCAAGTACCTGATGAGTGAAAGGCTCCTTAGTACTGATCTGCCTTCTAGAACAAGATTACAATCTGTACAGGTCTTTCATCTTCCTAGAAGGAAGCCTAAGTGCAGCAAAACAGCTTCTTCAAATGAAGTTTGATTTTTTATAAAAAACATGTTTTCATGAGAAACCCCCAAAGGAGGTGGGATTGAGGGGCTGTGGTTCAATCTTCCCTTGCTACAAGGCTTCTGTATTGTTTTTCTTAACTGGATGCTGGTCACTCACGTTTCTCTTAGTAGTTCCAGGGGCATTTTGCAGGCTCGCCCAGCCAAGCAATCACATTACCAGATGAGCTGTTCTGAGATACAGTGTTTGCAGATACACCCCAAAGGCTCTGCATACAAGCACAGATGTGTGCTGCAGTAGCAAGGATGACCAAATCTGTTTGGGACAGTTGTCCATGGCAGGGACTAGCTTGTTTAGTTTTCCCCTGAAATGCAGATGTTTACATTTCCAAACTAAAAAATTCAACGAGTGGAATTTACACTGCATGTGCAGACAGCTTTTATTACTAGTGTCAAGTGCTACTTCCAGTCACTGCCTGGACTGAGTGTCCAGCTTTGTCCCATCCTTTCCCAGGCATTCCTTTCTCCAGCTAGACACACAAACACACCCACCCCTTCATGCTCTGCAGTCCTGCTGACAGAAGAGGGGAAGGGCATCTTCCACTTCACCTGAAATTTGCCCACCAAAAAATGAAAAGCCCAAGCAAGCAGCCTGGCAGTTGAGCAAAGTCCCGCTGATTACTGGTGAATTGCTGCATCTGCCCCTGGCAGAAATGGACACACGACTGAAAAATAAAGACTTTAATGTAAAGACTCTTTGGAAACAACAACCGAACCAGGAGTGGGGCACTTAGAGGAAAGGAAGAGGCTGAGCTGTGTTCTACCATGGTAGAGTTAGGAGTACTACTTCATTGAAAGCCCACAGAGAGGTCTCACAACAGTGAGAGCTGGGGCATTAGTCTTTGTACAGAGGGCAAGAGTGACCTGGCACAGAGCGAGTCACTAACAGGAGTAACTGGTTTAACACCCCATTTGATGCTTGTTCCCCACTGTGTAACAGAAGAGCCATCACAACTTCCAGTCCCTGTCCCCAGAACACCTCTGTAAGCATTCATCAGTTCTTGTGTGCAAAGCTCTGTGGAACCACTTGGTACAAGGGGAAGATGGGTTACCCATAAAACAGTGAAATATTACACATCAGAATGGCAACTGGTGTTACTCCAGTAGGATCTCTGGGCCACAGCATAAGTCCATCCAGAAGAGAGGAACCTGGCTGCACGGAGAAGTCTCCTGTGTTACTGTGGATGCTGCTGCTGGTTCTGGTCTTGATCTCGACGTTGGTTTCCCGGACGATCTTCAGGGAGAGGGTTATAGTTGGGGTCCTCTTCAGGTGTGTCAAATACCATCTTCCTGGCAAGGGACATGCCCATCCCACCAAGCAGGCAGATTAGGAAAGCAAGCTGAGGACAAACCCCCCAGCCCTCCTAGGAACACTGTAGCCATTCACAGGGCTTGGCTGTAGGCCACAAGGCATGGCCTGCCTGCTGCACCAGCACTGGCTGTGTGCTCACCTCACTACAGAACCATGGCAGTACCCAACTCCTTCATCTCCCACTCAGAGAAAACCCTGCCTGCATCTAGCATTTCCACGAGCAGCAAGAACACTCCAGTTCACCAAGCAAAGCTTAAGATACCAGCAAATGCTTTATGAATCCTGCACACACACGTGTATGATGTGCAAAGTGTCAGTGCTTTCCACAGCAGAGGCAGGACCTGGTGAGGTGAGGTGCTGTCAGCACGCGACTGCATCCTCTGGTCACCCCACACTGATCACAGCCAAACCAGTTTGCTATGAAAGTGACACAGGCTGGAAAACAACACTGCAAAAAGCCCAGGAAGAATCAGCTTTACTTACAGGAAGCCAGGAGTTAACAGCAACTTCTTTCCTCCAGGCTGGTTGGGGAAAACATCTTCCAAGAAATAATAAATGTGACCCACTGCAATCCCTAGGGAGAGATGCCACCAAGGTCAGGCCCAGCTGCAACTCCTTTATCAGCTGAAACAGAACTGCTGGGAGCTTAACCAGGACAAAGCTCCAAGAATCCCTCAGCCACGTACCCACACCCCAGGTCCCACCAGAGCCACCCACACTGCAGTCCCAGAGAGCCAGGCTGTTTGCTGTGCCCAGCTTCTGCTCCTGGGGAAGGCACAGCAAAACACAGGTCACAACCAAGAGCTCAGGCACAAGCTGGCCACCCAGGAGCCTCAGCCAGCTTGCTTTAGGAAGCCCACCAGCTTAAATAAGAGGAAAGCAAGAGACAGTGCTAGTGCCCCAGTGAGATTAGCGAGCGCTGCAAAGTGCCTTTGTTCCCAGCACTCACCAGCTTTGACTTACCCAGTAAGTCAATGATGATGGAGTTGCCCAGGAGCAAAGAGAATCCCATCAGGACCCAGGGCAAGAAGGGGGCCTGGAAGTTAAGCAGCCCAAAGAAGTTCATGCGGATGTAAGGGTTCCTGCGGCTCCACACGTACACCAGCATAATGGTGAAAGCCTGGCCCAGGAAAAACAAGCTGGCAAAGAGTCCAAACAGCTAGGAACTACCGAGTCAAGGAAAAACCCACCAACCCTGGGCACCCCCAAGCAGCAGAGGATGCCTTGTGACTAGGAAACCCAGAACCCCAGGCAGCTATCACAGCATGCAAGACATTGTCAAAACCTTTCCTGGGCTGGCCGAGATGTACTGATCCCTACCACACAGCACATTTCCCTTCTGCCACCACAGAACAAACCACTCAGGAGTGGCCTGTACAGACTGCTTGCTCCTTAAGTTGCCATCTACAACCAGCAGAGCCCAGGGAGCTCCTATAGTCACCTCCACAAAGTGACCATCAAAACTGACCTTCAGAGAAGGGCCTTCACATTCTTACAGAAGCTGGGACATGTGGCACTTGGTAACAACCAGCTCACATCCAGTATCTGCCTTCTACAGAAGCATTTCAATAGTGAGATGGCTCTGGGAATTCACAGAGAGAAAAATTCCTCTGCCCTTGTTGTAGTTGGACTCCAAATCTGCTTATGGCCAAGCACATGGCTGCCAAACACCCGAGGATGGCCAACAGTCACGAGAGTTCATACAGCTTCATGTGGAGCTCTGTGGGGAGAGCAGTGCTCTGAGCCATCTGCGTACGACAGCAGCAAAGCATTCAGAAAAGGTTTGATGTTTGGGATGAATATATTTCTCCCCGTCTGAATATTTCATCCTACAGTACACGAACTTCTGAATATTTGTAGATGGTACCTCCAGCCACTGAGAGGATGCAAGGACAGAGTGGTGGGCTCGTGCTGCCTGACGTGCTGACAGCAGACAGTACGTAGGCACCTCACGCCTTGTCCTTCTGGCTCCATGTCCTCCCCTTCAGCTGCAGCTGGTTTTCTGATCCAGCCTCATGCCAGTCACGGCAGTGCTCCAGTGTGCTCCACCCCCCAGAGCTCAGACACAGTCACCCTGCCACAGCTGGACAGTTTCTTGTAGAGCCTAACAAGGGGCTTCTTTTCAGGCTGAGCTTCCTGATCACACAGCCACATGTCCTCTTCTGGGATCAGGCAGCCCGCCCCTTGCCAGGTGGAGCAGCACTCCTGCAGACACCAGCACAAGTACAGGCAGCTTCTCCTGTATTTCACTTCCCCTCTAAGCATACTGGGTGGGGCACAGGCCAGGAGACAACAGTGGGCAACACAAGGAGCACAAGCTGTGTCATACAGCCAGCTGTTGTCCTCTCCACCACATGCTCAGTAGAGCTCTCCCAAGTCTCAGGGCATGAGCCTGGCAGGCCTAGGGCCCAACAAGGCTCTCTGCCCATTGAACCAAGAAGGTTCACCAGGCAGCTGTCCTGCTCAGCAGGCAGGTACCTACTACAGACCCCACAATACAGCTGAGATACAGAGAACTAGAAGACAAGCCTCACATCCACAGCATCTCAGGAGACACTAAAGAGCCTCAACCAACTCAAAAGGATACTGTCATGAGAAACCCTCCAAAGAGGAACATGAAGACAAAGTCAGCCGTCCTTCCACGGAAGGAGCCTTCTTCGAGCATGCGGCAGTACCTGTAGCTGAGAGCAGGAGAGAAGGGAGGGGTTGCAGTATAGGAAATTAACAGCTGGCCACCCCGAGTCCCCCCAGTACAATCGTACAGGGAATAAGCCAGATGCAAGCGACTGCACCACACAAAGCTGTTAGCCAGGTGTTCAAGCCCCAGAGCAGCACAGTGTAAACTTCACCTCCTATCACTAACCCCAGGAAAAGAAAGAGGCATCTGCTGCGCTCCAGCCAGAGCTCATGCCAGGGACAGGCACTGCTCTCCAGCATGAGCCACAGCAGCACTGCCAGCTGCTTCAGCCTTTTGGCAGGGGCTGCCCTGCAGCAAGCAGAGGTAGAAGTGCAGGAGGTGGTCATAGTTGTTGGGGGAATGGCTTCAATTCAGACCAAGAGAGCCAAGGCAAGAATCCACAGCCCTAGACTACTGCTGAGACAAGTCAGCCTGGGGAGGAAGATGGATGGGGGGAATTGCATCTAAGCCAAAAAAGGAGGGGAGAGCTTCACTGAGACCAAAGGATACAGAAATATCATGTTGAAAAAGAAACTGAATCCCAGGGGGCCAAAGAAGAGGAAGTTGGTGATCAGCCTCCATATCTGAAAGAGAAGAGAAAGGAGAGAGAAAAGGAGGTGGACAGGCAGGTCTCTCCCATCACATGGAGAGCAGACCATCACACTATATACTGGGGCTGCCCAGTCATGTACACCCATCCATTCAGAACTACTCCAGGACACCAAACAGCTGCAGCACCTTCACATGGTATCTCCCACCCTTGCCCATACCTGGCCCTTCCAGGTGCAGGAAAGAAGATGTCTCTGTTTTGTGGAAAGGACTAACAGCTACAACTGAGCAGCCAGAGACAAAGTAAATCACTGCTCATGCCTCTCTACAATAAAGCCTTCCCCACCCAACCTGATGCCAGCTGGCTAAACACCTCAGCGTTACAGAAAAGGAAGACAGGTTCTGAGTAAAAGAAAAAAAGGAAATGCCATGATGGTGTATGGCAGGGAAAGGCTAGAAAAAGTTATCTCCATCCAGATGTCTGTGGCAAGAGGGGACACCACGTCGGTGACCCAGCTCCTACCAATCGGAGGAAGTTGGAGTAGTGGGAAAGAAGCCCCTTGGGACCACAGAGCACTCCCTGGCCACTTTGGGGAGCGGGACACCCAGGGCCCAGCCTGTCACATCCACCCCTCGCTGGGAAGGGGCAAGAGGGGCCCCAAAGCCCGGGCAAGGCCTCACCTGGAACTTCCTGAAGATGAGGTCAGGGTTGAAGTACAGCTGGAAGGGGGTGATGAACTCCAGCTGCTGCGAGAGACAGGCAGAGCAGCTGCCACCCACTGTCGGGCACCGGCTGCCCTTGGCCAGCGCCCCCTCCCAGGCCCTCCCACCACAGCACCGCCCCCCCCCCGGTACCCCCCCCCCCCCCCC
>WUAM01000323.1:16361325-16377859 GCA_024336885.1 Actenoides hombroni
CCGCGCGACAGGCGGCGCGAGGCGGCCAATCGGAGTGCGCCTCATGCCCTCGGCCCGCCGCCCGCCGCCAACCCGGAACGGACCCGCCGCAGCAGGTGACGGGCCGGGAAGGGGCGAGCGCCTCGGGTGCCGCCCCCTGGAGGCGGGGCGAGCGCCTGCAGCCAATGGCAGCGGGCGGCGCCGGTGACGGGCGGCCGAGGGAAGGCGGGGAAGGGGAAAAGCACGTCACGTGCCTCCCAGGAGGCGGCCAATCAGCGGGAGAGGAGGCTGACACGGCGGGGTGGGGCTGCGGGGGCGCGCGCCGGTGGCGGGGCCGTGCCCCGGCTCCGCGGGTCCGGTCCTCGGCGGTCGCCGCGCCCGGGCCTCGGGATCTGCCTCCCGCCCGGCCCTGGTTCCCCGCGGACCGGCCGTACGGGTCGAACGGGCTCTGCCTTCGCTGATGCGCGAAGGGCTTTGGGGTTTCAGCGCTAACGCCTCCGCGGAGCGACGAGGCGCTTCCCCGAGCGGTGCGCGGCCGCACCGGGCAGCACAAGGTCGCTGCAAGGAGCGTTTCTGCGCCCCGCGTACCTGTGTCCAGTAGACTAGAAACAGCCGCGGGAAGGGCGCGCTGAGAGCGGGCTGCACCAACCTGACAGCCCCTGCTCGGGTGCTGGTTGTGCTCCCCAGAGCTGCCTGCCGCGCTCGGGAGTCGGTCTAACGTTACAGTCGCCCCGGTTTCAGAGCGGAACGGGGCCGGTGTTGGGTTGCCGCAGAAGGTCAAGCTGTCAGCAGAGCATTAATGAGCCCTGAGATTTCTCTTCAAACCTTCAGTTAACAGGAAATGAAATCACTGGTGGGGAAGGGAGTCTTTGTGTTGTCCATCACCTCCACCCTGATGGCCCTTTGATGAAGAACAAAGCCCAGCTGGGAGGTGAGGGGACAGGAGGTTAAAGCAGCACATCGGGAGAGAGAGGGGAGGAGACAAAAGACGGGTGGGCACCTGTGAGACCAGGCACAGGCTCCCGAGGACCCCAGGCACTGTGGGGGTGACAGCTGCCTCTGACCTCTGGCATTTTTGAAAAAGCATGAAGAGGAGAGGTGACTGAGAACTGGAAGAAAGCCAGTGTCACTCCAGCCTTCAGAAGGGTCAAGGAGGAAGACCTAGGCAACTACAAACGGTCAGCTTCACCTCCATCCCTGGAAAGGTGATGGAGCAGCTCATTCTGGGGGCCATCTCTAACCACACGGAAGAAAAGACAGTTATCAGGAGTAGCCAACGTGGCTTTACCAAGGAGAAATCTTACTTGACTAATCTGATACCCTTCTAGGAAGGCATGACCAAATGGGTAGATGAAGGGGGAGCAGTGGATGTCATACCTTGACCTCAGTAAGGCTTTTGCTACCGTCTCCCATAACATCCTCGTAGGAAAACTCAAGAAATGTGGGATAGACAATTGGACTGTGAGGTGGATTGAAAGCTGGCTCAACTACAGAGTTCAGAGGGTTGTGATCAGCGGTGCAGTCAAGTTGGGGGCCTGTGGCCAGTGGTACTGGAGAACTCTTCTTGCCCAGGCTTTTATTTAAGGCCTTCTTGCTACGATTCATGAAGGGAAGGGGGAGAAGCAATGAAATGCATTGGGAAGCTCACCATCTTGGACTGGAAGAGGCCAAACAAATCTCAGTGACCCCTCACAGTTCCCAGGTTGCTTTCTGCCCATGATCTCACTCCTTTCGGAGCTCAGCCAAGCTGACTTCATGCACTACACTACACCCAGGGGCAGCTTCAGTCTTTACTACAATCCTTGTTACATTTTATGGGTTTGGGGAGTTACGTCCTTCCATGGCTTCAGTTCAGCCTGGCAGCATCGCTGAGTTCGCGTTATACACCTTTGTAGTGATGCCAACATACTGCCTTCTATAAAATCATGGAATCGAAATAAAAGCCTTTGGCTTTTGATTAAAAAATATATATATTTCCTGAATGGGAACAGTTTTGCACATGCACAGTGACAGACTGCTACTGGACCCTCCTGTTACCTCTGGTTTTGTTTTCCCTGTTTCTGGGGTGATTTTAAGGAGCACACAAGCATTAGCCTAGGGTTGCAGGTAAGCTTAACCCTGCAACAGAAACCAACAGCTTCCTGTCTCGCTTTCTGCAAACCAAAAGAGCAGAGTTAGAAAACAAAGAAAAAAAGCTATTAACTCTCCCCATGAGTTAAACAGCACATAAACCTCAAGAAGGCACATGAGCAAAGATAAATGGGCTGTTGCCACGTCCGTCTCTTTTGTTTGTAGTAAATTATTGTAATTCATGTTTCCTGTCCATAAATGCCAGATGAACTTGAAGACATGAATCTGTTCTAATATAGGAAAGACAAAACCAACTCCTTTTGAGCCCATCTGGAACTTGTTTTTATCGTAATTGTTTTGGGCTCAGTAACTAGTTCAAGATCTAACTGCCCTCAGTAATCGTTTCAAGAACAAACAGATGCTGTTTAAAGGCGGCAGCTCCCATGCTGCCCAGCAGCGTGCTGCCCGGGGTCGCAGGATGAAAGGAGCTGCGCGCCGCGTCAGCGCAGGCCTTAACGAGCATTGGAGCCCTCACCGCTCTCTTGGCGGCTGCTGGGCAGGAAACCAGCCCCCAGCCATGCACTTGATGAGTGTCCAGCCAGTGACGTGTGCCTGCTGCTCTTTAACACCGTTGGCATTTTGTTTGTAAATTCATCTGATGGTCTTTTGCAATGTGTCCCCCTGTGACAAGTCATACCTGGTCTGATGACACATAGGCACCTCCTCCAGCTGGGCTAGAGGGCACACACTAGAGAGAGTTCATTCCCTGGCCACCTAACCCCAAGGCCCTTCACTGGAGTAATGCTCCATCCCCCTGCAGTAGAGCCCAAATTCTTTTTTGATTTAAAAACAAAGGTACACCCCCCACACCCACTCTGAGAGACTTCCCCCACCAGGGTATGAGACTATGCCAGTCCCGTACAAGGTCTCACCCACACCAGTGCTCCCCAGGACATGCCATGCCTGGGATCCCTGTTAGCCCCAGAGCAGAAGAGGTTGCTGCATGACAGATGCACTGGCACTAGGGACATATTCAGAAGGTGCAGCGCTGAGCTCCCTTACACGTGAGCCACAGCAGCCAGAAGGACCTTACTAGAAGGTTATTTCAGCTCTCAGACTCAGTCCTCAGTGGCATGGAGAACAGGTGTCAAGAGCTCCAGATCTACCATGGAGTGGTTGCTAAGAGTTTCTGCTCCAGTTCTGGAAAAAAGGCTCTGTGAACCCACTGTGCATAGATAAACTGTGTAACCTGAACTGCCCAAGGCACTTGAAATGTTTACTTTTCAATGTTTAATGGCCATATATAAATTCTTTCTCCTTCACTGAAGGATTTTGTGTCCTAAATGAGCTAACTCTACAGTCTGATGGCTGAAGTCAGGAGAAAGTGAATCATACAGACTTGGATGGGGAGTTTTATTTGTTTGTTAGAAGGAAACTAAAGATAGCACTTCGAGCTCAGCCCTCCAAGGACATGTGGTTTGCAAAGGGTTTGCTGTAAATCAAAGTTTATGTTATTTTTTATTTCCTATGTTTTTTATTTCAAAAGTGCAGCTTTGCATCTGGCATATCATGGGAAATAAGATCTCACCTAAATCTCCTTGAGCGGAGCACGATCACATACCCAAATAAAGCATCTCTTCCAAAACAACTTCTGATCATGAGTTGAAGACATCAAGCAAGAAAACGTCTGTCTCTTTGCACAGTTATTTTTTCCAGTGGTTAATCATTTTTTAAAAATTCTTCTGCCTTGTGATCTGTCCTCTACTCCATAGGTCACCTACCACAGCTGTCAACAGAGAATAACCTTCAAGGGCCTTCATTTTGTAACATCCATTTCATAAGCACTGTGGCCAAATCAGCAAGAGAACTGAGACACGATGCTTGTTTCTTATACAGAGGTCTGTGCTCAGCTCACAATAGCAGCACATCCAACTGAGCATGCTCTCCGCTGCGGAAGACCCTTGCAAGGAGTCACAAGTGGTGTTTGTAGTTTGGTTTTCACCAGAGGCAGTGTCCTACTCCAGATGCCTCTCAATAAGCCAGGGGACAGGTCTAATAAAAAGCTCTATCTGAGGTGGATGTTAAATAAGAAATCAGGATGAGCCTGACACTGCTGCACCTATTCCTCTGACAGGAACATTCAGCGATGTTCATTGCCATTTGGCACAGCGTCAGCGCTCTCCTCTCGCACACAGGAGCAGAGCTTTTGTTCAGCCGAGCAGTTTGTTCTCTTTTCAGGTCACCCAGTTTCAACTAACTGCTTGCACCAGTGTCTGGTATGAAGAAGGAAGGAAAGGGAATAGTTCAGCCACAGAATGATCTACAGCTCACAATGGAGTAAGCAAAGGGTATTTCAATTATTTTTAGTATTTGGGGCTTTCTCAGTTTTCCCAAAGAAGATCTATTGCCTATCAGGAGGATGAAAATGCAGACTGCTGATCCAACACCCAGAACACAGAGTCGTTCTTTGGACATCCACAGATCCTAGCTGGCAAGGAAATGCAGCTGGTTCCCTTGGCTGTGTCAGCTCTCCTGTCCTCAATGGACTGAGCTCCATGTATCTCCTCTGGTCTGGAAAACATCCCAGTGACTCTGTGTGGTAGCAGAAGCTCTGTCAGCATTGGGTCTCTGCCCTGAGAAACCTCTGCAACGAAGCCCATTTCCTGGAGTCCTTACACAGTGCCTTGAACTTACATAAATTGTGCGGTTTTTCTGAGCAACATTAGCAAACTGCTGGAACTGAGGATAACAGTGTCACAGCAGGGCACTCATTTCCTACACAGAAAATCCTTTTTTACAGCTAAGTTCCATAAACACTGCTTTCACCATAAAACCATCACACCTGCTGCATGTTTCTTGAGAAAGCTGCTTGTTTGTAGCTTATGTTCTTTGTGGTCTGTATTCTGAGCGAGTCCTGCAAGAGTCCGGACAAGCAGGCAGAGCTATTTCATATTCCATTGTGATGGTTCTTACAGGAAAGAGAGAAGGGTTTACAGAAATAGCCAGGGTAGAGCCTGGGAGACAGCCAGCAACCAGCCAGGGAGCAGCTCCAAATCTCTGCTGCGATTTACAGCGTAGCATTTGTATGGAGAATTCATCCTGTCGACCCAAGCCTCACAGATGGAAATGGGGCCACTTTTCTCCTCTTGCAGAGTAATTGCAGTTGGCCCAGACAATCCTGGGGTAAAACCACTTTAAATCATTGGAAACTCTGAGTGCATGACAGATCAAAGAGCATGTGTTGATGGTCTTTCCTAATGGCAGGATTACTACTTATTCCCTCAGTCAGATAATTGCAGGCAGAGCCTGCCATCACATTCTCCAAATAACTGCTCTCCATGTTCATGGCATCATATTTCACCTTGATTATGACAGTAAAAAAGTATTTGAGAGAAGAGGGTGGTAGGTCCCCGCAGCGGTGCTGGAAACCTGCTGGGTTTGTGTGAAGCCTTCCAAAGCCAGAACTCTGAGTAATTGAAGCGCGGTGGTTAAACCCTGGTGACAGACCCTGAGACTGCAGATTCCTCAATTACACCATTGTGACATTGTGAGAACTTATCTTAAGGACTGAACACTGGGAATGCTGATGGGTTTTTTTAAGGTGCAGCAGGAAGCCAGCTGGAAACACAACCAGTGTGAACACCTGTCAGCACTAATGCACAAGTCATATAGATACTATGTAGGAGAAAAAAAACCCCAAAATCTGCATCCACTCTTCATCAAGGTGAGTGTTACTACAGAAGTCAGAGGACAACCTCCAGGAAGTCCCACTTCCAGCTAGCCAGCTACACATGGAGATCTACCTAGCCACAGCACAGCCAATGTATGCCCCTGATGGAACAGGGAGCCTTGTGAACAGCCTGTGCCACTCACCTCTTGGAGCTGTCATAAGCTCACCTGCTATTTCCTTTGTCTGACCCAGACTGCTGTAGGCCATCGCTTCACTTCATTGCACAGCTTGCAAGCTCTCTGGTTTAACCCCCACATAAAAGCATTGGGAATGGGTTTTGAAGAGAGAGAAGGTGGCTCTGCACAGTTCAGGGAAGGTATAGGTGAAATAAGGAGAGTCTTGAGAAGAGCCCATTGGGAGGGCTGGCACAAGATGCAAACGCATCCCCTGACAGCACCTGCTCTAGTGCTTAGTGTCCAGTGCCTCCAGGATTTCCTTCAGACTATGTTAAATACTCCTTTCCCCTTCTGGTAAGTAGAAGAATGTGCACATACTTGCCTTCGAAAGTAAGACAATGGAATGGTCTAAGCAGGCAGTCCTTAACCAGATCATCGCAGAAAGGTGTATTTCTGTGTTTGACTGCAACAGAAATGAGACAAATAGATCAGATTCATGGTACTCAGGCCCAGGGAACGGATGGAGACCAGGCTGCCTGGGTGAGCTGCATTCCTTCGCCTCTTATCCAGCTAGAGACATGCTTGGACATGTTGGCCTCTGTCTAACCAGCTAGAAATGGAGCAATCCCCAACTCCCTCAAAGGCTCTCATGATAGATCTCAGTAACTGGAACAACCAGGGACTCTCCAGCTGGTAGCCACAGGCTGAAACTCCTGTACACCATCACCTGAGGGGACAGAGACCTGCACTAGGTGGTCCCTGCTTGTAAGATGCCAGGGAAAAGGAGAAAGCTTTTGCCTAATACAGAATATGTGTTTTCCTTCCTGGAAGAGATCTACCCAAACCTGGTCTCATTCAGAATACACAGGAAGAAATTAGAGCTTTCCTCTTTGAAAGTTCTTGCTACATGGTGCCCAAACCATACACAGTGGCACAACAGTTCTCACACAGTGGTACCTTGTGCCGTTAGGTGCAGCTCCGTCTGTTTCCCCAGGGGACAAGCTACCTTCTGGGCAGCGGTTCGCAGCACTCCTCTGTCCCCTGCCACCCGCCACAGCCAACACAGACTGCTGCCGTGTTGGAGTCGGAGCCTAAGAGAGGAAATGTTGTGCTTCTGCTGCCACTTAGTGGCTGCAGCTGATGCAGCACCGTGTCCCTACTCACACGTTTGTAAGAGACTATTCTGCCGTGTGGAACAGGGTTGTTTCCGTTCAGGTTTGGTAAAACCTGAGTAGTGACGAACGGGGGCTTAAAAAAATAGTTGCATTTATTTTGAATACTTTGAAATCTGCCAGGCAGGCCCCTCAAAAATTCCACTCTGCAGGATGAAAGGTTGTTAAAATACCATGTTAAAATACTCCTAAAGGCCAGGTATTTTGTGAAACAGCAGGCAAAGCAAAATGTCTGCATCTCCAGCAGTCCTCACCTCTGGGATCCCTGAGGACACACCAATTCTCATGTCAGGGAGTGCCTTTCTCTCTTACAGAAAGAAGCAAGGCTGTCATTGCTGCTGCCTTGCTGTCTTCTGCAGCTTACAGGGACAAGGGGACCATTACTGGAACAACAAGTAACTACTACATGAGCCAAACCCATTACACAAGGTTTGTCAGCTACTCTGCCCTGATTAAATGATGGGTAGCTAACAAGGGAAGAGTATAAAGCTCACATGCTAGTGAAAGATAAGCCAAAAGACAAAGATGAAAGGTCACTGAAGAAGCCACTATTACAGAGGGATGAAACCTTTTTGACTTATTAGAATTTAGCTGGAGTCTCTTGAGGTTAGAGGAGGGGCTTCTACTGTATAGAGTTATTGGATTTTTAACCAAAGTATTAAAAAATAACTGAGTTCCAATGTTGTACTCCCAGGGTGTGACATAAATCAATCACACCAAGGGTCCTGCACCATGCCTCTGTGACCAGCTATGCTGAGGCTCTGTTGATTTCTTGACCAGTTTCTCCCAAGCACAAAACCACTTATAGCCCTTGGTATAATCAGCCCCCGTTGCACTTACAAGGGCTTTTCTCTCTGCCCTCTGAGGCTGTAGGGAGAACAAGGTTTAAAGAACAGCGGGATAAAGCTGTGTGACAAAATGAGTGGCAAACATTTTGATCAGATACTCATTTTTCCCCAGCAGCCTACCATCCCATGCTCACCTCAGCACTAGGTTTACCTGCAGTGCTGTGTATTATGCAGATACATGACACACCAGATAATATGCACTTCAATATAATATATAATGTAATACAGATTGTGTATCACACACTTTAAAAGCAAAAAAGTCAAAGAGCCTTCTGCCTCCTGTGAAATAAAAGCCAGAGAAGGTTGTTCAGTGACAAAATGGAGTGCTGTACGTGTTGCTGTTTGCTCTGCACCAGGCTGTGGAGAGGGAACAGCACTGCAGCCTTCTGTGCACCAGTGTACAGCCCCTTGCCAGCCCCAGCTGGACTGCCTGCCTGGCACCAGACACAAGTGCAGAGGAAGCACTTGGCATAATGAGGGATTGAAATGCTTGAGGTTCGTTCGTTCCTGTCACTGACAGAACCAAAGGAAATACTCTGGTTTGTCTTTCAGGTCCTAGATTGGGTTCCAGGACAAATACAGTCAGTAAGAAAGCTGTAGTTTACTTCTGCTTTGATCACACTTAATCAGGCAAGTGCTAGGGAGCAACTGTGCCAGGTGCTTTGAGAGGGAGTTCATGCCATAAACCACACTGGCCTTCAAGAGGCTTTACACAGCTCTGCATCTTGCAGAACCATTTCCCCAAACTGTCATGTACTTTTAACAATATTAATTGAACTGTCTTGCTAATGAGAGTGCAGCCCTGTTTTGAGAATGTAAATCAGCTGGCAAACACCTGCCAAGCCAAGCGTATCAAGTATCCTGATGTAATGGGAGACTAAATACACATTCCTATGCTGGAGATTTAAATAATCCTTTAGAGTACTGCTGAGAGTACCCGAGCCCTTGGCAGACAGAGGAAAACCTACCAAAGGGGATGAACAAGCTGCAGAGACTGGTAAAAACCCATCTATTTTACTATGCTATTTGACTGATCATTTTTAAAAATCCAAATATTGATAAGGCTGTGTCAGTACTATAGGTTCTTGTAGAATTCTTTGTTGAACTCACCCCAGTCCTCGGGATAAAGCTGGCAGCCTAAGGGCTCTCCTGCCAGCTGCACACCACCACGGGGGCTGGGGCAGTAGTACAGAAGCTGGGTGTTAAGGGAGGCTTGGGAAGGTCGTCCTGTAAATACAGCTCAGGTCTAAGAGCAGGACTGTTTGGTGGCTCCTGAAGGGAGAAGAAAACCATTCTCCTTTAGCTCATGGCCACAAAAGATCTCTGTGATACAGGACCTGGCAGGGACGAACTCCATAATGAAAGCAGGGAAATGAGCAGGAGAAATGTTACGTTCCCTTGCACTGTGATTAAAAAAGAAATGTGCTGTTTTAAGGAGAGGAAATCTCTCTCGTTTGGAGAACCAGAATGACTCGGAAGAGCAACGATGTCAGGTGCACAGTCCTTAGCTCAGGTCTCAGTAACAAGACAGGGAAGTGGTTTAGCCAAGGGACGTACGAGTGAAACGCACCTGCTTCTGACTGGAACAGGAGAGAACTCGGCCTTCTCTTGCTGCAAGGTTCGAACAGCCTGGCTTCATTTCTGTCCTGGGACAACATCCTGTCACAGGCTGGTGTGGAAGTTATTTACAAGAAAAAGCTTTGAGGAAAGGAAAAATCGAGGATTATTTTAATTTGAGATTTTAAAGCTATTGCGAGACCAGGCAAAACTTTCCTTCTCTTTGGTAGATGGCTCTGTTAGAAGAAAATTAGCAGGTAGAGCAGAAAGAGCTCTCCAGCTTTGGATTATCGAAGTTCTTCTCAGGGTCAGTGAGGTCTTATGCATGTAGCAAAACACAAGCTAACCTGAGGCGCCCTGCACTAACTGGCAAACAGCCATGGGCTTTTGGTGTCACCCACAGAGCTGTCCCAGTGGGAGGGGTTTGCAAGCAGAGGGCTGGAAAAGGCCATCCTGGCCCTAGGCCACATTATGCAGGAGGTGTCAGGCTGAAGTCCAGAGGCCTCCTTCAATCTCAGTGGTCTTGAGACATGGGACAGTGCTCCCAGTCCAAGGACACCATTTCAGGGCACAGCTTGCCCATCACAGGATCTCACATACAGACAGGAAAACCAAAAGCAGTGGCACAATATAGGTATGGTCTGACAAGGATGAGGGGTTGGCACAGAGACAGACCAACAGGATGCTTTGGCTGCAACAAGGAAGGGGTGTTCACTGATGGTGAGGTGGACATGGAGCCATGGTGCTGCTGATACTCAGCTGTGCTCCTCTACAGAAGCTGTAGGTCAGCTTGAAGGCAGTCACACAGGAAAGTGTCCAAGCGGTAGTGTCAAGAATGACCTGAGGCTTACAAACATGACAGAGGAGGAAAGATCAACAGAACTGTTTAGAAAGTTTCTACACAGTGTCCCTGGCTCTCCATAGTTAGCTCCAGTGTTGGTCTGATGCGGGACACCCACTTACACTGTAACATTCAGGGCATCCTACTGCAAGGGGAAAAAAGATGCATGTTTTTTTCTTGCAAGCCTGCCAGTGATCTCTCAGTTGCCATACTGCCTCAGCCAGGACAGTTGTTCTGTGCTCTTCCAAAAGCCAAGAGCCCTCCCTTTTGTACCAACACCCTGATCCCACGATGCTGCATGAAGCAGCCCCGCTCACCTGCCCGTGCTTCTGAAGGCATAGCAGCAGTGTTAGATGGCAATGTAAGCAATGTGCAATACTGATGAAGAAATGACCTCAAGGAGACCAGGATGTGGCATAGGACCCACTGTCTGCCACATATTTCACCTATATCATAATACTGAGGATGTAGAAAATATTCTGGCTGAATACAAAATTATGGAGTGCTAAAGACAAGTACGTGTAGGAACAACTGCATAATGAGAAGGTTCAGCAAGACATCTCCTCTGTACAACATGTGAAGCAGGACAGGAAAGGCACTCTAGTTTACACTAAAATGTGTGTCATCACCATGAACAGGTAGGAGATAGTGAATCAGAAATACAGTGGGTATAAATGGCTGTGAGAACCCCCCCCCACCACAGAGAAGTGCCATCCAGTACAGCTGAGCTAGAAACGAGGTAGAAGTCATTGAACTTTGCAATGCTTCTTAAATAAGTCATCATGCGAGTACAGCACAGGTTTTTGAAATTAATTGAATTAATTGAAGCTATAACACCAGTCACTACCATTATTCACTGGTTTTGCACTGACTTGTGCATATATGTTAAATACTAAAACAAAGGCCTGTTGAACCTCGTGAGGTTCATTAGCATCTCCTGCTGTTAATCAGGAGCTGCTTTGCGCAGGACCCCAGCTCCAGCAGGGTCTCCTGGGGAGGGAGAGGGCGGCCAGGTTTCCTGTGCTGACCCTTGCGCTCACTTCTTCGGGCTCTTTTCCTTCCCTTCCCACGTGGGAGAGGTATTTCCTTCTTCTGCATTGCGCAGGGCGAGCGTGGCTGGCTGATGTCTTCAGCGTCTGAGCTGCTCCATGGCAAAAATAGATGCAAGAAGCCAGAGGGACTTCAGCACAGGTTTTACCACAGTTCTTGCTGCTGCTGCTGCTTCACGAATAGCACCGCAAATAATGGAGTCTTAGGAATCATTAATATGTGTGGTTTGTTTGGTTTGGTTTGGTTTGGTTTGGCTTGGTTTGGTTTTAGGCAATCAGGAAATATCCCCAGCCCAGAAATATCCCACTTCATCTCATTTTTTTTCAAAATTAATCTGGTCCTTGTTTCTAATTCACTCTTGGCACAGGATTTTTTTTCTGTAGTGGGGCTTCGGCCAAAAGGAGATTTATAGAATTGGGCTGTTAATTCCTGACATGGCCAGAGGAAAGTTCTGGAGTAGGGAAACAAAGCCGGCAGTCCCAAGGCACCCCGGGGAAACGAATCCATGTCTCCCACGCCGTGCCCTGCCCAGCGCCCGCAGGCAGCTGCCCCAGCGTGGTGTCGGCTCTGCCAGGCAGTGGAGCTGGGGGCACTGAGAACAGCCCCACCGCTTGCAAACAGGACTTGGCAGCAGTTTCTTAGCCTGTCCCAGTGGGAGAACACCTCATTCCCCAGAGTGAATAACCGACAAGACGCTGGTGTTGCTGTCCAACGTTTGCCTGGACCAGTGCTCCCCAGAGCTAGCAGGCAGGAACAACCAGCTGCTGAGCAGTCATGGGCTGTGATGCTTTGTGAGTGGGGCAGTGGAAGAAAAGCCCTGTGGGTGATCTTCTGACAAGGCTGGAAATGGTCTAAGGTTGTACATGTGGATTATTCAGTACATAGCGGAGTGTGTGTGGGGGGGAGAAGGATTTAGAACCGAAACCTTACGTAAGCTGTGAAGCTGGTTTATTGTTATTCCGAGGGCAAAAGATGTCTGGCTTGTACCAGAGGAAATCACACATCTGATTTACTGCAGAGCTGCCACCAGTCTCCTTGGTCTCGTCACCAGTACATATTGCTGCCGGACTGCCCAGAGCCGCAGCGTGGGCAGGGAGAGGGAAAACACCGATGGGGGACAAAACCTGGCTCGCTGCAGCCCGTGGAGCTGGGGCCAACCTGCCGCCAGTTCTGCCCTGAGAAGCAGCACTTACAGGGTGCCCACATCTCCACGCGTGTTCTGTACCACACGTGTATGACGCAGGTACGTGTCAGAGGGGGCTGGGCATGTGGCCTGGGGGTGGACCTTTCACTTCAGCATGCCCAGGTAGGGTTTGGCATGCTCAGCAGCAGAGCCCTGGCTCACCCCAGCCTTTGTGCTGTGGAGGAAGGCTTAAAGATCCCTTCAAACACAGACCCCACTGCTGCTCAAGCTGCGCTTCAGGCCCATGGTCCCACTGTCCTCAGGTCCCTGCTAGGAGGGGACACTGATCCTGTGCTCCCATCTCCCCACAGCTCCTTGTTCTGCTGCGCAGGGACCCGCTGGGGAGATAGCTGCTTGAATCGGCTGCTTGCTGGGTGATGTCACCGGAACTGACGAGAGGAAAAGGCCAAATAAGGCAGCATTTTAGAGAAAAAAAAATGTCCTAAAATGGGAGTTCGACTGATGATTAGCAAGCGCCAAACACAGATATGATATTACCATGTTGAGAGAGCAGAGCCCCGCGCAGCCTCAGACGCTGGAAAAAACACTCCTGGACCCCAGAAGATGAGAGGAAAAAGCATCCTAATTCCGAGCAGTTCTCTCCACCCGAGCAGGCTGTGTCAGGAGGGCACTGTGTGAAGAATCTCACTGCTAAGATAGATGGACAGATCAATGCAGTCAGGATTTTTTTTTTTTCCTGGGAAGATACTGGTTTTTCAAGAGTTTCTTAGGTACACTTCAGGCTTTTTTCAACATAAAGCGATGAACCTCCTCTAGTGGATAGAATAAATGTTATTTTAAAGGTCCTAAAAGCAAAAACACAAGGAGGAAGCTAAACTGGGTTGAAGAAGTGGGGAAGGGGAGCACACAGCTCCTTTCCCCTGGACCGTCGTGCTGCTGCCTGCAGCTCCTGGGGCTGCAGCCAGAACTAGTGGCCCTGGGGGACGCAGGGGACCTGGAGGGACAGAGGAGCTGGTGGGCTTTGGTGCAAGACTTCATCCCTCCTGTCATGGAGAAGGTGTTTGGGTTATCCTGGGGGAAGACGGAGCTGTGGATGAGGGCTGCAGGGTGGGGGTCCACGTGAGGAGCCCACCTAAACCCACCAGGAATCCATCTGCCTCCTGTTTCCTGTGCTGCTGCACTCCCCTGCCACCAAGACCAGGAGAGGGTGGGCTGAGTGACTGACTTAGCCAATCTAGGGGATGAAATTGCATTTAGGGGCTGTTGTGCCCAAAGAGCAATCTAGTTCTCTAAACCCGCAAAGACGGGAGGTAGAAGGGGGGGGGTGGGAACTTTGGATTCACCCAGCAGAGTTTGCTCCCATCATCGCAGCTGGGGCCCCCACCAAGGGGCTCCTCAGGCACGTGCTGCAGAGCCTGAAAGAACAATCCCTTTAGGGGGACCTGCAGCAGGGCACGAGCCACAGCCGTTGGTCCTGGTGGTTGTTACCATGGGCAGCTGCACAGGCACGGAGGGGACTGTGCTCAGGAATGTGCTGATTGAATTCCCGGGCACCAAGTCCATACAGAGAAGTTAAGACCCCCGAGCATCCCTAGTTATGGTGCTGGGAAGCAGGAAGGGAGGAGATGGCAGCAAATGACCACTCTCAGGTGCCATCCTCAGAGAGCATCTCTGAGGGAACAGCCAGGCCAAGGTGCCCCTGCTCTCACCCAGCAGGGCCTTACAAAGCTTCGCTTTCTTTAAAAGGCTTAGGAGAAGGATTACAGGGTAAGGATTTCAGCATCATCAAGTTTCTTTCCTCGTTCCCATACAGCATGCAGAATAAACACCGTAGTGCAGTTATTAAAGTCATTAATGCCAGCGCTGGGCAGGCCCCTCTCTGCCAGGGAAGGTGCTGAGCTCAGGCTGAAAGGTGCAGCAGGGGCACAGGGCTCTGCATTCCCCCCCGGCAGAGGTGAACCAACCCCTCAGCAATCCAGTCGTTTCCTGCGAAGGAGGTCCTGCTCATTCATCAGGCTTTGAGGGGTGAGCTCAGGCCAAGAATGTATTTAGTTTTGATCTAAATATAGTTGAAGTTCTACTAAAAACACACCAGGAATGGCAGGACTCCCATCCCAAAGTCATCACTGGGAGGGGGGGCACCCAGCTTTGGATGCCTTCATCCAGGGATGCTCATCCCGCCTCGGCTGGGTAGTGGTTTAGCACGGGGGCAGAAGCCCAGCGCATGGGTGCGGGAAGGGCTGACGGCCCCACTGCCTCCCATAGCCTCCACCACTCCCACCACCCCCCATCCCGTGCCCAGGTAGGACATTGGTGGCACAGGACCACGGGCAGGCTTGAGCATTGAGAAGCAAGCAGTGAGCTAAAGGCCCTGAGATCCCTCCTGAGATGAGTGCCCCCCAGGGACTGAGGCAGGCTGGGAGCAGGGACGTTGCGAGCAGAGGATGTCCCACCAGCTGCCACGGCAGGACCAGGCTGCTGCTTGTTCAGAGACCTCTGGTTCACAGAATCATAGAATCATTCAGGTAGGAAAAGACCCTTGGGATCATCAAGTCCAACCATTAACCCTGCTCTACGAAGTTCACCCCTAAACCACGTCCCTCAAAACCTCATCTAAACAACCCCTAAACACATGCAGGGCTGGTGACTCAGCCCCCTCCCTGGGCAGCCTGTTCCAGTGTCTCACTACTCTTGCTGGGAAAAAATTTTCCCTAATGTCCAGTCTAAAAGAGTTTGGCCCCTTCCACCCTGGCAGCAGCAGCAGCAGCAGCAGAGAGGATGAAGTTTCTCTCATGCTTCTAGAATGACTCGGTGAGAGAGAAGCAGGGTTTGTGTTTGTTTCTGAAGAACCACGAGCAACTGCTCTGTCCAGCAGGAATCCGGTCTGATGATTATTTAGGCTATTTGGGTTGCTTCTAAAGCTTATCCAAACTGTCTGGTCCTTCTCGGTTGGTGGCTCAGAAGAAAAAAAACCCTCCTTTCTTTCCTCTTTGCCCTCATGGTTTTGTGTGGTCTTCTCAAATGCAAGGTACCCTCCAACAACCTCAGGGCCAGCCCCCCAGTGAGGACGGGACCCTGCCTGGGGCTGGCTGCTGGTGTCATCTTGCTGCTAGCCTGGTCACCTTAGCAGGACAGGATGGCTGCCTGAGATGTCAGCCTTGCTCCCCCCTCACCCAGCCCCACAGCATCCCAGGGGCTGAGCACCCCAGCACCTCCCTTAGCTCCCTTTGCCCCTGCCAGCCCCAACTGCCTGACATACAGGAGCTGCTCCCAGCTCTTCATGTGCTCTTGTGTTGTCCTGCTCAACAATTTACCTTCTCTGTGTGTGCACCAAGTCATACCCATTTCTGTGCTGATGTGCAGCAGTTTAGGTCTCCCCACGGGTCTTGTCACCCAGCTGCAAGCTAAACAGGCTCTGGGGGTGCAGGAGCAGTGATGGGAAAAGGGGGCTGCAGCTCAGCTCTTGCCCAGGTTTAATCTTTCAGACAAGACAAACCCAAGCCCTGCCTGTGCCTGCAGAGACTGCAACAAAGCTCCTGCACATGAGCAGCGTGAGCTCTGTGTGACCATGGTCAGGGGTTCCTTGAGTCATAGAAAAATAAAATGATTTGGGTTGGAAGGGACCTTAAGGACCATCTCATTCCAACCCCCCTGCCATGGGCAGGGACACCTCCCACTAGAGCAGTTTGCTCAAAGCCCCATCCAACCTGGACTTCAGCATTTCACAGTCTGGGGCAGGAACAAGTCCTGCAGCTCTTTGCAGGGCATAGAATCACCTAGGTTGGAAAAGACTCTTCAGAACATTGAGTCCAAACATTAACCTGAAGCTAGAGTCCACTGTTAAGCCATGTCCTTAAGCACCATACCTTCATGGCACCAATGCCAGAACCTGCTGCCTATGGGCCACCCGGTACAGTGAGTGGCAGGATCAGCTCCTCGGGTCTTTTTTCAGCCTCAGGCAGGTCAGGGACTTATTTAACCCGAATCAGGCCAGACTAAAACTGCATTAGATCTGTCTGCCAAAGCC
>WUAM01000323.1:16381898-16426325 GCA_024336885.1 Actenoides hombroni
CCTCTCTGGGAAAATGACATTTGAAGAATTTTAAAAGGTTACCAGCTTTGAAATTCTTATGTCTGTATTTTTTATGACTGTATAATTCACATCTGAGGCAGAGGGCTTTGTTGTCAAGAGGCAGGGGTGGCTCAGGGGTGAGCAGGACCTAGCGTCACAAGAATTTATTCAAAAGCTTTGTTTCAACTGCTTTAGCAAATCTAATTCTAAAGTTTTCCAACCTGTGTCCTATCAAATTGACTTTTGCCTTGAAGTCGGACCCATGAAATGCATTTTTAAAATGTCCAAGAGAACTACATACAGATAGAGAGCAGATGCTAATAAGGAAGCCTTTACATTTCTCAGTGTCCTTCATCCCTATGTCACGGTTGTGCAGCACTGTCCTTCCCTCCCAGTACATCCAGAGGTTCATGAACGAAACCTGGCTGGAGCGCACGGGCGTTCCCCTCGAGAGCAACGTGGTCCTGCTGCTGTGGTCCTTCACTGTCTCTGCCTACCCTCTGGGAGGACTCACCGGGGCTGTTGTTGCTGGTCCCATGGCCATCATGCTGGGGAGGTAAGAGAGTGCTGGATTTTAATTCAAGCTTTGCAGCTTCCATTAGTCCAAGAGGAATTATGAGCCCTACAGCACAATACTCCCTGTAGTTAAAAATCATGACAGCGTGTTTTCTATCAGAGATCAGTCTGCCATTAACATTCTGAGCTGGCAGGGAGAAACCACCTGGTGTGACAGTATTTCATGTCTCAAAACCCAGTGGGGTGATGTAGGGACATTACCTTCCCACATCCTGACCCAGCTGAAGTGCTACAAGGATTTCAGCTCAACCCCGTATCACAGTAAAAACCTGATCACCAGCAATTTTTGTGCCCAGTTTTCTGCCATTCTTTTGAATAGGAAATCATGATGGAGCAGACCAAGGGTTTTTCTTCAAAATGAGCTGTGGGAATTGGTAGGAATGATGCTGGAAAAACAGAGGGTGCTTGTAAAGAGCAATTGTTGCATCCCAGGTCCTCATGTCTCACAGCTCTGTATCCACTCTTTTGACTGAAAAATTTCAGGAAGTATTTGTTAAATCTTCACAGTTGCTTTCTTGCCTTGTGCTTGAGTCTCTGAAAAATACCTGTCTTTCATACACATCTCTATCCCCAGTTGTCTTCAGAGAAAACCACTGTTAATGTTACTAACATAAACTAACAGGAAGTTAGATTTTGCCTGCCTCTCTTGACCCCCAAATTTTCTTCTATCACTTTGGTTTGTTCCTTTTAGATGATGAAGCAGGAATGAAAACATTATGGTTTGAGTTGGGACTGGAGGACTCTCTCCCATGGCTCACTTGTTTCATGGTTGTGAAGATCTGGGAAGGATATGGCTTCCTTATCCAATGAAAAGTTTAGAGACTTCACCTTGCACTGCTTTGGAATAAAATCATATCCCATCATAAGTAGGAGAAGAAAAGACTGACTTCTAAAGAGTAGGGAGGGCAGCGAGTTGGGACTAAAGAGAATTACTGGCTATTATGGGTCAATAGAGCTTTCTTTTCCTAATTTTGGATAGCAATTCCTCCTGGGACACATGAAAACTTTCTGGCAAAAGTTTTGTAAGGATTGTGCTATTACATGAAAAATGCCCACTTCAACAAATTAGTATTTTCAGACCAAAATGCACACAAGTTACTGAAGCAATATTTCTCTCCATTCAAACAAGACACTGTGTAAGAGCCATGAATCTGGGTGAGGAAATCATGGTCCCTTCAGTGTGTCTAGAGCCAGCACTGCAGGGACACTCTGTGGTCACACTGGTAGTTGGAGATGACCCCAATTGCATCAGCCATGCAGATTGCCCATTGGTGCTGATGCCTGTTTTCATAACAAGCCCCCAAACTGCTCATTTACCATCCGTGTACAGACACCTCATGCAGGGCTTTGGGTAACCAGGATGTTCTGTGGTGGAGCTGAGCAGCCCACCTGGAGCTGTCAGGCCTGGCAGGTTGGATCTGCCATATGAAATGTTTTATCTGATAACCAAACTGGACACACGCCCGTTCCCAACTGTGTCTTTTCTCTCTGAAGGAAGATGTCACTGCTGCTGAACAACGTCTTCGTGCTCATCGCCGCAGCCTTGTCAGGATTCAGCCGAATGGCAAGATCCTTTGAAATGATTATGCTCAGCAGATTTTTTACGGGTGTGAATGCAGGTATGGCAACGTGAGAAACGTAGCAGGGTGAACACGATAACAAGTGTCAGTTAGAAAGAGAAGATATTTAAATAGGAATGATCTGAGGCAGTAAAGCAATCAAGTCAGACCACACACATGTACCTGAATGAGGAAGTTGTATACCCAGATTTTATAGCTTGTTTCTAAGGCCTTTTTTTAAAGCATACACAGGCAGGGGTTTTGTGTGATGTATGTGTGAGTGTCTGTGAGCACTGTGCACACAGAGGGGAGCCCTGGGAGAAACTGAGCTGAAAATTGATCCCCATCTGCTTGTAAGAGTGTTATCAGTCACTCACCAGCATGAGCACCAACATGAAGCCTTTCATGGAAGTTCATCCAAGGAAATAATGATTGGCACAAGTGACTTAATATATGGTCTTCCCCCTATAATGGGGGACTAGAGGGAAGCACCATATTTAACTTTGGCTTTGGTTCTGGAAAGACCACAGGGCTGAGGCCCTGGCAGGTTTCAGTTTCATTATCCACTGCTAATTATGAGTATGGAAATGTCTGGTTAGTATCTTATACAACGAATAAGAGTGAAATCAAAGGCTTGGGTAATTAATAAGGTGGCTGACTGCATTTGTCTGCAAGCTGAGGTCAGCATTTGTCTGCCTTGCCCAGGTGTCAGCATGAACATTCAGCCCATGTATCTGGCAGAAAGTGCCCCAAAGAAGCTCAGAGGAGCTGTGGCCTTGACTTCTGCATCGTTTACAGCCCTGGGGTTGGTGCTGGGTCAGGTTGTTGGACTCAGGTAATGTAGAAGAAAAAAGCTCAGTTTATACTTATTAAATCTCTCTTTTCCTTTTTCTTTCTCTTCCCCTCCCTACTACCTCTCTCTTTTCTTTCTTTTCCAGTGCCCACATGCAGCAGAGGATTCTGGGCTCTTGACAGCTTGTAAAATATACTGTGCAAATTATGTTTGTTTTTCTCTAGGGAGCTACTTGGAGGGGAGGAGAACTGGCCATTCCTTTTAGCTAGCAATGTGGTGCCTGCATTGATCCAGCTCGTGGCTCTGCCTTGGTTCCCGGAAAGTCCCAGATACCTCTTGATTGACCGTGGAGATGAAGAATCTTGCATCTCTGGTGAGTTTAGGGTCACTGAGCATGTGAGACCTACTGACCGGGCAGATAAGCAGTGAGAGGGTTGATTCCTGACATACAGTTTACTGTGTTCAGTCCAAAGCAGATTGAAATGTATACTTCTTTCCAATACAAATACTCTGTTCGATGACTCTGCCAGGCTTCTTAGATGAACATAGAAGCTTTCAGCCCAACACCATGGCTATGTTACTAGTCTCTTGGATAAAATTTTTCTAAACCAGAGGACCATATTTGGTCTGTAGAAAATATGTAGTGCCATCAATGTTTGTAGTAGGGTGAGCTGCTGCACCATTAATCTGTACCCAGGGGGTGGTTGGGTGTGTATTTGTAAGAACAACCACAGTCATTCGGAACGCAGATCAATGTGTGTGTGTCTGCATCCTGCTTTTGTGCACAGACTTGGGCCCTGACATTTTAAGAATGGTGCCACAACATTTCTATGTAGGAAATGTCATCTCAAGTTTCAAATATGACCACTTCCTCCTTCCAAACTAAAAGACATTCTATGATCTTGAATATTTTTTATCTGTTGAGGTCCATGGAAATTATCTGCCTACAAAAGACTTTTTTGCTACAATGGAAGGGTCAAAAGGTGGAACTTGTGTTCACAATGGCAAATATGTTTTGTAACTATGAAGTGAAATAAATGCTGGTTGAAGAGCTCATGACCAAATCTGAAGCCAATTCATATTAAGGGATTTGCTTAGATTTGTAGCATACAAATCCCCGTATACAGAGCGGCTGGGATTAGTTTCTGGGAAATATGTGCTGTTTACCAAGATCATCTTAATTGCCTGCATTTCCCAGGGGAGACACTTGAGATCTGAGTCAGAAGCATGGCTGCTGAAATGGCACTGGTTGGACATATTCCCTTGTCAAACAATGGTGAGGGATTTGCATTCCCTTTCCCACAAATCCTTCAAGTGGCTGCACCACAACCGGCATCTCTGTGAAGGTAGCCCCGTGTTCACAGACTCTGTTCTACATCTTTCTGCAGCTGTCAGTTGCTCCTTGATCCTTCACCCTGCAGAGCAGGCAAACTGAAGGTAAAGTTCAGGGGATAAGAGGTTCCCTTGTCCTTGCAGCGCTGCAGAAGCTCAGAGGCAACGGTGACCTGAGTGCTGAGCTGGAAGAGATGCTGGCTGAACAGGCTGCCGTTAAAGGTCAGAGAGCGAAGAACCCTTGGGAGCTCTTCCAAAACCCATCTTTGAGGTGGCAGCTGCTGAGTATCGTTGTGCTGAGCAGCGCCATGCAGCTCTGCGGCAATGATTCGGTAAGCGGCCGGGCAGCCCCCGCAGCAGCAGCAGCGCCGTGTCGCGAGACACGGGTGCAAGCTCTCGGGTTCAGCATTTCTGCCGCAGGAGAAGAGCAAATAGTGGTCTGCTCTCTGCCTGCAGAGACCTTCAGACCTCAGGTGCTTGGTTCCTTTGGGATTATATGCCTGTGCGTTATGACAAGATTGAGAGTGGCACTGTCAAAACCACCTATGACAGCACATTAGTCATTCTTTGTGTGGTCCTTCAGGAAAAAGTGGGATGTATTTTCACATGCTTTCTCCTCTCTTCTCTCCCCAGATGTATTTTTATGCAGCTTATGTGTTCCAAGAGGCTGGAATTCCTCAGGACAAAATCCCATATGTTGTAATCGGCACGGGGAGCTGTGAACTGATCACATCTGTCACTTGTGTGAGACTCTTAATGCACTCTGCTGACATGCAGACTCTGTTGACAGCGAGGAGGCTCTCAATTACAAGTTTTGGATTTATACTGATTTTCATGCTTGAGGAAGCCCTTGATGGAGAGCAGCCAGGCAGTCTCAGCACTCATGCCCAGACAAGTTAACGTAGAAGTATTTTGTTAAATGCTGCATTGTCATCGCTGTCTGAAGCCTCTAAAAAGTATAACTTGCTTGCTTCGTGTCAGTATGGATAGTGTCAGAGTTCAGGCTGCAACTGGGATGTTCTCATTTCCCCCGCCTCCTGCCAGCAGTCTCTTGCCTTTGACTTGCCCTTTTTTTGCTAAGAAGTGGACAGCATCCTTAAAGTAGTTGCGGAGCGAACTAGGCCCACAGGATTGAAAGAGGAAGATGGAGCAGGCAGGAAATACAAAGCCAAGTTAAATATCTTGCTTTATTTCGCTGTGTTACAGAACATGATTATAGACTACGCTGGCCGGAGGCCGCTGCTGCTGGGCGGATACATCTTAATGGCAGGATGGGCCATTGTCTTCATGGTCGCTCTGAGCCAGCAGGTAACAAACTTTCCTGAATTATTTTAGTGCAACGGAGTTGGGCTTTGCCTTTTATTTGACTGGTGTGGTTAGTGGTGGCAAGTAAGTGCAAGTGCCCTCACTGGTTTTCCTTTGGTCTCTTGGCTGTAGACGCAGATCAGCTGGATGCCTTATCTCAGCATGGCCTGCATTTTCGCCTATATCCTGAGCTTTGGAATCGGACCAGGTCAGTTCCCTCAGTGTTTCCACTGAAACTTTTGGGTGCTGCAGAGATTTGGGGATGTGTGCAAGCAGCTTAGGGAAACTCTCAGACCCTCTTTAGCCACAGTACACTCAAAGGAACGAGGCAATTTCTGCCAGGAGTTTTCAACTGTTTCATGGGGGCTTGCCTTCCCTGGTAAGTCAGTGTTCTGCAGGGACAGTCTGTGCCTTCCTCTGTGTCATTTCTCCTTAAAGCCATCTTCTGATGGCACTTGAAGGTGGTTCTTGTCTTAAATGGCCAACAAGGTTTTGATTTGCTTCCCAGTCCATTAGGGCTGTAGACCAGCATTTCTAAGACCAGCATTTCTAATGCCTCACTTTAACCCTAGAGACTGATGGTGACATCATCTGATTATTTACTTGCAGATAACTGGAAGCACAATTTCCAAATCTATTTGTTAGCCCACTCACGTGCATTCGCTGGGCAGAATCTGTCCCTTTCTGCAGTTGTGAGGGCAGCACACAGGCTGTGTGTGCACAGATGTTTGCTTGGTGTGTGAGTAGGTGTGAGGCTGTGTTCACTTACATGAGTTTGAAGGAAGGCAAGTGAGAAAAAAACCAAGCTGCCAGTGTCACATGCCAGGTGAGGGTGAGTTGGCAGTAATTTCATGTCCCAGTGCCTACAGTGCCATAGGGTTGAATTAATTATAAGCCCTTCTCACAGCCGGGTCCTGGTGAAAATAACGCAGATTACAAAACCTTTCCTGGCAGTTCATTCTAACATGAGACAGTTTGAGTAATTAGCCAGTCCTTAATACCTAACCTTAAACTTCCCCACTGCCATTAATCTCTATTACCACTTGTTCTGGCATTGTGGGAATAATTTACTAACTAATAATATATTGTTGCCATATACTTCATGTTGAGTTTGCTTATTAGTGTGTGTTCTCTTGCTTTTAATGTAATGTCAACAGCATTATTAACTTTCTTGCCATTTCTTTTTCCAGCTGGTGTAACAGGAGTTCTGCCCACAGAGGTTTTTGATCAAATGTCCCGGCCAGCTGCTTACATGATCTGTGGCTCTCTGCTCTGGTTCAACCTCTTTCTGGTCGGAACAGCCTTTCCATTCATTGTGGTGGGTTCCCAAGGCAAAACCATCACCTGCAGCTCTGTAGTGTTTTGAGCAAGAAAAAGTCTCTGATAGTGATCAGGAAAAGTGACAGGTCCTGGAATATCACAAGCTGCAACACTGGGTCCCCATTCTATACAAAGCAAGATGGCACTGCCATGAAAAGTATCTTTAAGAGGAAAGTGGTCAGAACCCCACTAAATCAATGTTCCATATGGTGATGTCTGATGTGAAGCAGGAACCAGATTTATCTGGATTGTGGATGACCAATATTTCTCCTCTGTCCTCAGCTGAAAACAGCTGGGACTAGAGATGTGATGTAATTCTCCCAGGCCAGACCCTGGCACATTCCCTAAGGTGCTTCCTGAAATGAAAGGGAGCAGAACCCCACAATATCGAATCTGTCTTATTTCCTACTGTGGGTCCCCATTCTATACAATAAGAGAGAGAGAGAAAAAGACAGGAAAAGACATTTTAAGATATTCTTTTTGCTATGTCAAATCTCCAAAACTATGCTGGGGAGCTGTTGCACCCAGGCATGTGAGAGCCTCACCAGAGTGCACAGAAATACTCCCTGAGCAAAGTTAGTCCATACAGGGACTGAGATTAGCAGCCTGTTTGTTAATGTACAGAATGTCACCGACACTGTCTTGCTTTTATTCCTCTTCCTCAGAAAAGTCTAGCACATTTCTGCTACATCCCATTCCTTGTGGTCTGCATCTGCACTGCACTCTACGTTGGGTTTTTCCTTCCTGAGACAAAGGGAAAGTCCTTCCTGGAAATCTCAGAGGAGTTCAAGAGACGGAACTTCAAAGCTCAGACCCATGGAGGTTTTTATAAAGGCCCTGAAGAGATCAAATCCACCATGTTGTAGCAGAAGACAGGAGGATGGTATCTGGAGGAAATTCAGCAATGGCTATGTTCTTTTGCAGGGTGACAAAGAGAAAAGTAGGGTTAAGGACAACATATTACTCTAAAGTTCTTAGGTTCACCCTGAAAAGTTGTACTTGAACTGATAAATCCCAACAAAGGTTTAATAATCTGTTTCTAGGTTTTAAGCAACATATACACATTTTAGAAACCATATTAGAGAGTGACAGGATAATGCCTTATTCTCTTAGCATCAAACATGCAATGCTTTGGCAAGGTTCTTCAGAATTTCTTCTGTGTTTCTCCT
The DNA here is from genome assembly GCA_024336885.1 of Actenoides hombroni. Classification (NCBI taxonomy): domain Eukaryota; kingdom Metazoa; phylum Chordata; class Aves; order Coraciiformes; family Alcedinidae; genus Actenoides; species Actenoides hombroni. The sequence continues at coordinate 16,389,953 of WUAM01000323.1, forward strand.
CCACCCAAACCATAACTTCCCGCTCAGAAGCCTTTCTTGCCTTGTGCCTGAATCTGGGCTCTCCAACACAGAAATTAATATGATTAAGTTCTGTTCTCAGACACCAGATGAAATTCTCCATACCGTGTCTTGGTGCTCATTTCTGTTATTAAGTGATTTCAAATAGACCCTTACTTGTTGAGCAATAGTGAGCAGTTAATTATTTTCTGCTATAAAAACATGTGACAGATGGATTAGGAAGAAAGCTTCTAGTCCTTGCTAAGTGGCTTATTACACAACTGACTTCTGGGCATTGTTTTGCAGACTATTTATTCTGGGCTGGTTTTCTTCATGGGTTGTTTGTTGTCTTCCAGTCCTATGTTGTAAAGCACAAGTAATTCTCCAGACCAATTTCTACTGCTCTGACAGATGCTTCTGGTGCATCTCGGAGGGTTTTACCGCTGCGCTCTGCTAAGGTTAGAGTGTAGTGAGAAGCTCTTATGGCAGCAGCTTACTTTGGATGTGAAGATTTAGATCAGAGCAGAACATTCTCTGCAGCATGTTCTTGTCATGTCCACAAAGCATACTGGAAAAGACCCAGATGTGATAGTGATTCTTTTTCACTAACCTGATCCAGGACAGGGCAACAATCCTCATTTGATATTGTCTTTTACTGGCATCGGGTTGGCTTGTGAAGTTTCTTCCAGTTTCTTCTCAAAGTCATAATCAAGCCCTCTCTTTTCTTTTGGATTTGTTTGTATGAAAGTCACAGAACTGCTGATGGTTGAAGCAAAGTACATGTACATTTTCAAATTAATTAGTTAGAAGTTTCTTTCAGTATATTTTAAAACTACATTTAAGAAAAAAAATACAGGATTTTTGAATGACAAGTCTGTAAACATTTCCAGAGTGTATTACTGTCATGCTGGACAGGAATGGAGCAGCACATCTATTTCTCAGCAGAGGAGTCTGTGCAAGAAATATCTTTCACTACCTAAGCTTTATAACATAGTAAAAATAAAAACCTTTGTTGGTTTCTTGTTGCTGCTATTTTAGAAGTCATTCATATACAGACATGGGCAAGAGCAGGCATCCCTGCTCTTAGACAGCACTGAGATTTTGAAATATTCAGGATCTTGAGACAAGACAATCTAAAGCAGGACTCCATGGAGCCCCGAACTGTAGAGTTGTATTTCATTTTTATAGTTTGGAGAAAGCAGTGAGAGGCAGATGGAAAGAGTAAAACAAACAGTCAAAGCAAAAAATGCTGGTACCATCATGATGGTATCAAAACGTTCTGTCATTCCTTTGGTGAGGATCAGGGAAAGGCCAGGAGAAAGAAGTGAAGAAAAGAAGACAAGGCAGTAGAGAAGACTCAGGCTAGGAAGCAGGGGGTGGACTGAAGAGACTGTTTGGGCAGAGAGAGAGGCCTGGCACAGACTGCTGGCACGTACAGGTCAAAGCAGAATTAGTTAAAATTGGGAGAAGTCCTCCAGTGTCCAGAGGTCCTCACCTTGCCCACCTTTGTGCCTACTGCCATGAGTCAGTATTGTTGTGCCCTTTCCCCAGAGCCCTGGCAGGACAGTGGCTGTCTGTACCTGGCAGTATGAACCAGGCCTGTTCAGAAATACACATTTATTGACTTCCTGCGTTTCACAGTCCTGCCAGTACATGTGTCAGAAAACACTAATTCCAACTTCCAGACTATGGCTTGAAATCAGGTGTCTTTAGACTGATTAAGCAAAGATGAACAGTGGTTACATTTTAATTGGTCTGATTGGTTACGTTTTAATTGAAGCACTTAACAAGTTGGTTAATTGTTACTGAATTAAAACACCTTCAACTGAAAAAACTATTTGACACTTGTTCAGGTCAATTTTTTTATTATGTGAAGTGTTATGCAAAAATACATCTTGAAAAGTGATCCTCAGAGACTCCTAGTTCATATTATTCACTAATTGAATCACTGTATGCTGTTGGATTGATTAATAGGCATCAACACCAGAGAAAAATGGTTACTGCTGCTGTCCTCAGACAATGCTCCTCTGCACAAGCCGCCTCTCACTTCCAGCCCAGCTGGGGCTGGGATTGTTCCAGACACCAAAGACATGCAGCATCCTAGCCTGGAGAACTGGCAAGTGCAGCCACTCACCAGGAGAAGGAATTTCACCCTAAGATGTTTGAATAACTTGTAAAAGTCTTTTAACAGAAGCATCTTTGAGACTGCTAGATAAAGAGACCCTTGGAGAATTATGGATGAAAGTAAAGAGTAATTTATTTATTTTACAGTCAGGATTTAAAACTGCCATTCAACTTCCCTAGCATCTCCCACACGTCATAAGGACACAGACTTGAACTTTCAGGCAATGCCCATTACTGGAGGCATTAACTAATCCCATAATTCAGGAGTTGAATGCATAGGCTTAGTCAGCTTTGGTCAAGTCAGGCTTCAGAAAGCTTTGCTGTATTGAAGCTCAAAGCAGCAGTCAGGAGCTTTTCCTTTACATGTGATAACTGATTACCCAACCTATGACTTGGGGACTCCAAGCCGGTCCACTCTAGTTTGCACCAGTCCCTGGACTTTGGATTCCATCAGAGACTTTTTTATTGTCCTTTACTCATCTTCTGCAGCTCTTACCCTCTGTCAGCTGCTACTGGAGAGCTTCTCTTCCCTAGTGACTTGGCATGACTGCACAGCCTGCCCAAATCACCTGCAGTTTCATCAGTAACCAACACAGTAATGAAAAACCAAACAGCAAGAACTTCATGAGAAACCAAAGGGAGTGTAAACACTGACAAATAATGAAATGACACGTGAAATATTATCTCAGGCTCCTCTTTCTCTATATATAGAGTGACTTTTTCCAAACTAGCCAAAGAAAACGCCAGGAAAGACCTAGTCTGCAAGTGGAGATGACTACCTTTGCATTCAAGTTGGTATATGTTTATCTTTTTTTTCCCCAAATAGATTTTTTGCAGTACATATTTTTTTTTCCATTCTGCTATTCTAAAAGACCTGTTGCATAAATTAAGTACAGAAAGAAAAATAAATCTGGTTAAAATAATAGTATGAGGTCATATCTGAAAGATCAAATATATTACAAGGAATTGGGGTTTTAAAAGCAAAGAAAGCTGGATTTAACAGCACATTTATATTTAATATCTGATACATAACAGGGGAAGACTAAACAAGGGAGGTCAGAGCACAGAAACAAAAAAAAAAGCTGCATGATTTGATAGATGGAGGAAGGCTGGAAGACTGAAAAAGTTCTCCATAGTAAAAGAGTTAGGAAAAACAAAGGGTCTGAAAGGTGTAAACAGCAAAGGATGGAAAGCAATCCTTTTCCAGGCAAAGAAGTATAGGAACAGATACCCAGAAAAAGATAAAGCAAAAATGTTTTTAAAAAGCAATTTTAGGATGAACATTAAGTTAAAAAAAATCTTCCTGAATTTACAATCTGTTAGACTGGAAAAGTCACCCAAGAGATGCAACAGAAAAAGGAAGCAGTGGTGGTACAGAAAGGGGATGAGACCAAGAAACGTGCTACAGGTGCAATATAAAATTTGCACTTAGAACGGGGCTCACTGATTTTCTCGCTGGTGGGGAGTTTTGTGCTGATGGGTGGCACTCATTGCAGCTCGAGGGCTAGAGGGATGTCTGGTAATAGAGGCTGTGCATCTCATTTCTTCCTCGTGATTTGACTAACAGGAGCTTGTTGTTGTTTAATATCTGACTATGCCAAGTACCAACTTTAATCAGAGCTGACTCCTTTGAAGCCAGCCATGTTGCAAGATGGATAAATTTGAAGCCCATTCAAGCAAAGGCATTCATCTGATTAGAAATCAGCTTGTAAATGTTGGGGGGTCATTGTTCAGCTATTGCCTTTGAAGACAGTCTGTTCCAGAGGTAGAAGTGCAGCATCGTGCCACCATTGCTGGACAGGATGTCAGTCAGACACGCAGAGAGCAGCGGGGTTGGGAGGGCTGGGGTACCTGTGTATTGCAGTACTGCATCGTGGGGGATTCTTGTGCCTCCTATCAGATAGAGTTCTAAGAAAGGGTGAATAAACTATGAAACCAGGAATGCCCTTCAATCCCCAAATATTTATCTAGTCTCAGCCAAGTCACTGAACAAAATATTTAGATGAGATCACAAGTGGGAAAGGAGGAGGAAGAAGGACAAATAGAGGGAAATGCTTAATGCTTGCACATTGCACATTGCACATTGCACCACACTCCTGCAACTACTTACTCCGTGGTAGTGCAGAATAACATGGCCAAAGCTGAAGAGAAAAGCACTGAAGCGTGTAACTCAGTTCTGGGAAATAGCTATGAGCTTTGTCTGTCCTCAGATTCCTCACTGTTCTGTGCTTTAGTAGCTGTGCTCTTGTATTGCACCCTGTGCTGGGTCGGCGGTGTCGGGGGGGCAGGTGCGTGGCATTGCTCAAGCTGGTAAGAGTTCCTGGAGGTGAAACAGGGCAGTTGGTGACATGTCTGAATGGCTGCACCAGCTTTGTTTGCTGTTTTTATTTCCTGCCAGAAAATGAGCTACAATCTCTTCCTCCTGGCTGTTGTCCTGGGCATTGGTGGAGCTTTCCAGTATGGGTTGCAGGTCTCCATTGTCAATTCTCCTGCTGAGGTAAGCACCTCAAAAATTTGAGCTACCAGCACGGATTTCAGTGTTCTCTTGCATCCCTGCCTCTATATGCAATCACTGCCTTTTTCACTAAAGCTCTCAAAATTAGACTTATTGTGGCTTCTTGGTTCTAAGCGTAGCTGCTGTTGCTCTTGTGGTTCATGCCAGTTTAACTTCTGTCTGGTGTGACAGAGCTGGGAAAGGGGGGATGAGTGCTATCTGTAAAGTCAGCCGATTTCCCCTGACTGAGGGGGATTGCTCACAGGACACGCTCCTCTTCCCACTGCTCAGGTAGTGCTTTGGACCGTGTGCTTGGCCACACACACTTGGTCTAAGTCACTGCTTATAAGGTGCGGTAGGAGATGGAAGGACTGTAGCTGCTGAGGTCAGCATTGATACCTGCAGCTGGAAAAAGAGAATTAGGAGAGGTGTTTGTCATCCTGAATGGTGTCGAGGACATCAAGCTCATACTATTACCACACTGGAAATGCTTGTCAAGAATGAAGCTGCCATGGAGGTTATGAACAGTAGGTCAGAGAGACCCCAGGATGGGCCACGTCAAGGGACAAATCCTGATCTCACTGAAGGCAGTTGAAGTCAAACCTGGATTTCACCTAAGGCATCAGACAGGATGCAGCAGGCAGACAAGAGAGACAGACAGACAAGTGGGAATGGTGGGGAAGATCAGATAGCAAACCAATCAGGATTTAACATATAAATAAAGAGAAGACCAACCTGACAGTCTCTTAGTGGCACTCACAGTCGATATTTAATGTTGCTATATTTATTCTTTTATTTATTTATTGTACCTTGTTGCTAAAACATTAAGTCAAGGGATGTTAGTGGAAAATTCCCTTTGATTTCACTGGGGCTAAGATTTCAACGTGTTGATAGAAATGCATCAAAAAGCCCTGTAAGTAGGTAAGAGAACTAAAAAAGAGGTGCAATTATGAAAAAACATGTTGACTGAGTCCATTGCTTTTTGTTTGTTTTTTAAAGTACATCAAAAGTTTCATCCGTGAGACCTGGCTGAAGAGACATGGCTCTTCTCCCAGTGAAGATATGATTACATTGATGTGGTCCTTTGTTGTGTCCATTTACAGCATCGGTGGGCTTCTGGGGTCTTTGTCTGCTGGATATTTGTCTGTTAGATTTGGAAGGTAGGAATAATGATTACATTAGCCTTTCTGTTTAAACCCACAATGGCAAAAATAAGGGTCTTTGTCTTGGGAGAAACACTGCTTGTGGAGTAGCACTCTGAGCAGCCCAGAGCTGCTTCAGATGAAGGATCAGTTCAGTGAAGAAACAGAATAGCAAAAACTGCCAATGATCACACAGAAAATCATACCCTCTCCATAATAAATTCCAAAGCGAATGCAGTTCCCAGAAATCAGGAGGTGTGCATGCATTTTGAAGTGAATTTCATAGACAACCACTCACAAAGCTTGTTCTTCAGTGTAGATATTGGCTCCGCTAGAGGCATCAAAAGCTTCAACTACTTTATCAGTCCATGACAAAGTTTTCCCTTTCCCATTTCCCATTTCCTTCACTGCAGCTGATCTCAGAAGCCAGCACGGGGTCTTTAACCAGGGCACAATTCACACCACTTCTGTCAGGCTGTGAGTGACACACGGGCAGTGTTTATGCTCACGATAATTTAAATGGATTCCAGGAAGAAGGCCATGCTCTTTGCCAATATCCCTGCTCTGCTGAGTGCAACTCTCATGGGACTCAGCCGGCTGTGCGGATACTTTGAGATGATCATTGCTGGAAGATTATTTTCTGGAATGTGTGGAGGTAAATTAGCATTCCTGACTATGGTATTAAATAGTTGAGAGAGCAGGGACTGAGGGTCACAAAGATTTACCAGACTGAGCATACAGATTTTTACCGAACTTTGCAGAGGGCCTGATTAATGAATGTATTTTTAACTAAGCAAGAAGAATGCAAACATAATTAAATTAATCATGTGTGATATCTCCATTCTTTTATATTTCCATCAAATCTAGTCAACTTGTGAAAAAGCCCAAACAGGCAGTATTTCAGGGGAGCATGCTCACTCAATGGAAAAGTGTTGTTTCTGTTGCTGCTTGCTGTCGCTGATCCTGCCTTCCGTAGCACAGCCAAGGGAATGGCTTTCAGGCTGGGCAATTCTAATTTCCAGGTGCCTCAGAAGCTTAAGTTCTGTCAGTGTGTTTGGTCCCCGAGCAGTTGGATAAAGATAATATTAACCAGCAAAACAAATGAAAAAAATAAAGAGAAAGGATAAATATTAATTCAGTGAGTAAATGGAATATATAGTATTTGTTAACTTGTTGGGTTCAAGGACCAAAGAAGGCACATAGCATCTTGAGTAGACACTGAAATATACAGTCTTGGATTAAAGGGAGGGCTGTAGGAAACACTGTAAGAGACAGCCAGCCTGCTGAAGAACAGGTTTGCCAGGGAAACATAACTGTGTAGTGAAATAGTCAGCCAAGGCGCGAGGCCACGGTGCTGGGAACGCGCTTCATGTCAGGCAGACATGGATGGTTAAACAGGCAGCGTGGTTAAAACGCTGTCTCGGAGCCTAACCCTGTGTGCTTTGCCTGTAATGGTTGTCTCCAAACCACCAGCCCTATGGGAGCCTGAGTTGCCCTGACAGTCATTTGTCACTGCAGGTTTAGGTTTGAACATCCATCTCATGTATGCTGGCGAATGTGCCCCACGGAAGCTCCGCGGGCTGACTGCCATAACAGTTTCCACTGCCATTGCCATCGGGAAGTTTGCAGGATTTTCTCTGGGTCTCAGGTAAGGGGGTCTGAGACCTATCTAATTTATTCTGTTATTAAAATATATGCATATGTCAACGCAAGCCTATGGATAAGCAAATCAGCAACTATTTTTAAGCATGTGTTCAGGGTTCACTAGGCAGCCAGACTGAATTAGCTCAGCCCCAATTCCTGACTTAGGTGAATGGGAAACACGAATCACACAAAATATTTAATCCTGGAGAATGATGTTGCTTTCCAGCAACGACAGATCAAAATACAGCTAATCAAACCCTTGAACAGAGAGAGAGCTGCCAGGACACGCACCAAGGGACCACCCTGTGCCTGCGCGTGCTGACCTGGCCAGCACACGTCATAGCTCAGCTCCTCTCACTCTGCTGGTTTTGTTTCAGAGAAGTTCTTGGAGTAGATGCTCTCTGGCCTATTCTCATGTCAGCCAACGCAATACCCGCCCTCATTCAGCTTCTCACCCTCCCCTTCTTCCCAGACTCTCCCCGCTACCTGCTCATTGACAAAAAGGACAAGGAGGGGTGCACCAAAGGTAAGGAAATTATCAACAAAGCATTGACTTCAGAAAAAAGTGGAAAATACAGAAAGCTCCATGTGAGCCTGGAAGAGACTTACAATTAGGAAAAAGACTCTCAGTCTTTTGGCTCCAAACCCACTTTCAGGTTTAATGAAAGACAGCCTCTTCTGTTCTGGTATTGGTGCTCTCTCTTGACACTAGTATTTCCCTTACCCTCTGCCAGGATCCTCTCAGGGATGCTATCCCACAGAGCTTGTATTTCCATCCATACAGATTCTGCCCTGAACAGTCAGGGTGTGGATATGATCCCTTCTGGCTCTGTGTAGGAAAGGGATGCTCTTTACTGCCATGCCACAGCCATAAGCATTCCAGCTCTTCAGTAACTCTGACAGCAACCACTGACATACACAGAGAAACAGCCATTGTGGGGGTTTAGCTATCAAAAGAGAGAACTCTTTAGATGCAGACTTATTTTTTAATGTAGGAGTCATTTTTCCTTGTCTTGTTTTAGCAGGTGGGTATTTGGGGAGGGATTGGTAAGAATTTAGGTGTGATTTACATTGAAACACTGTAAGCAGCCAAAGGTAAGATTTATGAGTAAAAAAAAATAAAACATCAATGAACTGGGTTTGTGCCTGATCTGAACCTGGATCTCTACAAACTTCACACAAGAAAAGAGCCTGAAGCTCAAATAAGACACTCTGCAAGGGAGGAAGTAATCCTCTGAATTCATATCCGTGCTGGTGAGCTTGGACCAGGAGTCATCTTCTTCCTTCCTCTCCTTCCAGCTGTGAAGCAGCTCTGGGGTGACGGTGACCATATGGCAGAAATAGATGACATGATGGCAGAGCAAGAAGCCATCCGTGGGGAGAAGGCTAAGAGTGTCTGTGACCTTTTCCGTGACAAAGCTGTCCGTTGGCAGCTCATCACTCTCTTCCTTGTCTCCTCATGCATGCAGTTAATTGGTGCCAATATGGTACGTGTGCTGCTTCTCTGCTTCCTAGATTGCTCACCGTTTCTTGGCAAGGTGTAAGCTCTGCAACAGGTAGTAAAATGCTGACTGCAACAGAAGCTATAAGGAGGGGATCTGCTGTTACTGTTTATTATAATCTTTTCCCATGAAAGTCTGGGACCGGGACTAAGTCAAGAGCTGTGTTTTAGCAGTTATCTGAAGGCATCTCTATGGATTACCCTGTTATGATAAAAGAATGGAAGGGGATAAAATAAACTCAAATACAGAACAAGTATTTATACTGGGTCTCTGAACTCCAGAACGCACTGCCCAAAACTGCTCAGCCATTTCAGTACCAACTGAGTCGGGTTTGTAACTGACAGTGCGTTTCTGTACGCTTACGTTTCTGAGTTTCCTCCTAAAGCCTTTAACCTTGCACTTTATCAGATCATAGACAATTACAGCATCCCAGTAAAATATGTGATAGTTACTCTCACATACTTTTCTCTGGAAACATCTCTATCTGTGTTTCAGTAGGTAGTGATGACTATTGGAATAGTTGTTGTATAAAATGAGCTTATAGTAAAAGCATAAAAGTTGCAAAATCCAGATAAATTTTGCAAATTCAGAAAGACTTCAAGATTCCCTAGAACCCTTTCTTTCCCCACTAATGCAGCAGCAGCTATACCATAAAGGACCAGTGGAAACTGAACATGTTAACCGTGGAATTTCTTATGCTTTAGGAGTGCTTATATCCAGAAAAACAGTGACTATCAAAATCACTGCAACGGCTTAAAGATTATGTAGAAACATCATTTAAATCGTTTGCTTAGCATGTACTGTCCACATTTGTGTATGCTCCTCATCCGAAGTACATGAGGTGCTAAAACATGTGAAAGATGCCAGAATTATAACTTGTAACTTGAGACAAAGTCGGTGCTAAAAGCAAGACAGAAAAATAAGAAAAAGGCTGTATTTGTTACTGAGTTCAAGACAGAGCTGTTAGTAAAAGCTTTTCTGCAAGAATAAGCCTTGTGAAAACATTGAGGAAGTTACTGAAATCAAGAAGGTTTTCTCTTCTGTTAAGGCCTGATTAGTTAGGTTCTGTCCAAAGAGACAGAAGCTAGTGTAAACATGGCCCCATGGGTACAGCTGTCACGTATTTCTCTTCTTTCCAGGTATACTTTTATGCATACAGTGTCTTTATAAAGGCTGGAATCCCCCCTGATCAAACCCACTATGTCTCCCTGGGAGTTGGGATCACCGAGATCCTCACCACAGTTCTGTGTGTAAGTGGCTCTTCAGCTGAATTTCATTCTACTGTAATGTGTGGTTCATTTCAATCCTTAGAGCCACCGAAAATGGAGACTCAGGAATCAAACTTCTGCAAAAAAATCAACCGTAGTACTTTGCACCAGTCACACAGAATCATCTACACACATACTCAGTTTATGAGAGGATAGGAGAGTCCCTCAAAACCATGACCAAGCCTGAGCCAGGCTTGGGAGTCCCAGTCCTCCCCTGTAGGAAGAGCAGATGACAGTCCCCGTGTCCACTTGTCAGTAGGACTGATGGCTGTAGGATTCATGCAACTAACAGTGCAAGCATTTCCACACTGCTGTCCTCCCTGGCTGGCCTTTGCCTGCAGACTGCCACCTCAAGCCTCCTCTGCCTGGGCAATGCACCCTGTAGCCCTGCACCTTCCCACCTTCCCCCCTTCCTGCAGCTCCTGGTCCTGTTCAGTCTCCCCAGATGCCTTTACCAGAAGAGGTACCACATCCTAGTCCCTGACTCTTCAGATATGCCCTACCTGGCTGGTGAAGGCAGCTACTGGTGCAGCTCACCAGTGCCAGTCATTAAGGTCTGTGCTTTGGAGCTGACAGCATGTCCTTCTGGTTGCAGGGTTTCCTAATTGAGCGTGCAGGGAGGAAGACACTTCTGTGGAGAAGCTACACAGTTATGGCCTTGGCTTTAGGGCTCCTCACAGTCACGCTTTCACTACAGGTAAGACCCCACTTACTCATTAGAGCTGTGTCTTGTCTTTACAAATTATTGTCTGGCAGGTACCGTTACTATTTCCTTCCCCTAAATCACTCTTTAGTGGGAGTAGAAAAATCGGGGGGGCTAACTGTCATACTAAGAGAGGTCTGTTCCCAGCCACCTACCTGCAGATTAAAGCCAATAGCTTTGTACAGCCGTGCTCACTGCCAAGACTACCTCCTTGTGAAGTTTCTGGAAGTAAACAGATGTATGTTCAACATTGCCATACTTAGCAGTGATGAATGTTTCTAATGGAGCTGGATAAATACAATTTTAATTTCTGATTTTATTTGCTTTTCATTTCCTACCATAGGATGCCGTGTCCTGGGTGCCGTACTGCTCTGTTGCACTCATCTTTATTTTCATCATGTGCTTTGGCATTGGGCCAGGTTGGTATTTCTATTAGAATGGTTTCATATGCTCATGCCTTCCTCACCGCAGCCTTTAGGAGAGGTGCCAGGCATAGCTGTTCCACAGTTAGTGTGAATCCCTACTCCTGGTTCAGCACAGAGGTAGATGTTCCCCTCCATACTGTGGTAGGAGGTAAACTTCATTTCATATTGCATTCCTACCTGCCTTCTTCCTGAAGAGCCAAGCAGCACCTCAAGTACTTCCAGGTCAGTTAAAATCATTAATTTATGTAACAATATGAAGTGTGAGTTACAGAAGCATCTTGCAAAATTTCTTACCTTTTTCTAACATTTTTTTCAGCTGGAGTATTATGCCCCTTAGTCACAGAAATATTTATTCAGTCCTACAGACCAGCTGCTTACGTTTTTAATGGTGCTATAAACTGGATCCAACTCTTCACCCTTGGACTTCTGTTCCCTTTCATAGTGGTAAGCAAAGTAGGGTGTTTTGTTTTGGTTCAGAGGAGGCTAGACCCTCCTTGAGCCCAGAGCACACTTCTCTTTTTCAACGCTTGATGCGAAGGAGAGAGCCCAGACCAGCTGCAGTTGTGATGGCCTCTTTCTGTTTACCCTGATATCTAGTGGAAGTGTAGCAAAGCAACAGACAAAATGCTGCTAACTCTACACACAGTTAGAGTGTGACACTGGCACACACAGAAGCAGTGACAGAGGTACCAATGCTGTCAGATGTGATTTATATGTCATCAGGGGCTCCCTTCTTTTCCCCCCTTGTCCTGTATGTGCATCTTCTCTGGGGCTAATGTCACAAACAGGCAGTCCCTGAGATCTCACCTGTATTAGGAAGTAGCAGGAAACTAAAAGCCTTTGCAGTTTGGGGCTGTGTGAGGAGGGACAAAGCCAACACACCACGTACCTTCCCCAGCTGAGCACTGACTGAGAAGGACAGGGCAGAAAGGAAGAGTCACTGAAACCCAGCACTTCTCTGGATTGTCAAGCAATGCCATCCAATGTCTGCTGAGCACACAGCTTTCCCCCTTAAGACAGGAAAGGGGAATCAGCTCATTGTACCACTCAGTGCATTGCCCAGGTGGCTGCTAGCACGATTTACATCAGTTGAGTCCCTCTCCGAGTTTTTTAGTAAATACAAACCCAGAAGCTCCATATCATAAGAGAAAGAAATCTAGATCAATTTATATCAACACATTCTGTCTCTTTTTCTGTAGGAAGCTCTTGGTAGTTTCTGTTTCATCATTTTCCTGTCATACTGTGTGTCCATGGCTATCTATGTCTTCCTGGTGATGCCAGAGACCAAAGGAAAGACAATGCTGCAAGTCATGGAGGAGTTCAACCGCCTGAACTACCATGGAAAGAAGAGACAGACAGACATACAGCGGAGTAACTGCTCAGTGATGATTGTTACTAGACTTTAATAACAAACTCTCCACTCCATATTTTGGACTTTTATTACTGTAGTGCCCAGAAGCCTCACTAAGCAAGAGAGAACCCCTTGCTGCACAAGCAGCACTAATATGTATTTTAAAAGGATCATCTGCTGTGCAGGGTGCAGGATGAATTTGGTGGTTCTCTCAGCTGCTGAAGTATGAGCTGAATTAAATCCTCTGCAGAAAACAAATAAACATAGTGTCTAAAGAAATAAGATCTTTGTCAGTCCCTGCAAGTTAGTGGCTGTGTAAACTGAAAACACAGAATCTGCTATTTTTCTCACCGAAACCAGGACCCCACAGTTATTGGTGGAAATGGGTGTGGAAGGTTCAGATATAGAGCATACCTGTAAAACTGAGAGAAAAAGAGGACAGAGCTTTCACCTTGAAATTATCTGCTCCTATTAACAAGTCAGTGCTGCTGGGATTTCCCAGAGAAGGAGCTTCAGTCCAGATGAAAAGAAGCGTTTAGCTCTTTAATCCATTGAAAGAAGAGTACCTTGCCTATCAGTAAACAGAATCAGTGTGCAGTGTCTCCCCCACTTGCAATCAGACTTGAAAGCAAGTACATGATATAGGGGCAACAAGGACTTCCCCGAGGAGCTTACGAGCACCATTCTGTGACCTGAAGCATGGTCTTCATAATAAGGTACATTGCCTAGATTTTAGTGATTCTTCTGCTGGGCCAAACAAGGACAGGTCAGCACTGAAAGAAAGCGTGAGCGAAGAAAGCAGAGCTGCAGGAAATTATGAGTGGGCTAATCCACAGAGAAGGGCAGGGTCTCCTTCTTCCTTAGCAATACCTTGAATATTTTAAAAGTCTTTATTTGTTATGGTCTTTCTCAACCTTACTGGCTCACAGTGAGTAAGTTTTTAGTGTCTTACAAGACAGTAAAAACTCATTTATTTATACATGTCTTTCTACAGTGTGATCTTATCCAGCATGCCTGACTTCTTCCCTTCCTCCCTCCTACTGGTAAATACTGTCTGCAAGAGGGAAAGGGTGGTAAATCATTAATGCTGCCATAGACTGGCATGGATTGGGAATAAAGGTTAAAGAAAGACTTGTGAATCTGCAGTGTATCTTTGATTTCCAGGATCACAAAAGTGCAACACATGGCATCTTTGAAAACAAAATTCCTCCAAGCCAAGGTGAGCTAAGTACTGGCTCTGGAATAAGCAGGTTTCTTGTGTTCAGATCCTAGGCGGAAAGACTCTTCCTGTCCTCTTCTTTAGGAAAATAAATAAGAACTATAAGTCTTGTTTTTTTCCATATTAGTGCACTGAACAAAAGTGTGAAGTGAGATAGAAATGAGACAGCAGCCTCAGTATTCTGGGAGAAACACAGACAACAGGAGAACAGGGCTCTGCAGGGGCTGTTCCATCAACCAGATGTTAAAATCTAGCCACAGAGTGTTTAGAAACCCCTCCAGAAAGACTCAGAGCTGCCACGTGTGTCCTTCCTTCCAGGAGCCAAGCTTCCCACCCTCAGCTCAAAGAACAAATCCTTCTTTCCCCTCTAGTTCCTTGAGGCTCATCTGCTCCTTGCCCATGGCCCCACTCTAAGGTGCCTGAACCCTGCTGCCTAGGTCTAGCAAAATGGTTTGCTGTTAGTCCAGCAGAATCCCTCTGAGAGAGAAAATAAAAATAAAAATGGACTTGCAAGGGACAGTACAGCATGAAAAAGTCTGGAAATAGAGATATGAAATTCAAATTTGATACGGGACACAGAATTGAAAAGGAAAGTGAAGTGACTGGAGATTGAGAGAAGGAATTTGTAACGAGCAAGAGAAAACCTAAATAAAGGCAGGGATTTTTGCAGTAGTAATTGAAGGGAAGGGTAGATTCTGGGGTGTTTTAGATGAGGAAGTGGTACCATTCTGTGGAGTCTGTGCTGAGAGGGGAAGGAAAGAAATTCATGCCTACAGCTGATGTGCATGTGATGAAGATTTCAGGAACAATGAAAATTGAACAGCAGAATGAAGAATTCAGCTTGAATTATTTCACTGTGCTGATGTGCAACAAGACACACGAGCAGAGGGTTTGGAGAGAGCATTACTGGCACATCCAGCAGGAGAAAGGTCAAGGCATGACTCAGCAAGCTCACCCTGTGCTGCAGAGCACAGAGCTCACAGGACGGTGTGAGGCTACAGCACAACAGTGTGAGTTGCTGCAACATGGAAACCACACTGTAGGAGGGCTGTCAGTGCTTCCACTATGCTCCCGAGCAAAGCTTCTGTTGCCTTCAGAACTGTAACCTCATATTCTCACCTCTCCTTTCGGCACTAAACATAGTTAAATCTTTCTAGCATAGAGTGAACTATGTTGTATTCAGTGTAGTACAAGATTTTACATGTAATACATAGAAGCCTGAAGGAAGCAAGAATTAACTTACACTCTTTGTAAATAGTCAAGTCTTTAGCTGATTCAAACCCTTTTTTTTTTAAAGGTGAAAAGTATCTTTTAAATCAATTCTCAAGCAAGAACAGAATGAGCATCTGCCCTAGCACACAGTAGGCCATCTCCATTCTCACAGAGAGGTAAGAGTGAGGCTTCTCAGTGGTTCTGCAAACAGTGTGACCCTCTATAAAGAACTGGAGGTTTGCAAGGACCCAATATGCCAATAGTCAGATGCTTCATGTTCTGCAACTGGGAAATTGTTCAAATCACTTCAAGCAATTGAAAATCTCACAGCGTGCAAGAAGAGGCATTGCAAATCAGCTACAATACTAAGTGGCTTATCTCTGTAAGAGGCTGGAGAGGAGGGATCACTCTCTGCCTAGGCTGCTTGTCAGGGAGGTGAAGAGACTCTGCTCTCCTAAAGGAAAGATGGCAGCACCATCTGACTCCTCAGCCAGCAGGAACATGCAGTCATTTGATCAGTATGAGTAAGGGGAATCACTCCAAATACAAGAAGGATAAACATTTACCGGTGTCGTAATCAGCTTGGCATATCTGGGTCTTAGAATAATTAAACCAGCAAGAAGAGGCCTTGGCCAATGTTGGAGGAGAACAAAATTCTCCAAAAGCCACATAGTTAGAATTTAACTTGTGTGCTATGATCCCAATTTCTTATAATCTAAGCATAGAAAACATCTGTCCTCTGACAGACTTGACAAGGGCTCTCAGAGCAGGCAGGTTTTCAAGGGGAAATGGCTGGTTTCCTCTCAGACCTGGTGAGTATCTACCTTCTTGTCTCCTAGCCCTAGTTACTAACAGTAGCAGGATCTTTAAAGATTGCAGCACAAGGAATCAAACCATCTTTCTTGTAATAAAAGTGAGCAATAGAGCAAATGCTTGGAACAACACAGATTCAGCACTAAGACTGACTACACAGCATCTCCAGGAAACAGATTAGAAATACAAAAGACTGAGAGGTTTAAAAGAGGACCTGAAAAAACAGGAAAAACTAGACCTTTTGAGGAAGAGAGAGGAAGTATTGGCAATGAAAAAGACAAAACAGAAAAAACCCTCCCACTCTACTGCCCTGCACTCTCAAGGATACTTGAGGATGCTGGTTTAGTGTGACCTGACTAAATGCCTGAAAACATAGGTGCTTGTGAAGCACGCTCTAGAATCTAGTGTACATTATGGAAACAGAGCATTTCAAATGGGAGTCTTTCAAGTAGGGATTCTAAAAATGCAATTTCCTATGGGGATAATAAAAGTGAAATGTAAAAAAAAAAAAAAAATACTTGATTAATCTCTGGAAACTGGTGAACAATGTCTCTGAGAAGGCAAAGTTGAAGAAAAAAAGGATATTTGAGAAAAATGTAACTTCTTACTAGTATAAAAACAAGCACAAATATCTGAACAAGGCTTTTATGATTTTATCTTTTATATCTGTGGCTAGGAGAACTAACAGAATTAGAGACTTCATCTTTTCAGGCTGCTAATAACCAAGAGAGGAACGTAAAGGAACGTGCAGAGTTGTATCTTAAGAATTTCCCTTTAATTTTGCTTGATTGTTGCAAAATTCAAAATGGGGTTTTGCATTTTAAAAGCTTCTTTATCACAGAAACGTGAAGATATAAGATCTAATAAAATATCCCATGGTCTGAAAGCCATGCTGGTATCAGGAACTTAAAATGTGTTTCATTGTCTTTGGCAGGTTCAATACCGGCAGCTATTGCTAATGATTGTGGTGCTAGGGATTGGTGGGACCCACCTGTCTGGTTTTCAAATGTCTGTCATCAATTATACTTCTCCGGTAAGCAAAGCATTCATAAAATCACATCTGTGGCTGCTCTTCATGGGACTAGGCCTTACACTTTGAAGAAGCTCTGAAAAATCTGTTAGGAGTTGCTCCATGAGTTTATTCCCAGCTCTTTCCAATAGGCCAGTCCACAAGCAAAGGACACAATGAGTTTGTGTCATTGTCAGGAGCTGTGCTCCAAAGACAACTTCCCACAGAGCTGTGTGGAAACAACACATTGAAACACACTCCTTACAGGTTATGCCATGGAGAAAAAAATTAAAAACTGATTGAGTCTCAATCTTCAGTTCAGCCCTTTTTATATTCACTACCTGCAAAAAAACCCCATTTGCATTTCACTAGACTCAATAAAAGGTCCCAGTATTTTGGTGCAGGAGAGACAGGATTCAACAGACTGAAGGGTATAATTAATTTTCAAAAGATTCTCCTACTCTGTCAGGCTGTATGAGAGGAAACAGCAATTCTTCTTTGCAAACCAGTGTCCCATTGTCACGCTTTTAGTAATGACTGTTAATCTATTTTTTTTTTTAAGTCGTAAACATTACGAAGAACTGTTGTGATTACTGCCTTAGTGGAATGAAAGTCTCTTTTCCTGTCCCAGTACATTCAGAAGTTTATCAACGAGACTTGGCTGGAGCGCTACGGTTCTGTGCTGCATCAGGAGACACTGACACTACTGTGGTCCTTCATCGTGTCTATCTACTGTGTAGGTGGGATGACAGGGTGTCTGTGTAGTGGGTACCTGACGGCAAAATATGGAAAGTAAGTATATTTCCCAACAGCTCACTAATCAGAGCTGCAACAAAGGAAGCAATTCAATATTACTCATCTGTAAGATGTCCTATAAGCAGTGGATTTAAATATGGCCATGGCTTGGTCTGTAAATCCAGAACAGAACAGGCAGACATCAGTCAAAGTTGGAGAAATAAAACATGGATCATACCCACATGTTGTTTGCTGTTTCAGGAAGAAATGTCTACTGTTCAGCGACGTGGTCCTAATAATAGCCACGCTGAATACTGGCTTCAGTAGGAGAGCCAAGTCTTTTGAGATGATCCTGATTGGGCGCTTCCTCGAGGGCATCAGTGCTGGTAGGACTCCCCACTACTCCATGTTAATGTGACTTCCTTGGGGTGGATACAGAAATCTTCCTGCTGGGAGTACCTGGGCGTGCACAGTAACCCCAGTGGAACAAGGAACAGATTAAGAAAAGGTAAGATGAGCTGTCCTTTGCCTTCAAGAGGTCTTGTTAAGAGAGAGTTCTGATGGATTAGCTAAACATCTTGCTTAAAATAAAAGGTACATTTTCAGCCTATTACTGTGGAGAATATGTAGCAAACAGTTCAGAAGAGAAAGAAGAGAGCTATCTCTAGCTGAAGTTGAAATGGAAGGGGATCCTCCCTCTTGTTTTCTATAGCTTTAGCTCTCTCATGTCTTCTTCACTGTAGGAATAAATATAAATGCCCATGTTCAGTATGCTGGAGAGATCTCACCTAAGAAGTTACGTGGATTTGTTAATGTGACCTCCTCCGTGTTTCTTGCACTAGGAAAAGCTGTAGCAAGAATTCTTGGATTACGGTACTTGCGCTACTCCTTCTCATCCTATTTTCTATTTATTTGTCTTCTGTATGGCCAGGAAGTGTTGTTCTCCCAATCCTAGAAACAGACATACACTGAGGGTGTCTATGCATCTACCCCATACTAGTCACTGAAGTTCCCATGTCATTCACTGGGGAGAGATAGTCCCTTCTCTTGAGAAAGGATGAATCCACCTCTGGAGGTGCAGTCTCTCTGCTGAAGTTAATAAGAAAAGATTCTATGTAAACACTCTTAGTAAACTTCTGAGATCTGAAATCTCTGCTAATTTCTTTATTACCTCATGAAGAATTGCAGTACTGGTTCAGAGGGCTGCTGTGGGAATACTCAAACTCCACTGATCTTTAAAAAATATTCAAATGACAAGAAAAATCTCAGTCTTTCAGCAGAAATGAAATATTAGTCTATTTTCCTTTCTGTAGCCTAAACATCACCTATTTCAATTTATCTTTTCAAGGTCTGTATGTATATTGTGCATCTTCAGCTAGTCTAGAATAAGAAAATACCAAATTAGTTATAGACTGTAATTGTGCTGGACTATAAACACACTCTAATGTGCTTTCATAGAGATCTTTTAGGAACTGAAGACACATGGAATGTGCTATTGTCCTTCTCTGGCTTGGCAGCTTTGATTCAGCTACTCTTGTTGCCATTCTTTCCCGAGTCCCCTCCCTATCTCTTGATGCAAAAAGGAGACAAGGCTGGTTGCTTGAAAGGTAAAATAAAACTTTAGATCCTTAATTTGGTAAAGCATAACTCTTGGGAAAGCAAAGGTAATAGAGGGAATCAGCTTTTCTACTAGCCAACTACAGATTTCTCGATAATTACATGACTGAAGTCCTCCAGACAGCAGAGTCATCAGAAATATTTAAGATCTACTCCTAAATACTACAGCAAGTTGAAAGCCAGTTTCCAGTGAAGTCTCAGCATGTTCCAGTAAAGCGTTGTTCTAGTTCTTTGCACAGTGACTAACGAATCAAAGCATGGCCTGAACTGCAAATGTTTAATGTTATTAAAAGCTGAAAACAGAACTCCAAGTGGATCAGATGATAGAGGAGTATACCTCATTCTGTCTCTTCTGTAGCCATGAAGCAACTCTGGGGAGAAAGGAATTATCACACAGAATTTGATGACATGATGAAAGAAAAGGCTGTAACAAAAGGCACCAAAATCATGAATGTCCTAGAGGTGCTGAAGGAACCATCCGTGTATCGGCAGCTGAGTACCATGCTCCTCCTTTTACTGAGTCTACAGCTCTGTGGACTGAGTGCAGTTGAGTATACCCCGGTTCCATACTTAGAGCGACTATTAAGTAACCAAAGTGCCACGATTCTGACATGTCACTTTCCTCTGGATCTCTATTATTCCTCCTCACACAGAGCCCACTGTCTGGGAAGATCTGTGGTATCATCACCAGTATTCTTCATACCTTTAAGGGAGCTTTCTCAGGTGGAATACAAGAGATCCAGCTCAGCTTACGTTCTCCCAAGGGCACTGTTGGGTTCATTCCTCTGGTAGTATTACCAAAGACTCTGTAGGAGAAAGGGTTACAGACACCCTAAGTCTTGCCACAACCCAGAGATCTATTTATCTAGACTTCCAGCTCCACTTTCTTTGAGTAACATCTCTTTCCCATGTCTTACAGTCCTTTCAACTCCTCTTTTTTAATTCTAGACTTTTAAATCTCTTTGCTTTACCTCCATTAACCTTTTGATTTTTCAAATCTCAAGCAGATGTGCAACCTTCCCTAAGCCACAATAATGTCCCGCTGCCTTCGCAGCGATGGCAGTCTAGTTCTAAGTGATGCTGGATAAGCACATATCACAACTATTGACTACGCTTCATTCTGAAAATGTTTCTTATTTCCCAGATCACCTTTTACACCACAGACATTTTTCAGACAGCCAACCTGCAGGAAAGCATAATCCCATATGTATCTCTAGGAGTGGCGGCCTCTGAGCTCATCTCTATCATCTTCTGTGTAAGTCAGACCTTTCTGGGGCTTTAAGAGTTAAAGTACATGTGAGTTGAGTCTAATCTTCCTTAAAGAAAATGAATTTTCTCCTTATTAACTAAAGAACTTTTCTGTGATACTGCATAAGCCTGTAAAGTGGTTGTTACCATCTGCTCCAAATTATGTCCCACCTCTAAGAGCTTTCTTCCCATCCTAGTTCTTCATAACTTCTTATATAAATCCCTCTGTTATTTCTGCAGATATAAATGAAATGTAATTCAAACATAAATATGTATACTTATTTTGATTTTGCCATTCTTCCAGTGATATGCTTTTTTTTTTTTTTTACTCTTCAGAGCTCCATTATCGATCGTTTTGGACGCCGGCTGCTCCTGTGGGGAGGTTATTTGCTGATGGCACTGATACTGGTGTTGCTTGAAACAAGCCTTCTACTGAGTGTAAGCAAATGTCTCTCTTTGAGTGGACCTGCACCAGAATTCTTTGTGCAGGATGGCAGACAGAAAGCCTTAGCTTTCATGTCCAAAATAGCAGGTCAGAGTATTTTCTGAATATAAACTCTTAGTCCCTCTGCAAGGTTTTCTTTGTCCTGCTTTGTAGCTCATCTTTTTTAAGCAGGCTTTCAAACAGCCATTGAAAAACATTTTGTACAGCCGTTGGCCTGGCACAACTTTTTTCCACCTCTCTGCCTGCCTGACTTCTCCAAACCTCACCTGCATCTTGTTCTGCTGTTCTTTAAATCCCTAATGAGCATCCTTGCTGTCACCTTTCCCACTTGCTATCCCATGCCTCCTGCAGCAGAAGCAGCGTGTACTGACCCTTCCAACAACCACCGATTCCCACCTTTGGTACAAGTAATCTAGCTACATAGTGCAGCTCTCCAGCTACTTCCAGTCAGGATAGTGGGAAGTACTGAGGTGTCGTGGCTTCAGCAGTGCCAGTGTTTTGAACTGCATTGCAATCTCAGTCTCAGCCCATAAACCTTCAGCTTCTTTCACTTTCATAGATATTCTCTGGTTCACAGAGATGTAAACATTTCTCTGAAGTCGTCTCATTCAATCAGATAACCAGGTCCCATCAGTAACAACTTTCCCCATGCTATAATTAGCTTGGAACTTGTTACTTGTTTTTCAGACCAGAGCGCAGTTCAGCTCACCTCTGTAGATATGACCCTGCAGGCTACTTTTGGCATTCCACCATATTCAGTGCAGAAAGATAAGTAGTTTTAGTGAGCGTCTGTTGCAGAGCTCAGTGTCATGGGCTTTTTCATAAATATTGCTTCCCCTGTATGTTTGGATCTGCTGTGCTACAGCTATAAAATTAGCTTTCATTCTCTTCCCTCCTTTTGCCTTTGTCCAGGATCAGTTCCTCTGGATGCGTTACTGCAGTGTTATTCTCATCTTTTTATTCATCATTGCTTATGGAATAGGGCCAGGTGAGTACAACGATTAAAGCAACAGCAGGAAACCTTGGACCGCATGGATAAGTACAGGCCATGAATATATGGAAGTACAACAGGATTGTGTGAATATGTCTTTGAAAATCAACAGCTTAGTTTGGACAGAAATTGAGAGAGTCCAGACTTTTTATGAATTAATGACTGAAGAAACAATTTCTTTAACAAATTATTTGAAATGATTCAGACACTGATGAATCAGGACCCTATTTCCTCTCACTGGAACCTGATTACAGGTTCAAGCCAAAAAAATGCTTGTTAATCAATTCACTAGTACTTGTTTTGGAGGGTATGAATGCTGTTCAGTGCATACAGGCTCAACTGGTCCATCTCTTGTCTTGGCCAAAGGGCAGAGATAGCCTCTTCGAAAACATCGTTCTTCTCAGCTCACCTGTAATACCCCACTCTATTAAAGAATGAGACCTGACAGCACGCACAGTATCTCTCAGCATCACCCTGTCCTTTCTCATCCTCCCTTAATGTCACTCTGAATCACCTACATCAGTAATGCCAGAACAAAACTTACAGC
Source organism: Actenoides hombroni (assembly GCA_024336885.1). NCBI lineage: Eukaryota > Metazoa > Chordata > Aves > Coraciiformes > Alcedinidae > Actenoides > Actenoides hombroni. Next base: position 16,412,439 of record WUAM01000323.1, read on the forward strand.
TGTCTATTCAGATCTTACCTACTTAAGACCTGGTTCCCTGACTAAACATTACTTTTAGTTATTACGGTCCCCAAAGTCAAATGGCAGCCATCATTATTGTAAGGGCTGTATTTGAGGACCACGAATGTCTTCAAAACCTAGCAGATTTCCCATGGTAGCAGAACCCAGGTGTCTCTGGGCCCTTCATCTCTGTATTTTACATATCTTATGCGGGTAGAAACTGCACCTCAGGGGTGTCCATCTCTCTCCATGGACCACAGGGGAAGTCCGTAGGGGAATTCAGATAGAGATGGCTGTGCTGCCCAAATTTAGATCATCTCACTGTAGCCTGACTTACTGGGACTTTGTTTGACCAGTGATACCAGTTCACTCACTTTGAGGGGAACTGTTAACTACAACAATGTTTCTATTGCTTGTTTATGGTTTTTCCTCAGCTGGAGCCGTGGCATCTGTCATGAATGAAATCTTCACCCTCTCAACAAGGTCTTCTGCTTTTGTAATTGGTGGAATCGTCATTTGGCTAGGCCTCACCTTCACTGGAATGATCTTCCCCTTTGCTGTCGTATGTAATTTGAGTCAAATCTTCCCTTTGCCTCTATCAATTTAAACTGGTTTTCTAAGCTGGTCTGGACAGGGAGGGGGATGAAATGCCTCACAGATGATCAAAGCTGTGAACCCTTTATTGCTACTGGCATATGGAGACCATTTATGTAAAATACTTCCCGAGACTTCATCATCTGCTGCCTCAAAAATAGACTGAAGAGATAAATAAATATTCCTTTTGTAAAACAAATGTATTCCTTATTACACAGGGACAAATCAACACTTCAAAAATCTACGGGGGCAAGTGTTGTCAGGGAAATCACTCATCTTATTCTGTTTTTATCTCCAGATGTTTCTTGGTCCTTTTTGCTTCCTCATCTTCATTGCTGTCCTGGTTATTTCAGCGGTTCTCATCTACCTGTTCCTCCCAGAAACAAAAGGGAAGTCCATCTCTGAAATCACAGAAGAATTCCTAACACGCCAATTTAAGAAGAAGCGTCATCAGACTGCAGAGAAGAATGCTACTGAAGAAAAGACATTCTGCACCAAGCTCTGATAGGCCACCATAAGCAACTTCCACTGACAAAAAGCACTGTCTCAAAATTGAACTGAAAGCTAAAGGTTAACATGGACTTTTCTCAGTAAAATGTAATCCAAAAAGAAATCCACAGATAGTTTGTCATTAAGTAGTCCTATTTTATATCACTATTTGCTTTTCATGGTGAGAGACGATGGCTCCTTTCTAGGACACCTCTGTAGCAGGCAGACATCAGTAATCACAGACGCTTCTCAGAACTGGCATATGGAAAATATTTTCAGGCATAACACATCAATTTTATTTCAAGTCTTTCTCCTTTGCTATCATTTTAAAGAAACAGGATTTGTCTCTGTGTTTGTTACTTTGTAAGAAAGCTCTGCTCAGGATTAAGAGCAGGATGAAGAGGGAAAGAAACATAAACATAGTACTTGCAAACAATTTTCATGTAATGTCTTTATGATATAACATTCTAAACAACTTAGTATTGACATGAACAAATACCGGGTAGAATAACAAAATTTGTTGAGTTTTCTTGAGTTGACATCAAATAACTGCATGTCCTGCTTGTCTCTATGATGACAGTCAGGCACCAGCTCCAATCCCTGGACATTTGGTACAGAAGAACTCCCACCTGCATCCTCTGGAGCAAACTGACTGCACCCTCCATACATATCAGTTGTAGCAAAACCTGGAGCAAGTATTTTTGTAGTGTAAGCAGCACATTCAGCCTTATTCTGGGTACCTCATGGATGGCACCAGGGTTAACAAACACATAGGCAGTGCTGAGAGCTGGAAGACCAGATCCCTGGACTGAGACCGGGATTCAGGCAATTTGAGACAGTACTGAGAGAGCAGACACTCTGAAAATTCAGCCCATTTTGTAAATAACTGCTCCAAAACCAAAAAGCAGAAGCTGTGGTAGCCAATGTCTGCTAGCCACGTACTGGCCTAGGACACACTGAGCTCCACCAGCACACATCAGCATCCATGCTGCTCCCCAGCACTCAGGCACTGCTGCTGGTCAAGAGCTGTTAATCCTGCTGACCACTGCAGCATTTAATCACTTCACCCCCAAACTCTCCTACCTTTGTATAGGATGATCAATTGTTTTTCCATTTTCTGGTCACAAACAGTATACCATGCCTCCTGGTTGGTAGGACTGTAAGTCCTATCTTTCTGCAGTTTAACCATTCATATTGATGATCATTATGCTGGAGCACTGAATCAGGGTTGAGTTTTAGGGAGCTTCCTATTATAAAATTTCAAATAATGTGCTTGCTACTTGTAGAGGAATAGCCACAGAAGAAGCTTAGATATTAAAGTACAAATGTGTTTACAGCAACTGAAACCTGGCTTAGATTTTATATTCCATCTGCTTTCATTCCCTGTATCAAAATAGGGAGCACTCATGCTACAGTATGTTCCCATTCAGAGGGACATCTCCTATTGAGTCATTAAAATATTTAATCCTTCCATTTTAAGCACTAATTGCTTGAAAAAACATCAGGCAACAGAAATCATACAAAGTAAACATTAACCTCAGTCTCAGAGTCAGATGGTTACTTAAACAGAAGGTGCAGAAAAGGCCTGACAGAAAACATTTCCTCAGTCTAACAGAGTTCTGTCTGCCTGGCATCAGCCACCCTTTCAATAGAAGATGGAAAAGCTCCTTTCAGAAGTGGTGAGTACTCCAGCTGGCAGTATCAGCTGCTAACAATAAGCTTTCAGAATTCTGCAGTTGAAGTTTGCAGACATAATAAAAGAAGTGGTATCTGGGTGGGAGTCAAGCTCTCATGTGATTTACTCCTGGCTATCGACTGGCTGCTGAGCTGACTTTGGATGGGTTCTGCCCATCTGTCTGCCACTCTTTATCTGCAAAACTGGCATTCATTATCTACCTAACAGAAGAAGAGAGAGCTTGACTGAGCTGGCCAAGTGCTATCTAAATAACCATGTTATTTAAGAAAAGAATGTTTGTATTAGGGACATTCATTCTGCAATAACACTGGGGGCACACTGCCTTGTGTACATTAACCTGCCCACAACAGCTCCTGTGCCCCACACCTCCAAAAAGACTAACAAGGTGCTGCCTGCATCCGGGATGAAATCTTATGCTTCTGTTTGTCACTGTGCCCTCTTCCCTCTGTGACAATGCTTCTATACAGCTTGCAGCTTCCCTAATGGTGCTGTAAAGGGGAATGTCTAATGCCTGAGTCACCTGTTTGAAAATGAGAACAGCATGAGACCAATGGAACACAAATGTAACATTTATCTTCTTCTATGCTGTTCTTCTCCCAGTTTGCCCAGATTTCACAATGTGGTACAATTGCAAGTGATAGCACCTCTGAACTGTGCTGAACAGACATTAAAGCAGTAGAGTAGCTAAATAGACATGTAACAGTACATGTTAGGATCAGTGTTCGCTGTTGGCACTGTACGAGATCAATCGTATATTCTGCTGTGGTAACTTCCACTATCATTTGTCAGTTCCTTCTCTCTGATTTTACTCTCCTATTTCTCTTTTTCTTATCTTCTTTTCAGGAGTCCCAACCTTTCTGCACATACAGAAGAGAGAATTTTCTGTTGTAATCTTGCTCAGTGTCATTTTGTCTTTGCTAGTCCTTTTGCAGGGACCTGTCTCAGCAGAAGCACATCTGGCACATTGCAGTGGGACTGCTCACTGCTGCCACACAGCACCTTGTCAGGTTTAAAAGCACAAGCCTTGGATCCCTTTATCCCTCTCTTATGAAGTCCAGCCATTCTCACTATGATATAGCTCCAGTGTCTCCTGCAAGAAGTCAATCCTTCACAAGTAGTCTTATTGGGCACCTTCACTACTTCATGGCTTAGGGAAGCTTTCCATCTTCAGCCTTCATCCTCCCAGGCTGCACAAATCCAATGTGCCCAACCTCAGGAGGCCTGTTCTCCCAAATGCTTGCTATTGCTGCATCTCTTGCAGTTACTGATAAACCAGGCAGTATATGATTAACACACCAATATCAACATGTGTGTGCTGGTTTAGCCCCATGCCAAGGCCTCTTTCTCATACCTCTGCAAGCAACACCTCCAGTTATTTTGACTACTCATCCTGCCTATCTTTTACTCAAAGGAAGAGATAAAACAAGTAAGATAGGCTTTTTTTTTTCTCTTAGCTTTCTCATCTTCATACTACTGCTTTAGTGTCATTGCTCTGACTGACACCTTAAAGAAGCAGGTGAAAATTTTGATGCCATCCAGCCTTACTTATTTCAGTACAGGACCATGCATCAGGACCAAAATCACTGTCGTGAGGCTGCAGCTGGCACCCAACAGAACTGAATACAAGCAGTGGCATCACCATTAGTGTGTCAGGGTTATGCTTGTGTCTATTCAAAGGTAATGTTCTGTAAATATGATGGCTTCAGTAGCTGTTGTTTTTGTTGTCAGGATTGCTATTAAAACTGGCTAGAAGGGAGAGCACAGCCTCTTTGAGCTACTGCCTGTGAGCCCTCTCATCATTTTTATTTCTTTTCATGGAGCTAGAGTAGCTGTACCAATAGTGAAAAGAGAACGGAAAAAGCTTCATGTGAATTCCCTCTTCTTCCTCGGGAAATTCACCCATCATTAACACCTCTATTTTCACTTCTGTAGGTCAAACACTAAATAATGATGACAAGTGTTCAAGAGAAAATACTTCTTAAAATGCCAACTCATTCTAAATGCTTTTGCAAGCCAGAATAAACAACACTTGCTCTGCGGTAATCCAGGCAACTTCTGTAAACTCTGCTTTGAAACCTTCCCCCTGCAGACTGGACTAGATGCAATTATTTCCTGAAATATTTAATCCAGCAGTGTTAACTTTGGCCAGTGGAAGTAAATATAAGAGAGTGAAGACAAAAGAGTAGAAATTTAACTCTGGTCCTTGGAGCCAAATGCCCACTGCTGTACCAGCAGGCAGGAGACAGAGAAGCCTGTGATGACAGAGACACATCACACACTGGACAGCCAGCCCCTAGCCAGCAATGACCAGCTTCCTAGCAGACCTGGTAAGTACTTGGTGGGGTATTTACATCTGTCACATTTTTGTACACTACTAGTGTTCCAAAGAAAAGAAAATCAGTATCTCAGTAAAAGCAAAGAAAAGAAAATCAGTATCTCGGTAAAAACAAGGCTCCTGTTCCCAAAAAGCATTTCAGAAGTGGTTCTGCACCATTTGGAGATATTAGAGATATTTGCACTTGATATGCTCTGCCTTTGATTTGCTCCATTTTTGTCATATTTTTATCAATATGTTAATGTTTCTTAAATGCTTTCCTTTACTGGAAAATATTTGCTTACCCTCAAACGTAGTTTGCTTTGGTTACCTGCTGAAAAAAGTTTAGTTCAAAGTTTTGTATCACTAATAATTTAGTGCAAGAGACAGCAGGCAGAGGTCTTGAAAGGCAGGGAACAGGACTGGATGTTGGCAGCTGTCACATCTTGACCAGGATGTTTGTGGGAGCCTGCAGCATTTAAATCCTGGCTATGGCTGTGTCTTGACCTCTCCCATCAGTGAAGCACCTCCAGTTAGGGCAATGTCTCTTCGAGGAAGAGCTTCCAGCTTGTGCAGGGCACACTTAACCTCTCGTCCAGAAAAGAGCAATACAGCAGGGCACCTCTGAAAGGCTGGCTACATTTCATTGTTTCGCAGCATATTCACTAGGTCCTGCTGCAAAGGCTGCTGTAGTGAAAACCTAAGTACCATGCTGGTTGTGTATTCTAGATGTATAACTGACATCAAAGTGGGATGCTTGTTCTCAAAGCTCCCAAGACATTAAGATGACCATACTGCTTGAAACAGGCAGACGGGGCAAGAGTTAGAACTGATGGTGTTAATAAGAGCTAGAAAGGAGACTTTTCTACTACAGCACAGATTGAGCAGAACAACTGCAGAGGGGAAATTCTGTCCCAAGACTTTTCCTTGCTCCATCCTTGTTTTTGCTTTTCCTCCTCTACATTTAGGTAAAAAAGCATGGATTTCCAAGGGTTGCCACACTAACAGAAACCTGAGTGAAAAAACATGCTACAAGCAACATTAGCCTCTTTTTGCTTTTTTCTTCCCCCCCCCATTTCAGACTTCTTTTATTTTAATTATTTTTAGCTGCTGTGGGCAATTTCAAAAGGCTTTGCCCTAAAATTTTACTTGAGGAATCACTGCCCACCATTCAAGGGCCTGAGGGGTAGCTGGCACAGCAGCTCAGGTAAGATAGGAAAGGTCTGGGTACAGAGGACCCAGTCACTACTGTGTGGGCACAGGTCTGATCTGCAGGTAGCCCAGCCACTGTCCAGAGAGCAGAGAGGAAAGTAAGACCTCCCTCCTCAATACCACTCCCACTTACTTTAGCCCTGGAGTGTAGAATGACCTTCAGTCATTAGTCAACTCTGTTGACTAATTATCAAGGAGAGGAAGGAAGTGTAGTGGTTTCCATAGATAAAGGCTGCATTACCTTGAGTTGGATGTAGAGGGATGTGGGTATGTACACTTCACAGAAGGGTAAGCAGAGGGACCATGCCTATCTGCAAAGCCCTTGAAGAAATGAGACATTTTGGAGAATGAAAGATGCATTTCAAGAAACAAGGTTAAGAAGTTTTTGTTCTACCTCTGCAGGTACAGTACCGGGGGCTCTTTCAGATGATCACTGTCCTGGGGATAGGTGGAACATTCCAGATTGGCTTTCAAATTTCTACCATTACTTACATGTCTCAGGTAGGCAAAGATGCACATGGCACACTGATTATTGGTGGCAGTGAGTCTGCATTCCTGCTTGAGGATGCTCCTTTCTGGTGATCAGCAAGGGTTTAATCACTCTATTCTCCTCTCATGACTGTTTCTCGTTACTATGCTATCATGTAAAGCAGAGTATGTCAAAGTGTTGAAAATAGAAGAAAAAAGAGAGACCTGCAAGTTGTTGTTTATAGAACTGTTCCTTAGAAGATGCACGCTGACTGGGGTAGCATCTGTCTCCCCTATGAACCTACAGCACAGGGGCCTACTTCAGTGGTTTCATCTGATGCTATTCTTCACTACCAGTCTGTGCCTCAGTTCCTCAGAACTCCTTTTCATGACAAAATGAACATACCATGCTCTGTTACACTCTGTCTATTAGCTAACACACTCTTTCAGAGTCTGCATGAAATAGCAACTTTAGCTGAAGCAACAAAATTGTGTTCTAAATACAATATAATACATGCACTGGAGTCACAGTTGTTGTAAATGAAAATTCTTTCTTTCTGTCTCAGCATGTTAAGGCTTTCATTAATGAAACTTGGCTGGAGCGATACGGCTACCCCATCCATCAGGATAACCTCTTGTTCCTGTGGTCTATCACTGTGTCCATCTTTGGCATAGGAGGTCTCTTGGGTTCTTCAGGAAGTAGATACCTGACTGTCAAGTATGGCAAGTATGTATGTTTAAAGACAGGTTGTCAACTGAATCTTAGCTTAAGGAAATGACTGTTGAGGTTTTAAATCTGAGGCAGACTTTTGGGCTTGGTCACAGCTGCAACACAGCCAGTTTAGCCTTGGTGCCAACAGATTTTGCTGCTTCTTGTACTTGTCCTGTGGCACAGACTACTCACCTGTGCTGCCAGCCTGTCACACCAGAGGCAGCTACTCAGGATGGATTAGTCTCAGCAAGAAGGAAAGGCAGCTCCCCAGATGAAGACAGAGTGGTTTTTTTGGAGGTGCTACATGAGATGCTGCTCAGTGCTACATCGATGTGTTTCATTATGGTTTGTCAAGTGCGGAAAAGCTTGAAGACTTTTCTCCACTACAAAACCCAGCAGTGTTTCCGAACTCCCAGGTCTAGCTGTGTGCCAAGGCACACAGGAGTCCAGAGTGTCCAGTGGCAGCAGTGTGGAAGGGCTTACTTTGTCCTGGACCACATATGCATCATTTTACAAAACTAGCAAGACAATTTCACCCAAGACATCCTACATGCCGGGACCTTAAGTGCTATTTCTCTCCTGTTTTACAATAATTCTATTTACTTTCTTGCACTTACAGAAAGAAATGTCTCCTGTTCAACAACCTGCTCATGATAGTGGCAGCATCTATCATGGGCTGCAGTAAAATAGCCCGGTCCTTTGAAATGATTCTAATTGGACGCTTCATGTGTGGAGTGAGTGCAGGTAAGTGATTTCTCCACAGGTCAGCAGGCTCTCCCAAAATTTTACATCTTTATTCAAAGTAAACAATAACCTCACACTAGGAAAAGAAAATATTAAAGTCAGTGTTCCCTTGTCAGAAGACAGCAATAAAGAGCATAACATCCAGAAATGAAGAGCATAATTACTACTAATTTCACTGATATCAAATGAAATTCAGCTTTCCCAAGCACATAAATATTCAGAGCTGTTAGGAATGTTTTGATACAATATGAAACAAGGGGGTTTTTAATGGAAAAATATGTATAATATCTTAATCTTGGTTAACTGTACTGGAAATTGCATGGTATGTGGTTTAAAGCTAGCATTCTCGTAAGGCTCCAGAGACCCAGGCTGTTCAAGGTCCTGGCCGTTTAATTTTGAATCTGAACATATTTCAGGTGTGTTTTACAAGTGCACTCAACCCGTTTCCAAGCAGTATGTCCCTGAGGTTAGTACAAAGAGCTGGGCTTAATCAAACAAAATCGCTGCTGGCAGGTAGACCACACGCAGCGAAAACGTCCTGTGCTGGTCTCAGTGTGCCTGCTATTTGTCTCCTACACAAAACACTGCCATTCCATTCAGTTTCTCTATTTACAGGGATGCCTGTTTTAACTTACTTCATGAGAAATTAATGGCTGTTTTTCAAATAATTGTATTTTGTACATTTCTTCTCTGACATACAGTCATATTGAAGAACAACAGTTGTACTTTGAGAACCAGCCACGCAGCCACCCCGCCATGATCTAGAACCTGTAGCATGTCTCATGCAAAGGCCTAATTTTTGTTAAAGAGATTGCATATCTCCATTGTTTTAACATCACATAGAGCCAGGAGTACAACATGTTGCTTTCAAAACAGATAAAAGCAACTGTAAGCAACATAACAGGAAAAAGCTCTTGTTCCCAGACTAGTTTTCAGAACATCTGAGTTTTTAAGTACTTCACTAATAGCTAGAAACATCAACTCTGCCTGAAAGCATCAAAATGATTGATGGACAGTGTAAAAAGAAATATTTGTGTCTCCCCCCAAATCAAATACAAATCAACACTGAATATAGCACTGTATATTTTAATCTGCTATGGATCTACCATATAGCCTTCTATAGCATAGTGCCAGGAAAGGTCGAGATTTTGTGGGTTAGCTGCAAGCAAACTAAATATTCCTGCAGGGTGTTTCATTATTCAGCACTTCCTTTTCTCTCTGTCCTTCAAAATACGCCAAGGCTCACAAGAGATACTATGATTAGGCTACACCTACACCACAAAGGGAAAACTGCTTATTCCTCATGATCAGAAAACTGGACTGTGCAAAAAGGACAGGAACCAAATACTTTCGTAGAAAAGGTTAGAAAATCTAGAACTGAAAAATCTCGTAGGTGGGTTGAGGTATAAGAAACAATGTGGTGCATGAGGTGCATATTCCCTAACAATTATTTCCATGCCATTTTGTTTCCAATGGTTATGAATGTCTTCTTTCTTCTCTCTCATAATCTCTCCTCGCCTCAAGGTCTTTGTGTTCCTCTACATCACCAATACGTTGGGGAAATTTCCCCTAGGAAGCTACGTGGATTTGCAAACTCTACTTCCTCTTTCTTTTGGTCACTGGGAAAAGCCGTAGGGCAAATTTCAGGACAAAGGTATAATACAATTGATTTCCCACTCAGATCATTTCTGGATCCCCTCTACCTTTCGCTTCTTCCTCTGTTTTTCCATCCATTCCTTTCTCTCCTCAAAACAAATCCAATGAACTTTTATTCTACACAAATGTTTTATCCCCACCAGGGAGCTGCTGGGCAGCCAGTCCCTGTGGCCCGTGCTGATAGCTTCCTGTGGACTTCCAGCACTGGTCCAGCTAGTCACCCTGCCCTTCTTCCCTGAGTCCCCACCATATCTCCTCATGCGTAAAGGAGACCAGGATGGCTGCAAAAAAGGTAACTGAAGACTCCAGGTTCCTGTTCCTCACTGGCTTTCAATTGGTTTGTGATGTTTGCTCTCCCCATATGAAAAAAATTAACAGGACAAAGTTGCTCATTTCTAAGATGACTCTGTGAATACCCACTAAGTATATTTTTGTCACAGTCCCCACCTAGAACATGAAACTACTTCCCTCTGCAGTTCTGTATTACAAAACCTTTCACATTCAGCTGACATCACTTATCAGTGATAACTGACACTGGCTGTTTGCACTGCAGGGCTTTGCAGAGCACCCCTCAGCTCTGCTTGTTGCCCGTGTACCCTGCTCATACCCTGAGAGAAGGAGAGCCCTTGGGCAGGGAAGGAGTCATTGTGCACCTCACTAGGCCCTTTGTCAGCACAGGTCCCTCTGTGCAGGAGGAGACCAAGGCTGTGGAACACTCTACAGGACAGCTCTGCCTCACACCACAGCCACAGCCCATGCATGCTGTGCTGCCAGACACTTGCATCACCCACGCAACAAACTCCTTAGGCAACAAACAACAGATGAATTAACATGGCAGGTCTCACTCTCCTTCTCCTCCACAGCCATAAGGCAGCTTTGGGGTGAAGGCCATCACCAAGCAGACATTGATGACATCATGAAAGAGAAGGCAACAATGAAAAACACCAAGATCTTGAGTGTCCTGGAGCTAATGAAAGAACCAGCTTTCCGTTGGCAGCTGTACATGATAGTTATTCTGACCGCCACAGTGCAGCTATGTGGCATCAACGCAGTTGAGTGTATTTCCCCCTTACAGTCTCAAAACACTTATTGACAGCTTTAAAGAAGACATCATGGCTCCCAGGAGCTCCTCCATTTCTCACAACTTGCTGTCTGCCAGCCCTCCTACAGGAGCAGCAGCAGTAGTCTGCAAAGCTTGGCCAGGCCCTTCTGTGACATCCCAGCTCTTGGTCCCTGCTGGAGTTACTTTCCTGGGTAGTTAGGCTTATTTAACAGCCATTTTTGGAAGGCATTACAAGGCCTCAGAATGCACTGTTACAAGTGAGCACACCCTATATTGGCAAAATCCTCCAAGTAGTGTTTACATTACTGCTCTCTGCAACTGCTGCTATTTGGCCCCCAGCTCTCAGCATCTGAAGATGTTGTGGTGGCAGCACGCTCGCTCTACCTTCAAAGCTAATCACTGAGCATACTCACTGTCCCTGCAGCTTCCGCAGTTCTCCCCTCCTTCCTCACAGCAGGACTTTTCTGGGATTGTTTTGAAGCCACAGCTTTGCACTTGCCTGGATGATTTTTCTACCTCTAACATCACGATGCAGCAACATCTGTAAAGGAAATGCACATCTGAATCTAACACAGCTTAAACTGGAATTTATATCATCTCAGCCTATCTCCAAATAGTAGCAGAGATACTTAAAGAAAAGATGCTTGGTTTACCCCCTCACAACTCCATAACCCCTGCTCTTCTTTCTTGAGAATGAAGAGTATACCCTACAATGATGTCTTTGTCTGGGCTCCAAGGTGATGGCATACCTGGCTGTTTCTGAAAGCCCAAAAATCAGGATTCTGCAAATGTAACTACATTGCAGCAGCTGAAGATCCTTTTATTTTCTCTTTTATAGATAATTAATTACATTTTACAATGTATTTGTCTGCCAGTAAAGTGAATGCTACCAAAAAGAGTGCATAATTCTAGCTCACTCCAAAGCTGAGCTGCATGGTCCTTGGTTAGCAGCTCTTATCCAGGGCAGTGTCACACAAGCATGGGTAAAAAATCAGTTATTTTTCCTCTCTTACTGTTTTATGTTTTGGTTTGTTGGGTTTTTTTTCCAGATTTATTTTTATACTTTTGAAGTCCTGCAGGCAGCTGGCTTTGATGAAAAAATGATCTCCTATATGACCCTCTCTGTTGGACTCTCTGAACTTGTAGCTGCTGTAGTCTGTGTAAGTTACATTACTAGAGGAATGGGTCACAATTTGCCCTTCTGGCAAGGATACCAATGTGATTTCTGTCCTTCAGAGCTCCATCATCGAGCGACTGGGCAGAAAAGTGCTCCTAAGAGGAGGTTATTGGATCATGGGTTCACTGCTAGCTGCCATCACCGTGACTCTCTCCCTACAGGTAAGGAAACTCTTCTCATGGCAGATTTCTCTATTCTGTTGATAACCTCCACTCACAGGAAGGACCGTGCCACTGAGAAAGGAAAGTGAGGCTTAGAAGGGCCCAAATAACTTCTCCCATCTTACCCTCTGAGAGGGGAATATCTTAATGATCAAGCTCTAGGTTTAAACCCTCTCTCAGCAAGTAGTCTCTTGTACTCCTGCCTTCCTTTCAACATGATCCTGTGAGTGCAGCAAGGAGAACATAAAACACCAGGAGACTGGCACTGACTCCTGATTTCATCAGACTGCAAGCACCAAACACTGGCCAGAAGAGATCAAAAGATAGTCCTGGGAAAATGGCCCTTTCTATTCATGCAGCTTTTAATAATTAACAACAAAACCAGAGACTCTTTGCATCAGTTAATTTGAAATTTAACTTTGCTGCAGAAGATACTGGGAATGCACATATTTGTTCACAGACTGGGGACTAATTCACCTCTGCAACACTGTGTCATTACTGCAGCTTCTTCAGAAGCAAGTTTCCTGGGTTACCAGTATTCATCCCAGAGCTACTCTATAGACACTACTGTAAAATTAGTCTTGAAGCAAGGTGGCAGCAGAATTCCGTTTTTGTTTCATTCCTGAGGGATCTCAAACACTGGAGGGAGAATTAATTTTTTTGAAAGCATCGAGTCTTGTATTTTCTTGACTAAGATCTACTAAAGTTCCTTTTCAGTACCAGTTATTGAACCTATCCCTTGACAAAAGTGAAGAAAAATATGATTTGAACTTCCCATGTCTCTAAAGGTTGGGGGAAGCACCATGGGGTCAAAAAGAAAGGAGGACAAGGTAGAAAAGTACTATCCAAACTTCCCTCGATTTAAGACTTCCAAGCTTGACAGCTGCCCTGCAGCAGCAAACCTGCTGCTCTGCTCCCCTAACAAAAACTTCACTGCTCCAGTCACAGCAAAACACACACATTGCTCTGCCAGTTCCCCCACACTGTGTATTTCATCTTGAAGTGACAATGTTGGAAAATGAGTAGCATTTATCACCTATGGTTATCAACAGATTTTACCCAGAAATTTGTTATGGTTTTTTCCCAGGACTGGTATTTCTGGATGCCATACTGCAGCCTTTGTCTGATTGTCTTGTTTGCAGTTGTCTTTGGAGTTGGACCAGGTGAGTAATTCATTCAAAAGAAATAAGAGACTCGAGTCATCTGAGTTTATTAATATTGCTAGGAAAATACTCTGTAATATTGCATAACATTTAGCATAAGTAAATTCATTTAACCTGATCTTGTAGTCATTTAAATATTGTGGGTCCAATCATGTAGGGGTTGATAAGAGCAGGACAGAAATAGTTGTTAGCTAGAAGTAGTTATGCTAAGGCCTGCAAGGCCGAAAAACAGCCAACACTGCCCCAACCTTGAGGAGATAAGACTGAGGATGAGAAAAGCAGAACACCTGGCAGAACAGGAGGATAAGAGGAGAAAAACAGGGTGCTGGAGGAAGAACACCAAGAGAATCGCCAGCCAATAAAAAGTGTTTGAAGTGCGCGTGGACAGACTCTGGGTTTGAGTGTGGGGCCAATTAGAAGTGACCTGGGTGCGTGATC
>WUAM01000323.1:16426425-16451991 GCA_024336885.1 Actenoides hombroni
GAGATAAGACTGAGGATGAGAAAAGCAGAGCACCTGGCAAAACAGGAGGATAAGAGGAGAAAAACAGGGTGCTGAAGCAGGAAACCCAAGAGAATGGCCAGCCAATAAAAAGTGTTTGAAGTGCACAGGGACAGACTCTGGGTTTGAGTGTGGGACCAATTAGAAGTGACCTGGGTGCATGATCAATGTTGTCTCGTGTATAAATGCGGCCTGTTGCACTTAATAAAGTGACTGCTGATGACAACCATATTGGCTGTGCTGTCAGAGTCTGTCCCTGCACGCTACACAATCATTGGCCAGAAACTTCAGTACCATCAGGTTTGGGTTTTGATAACAAGAGGAAAGGAAGAGAGCAAAAAGTACTCAGTGGAAAAATACTGCAAAAAAAGATAAAAAGCAGATGGGTAAAAGGTTTTTTGTTTGTTTTCTTGTCTGGTTGGTTTTTAATACCAAGAAAAAAGAAAGTCAAAGAAAAGCAAGAGTCCTTTTAATTTCAGTGTTGTATAATGTTCAAACCTATCCCACACAGACAGCAGTGCAGGACACCTACTTTGGAGTAATTCTTTTCCTAGCATATACTACCTGCTCCTCTTTAATTATTTTTTTTAAAGCCAAATAACTTTTAAAATATTCACCTTCCCATGTGGCAGAGTTGAATTATTTTCCTAACTCAAATCTGTCGAAGTCCCGTGACTTCCAAACCTAACTGAAATGCACAGGAAGTGAATTTGGAAGATCACTCACTGGCAATCTAGCAGAATCATGCTGGGACTTCTTGTTAGTAGCAGTAATTGTTCTTCCATCCTAACGCAGCTTCTTTCATGAGATGTCAAGCTTTCTCAGATGTTAACTACTTAATTCTTGAATATCCCAAATAAATGTATTTGAACAATTTACCATTCAACATGCTGATGTCTAGCAGATTATAAGATGCCACAAACATTTTATTTTCTAAAAACCAGTGACATACTCGAGCCGTTTGAATGCCAGTCCATGATAGCAGCATACATTTGCTGACTCTCTCTCAATCCAAATGTTCAAACCAAACGGTTATTACTTGTTGATATAAGTAATAATTCTTACTCTTTCCTTTCAGCTGGTGCCACAGTTTCTGTTAGGGCTGAAATTTTCCAGCTCTCGTGCAGACCACCTGCCTTTGTGATCGGCGCCGTTGTCAACTGGCTGGGTGTCTTTGTGATCGGAACAACCTTCCCCTTCATCGTGGTGAGTAACTCTCGGTGGGACACCCCCCAGGGCCACTGAGCTCAAGCCAGCCATGGGAGCAGGAAGAAGAGCAGCAGGAGATGACAATGATTTGTCATCTGGCAAATGATGGCATTGGCACCTGCTCTCCCCGATCCACTTTTGCAACTGAAGGGCCCTGATTTGCCAAAGATACTCATTCACCAAAATATTTGTCAAAGATCAAAATGCAAAGAATTCTTCATCAAATTCAAAGTCCTTTGGGACCCTAATACAAAAACCGTGCCAAGAAAGTGACAAAAGATGCTCATCTTGCCCTTTTTCTCACTTTGCTCTTCCCTGCAGGAAAGACTCAAGCACTTCTGCTTCCTCATTTTTATGGGAGTTCTTTTCACCTCAGGGATAATTATCCACCTCTTCCTTCCAGAAACGAAAGGGAAATCAATCATGGAAATCACAGAAGAATTCCATAAGCTAAACTTTAAAAAGAAGCATATTCCAACAACTCCAAATCACATCACAGAGGATTACACCTTCTGCACCAGGCTTTGACCAGCAGTTAGGGGGAGTGAGGCCTTCTTAATAGAAAAGTAAAAAAGCCATTTGTCACTTTCTGACTAGCAACTCAGTCCAAACAGAGTGCCAGTTTTCATAGCTGTCACTTACAAGGTTCCCATTTTGCCAAACCAGCACGTTTCTCAAGCACTCCACTCTGGGCAGCTTAGAAAAGGGATGATGGCTGATACTAACAGGATAGACTCCTGTGAGTCATGAGCATTTTGGCTTAACTTGCTGATGTGTAATTATCTTCTTATCAGAGCAACAAATACACACGGAAACTACATGTAGAATTTTAAAATGCTCTGCTGAAAAAGGGAAGACCTGTGCTTCCCTCTCTCTCTGAATTCTGAGTGCTTTTTTACAACACTGAAATGGCAATAGTGAAGTTCCTGGCTTGCTGTCGCTGGCTAGGGTTTGATCCATAACAGATTAAAGAAAAAAATTAGTGGAATAGGAGAGTAATTCTTTGTTTCTTTAGACTCAAATGAATAATCAAACCTTGCCAGGTTCCCATGCATAACACCATGTTGTCCTTTTGTAGTATCTAGTCTGACAGATTTCAATCTTGGGTCGAAGTTTTCCATGCCAACAGTCATCCTTACTTCAATAACATTATTAAAAATATTAATTTAATTGTTCATCTTAACCGCTGCTTACTTTTAACTGGAAATATTAAACATAATAAAAATGTCAGATTGTCATGTAATAAAACTTCTGGTCTCCACAACTGTTTCTTTCCAAACATCAAGATCTCCATTAGGGATAGATGACTAGAAAAAAAAGTTATTGCTGTGCATGCCCTTCCATGACTGGGGTTTTTTATTATTCCTGCCTGTAGCATTGGAGGACATTTAAGAATTCACACTAAAAGATAATCTATGGAACATGAAGTCAGAAATTTTGTAGTGTTCCATATACATATAACATGATTAAAAACTACCAGCTACCTGGAGAAAAATACCGGTATAGAAAGGAAATCTCAACATTTTTCAAAGCAGAATCCACTTTTCTGAACCAGTCATTCTGAAAACATCCTTCATTCCTTTACAACAGTACCTGAAGTCTTTGGAAACATAAGCAGAAAGGCACCATGTGGCACTGCTGGAGTGACTCTCTAGCAAGCCACTTCTCTGATTCTCTGATCTCAGTTATTCATTAGATGTTATTAGGAAAGCCTTCCCCGTAAAATCTGGACCAGGAAATGTGCAGATGCCCTGTGAACATTAATGTGACAACGAAGTGGAACAGCTATTTAGAGCACAGGTCAACCTTGGCCTGTGCTCAGTGGAGCAAGAGCTGTATTCTGGTTACAGTCTGGTCAAGGGATGAAACAGCAAAGAGGTATGGTTCAAACATGCATGGGAGAAGACAGTCATTCAAAAGTTTCAGGAATGATACGTGTACATTTTCTTCCAGAGACATCAGCTGATAGGAGAGATATGTCTCAAATACTGACTCTAACCGAGGCAGATATAAATACTTAAAAAGTGGATCAGTGAACTGCTGTCAGCTAGACACACATATACTAGCATCTAAGGTGGCATTTCTTTCCTTTGTCAGATGCACAGTATGTTGTTTCAACTTTGACTTCATGGGAAATGAAATCAGTTCTTAGTATCAAAGGAACAGTGTCATTTGTGCTCTAACAAGAGCTTATCTGCTGGAGAACCTAATCTGGAAAAAATCTCCAGGAACCCTCAACACACATCAAGAAAGTCAACTACATGTTGAGGACCACATAATGATAGGACAAATTGCTGGGTGATGCTACATGCTGCATTTCAGACATTAGCTAGAGAATCTGTGAATACTCTTTGCATGGGATGTATTTTCTAGTAAATATGTTTGCTTGCATCCAGTAAGTCCTTTATGGTTCTTTCATCCTCTTTAACTGAAGTGTAAATGGCAATTGGAAATTAAGATAACTAAGCCATTTACTAACTGAAAACGTACAATATTCTCTTAATTATGAAAGAAATGAAGTTAAAGTCTCAGAAATTTCTGTCTGAAGGAAAAGACATCTATGGAGGTTACAGGACAGCTGCAAAGCAATCTTTTTTTCATCACACAGAAATAAATATACTAATGGAAATGCCAGACAAAACTCTGCATGATGCAAAATCAGCTACTATTAAATATTTAGCTGGTCAAGCCTGATAGTCCAATTAGAATCATTAAGTTTGCACCCCATTCCGAAATGATGGAGTATTTCAGTCCCTTTCAGTAATGATTAAGTTACGGTGTGCTCCAGTTGCTGTCACATGAAGAGAGAATAGCTCTTTCCTATTATATGTCAAAGTCCTATAGTTCACTGTCCAAGCCCCATCTGATTCCCAACAGATAAGTTTGTCTTTATCTTTCTCAGCTTATACTGAAAACTAAGGAAGTTATGATTTCCTGCTTAAAATTGGTGTCTCAGTTCCCTATCCCCCTAGCACACAGCAGAGTTCATGAAGTATACGGGTTCCCTGCAAGGAGGACCATCTTGTTTACTTGGGTTAGACACAACCATTGGTTGAAATATTTAATCCAACAATTCTAAACTTTGTACAACAGTTGAAATATTTGTAATTAACTCAAAAACCTTTGAAGTAAAATTTAACTTCAGCAGCATGGGACTAGTTCACTGACACTGCTATTGCATAATGTGAGCATTTGGTTCTCTTGGTAGGTACCAGCCAGCAAGCAACAGGAACCGGCTTTTTCATAGGACATGGCTACCTTCTTCTCTAACCTGGTGAGTATCTCAGCACCTTTTCTCAGGGCTCTGACTTATAAAAGACAAAGCTAACATAAAACTAAAGATCTGACTTCCTTAAAAATTGAAAGCTCTTTTGGTACAGAGACCACCTTTCTCTTCTGCATTTAAACATTATCAAGGAACAAACAGGCTTGGGGCCATGGAAATCATCTTGCACGGTCTTTTCCATGCAACAAGATGCAATGCAATGCAATAAAATAGTAAAATCAAATCAGATCAGATCAAATCAAATCTAACACAAGTCCTTGCAGTTCCACTACTGACAACGCTACTTTTCTTTTGTCTTCTGAATTACTGAAAACAATCCTAATTATTAAGCGCTCTGATTACTTTCCAAAGTAATGAATAGATTAACTGTATTGCAACAGGCTAAGAAATCATAAGCTTTAAAACAAATGACTTCCCTTATTTCACCCAAAGTTAATGAATATCATCCAGCAAGACTTTCCGTAGTGTTAAAGAGGGAAGAAGTAATAATTATTTATTGCTATATTTCTCATCTGCCAGCAAGAAGCTATTTTTTCTTTCCTTTTTAAGTATTAAAATTGTTAATTTGTAAATATATTGGAAAAAAACAAATAAACTAACAAAATAAAAAAGAGGAGTGAGAGCATGAATTCTTAATTTGTTTGACTGTTTTTCCCAATTACCAAATCCATTGAATTCAAGACAGGATTTTGAAGGAAATCTAGAGTCTTCTGGTCCCTAGCTTCTTGGTTGTTGTCATGTGATAACTTGGGAAATCCACTTGTTGACAAATTAATTAACAAGTTCTCAAAAGAGCATAAAAAGGAGTGTTCTTCTAAGTATCTCCCAATCCAGCATTATTGGCATTTGCTTTACTTTGTTCCCACCTGATTGCATTTTGTACCAGCTTCTCTTCATCCAGACCCTGGTCTCCAAAGAGCTGTGAGCTTGTGAAGTTCATGTGTGACATGAAGAGAACACGGAACACAGTGTCCTCTATACAGTGATGGTGTTACTGTCCTGGTCTGTGATGTGTGAATAATAAGAGAGAGGAAGTTAAACCCTGTACAAATCCTGATGGGGCTAAAATCACAAGTCTCCTAGCTTTGGTTTTCTAGGTGCGAGGAAAACTCCCTGTAGCCTCGCAGGCACTTGGAGACAGGAGAGATGACCGGTGGTATCAAAGGTCAAAGTAGTTACATGCTATGTTTTTACCTTATTTGCAGAGTACAATAAAATGTTGCTGGTTTTTAATGCTGTGCATTAATGCACAACATTATGGTTTGATGTACATAGGTTACTGCAGATTGCAGACAAGGAAACTGCTTCCCTCTTCCCCACATCCAGGACTGGCACCGTTGTCCAGCCAGCCTGTCAGATGTTGCAGGCAAACAGTGAGAGTTGTGCTATAAGGAACATCTCTTACAAGTCCGTTTTCTTCTTGCAAGCAAAGTGGTGGGTTACCACCCTTACACTAGCACATGGTCTTGATACGGCACTGTGGCTGATGAGTGCACTTTGGCAGCAGATTAGAGGTGCTTTGAAAAAATGTTGAAATTCAAGAAGATTTGAAGTGAACAAAGGGGAAGGACAAGCGTGTCTACAGAGACTCTGGCACTGCGCAAGTCTGGACCAGTAAGAAGCTGATGGAGCATTTTATTTTTGCTTTGCAGGTTCAGTTCCGGGGACTATTTCAAATGATCTTAGTGCTGGGGATTGGTGGTAGTTTCCCATATGGATTCCACATTTCTGTCATCAACTATCCTTCTGTGGTAAGTAGCCACCTCCCCAGGGCTGAAAACACAAAATGAGCCTGTGCTCTCCATTTCCCAGAAATCTCAGATTCATGTAGCATTCAGCTGACACATCTATGCCTTTTCTTTGGCTAACAGTAACATCAACTGTTGAAACAGTTTTTCTGTTTAGAGCAGAGGATGGCATTTTCTGGTTTAGTTCTTACCACACAGTATACAAGCCTCCAAAGCAAGGCAGGAAATGTGCTTTTCACGTGCTTTCTGGGAAGCTTACTGACTGATACAAAATTGAAGATTTTGCAGTGGGATCTCAGCTACCTTGTTTTCCTGAGAAAATTAGTCTCAAAAGAAGTCTAATATTAGAACCATGAGCCAGATCAGAAGTACAATGGCCAAATAATACAAAGGGACCTTATACCCATTAGCCAGTCAAACCTAATTTTATTTTTCAGCACATCAGGAAGTTTATTAACGAAACCTGGATAGAGCGACACGGCTCTCCCCTCCACCCTGAGACAATCATGCTCTTGTGGTCCTTCATTGTGTCTGTCTATGGGATAGGAGGATTCCTGGGCAGCCTCTGCTGTGGCTACCTGACTACAAAATACAGGAAGTAAGTGTTTCTTGTAACAGCTCAATAGTCACAAAGTACAGGGAAATACCAAGGTGAACAAGTAAACCTCTTCTTTTTGGTTGAAGCAGTCTGATTGAAAACAACTCATTTGGTTTGCTAGCACATCCACCTCTTTCAAGTAGCAAGCAGTCTTGTTTATCTTGCTTATCTGCTCTCCCCTGTGAACTGTATTTCTTAAAGGCTGCATTCACCATCACATCACCGGATCAATGCCTCTGGAAGTGGCAGGATAGCACACCAGCCCAATGTTCTCTTCGTTGTATCCCCTACAACTTTCATAAAGATCTCCCGAGCTTTACAAACCCCAAAAAAGAGCCGTGTGTCTTGTGCTATAACACATTATAAGCAGTTACTCTGCCTACCTGGAAACCACTGTGTGGAAGACATACTTCAGTGTCAAAGAAAAGACAGATTTCCATTTAAATACACTCTTTTGGGGGTGATGACATTATATTAAACATTCAGATCTAATCTAATGAAAATGTGAACAGAATAGAACAAAATAAATAAATTACCTGTAACTACACCGTAAAGATACAATCAGCACCAGAACAAATTCTCCAAGAGACATCTCTGTTCGTGGCAATCCATTTTACTGAAAGTCAGTTCCAAACTATCTTTCCCACTGGATGGAGAAAGGATTCCTCACCAGTCTGGTCTGTTCTCAGTGCCTTGTGTGTAACACCACTAATTTCATTTGCAGAGAAATTGGCAAACATATCTACTTGGTGTGACCCACTTAAAGATCTGCTCCACAACCCACTGATCCAGAGGCCCCTCATATGGGTCTCAACAAACCATCTTAGCCTGCCTGCAATTGTGTTCTTTCCTATCAGGTAAGTGCCCCCAAGAAATTTCTTGTGGGACACTGCCTCATCCCACACTCAGAGGGTCTCCCAGGAGTGGAAACAAGATCATGCACTTCTCCCATGGGTTATTTAATCTGTGATAACCTAACTGTGGAATCACAGTCTTCTAAACACAGGATCTCTGTGAATCCTTACTGTCTGCAAGAGATCTCTTGTCTAGCAAGCATCACAGCAAAACAACTGAGTGCAAAAGACTTTGATTTGAGCCTGAGACATCAGGCTTGTGAACACACCAGCCCACAATGAACACAGAGTGTCTTTTGAAATATGCCTTTAAAAAGTCCTTCTGCCATCTCAGATCACATCCGTTTAGCCAAGAAGGTCTTTAACATGAACCATTCTAGAATGAGAGCCATGGACTCAGATTATTTCTGGGGAACAACCTTAGATTTTATCAGTAGTTCTAGACATTTAAAAGTCTTGGTGACAAACTGGGAGTTCTTTGATCTCTTTCACCACTCGTACTGTGGAAGTACTGATTAAGTGTTCCAACTGTTTAAATTCTAAGGTAGAAAATATTAATTAATTCAAATTTAAAGGATCCTGAAATTTTAAAGAATCACTTTGACTATCCAAAGTCAAAATTATTTCAGCCATTCCTCAGAATAGCAGGAATGGCAGTACCAGGCTTCCTGTCACAGCAAGATTAGTCAAAAGAGTACAAGAGGTTCTCATTTCACACTAAATTCTCATGGTTTTGTGGTTTTTTTTCTTCAGAAAAAAGTGCCAAATGTGCACCAACCTGATCATGCTGGTAGCTGCACTTTTCATGGCCTTCAGTAAAACAGCCAAATCCTTTGAGATGATTCTGGCCGGGCGCTTTCTCTATGGCATTGGTACAGGTATGTGCTCGTGCCCTCATGGAGCCCAAGCATCCTCGCTGGCCCAGGATTGTCTCAACAGGTATTGCCATTCTTGGAGAATGATTTTTAAAGTAAATCTAATAGGCACTTAATCACAGTGAAAGACAATATCCCTTTTGCAAGAAATTGTAACTGAAATACCAGAGCGAATGGAAACAATGTAAGAGAGGGTGGAGTCAGAAAGTTAAGCTTTTCTAAATATTCTAACAGGCATTTATCCTCTTCTGTGTTAAAGGGTTTTCTCTCAACATACATCCTCAGTATGTAGGAGAGATTTCTCCCAAGAAGCTGCGTGGGTTTACCAACTCCACAGTCGCTGTTTTTCTGACACTGGGAAAACTCACAGGACAGGTTATTGGACTACGGTAAATACTCCAATGTTTTTACCAAGTTACACTGAAAGTAGTAGAAATCTCTCTGCAACCTTACCCTCTCACCTAACAGGCCTTAGCTTATGCCAGAAGATAAGTTTTGATCATATTTGAGGCAAATATATAGTTTGAAATATTAATTAATAATTAACATTAATTAATTACTCATTGTCTGATTTCTTCTTATTTCCACACCCTTTGTACTAGGGGACTTCTCCTTAAAAGTCTGCGATACTTACATGAAAAGTCTTAGCAAGGTGTTTTGATCCTGTGGCCAAACAGTGGTTAAACAAGTCTCATCATCTCTCTAGACATTATACTGGATCCTAATGATACTTAGAAAGTTTTTCAAAGTGCCAATAATTCCTTTAAAATTGTTAGAAATAAAACCAGACAAATTAGTGAAATTTGCCAAAGTATTGATTCAGGGGTTTGTTCCAGTGCACTCTGGAATGGAATTTGAGTGATCTTTATCACTCAGAAAAACTTCCTGAACATTCATTCCGTTGTTTCAGCATAATTTTGTTTCACATACACTTTCCAGGGAGATTTTAGGAAGCGAAGCTTTGTGGCCATGGTTGTTAGCATCTAGTGGACTTTCAGCATTGGTTCAACTGGTTACCCTCCCATTTTTCCCTGATTCACCATCCTACCTCCTGATACAGAAGGGTAATGAGGAAGCCTGCAGGAAAGGTAGAGTGTTCACATTCCTCACTTACTTCACTTCATCAGACATGTTAGAGTGACAGCCTCTGTAGAAGACAAGCAAGCAGGGCAGAGCTGTGCAGCACAGTGCAGTGCCATGGAGTAACAGCAGAGGCAGTTCTAATAAAACAGCTGAGGTCCCTCTGGCAATACAGCTGTATTTACACGGGGCTCACTCCACCTCATCTGATCAGTTAGGACAGGAAAGATAGATATATATGAGCATGTTCAACATTTCCCACTTTGGTGGGAACTACTTTATTTCTTTAAAGGAAATGGTTTAAGCCGTTGATTTTTTACTATAGGAAATGTAGTTCAATGTTTCCTTAGTTTACAATTAAGTCAACTCAGTATTAGAAAGATATGCTATACTGACAACCAGAGAGACAGACCCAATCAGATGGCAGAAGCAAACAGCACCGACACCACCACCTACACCACTGGACAGGCAGACTAAAGGGTTTAACATAACCACTCATGATGGAATTATGCTGGTACAATAACTCACTTCCCTTCTTCTCCCTAACAGCCATCAGGAAGCTCTGGGGGGAAGGAGATCATCAAGCAGAAATCGATGACATTATGAAGGAGAAGGCTGCAATGACGAGCACAAAAACCTTGCGTGTCCTTGAAGTAATAAAAGAGCGATCTTTGCGCTGGCAGCTTTACATTTTGATGACTGTCATGACCACCTTGCAGCTCTGTGGAATCAATGCAGTTGAGTGTCCTCTTTATCCCCAGAACAAGAGACAACTCTAGCCACTGTTACAAACCCCCCTAAGTTAATGTTATTGCACAAGCTTAGAACTACGTCACAATTGCAACGCTTTTTTCACAGGTGCATTTCCTCTCTGCATTTTTCAGATATACTTCTATTCTTTTGAAGTATTCCACACAGCCAAGTTTGAAGAATACCTTATCCCGTATGTGTCCCTGGGAGTGGGCTTGTGTGAATGTTTATCCTCTATACTGTGTGTAAGTCTTTTCATACTTGAGTTTTGAAGGAAAAAAATAATGTTGTCAACAATTGTATTTTTCCTTACTTCTAACTGGACTCGGGGAAGATTTGCATAACCAAAAACACAGCTTCCTGCCTCTGCAAAGCCACATGCAGGATAAAAGGCAGCCCTCTTCTCAAACTATTTGCATGACTGTATGTCCTTAGACTTATTTTTATTCTGTAAAATATTTTTCTGATGTTCTGGATTAGATGTGTGCATGTACGTGTGCACAATTCAATATATAACAGCATGCAGGAAATGGAACGGCCTAGGATCAACTAATAAACACAGCTTAATTAATAATGAGTTAGCTTTAAAGAAGCTAATCGAATTTATTAGTAATTAAGAGACTCTTAAATGACATGGATGTGTGGCTGTTATTCAGATAAGTCTTCTGCAAAGAACACATGGAGAGGGGAGGAGTTGTTTCATTTGAGAACTGGGATTTCTGATCCATGTTTTCTGCTTTCTAGAGCACCCTTATAGACCGATTTGGGAGGAAGGTGCTGCTATGGGGAGGATACACACTGATGTGTTCTGTGCTAGCACTCCTCACCATGACCCTGTCACTGCAGGTAAAGAGGTAGCAGCCTTTTGGCTACTTACCCAATATCAACACAACTTCCTGGTCTTGCCTCAAAAGATACGTGCAAGAACTTCAGTCAGTGGCAGAAAATACAGAGCTCTGCTATTCTGTCATGTATCTAATGGTTTGATATCACTGGTTTCTCACTTTTAGCATCAGTTTTTCTGGATGCATTACTTCAGTGTTATCTTGATCTTCCTGTTCGTTATCTTCTATGGAATTGGACCATGTGAGTACATCAACCGCAATGCTGGGAGGAAATTTCATATCAGATTTGTCGGTGACACAACTGGCAGAGGAAAGACAGACTAGTTCCATAGTGGAAAGTTCTGAAAAGTCAGGAGGGAAGTGCAGGTATGTACAAGTTGGAGGCAGGAAATTTGAAGGTTGGAGGCAGAAATTTCAGAACAATTTTTTAAATATACAGCTGAAAACAGGATTTGCCTGGTATATTATAGCAACTGTCTTCATTAACACAGCAAGTTAAGCTTTATGCCCACCATCATGCTCCAGGTGGAACTGACCACAGGACCTGGTTTGTGTTTTGCCTTTCTTTTTCAGCTGGAGCCACTATATCTATCATGGTTGAAATCTTCAGCCAGTCATTCAGACCGTCAGCGTTTCTGATTGTCGGCTGCATCAACTGGATGGGACTGTTTGTACTTGGGATGATTTTTCCACTGACTGTTGTAAGTGACTCTAACTGGACCACTCCCTCCAGGCTAATCCACTTCTGAATGCTGACAGACAGCAAAATAACAACAATAAATTGCAAGAAAGCTTAGAGCTCTGTGCAAATACCTGGGAGTCCCCCAGGCCTGCCAGAGCAGTGGC
The DNA here is from genome assembly GCA_024336885.1 of Actenoides hombroni. NCBI lineage: Eukaryota > Metazoa > Chordata > Aves > Coraciiformes > Alcedinidae > Actenoides > Actenoides hombroni. Next base: position 16,438,535 of record WUAM01000323.1, read on the forward strand.
GACTGGACTCGGGTCACGTGTGGCCAGTGGAAGCTCCTGGTTCAATATCCATCCTGGTTTGTGTATTGAGCACACCTTTGAATTTTAGTTACTAAGACTCAGACTTGCACCCAAGGGCAGGGAAATAGAAATGAGATTTGAATTTTCCTTACAGTGTCTCACATTTCTGCTTGCAGGATAACCTTGGCCCCTTCTGCTTCCTTATCTTTTTGGGAATCCTTGCTTTATCAGCAATTTTCATCTACCTGTATCTCCCCGAGACCAAGGGAAAGTCAATCATGGAAATAAAAGCAGAGTTCAACAAGCTGAATTTTGGAAAAAAAGAAACCTCAGTCACTGAAAATAACTTTGCTAAGGAACAAGTGTTCTGCACCAAACTCTGAATGTCCAGAGGAGAAATTTGCATCTCTTAGAAAAGACAGGAAATAATGTTGCAATGGAACGAAAAAGGAAATATTAAAAGCAGGCTGCAAGCTCTTCTGTGTCTTACTCCTTTTTTTATTTGTTTTTTTTTTTTTTAATAGAAATACGAAATTCATTGTGCTAAAGTTTTATTTCTTTATGATATCTAAATATTTTCACAGGACATTCCATCACTCAGTGTTAAGATCTACTGGATATAAAGAGATATTTTTTTTTCTATTAAAAAAACCCTTCTATGATAGTTTACCTTATGAAGTTTTAAAACATTTTGTTAACAGTCCATAGGGCCCAAATCCTGGTACAAGAATATACATACAGGCTCTGCTCACAGCCCTGGACCCACAACCCTGGGCCTCATTTGGTCTCTCTTGTTCCCAGGAGTCCAGTCCAACACCACCTGAACAGTTCATTGTTGAGCAATGAGACCTCACTAGCTCTAAGCACCTCTTAATCAGGAAACTGCTGACAAATAGCTCAGACAAGAGTATCAGTAATATGAAGGACCAAGTAAAATAATTTAAGAAGACAAATCAAAAGAAGGAAAGATTAAGAAGGTTAAATTATCATCATTTCTGATGATCCCCATTCATGAGGCTGGGGAAACACAGAAGGCTAAAAGATTTGAGTAGCAGGCCAGTGGAGGAAAAGCTAAACACGTGGGTTAGGGTGACCTGAGCAGATACAGATTCAAAACTTAGCAGGGGAAATGAGTAAAAAAGGCTCCAACCATGGCAACAGAAAATAACATTGAAAGTGAAATTGTACTGTGCAACAGTCCTGGAGGTGTAATGGAAATGTCAGTGGAGAACATCCTAGGAACTCTAGGCAGGGAGAAGAACCTGCCAGAGATCCTACCGTACGCTAAAGAAGTAAAATGGCTGCTATAAAAGAAATTACACTGCCAAGAGCTTCTGTGGTGTCTAAGGATCCGATTTCCAACCTGGTACATTGGCTTCTGGGAATTACATCAGATGTTTTCAGAGAAGAAGGAGTTTGTTTTGGAAATGTTTTTCTTGTTATGTAAGCAAGCTGCGAATAACGAGTGATTATTGTACCCAGTAGAAAAAATAGGTTGTGAAGCTCATTGGAAATAGAGTCTATGTTTTTCCAAGTGCTTACTAACAACTGTAGTATGATTTGTGACCAAATGCTTTGGATCATGCCACCTGCTTTTAACTAATCACTGAAGAAAAGATCCATCAATATTACAAACAGCGGTTCCTCTCCTTACAGATGGAGCTGCCACTTGAATTTGTTTTGAATGCCTTGGCATAGGAAACATGCCCTGAAAATTCTGTTTGCACAAACGGACTTTATTTCTGGATTTTATTTTTTTTCTTCCCAAGATTTTCATTAGTTTCAGAATGCTTCAGATACAGGAGGTGCAAGCCACTAACACAGGCTGTAGATGAGCACTGACACATAGTAATTCATCTTCTGACTTTTTATTTGCTGTTTACAGCAAGGGTTCTGTAAAAGGAACTGACTTAAAATCAACATTAGCACAGAATCAATTTAAGCATGTTCATACGGAGGCTATCAGTATTTTAAAAGTATTGGTTTAAATTACACTGTTGCAGTACAAGCATTTAGGGCAAGCTACAGAAAGCCCTCCTTCTTTTCCATGGGGTGGTGAATGGAGTTCATAGAAAACCATTGAATCACAGAAACTAAAGGGCACAAACACACCCATGGCACAAACGCTCCTTTAACATGGAGAGATTAACAAACCGTTTATTTTATCCCCATCAGCATTTTCACCCTGCCTTTCCCACACGTATCTCACTGGGAACACCCCCTCCCACGTGCCATATGACCCCTCTAAACCACTTCTCTCAGGTAAGACACTACTAGGCAGCAAAGAGAAGTGATCCCAGCTCTGCCACATAACTTAGCTCTGGATAAATCCCTCTCCTTTCAGAAAGCCTGTGGGTTTCTCTCTCAGGAGATCCGGTTGACTGGTTGGGGACTATTTGCACAATAAAGAAGCAAGTTAGAAACCCCTCCTCCGAGTATGTGGATTGCAGCACTTGCCACCTTGGAAAATCAAGACCCTGCTTTTAAGGCATCTTTGTCATGACTTTGTCCCGGTTCAGGGAAGGTCTCCACAACATGTGCTACTGGGATTTTTCTGTTACGATCCGTTCCACAGAAAGAGTCCCAGGCTGCACAACCGGGGCATTCATCTAAATTTTGTAAATAATGATGAGATTTACATGAAGAGGCACAGTAAAACTCTCCCACTCTCAACCAGTCCCTGAAACACTTCTTTTTCACTGGTTTTCACCGTCACACTGTATCCAAATATGAATTGTCATTTTGGATGCTTTGATTCCCAGAGGACAAGCCCCCACTTTCTCCCTCCGAAAGCTGTACAGCAGATGGCACAGGCAGCCCTGCCTCTTCGAGACACTCCCACCCCTCCAAGTGCACCTCAGGAAGGTAGCACGGACTGTTTAAGGGCTCCTGAGGTGCTTACTAGCGCAGTGGGGTAAGTTGGCCTGCAGGTGAGTTGAAATAAAACACTCCCGTGATCTAAAGGTGCCTAAATTAATTGTCAACACAAATATATACAGGGATAAAGTTCCAGAGTCTTTCACAGGGGAGCTCACCCAGCAGTTACCAAAAGCAATGGGCAAATCAGCATAGGTAAGTCCATATGCTCAGAAGTTTTCCTATGTGCTCAAAAGTTTCCCTTATTTAATCAGCTGTGCCTATGCAATGAGCTATTTCTCAGTGACAGCCTCTGTAAAATAACACACCTAAGGATTCACCAGTATCAGTTTTCTCTCTGGACATACATGAACCAGGAGGGCAAGTGAGTTGATTCTGACCAGCAAATCAAGGGAGGTGATTCTGCCCCTCTACTCAGCTCTTGTGAGAGCCCACCTGCAGTACTGCATCCAGCTCTGGGGACCCCAACAAAAGGAGGATGTGGACCTGTTGGAATGAGTCCAGGGCCATGAAGGTGATCAGGGGCCTGGAGCACTTTCCCTGTGATTACAGGCTGAGAAAGTTGGGGCTGTTCAGGCTGAGAAAGTTGGGGTTTTTCAGCCTGAAGGATCTGGGGAGACCTTAGAGCAACCTTCCAGTACCTAAAGGGGGTTACAGAAAAGCTGGGGAGGGAATTTTTACAAGGGCTTGTAGTGATAACAGGTAATGTCTTTAAACAGAGAGGGTAGATTTAGACTAGATAGAAGGAAGAAATTTCTTCACTCTGAGGGTGGTAAGACACTTGAACAGGTCGCCCAGAGAAGTTGTGGATGCTCCATCCCTGCAAGCATTCAAAGGCCAGATTGGATAGGGTTCTGAGTGGGTGGTGACCCTGGTGGAAGGTGTCCCTGGCCATGGCAGGGGGTTTGGAACCAGGTGATCTTTAAGGTTGTGGTTACAGCTGAAGAAAAAAAATAAGGTAATCAAGTTGCTTGGATATCTAGCAAAAATGCCTATATGAGATCCTGCTGCCCAAGTCAAAATACCAAAAGTAAAATCTGTCCTCTGGTTTCATTACAAAACTGAGGGATTTTTACCTGCCAAAACCCATTGCAATATGCTGCTGAGGTGAAGTACTGAAATAGTGTCATTAAGGGTCTTGCAAGGCTTTCATTTTCTCCATTAACCCTGAAAGGTCACTAGTCTCTATATCAACTGGACTTGCTCCATGGATCCCATCAGTGGTGGGATGGTTAATAGTATTGACATTTCTTTGACCAATTAGAAATTCTCAGTTCACCACTGATAATTAGAATATTGCTATTTGTTTTAGTGTGGCTGTAGTCTTTAAAAGACAGCTGTATGTGGTTGGATGTTCTCATCACATTGATTTGATGCTGTTAAAAAGCCAATAGACCTGTAGGAGTCTGATTTTACTGTGTCTCTTTCAGGCAGATTGTTTGATGTCTGATAAAGGGGCTCCCCTTTCTCTAGGGACAGTAATGGAGCCCTATGCAACCAACCAGTCTCATTAAACATGTAGGAAATCAATCTTTACCAAATTTCACCAAAGTTAGTTATCTCAGGGAATAGACAGAAGCATGTTTTAGGCTTGTGTAAGCCTCATCTCCATAGAAAGCAAGCTTAACTGTAAATAGGAGTAAGAATTTCTTTTTTTCCTCAACACATGCAGTAATATAATAAAATTCTTATGTAAAACTGGTGTGTTCTATTTCCCTTCAAAAAACCATTTTTTTTTATCAGTCTAGCAAACAAGCACTTGCTGTTGTGGGTGGTGGTTCTTGCATAACAGCTTCTGAATATAAATCCAGAGGCCAGGGCTGGGATGCAGCTGGAACAGGTTTGTGCAGCCGTGTGGAAGGGATATGTAATGGAACTGAGAAATATACAGGGAAGAACAAAGAGATTTTTCAAAGAGGACATGCAAGCTCTTCATGACAAAGGAGGCAATAGGAAAGGGAGAGTCTCTTAGTTATAACACAGAAAGAAGGAAGGGATTAGGGTGGGCTGGAATGCAGAGCTTTCCTCTTGCAGGAAATGGTACCATTTGAAAAAATACTGATTTTTATTTTTAATCAAATAGAGGTGGGGTTTTTTTCTACTGGAAAAATGGTTTCAAACACTTTCAAAGTGCTCTAGGAAGAAAATAATGCTGATTAATGCTTCAGCTTGTTTTTTTTTTTTTTTTTTAAAGGTAATAATCTGCTTCCAGGGTAGATGTTAAAGCATGTGTGTACCTACATTTGGCATAAAGATGAGAGCATAGGGTGTCCAGCCAGGGGAGAACAGAGCCAAGCAAGTGGTACTTCAGCAGGGTCTCCTTGGCTAATCCAGTACTGCTGTGTTCTGATGCACCTTACACCCAAACAAGCTGTAAATGACAGCCAAGGCTAATTAATCAGACAGCTCCTCGTACTCAGGCTTGCTGCTTTTACCAAGGGGGTTAATTGCTGCTGAGTTCCAATGATGCGCTGCTAATAAACGTGGGTAAGAACAGAAGAGAAGCCAGATGGATGCCAAAGGACCTGATCCCTGGATTCACCAGTGTGTGGTTCTGACACTGTGTATTAGCAGCAGCGAAAATTGCAGGCTGGTCATTAATATTAACATAGATACTTTCTTCTATTTCGCCCGCTATCAAGAACAAAAGTAGGATTAGGCTGTATTTTGTTTAATGAGAGGGATGTTGATTTAGACCTCTGCTGTGTCAGTTCACATTTACCTCACCAGAGAAGACTGCAGCAGGATCCAGTGAGGTGCAAAATCTCTCTGGAACGTGGGGCGGCAGCAATGCAATCGCACACCCCCACTCCCACCCGGCCTTCCCACACAGGTGGGGAGAGCCTGGTGGCTCCAGGGAGGTTCTAGAGGTATTGCAGGTCTTGAAGCACCTGAAATTTCTATCCAAAGTTCCAAGTCGGTAGAGATGTTACTGCAGGGTCCTCCTTCCAACAGTGTACCTGGGCTGAGCGTCCAGAAGCCGTCTTTCAGTAGGTAACTGGGCACACTGGGGTTGAAAGCTGCAAGACAGCAGGCAGGGAAAGTTCTTTGCCACAGGGTAACTTAGGAACAGGATGAAACCATCTGTCTTTTAGCAAGTGGTGGAAAGCATCTCTGAGTGCCTGAGATTGCTCCTTTTGTTGTTGTTTAATTTTATGTGCTGCTAGTACCTTTAGTTAAGAATGAAGACATTCTGCAACAGGCAAAAAAACTGTGATGGAAGTGTTTGTTACCAAATAGTATGTCATGAGAATGGGGTTCTATTTCACACCTTCTCATCTTTAGGAAGTATGGAAGTGCAGTGAAGTTCAGAAGTGTAACTGAAAGGCGTGCACCTATTTTGAGTGTAGTTTAGGTACACAGATACCTTCCTGGATTTTCAAAACTTTTCCTAACATAGCAAAGGAAAATAATACTCCTTTCTTCTTCCAACAGTGTCTAGCAATACAGATCTCCCCTGACCAGCTGATGTCCTTTGGTGGCTCCACAGACCACTGTGCTATGTGCTTTCTCTACTGCACTGGCAAGATAGGGGAGCAGGAGAACAAGGTCTACTCCAGATTGCTTTGTGACCTGCTGAATAAACAGCTGAAAATGCCATCTGACAGGTGAACTCCCACAGCAACTTGTCCAACATGACTTTCCACAGATTGTTAAAACTATTAATCCCAGACCTGTCTTTTGCTGTTCTTCTGTTAACATTCTGCTTGAAGAGACTAAATGCCAAGTCAATAGAACAATTCTCCAATTAAAAGTAGGAATGGAGCAATTGCATGAGCTGCAATGGCAATGCCCAGAAGCTCTAAAATATCTTAGTTAAGATGATGGAGGCTCAGGCACTGCATGTACTCGCAGATCTCATGTGCATAAGCCCAGGTACAGACACAATAACTTGATGTTATTAAATTGATAACATGAGTAACCTGTACCAACACTTTCCTACTGCCTGTGGTGTATGAAAGGGGGTCCATTACAAAAGCTTCCAATCACATAAAAGCATTTCTAGTCCTTCTCCTGAAGGTACACCAATCAGCTCCAGAAATGACTGTAAATAAAACACATCATCCTGAAATCTCTTTAAAACAACAAGTAGAAAACCACCAGGAACAGCAGGCAAGGTATTAAAGGGTGTGGAAGATGCAGCACTCAAACATGCCTGCCAAAATATGCAAAAGGAAATGTGTACCTTGATGAGGGGGACAGTCTGCAGCATGGCTACATGTGTCCTGCTGTGGGAACACCCCAGCCAGCCTGCAGCACTCTGCTCTCAGCACTTTACAGATTGGTGTCTGTCTTCCCTTTCAGAATCTATGTCAGCTTCTTCGAGATCAGTGCTGGCAACATAGACTGGAACAACACCACCTTTGCTTGAGGTGCCCTTGAGTGGCAACAGCTTATTCCTGAACCCTCACTGTGGTTTTTGAGCACTGCAGTTCTAGTCATGTTACCTGTATTTGGCACAAATGTAAACATCAGTGCTGCCTTAGTCACTGCTACCCAATGCCACTTTAACATCCTGTCTGCTGCTTAAAATAAACAGAAGTATCTTGGCCTGATTTGAAAATACATTTAAGTCAATAGATGCAGCTATCGATGTGGCATGTGGCCCTCCCTCCAAAAGAAGAAAAGACATGATTGCCCCTTATTTAAAAGGGATGGATTGCAGTCCAGGGCCTCCTTAGATCTAACACTACATGGAATTCTAGCTGCTTAGCAGAAATACTTCTACTGTGAAAAGGCTCAGGATAGGCAGAGGGAGCAAGTGGAAAAACCCACTGCTCACTGTTCTGCCCTCCCCTTTTGTCCATCGAACAATTTGCAGTGACAGTGAAGATTAGAGCACAGCTCAAAATGGGACAGAGGCACAGTGAGCCATTCCCAGAGGCCAAAGTAATGAATTACTTATAAAAGGAAGATTTTGATATAAATATTTATTGTTCGAGCCCTGGGTCAAACAAGAGCATTTGCTTCCAAAGTAAAATGAAAGATTGAGTACAGATCTGTTTCCTGAATTTCCAAAATTAGGTGTATTGTGATTTTTTTTTTCTGGAAGAACAAACCGATCTCACTGCTGTTCTGAGCTCTGTTGTGAACATCCCATTTTGTCCCTATCACAGCTTTGCAGCCATAATCTCTAAATACAAGCCTGCACCTCAACCTGCAAATATGAAAGCTTCTTTAGTGAATGAGAGCAGCACACCCAAACAAAGCAACATGTTATTTGGCAACTAAATACAAAATGTCTTATTAAATATTGTTCGCTCCACTTAAAGCCTTACAGAGCTACCCATCGAGGAAAGAAGACATGAGGTAGGTGTTCTTTTAGCAGAATTGCTTGTGGCAAACAGCTAGAAAGCCCCCACATGAAGCAGGATGTTAGAAGAGGAGGAAGCTCTCTTCTCCAGAAACCAGTCTACCTTCTTCATAAAGCCACCAGCTCAAAAAATGCTGCCTCTGCCTGTGCTTGGAGCCACAGCACCAGCATCCTCTGGTGTTCTCCAGGCTCCTCCTCCCTGGTGCAGTTGATCTGTGCTCAGGTGTTGGCTGTGATGCAGTTGGGTATGTACAACTGCAACCTGTGATGCCCCATCTTCTTTTTGCCGTCAGCCTCCAGCAAAGGCTTCAGCCTGCCCCATGTATCTTCTGAAGCCTTTCCATGATAGACGCCTTCAGAGTTATTCTCAGAGCATCCAAACCCTGAAATGTGTGTTCCTTGGCTACCTCATGGCACAAGTGCAATTCAGACCACCTCGACTTGGTTACAATCCTTATACTCCCTAATAGGGAACATAAAAGCTGTCTCTGCCGCTGTCTCTGGCACATCATTAGAATGCACTTTGCTATGTTTCAGTAAAACATTTTACCTTCCAGCTTTTTGCCACCTTAGATGCATTTCTTCATTGTTCTTATTTTATTCATGAGCAACTGTGTTTTAAAACAGATGCTGTACACCCAGAAAATGGATTGTGAATGCATGAGTGTGGAGCAGTCACATGAGGGAGGGATGCATCCAAACACACTGCTATTTGGTTAACTTCTGAAAATGCATCTTTAGAAGCTATGAAAATGTATGTGGTGCTTCTTCCTTAGTCAAGGGGGCAAAAGAGAATGAATTTGTGGGTGTCTCTCCATAGGGTGACATCATGGCCAGGATCCATCACTTTGTGCCTGGCAGGCCACAGAGTAAGCACATCGGTGTTGCCAGAATTCCCACCCCACCTCCATGCAATTCTGGGAGGAAGGAAGGTGGGAGGAATAAGTGACACTATACAGTGACAGGGAGCTGAAGATGTTAGTTCTTCATAGCACTGTTAATCGCTAAAAAAAATAAGTGCTCCAGTCCTGTCAGTACTCAGTGTTATAGCTTGTACCCCTCCAAAGCATTCCCATATGATACCATCCCTTATCCTGCGTTCAGGGCTCTGTGTGTTCCCATGTGTAATATGTATGTATGGTCAAGCTTTCTAGCTGCAGCAGTGCTTGGACTTTGTTACAAATTAACACATGCATGATTCTGTGTGTAAAATGTGTGTGGAGGGGGATTAAAGCCTGATTCTCTTTAAGCCTTCCTGTGAGTCATTTCAAGTCCCGGCAGGGTGGGGACTTGTGCCCTCTGCAGCCTACGTGCATCGCATCACACAGCCCAGCATAACCCTCATCTCAGGCTGCCTCTCACCTCCGAATACGCACGCACCAGTTCCTTTCTAAGAAAAAAAAAAATCACATCTGCCTTTTTCCCGTAGAGAAATATGATGTGAAAATGAGGATGTTGAGGAGTAATAGATCACTTTTAATTTGATTGAAAAACGTTAGAGAATAACTAACACGCCAGAAAGTCAGAGGTTTCTGCTTACATCGTGTTAAGCTACGTGCAGTTAAAAAACATGCAAATGTGCCCTTGTTTTACAAAACAAAACAAAACCAAATCCCATAGGTGCCCAGACTAATATCCCTTTTTGCAACTGCCAAGCTAGGACTCCAGCCCTTTTTAGCCCTGATGCTGCAAAAGCCCGTGGGAGCGCTACAGCCGTAGTACCACACGTGCCGATACCAGGTTACGTATGACCTGCCCAGCGCGACAGGACTTATTTCCAGAGAGGAACCTACAACATACCCTCAAAAAAAGCTCAATCAAACGAGTAACCGCGGAACAGGCAGCAGGCTGGGGAGGCAGGGTTCCCCGCCCCGCTCCCTCCCCCTCATCTCCGGGCGCGGCCCCTTTAAGGCCGGCGCGACCCCGCGCACTAAAAGCGCTGCCGGCACCGCCCCGCTCCATTCCGCCGCTGCCGTCGTCCCACCGCATCGCTCCGCTCCCGCCGCCGACTCCGCCGCCACCATGCCCATGTTCACCATCCAGACCAACGTCTGCAAGGACGCCGTGCCCGACAGCCTGCTGGGCGACCTCACCCAGCAGCTGGCCAAGGCCACCGGCAAGCCCGCGCAGGTGAGGGCGGGCGGCGGGGCGGGTGCCGGCGGGAGCGGAGGGGCCGCGGCCCCGCGGGACGGGGACGAGCACGTGCGCGGGGCCCGGCAGAGGCTCGGCGGCGGGGGGGGGGAGGCCTCGGAGGGGCGGCCGCGGGGCCGCGACCGCTCTCCCAGGGCCTAGGAGCCGCAGCGTCAGCGGACCCCGCCGCTCCAGGGGAAGGTGCTTCTGCCCGTTCCGCCCCCGCTCCCCCGGCAGCCCTCCCGCTGCAGGCCGCCCGCTGCCTCCGTCTGCGTGGCAGCCCGTCCCTAGGCCGCACGCTCCCGCAGCCGAACCTGCAGGGAACCCGGTGCTCGAACAGCCAGAGTGCCGGAGATGTGTCTGCGCTTCTGCCCAGGAGCCGGGATTTCAGCAGCGGAGCTGCGCCCGCGGCACGTCCTGGGTAGGGGCTGGTGTCTGCCGGGCCGGTGAGCCCCTGGCAAAGCGAGGTGATGGATACCGAGCTCTTCGCCGGGCTGCTCCCGCTCATCCCGGCATCAGATGCGGCCATTCTTCGGCCGGATCACTGCAGCCTGAGAAGCCAAAGCCCGATAAGGCTGAACCGCAGACAGGCCCGGTGGCTCAATCATTGATTCGAGGGTGTGAATTCTGCCACGCAAATACGATTTTAAGGCCTTTATCTCCGGCCCTGTGCCCTTTGACCCATGCTGCAATGGGCAGGAGCACCCGGCTCACCTGCAGCTTTGCACCAGCACAGCCTTTGCTGCCAGAGCTGGGAGCCAGGCTGAGGGGATCCCTGCAGCATGCACCCAAGGGGCTGCAGTATCTGAGGCTGGGAAAGGCGCAGAGGGCGGTGCAGGTGAGCTGCCTGCCCCAGCCCTGGGCACAACACAGCCCCCCCACTGCCCTGTTCCAAGTTGGTACCTACTAAAGCAAGTTTGCATCAGGAGCCGGCAGGTGAGCCAGGCTGTAACCGTTTGTTCTCTCACCACAGTACATTGCCGTGCATATCGTACCTGATCAGATGATGTCCTTTGGGGGCTCCAGTGATCCCTGCGCGCTCTGCAGCCTGTACAGCATTGGCAAAATAGGAGGACAGCAGAACAAAAGTTACACCAAGCTCCTGTGTGATCTGATCTCCAAGCACTTGCATGTATCTGCAGACAGGTATGTCTGGGGCACAGTTTTAAGCTTACTTACCTGGCTTTCTGAACTTGCTTTGAAAAGTCTATTTAAAAATGTAAAAAGCCAGGAATTAAGCTCATGTGTTTGAGGAAATACAAAGTGATGGTTTAGAGTGGTTTTTATGTCCAGGTAAAGAGTTTCATGCCTACATCTTTCCCTTGAGAGTCCTGTTAAATGGTGTCCTGTTCTCAGTAGGGAAAATACCATAGGACTGACACGTTGTACATTGTTTCTTCTGCCTCTGAGGTGGGATGTCTTGCCCTTTGGTGATGGGAGGCTGAAAGCATAAGAGTGGAGCTGTAAGCAGCCGGAGTTGAAAGACAAAGTCAAAATAAGCAGGCTGTGAACAGCTCCCTTGCTGGCTGCAGGGCCTTGGCAAAGTGTTGGTGTGCAGCAGTGAAGGACGGGAGGAATCTGCTGCCACTGATGTGCTGGGGTTGGAAGGGAAAAGTGCAGAGCCAGCCCTGAGGGCCTGCTTGGCTTTCGTAAGACTGCCTGTCTGTTGGACATGTGTGAAGAAGTGCAGTGCTTGGAAACAAAGGGTTTTGATCTCAGGAAATTCTTGATAGGCTGTTAATCAAAAGCTGTCTGGTGTCTGGCCAGTTCTTGACTGAATAAGAGGTTTGTATTTTAAAAAAGAAAAAAACAAACAAGTACAATTCCAGGGATTCAGGAATATTGACTCTTTGGAGGCTCTAGCAGAGAAGTTAGGTAGATTTCAGTAAAAAGGAAGCTTGAAATATCCCCTGACAAACAGGAAGCACAGTTCCCTGTCCTGTAGTCCTGTCTCACTCCTTACTTATAGAAGTTAATAAAGTCATTGTTTGTCTTCCTGTGCTTCTTCTGCAGGGTGTACATCAACTACTTTGACATGAATGCTGCCAATGTGGGCTGGAATGGCTCCACCTTTGCGTAGACCTGTCCCACCTGTCTGAAGAGGCTGCTCCTGGACCCACCCTCATCCTGCCCCTTAGCAGAGACCACCGCACAAATGGCCCCGTGTTGCATTTTGTGCACTCTCACAGATTGATGGCTCCTTGCTAGTGTGTTTAAATTTTGCTGCTTCAACATTCCTGTTTTCTCTGTGTAGAAAACAAATAAAAGATTTAGAAGTAATCTGTCTGGTGTGGGTTTTGGCAGGCTGGGGATGGAGTTCAGCAGTTGGCAACGTATCTATTTCACTCTGCTAAAGCAAACAATGGGAACACTTTGGGTTTTCTTCTTTCTCAGACATGGTAGTTCACAGTATGGCTAAGACTGTGTCGCATGTGCAGTCCAGGGTGAATTCATTTTTTTTACCTTGTTGGGCTCCAGAGGCTGCAGGTGCCTTCAGGGCTTCTTGGTGCTCTGTTTGGGTTGTTCTGTTTTCGTGGTTTTTTTTGTTTTTTTTTTCCTGTGTCCTCTGTTGCAACAGTGGAGGCAGTCCCTGCACCAGCCCTCTGCCTGCTGCTCCAGGTGGACTCCCTGGCAGCAGTGTGGGGCCAAGCAAGGCAGGTCCGCTTGCTAAGGTGAAATGCTGCTCTCCATGTTGCTTACCCTGGCAGGCAGGGGTGGTGGCTGGCCTGTCCCCCCAGGGATGCTGTGCTCTCCTGGGCTCCCGCCATGCGAAGCTGAGGAGGGGGATGGTGGCTGAGGTACTTTTAATCCCCTCAGCGTTCTCCCATCACCGCCTCCCCGGCTTTGCTCTCGGCGCTCGCTCTTCCCGCCTCAGCCGCCCTCCCCTCAGGCTGCGCGCGGCGCCTCCCCTCCCCTGCCGCCAGGCGGCGCTCGTCCGCGCGCCTCCCCCGCGCGCCTTCTGGAGCCTTCCGCCAGCGCCTCGCGCCATGCGGTTCCGGTAACGTCATCTCCGGGCGGTGGCGGCCATGGCGCTGTTCTGCATCCGCAGGTACCCCGCGGCACGGGCCGGCTGCGGGAGCCGCGGCCCGGTCCCCCCCCGCGGGAGGTGCCTGGCCGGCTGGGCCGGCTGGGGGAG
>WUAM01000323.1:16452091-16465300 GCA_024336885.1 Actenoides hombroni
GCGGGTGGGGGCCGGGTCCGGGGCCCCCCGCGGGGGGGTGGCTGGCCCGCGGGGCGTGGGGGGGGGGGGGGGCTTGCGGCTGAGGAGGTTTTGTCTGGGCTGTTTCAGGTACGGCGGGGAGGAGCAGCAGCAGGAGGAGGGGGCCGAGGCGCAGGCCCGGGCCCGGGCCCTGCTGGAGCGGCTGCGGCAGCAGGCGAAGGCCCGGCAGCTGAGGAAGCAGCAGGAGGCGCAGCCCGAGGCAGGGGAAGGCGAACTGCCTGCAGGAGCTGGCCGAGGGGGCGCGGGGCTGAGCCCCGGGGGTGAAGCGGGGGAAGGGAAACGAAAGAGGAAGGGGGAGAGCGAAGAGCGGCGCTGTGCGCAAGGACAGAAGCGGCTAAAGAAGAAACAGCCTCGCGGCTCTTCTGAGGAAAGAGCGAATACTGAGGAGGCAGCAGATGGCAGCACTCCATCGAAGAAGAAAAAAGAAAACAGAAGAAAATCAAAAGTGCCTGAAGACGGGATTGAAGCAGGTAACGATAAATGGGTTGACTTGCTCCACAGTGCTTAACAAGGAAATAGACAATAGTTGCCTTTTGAGTAACTTGTCAAATTTCTGTGATGATAAATTTTTTCTCTGCTTGATACGTTCCCAGAGTAATTCCTTTTTTAGGGGAAAGCTCCATATTGCAATCTTTATATATCAGTTCAGTGTAAGGGAAGGAGGGAAGCACATCACCTTAGTCTTGAGTTGCCTCCATACCAACAAAGTGCTTTTGCACTTGTAGTTAGGAAGAAGGAGAAGCTAGCAAGTTGTTGCTTAAGTCTATTGTAAGACATTGCCTACCTCCCTTTTCTGTAACATGTTCTGACCTGTAGCTTTGTATCCTGTTATCCAAATTCCAGACTCTGAAGAAGACATCAAACAACAGGAAAACAGAAGCAACCTTAAAAATAAGTCTTCTAAAAGGAAGAAGGGGGATGAGGAAGCAGAGGGATGTGAAACAAGAAAGAAAAAGATCAGTGAAAGAGCTGAAGAAAATCAAAGCACAAAGGAGGATCAGTCCTTAACAGCCCCTGAGGAAGAGGCAAATCCTCCACCCTCCAGTTTGATGGTTCTTGGAGACTATGACCAAAAGCCAGTGCAGAAGGTAACTAGCTCGACTGAGTTTCGATGACGGTGAGGGCAGAAAATGCATCGTACCAGCTCATTCTATGTGTTCTATTGTCCCATGGCAGAAATGCTTTGTTACTCTCCTTTCCTCCACCTCAGGTTCAGCCCTTCTTACCACAGTGGCTTGCTCAACCCAAACTGGTACAAAAATGTATCAAAGACAATCTCGTTCCAATTGGAGAAGTCCCAGGAATTCATCCCCGGCTGTTGAAAAAGCTGCAAGTTAATGGGATAGAGTCCTTTTTCCCAGGTACCTTGGTAGTGCTTTTTGTTTCTTTCTGAATTGACTTAGGTAGTTCCTGCAGTCTGTCACTGTATATGCTATGTGGTTAGTGAAGTAAAATATAGAATAAAACCAAGTTTAATGCATTTAAGTGATCGTACCAGTTTTAATCCGTTGTTTTCAAAGCTTTACCCAGGCTGAGTAATTGAAGAGTGTCATCTGGTCATAAAGATATCTCCACAAAATGTGGTGGTTTGAAGCAGTAGCTCACAGCTGCACGAAAAGGGAGGTCTCGCTTGTCTCCTCATTTTTTCCCCTCATGCCAGGCTTGTGCTTTCCCTCCTTACCTTCCAGCATCTCTGCTGCTAATTGGACCTCTCTGGGAACCCTTTGAACCCATTAAAGCAGCAGAAAGCCGTTCAAGGAAAAAAAAAAAACAAAAAACCTGTTGATTTTCCATTATTTCACCAGTTTTGCAAATAAGTCCAGTAAGTGCCAGCTCCTAAATAAGTAGAAAGTGCAGCTGGAAGCAGGGATAAAGAGAGGAGGCAACAGCAGAAGAGGGAAGAAGTTGGTATCTCTGACCTTCAGTCAGTTGCTTGGTCCAGCTGAGCTGGGAGGCTTGGACTGTATCAGACTCATCAAAGTTACCTTAGAAAGCCAGCGTGTGTCTTCTCTTTAAGTATGCTGCTGCCTAACGTTTTACTGTAAATGCTGTTGCTTATTTTGTCCTGAGAGACCTTAACAGGTCGCTGACAGCAACTTCTTGTGTTTTGTCATAAATCAAGTCCAGTTTCCGGCACTTGGTAGTAGATGAATGGAGCAGCGCGACGCTCTGTCTGGTAGAGCTGATGGCCACGGAAGTCACACGGTGTGTGCATCATGAGTACGGTCTTGTCACGGAGCTGGATCCCCCGACTGCTAAACCTCAGAGATAAACCGAAGTTGGCCAGTTTGTCAGGGCTTATCACAGGGCAGGGAAAGGCGAGAGTTCATGCGTGACAGGCAAAGCTGCTGTCTGTACAGGACTGTTTACTTCAGTCCTTGTGTACTCCTGCAGCGAATTGGAATGACCCCAAAGCGTGGAGGAGTTGTGCATTTGGCTTCTTGGCAGGTCAGGCTGTGTTGCCACGTTGCATATTCTGTGTTTATATTATACAAGAGTAGTTTGTGCTTCAAAGAAAAGACGCTTACGGACAAATATTCATAGGTTTTAAATCTGCCCAGTGCCATCCTAACATGAGAACAAGAAGGCAGATAGGAGTTGAAAATTCTATTTAACACAGTAATATCCTAGCTGAGCACTAGAAATAGCTGAATCCTTGGCGAGGGAAATGTTCACTCACAGGATCTTAGCACTGAACAATGACAAGAACCAGGCCAAGCCAGGCAGCATCTCTATTAACAATTGGGTTTAATTTCTTCTTCTGTCTATAACAACAACAGCACAGGGGTGGAAACAGCTTCAATTGTATAAAACTGCTTTTCCAGATACAGTGTTTTTTAACCTGTTAACTGTAGTTAATGTTTGTTTCCATCTGTGTTCAGTTCAGGCAGAGGTGATTCCTGCTATTCTCCAGAGTGCATCCAATGGGTATTTGATGGGGCAGGGAGGATTCCGCCCCAAAGACATCTGCGTCTCGGCACCTACCGGCAGCGGGAAAACCCTGTCTTTTGTCATACCCATAGTACAGGTGAGTTTACCCCCAGTGAAGTATCTGTAGGGAGGGTGCTGAGATTGCTTTTGTTCAAGCAAAAGTAGGTCAGAAAGACAAGGAATTTGTGGATGCAAAGCAGCAGATTTTAGCTCAGAGCTGTGTGAATTCCCTTTCCTCGGGCAACAGGCATAGCGTGAGGAGTTGGCAGGGTGGAGGGGAGTAAGACGAAAATGTAAACTCCATGAGGCTCTGTCAAGCCAATCTCTTATCACTAAGTTAGATCCAAGAACTCCCTTCTCCCCGTGCTTGTTCCAGAAGAGTGTTTAAGGCACTTAAATCACTTGTCACGGGTTCCTGAGAGAGGATCCTGCCAGCTGCGCCCATGTGTCGCGGAAAAGAGGTTTGGGACCCTGCTTGCCACGGAATGAGTGGAATGCACCTCACTCAGAATAGGAAAGCAGAAATATGTGTTACTGAGGTTGTAAAATTCCATCAACTTCATTAAATTCTAAGTTTAACAGAGATTTATCAAGGTTCAATTTGATGGCAAGGTTCACCTTATTAATTACTGCATAGAAGTATACAAGGTAGAGTTTAATTGCACTCAAGTTAGGATGATTTATAGAGAGACTAGAGATGAAAAGGGTAAGGGAGGCCTTCCTGCTGAGTCAAGAGGTTCAGAATGGATCCCCTTGCTTTCTGAACTCCTCACAGAAGAGTCCAGACATGGCTGGATTCAGACTTAGCCTCAGACTTTTAACAGTTTCTGTCTAAGGGTAGGGGTGCAGGGAATAAGGGGAACCTGCACAGCAGTAATTTAGGATTTATTAATATTGTTATGGTAAGTCACAGGGTTAAATTGCATTATTTTTAACACCACTTAACTCTTAGTCAGTTATCAGAGTGATTTAACAAAATTTACTGTAATCGACGTAGCAAATTGGTTAAAGATTCAAGAATGGCAGGATTCACACAAGATACACAATAGAGTTTCCTAAATCAAGCTGTATGGGCAAACACACACATGCAGATGCAGAGAGTAAATCATATACACAAATGCACATACGCACACAAATATAAAGGATAAGTTGTACACACACACAGAGGTTCACCTATGGCCAAGACCTTTCTCCTACAGCACTTGCAGTAAGTTGCAGTGAATTGCTTTTCTCCAGCGCTTGCCAGTGGATGTTCATCGGTACCTCTGGAAGATCTACCCAGTGAGGCATCCCAGCTCCAGAGGAGATACCAGGCCACAGCCTGCTGCAAGGGCCTCACTTGGGATTGGTATTTATAGGGTCACAACTGACTGGTCTGTATTTTTCTGTTGTGGCCACTGTTCTTGTCAGACAATGCTGGCATCCTTCAGAGGGCTACAATCCAGGCAGGAGAAGTTTTGGGTGCATTACCTATGCAACAAGAGTTTCAGCTGCAGCTAGGAAGGGCCTAATAGTCCAAATGCATTATACTTGTAACTAGGTCGAGAAGGTACCAGATTATTTCAACTCACTGCTCCAGTATGTAAGATCAGAAGGCACCAGATTGTCCCAGCTCACTGTACTTGTAATTAAACACAGTGTTGACTGGAGCTGACATCTCGGTGCAGCCCAAGGGTGCCTGCACCACCACACCACTGCTGTTAGGGACTCATCTGACCTTTGTTTTGGCAGGTTCTCTTAGATCGAGTAGTTTGTCAAGTACGAGCTCTGGTTGTTCTGCCCACCAAAGAACTGGCACAACAGGTAGGTGGCTCTTCACCTTCTCTCTGGGCAGAACTGGGCCAAGGGAAGGGCTGGTGCAGACAAAACCTTGCTAGGCTGTTCTGGGGAGGGGGTTGAAGACCTGTCAGTGGGTTTGATGTTAACGTAACAGAACATATTTCTTTAACTGATTTAGTTGTGGCTAACAAAGCCCATCTCTTTGCAGGTGAGTAAAGTGTTCAACACTTACACTGATGGGACGGGTCTGAAGGTCGTTTCGATTACTGGACAGAAATCTTTTGCAAAGGAGCAGGAGATGCTTGTCCAGAAAAAGTAGGTTAAAAAGTCTTTTTATAAGGTTTATAGAGATTGTAAACTGTTTAATTTCAGTAAGCAGAGGTCAAAATACAGGCTGTTGCATTACACTATCGTGCAGTACTGATTTTGGATAGTGGGTTTATATTCTAGAACACTGATGGTTCTGTCTTCGTCAAAGCACCTGCTAATACCCCATTTTTACAGTTGTGTTTTACTAGATTTTTGAGGGCTCTTCACCAGCTGAGTAGAATGCAAACATTTGCCTTATACCCACAGGTACAAGTCATTGTAATGGGATTTTGCTGCAATTAATATTTTTTAATTTTTTTTTAAGAGCAATGAAGAAAGACTTTTTGTTGTTGTTGTTTAAAACGAGGGTGCAGTGTCCAGCACTGCCTCTGCATGCTTTCCAAACTATGGTGCATATTTGGATTTTTCTATTTCTCAGTTAAGTGAATAGTGGGAAAATCTTAAGCTCTGCTGACCGAGGATCTCTGTTACGTGGTGTATGGTGTGAGGAGAAAGTTACTGATGGGCTGCTTGTTCTTTCAGAGTGACAGGCTATTGCAGCCTGGCTGACATCATTGTGGCTACACCAGGGCGGCTCACGGATCACATAAGCCAGACCCCAGGGTTCAGCCTCACGCAGCTTCGCTTCCTGGTGAGTCAGCTCCACAGGTCTTCCATCTTAGTGCAGGATCCTTTACAGATATAATTCCTGCTTTGTTCTTGCATGGTACATAAATACATCTCTTTTGGAACTTTGTATGGGCACTACTACTACACTCCAGATCACTCAGAGGTCTCAAGATGAGATGTTTTATTCCAGCTCGTGACACCCAAATATCTGTCCACTTCCCCTTCTCTTTTAGCCTCTTGCAAGCACAAAATTACAGTAAAGCCTTGTTGGTAAATGTCAGACTGTAGTAGCTTGCACCATATGGGATGCTGTGCAGAACACAGTTGCAATCTTATTTAGGCGGTGGAGATTTTTATCTCTTACTCGGAGATACAGATTGGATTATGTGCAGATGATTTTGTGTGTAGTTTCAATGTCAGGCTGGCTACTGAGTCATTGAAATAAAAGCAAAATTGAGGTTATTGAGGTTTTGGGGTAGAAACTTCTGCCTTCATTTGATAATAATAGCATTACAAAAGGAAGATAAAAGCTGCGTAATGCAGTGTTTAACCACTAGGGATTTTTGTCCTTGTGAATTCAGATCATAGATGAAGCCGATCGTATGATTGATGACATGCACCAGAACTGTCTGAACCAAATTGTCAAAGCTGCATTCCAAGTAGAAAATGAGTCTGGCTCCAACATGCTTTTTCAGAGGACCAAACCAGGGCCTGTAACAGCAGCCAGGTAAGTTGCCAAATACATTTCTTTGAACTGGTAGCACAGACACCAGCACGTAGATATCACTGCTCTGCTTCACAGTACCCTCTGGCAGGCACTCCCAAAGCTTGCTTACCCTGAGAAATGTCTGCCAAAGTAAGGCAGCTGAACAGCTGATACTAAAGGATGTCTTTTAGACTGAAGCCTAAGTATTGTTATTCTCCAGGCTTTCCTCAACTAGACTAAAGGAGCATCAAAAGAATGCACAAATATTCCAAGTTGGTGACTCATTTGCACAGTAAGTGTAGTAATGCCCTCTGGCAAGCTGAGTAATGGGTGTGAAGGAAAACTCTGGGAGTTCTCTATCTGCAGCTGCTGTTTTCATACAGCATGGTTGAGATGTGTCAGAAACTGAGATCAGCAAGCAACTAGGATCAGGACACTGGTAGTAGCTAGGATGCAAGGGTGTGTGCAGGGGTAATTGAATGCAGGTTGTGCAGTCTGTGGAGAGCACTGATCCACTCCATCTGTGAACTCCACCGTAAAAACTGTAAAACAAGTGTAGAAAAGAACCTACAGGGAATGCCCAGGACAGGAAAGGAGCATCAAAAAGAGTTAATTGCTTTCCTCATAACATCATCTGAAGGCACGTGTAGAGGAACTTCTTTGTCCCATCCTCAAAGCTCAGCTTCCATGTGGTGTTTATTTCAGCTCCTGCTATCCTCAGATACCCTTACAGAAACTGCTGTTTTCAGCCACACTGACCCAGGATCCAGAGAAACTGCAGCAGCTGGACTTATTCCAACCTCGCCTCTTCACATCTGTCCATTCTGAGAAAAAAACACTTGGAGATGGAACAGATACTCAACAAGATACTAATAGGAAATACGCGCTTCCTGAGGGGCTATCGGTATGACATGAATTCTCTTAAACAAATCTTCAAGTGTAATTTATTCAGTTCTGGAGTATCTAGTTGTGTTTTTACCTTATAAACAAATATGTCTTCCCTGTGGTTCCTTGTGTTACAGAGGTGCTGGGCAAAAGTGGCTTTGGGAGTATTTATGATCTAGAGAGCTGTACCTTTGCACATTTGTTTTCTCACTACTTGGTGTTTGTTTGCTTAAGACTGATTTATTATTTTTTTAGTTAATCTTTCTTCATGCAGAATTATATTTACCAGCAATGAGGAGTGGAGATATGAAGTAATAATAATGTAGTAGCAACCATGCATATGTATAACATGCATTTCAAGGCATGTAGGTACAGGTCCCCCTGTAGACAGGAAGGCAGTGCATGTTGTCGCTTGCCGTGGAGAAGTGTTAGCACTAGAACAGCACAGATCTCCTCACTGTGTTGCATACTCCCGGCCTGTAACTGTGACTTATTCTAAAGGGGGTGGCATTCTGTGGTCTGGTTTTGCTGCTGTTAGTCAGCTGTAAAACATCCCAGCTTAAGTAGGTCCTGGACAGGTAGTGGGTTTCAGAGAAGACAGCCTTGGCAAGAAGTAATTTTTCCTCTCTGAACTTCTTCCCTATTGACTGCAGCAATGTTACGTGCCATGTGACCTGAATTCCAAGCCTTTGCTCCTCTTGCATTTCATGCTGACAATGAAATTTACCCGTGTGCTGTGCTTTACCAACTCCAGGGAAGCTTCTCACAGGTGAATATATCCCTGAGATCACTACAGGAGGTATCTGTTAAGTAATGTTGCAAAGGTAAGGAAATGACTGTTCCTGTACCATTTACCTACAGGTTGTTTCTGCTGCTTCAGGCCTTTGGTGGAATCAGTGTGGCTGAATTTTCTTCTCGGTTATCTCCAAATGAGAGACACAGAACCATGAAGGAATTTGAACAAGGAAAAATACAACTGTAAGCATCTTAAATGAGTTTCCTGCATGTCTTCCAATATGGGCTATTTCCAGTGTGAAAAGCTGGGTAGAACCAAGAGCACAGTTAAATGGGGTCTGTAAAACAGAGTGTGCAGGAATCAACTTGCAGAGTGGGTGTGATCCTTGGACTTGTGACTTGAATCGTTTACCCTGCATATAACTTGGCCTGTTGTAATCCAGCTGTAATCTGAACTTCTGTGTGTTGTTTTATAACAAGCAGTAAATGTAACTGCTTGATCATAGAGTTGTCCAAAACACACACAGTTTCTTAAGTTTAATATGTGTGCTTGGCATCTGGCGAGTGTTGAAAGGAAACAGGTGTTGGTACTAGAACCATACATAGTGTTAGTGCTTCCTTCCAAAGAAATCGCTGACTAGACCACACACGTTTTCTTCTACCTGTGTGTTTGATTTGTTTTGTGAATTTTGGTAGCCGTATGGGATTGCATCTGTGGAGTGTCTGTGAGAAGAAAGTAAATATTTATTTTTTGATTTTCTTTTTATCCAAACACGGTGTTTAAACTCCTCGACTGCTGGAATTTTTGCACCTCGCTGTCTGTGTTTAGTGCCTTTATGGAATGTCCAGGTAGCTTAGAGGTTTGTAACCTCCAGTGTGGTGTGAGCCACCTGGCTTAGTCTAGTGTTACGTGCTTGGAGAACCTGGAAACGTCCAGTAACTCTTCATGCACAACAGTAGGTGACAAGCCTGTAGTGATGCTTGGAGGTCTGCAGGCAGCTGATAATGGCAGTGACAGTGAGTGGTGACTTGCAATGCTGCTGTCATGCTCAGAGGCCAGCTGCCCACGATGAACAGAGATTAGCAAGAGTTGTGCTGGGTTCACTTGTGTGTGTCGTGCAAAAGATGGTGCCTGAAAATGACTATGTATGTGTTTTAAACCAGGTTAATCAGCACAGATGCCACTGCAAGGGGGATTGATGTTAAAGGAGTGAATTATGTAATCAACTATGATGCGCCGCAGTTCATCAGGACATACGTTCACCGGTGAGGTAACCAGGAACAAAAGGAAGATGTCTGAGCTTGGCTTGCTTTGAAATACGTAGCGAAGGTGACAAGCCCTAAAAAGATGGTTTAGCTTTGGATATTTTTAATTTTTTTACTTTATGCAAATAGCTTACTAATCAAAATTAAGCCCATAGCATCACTAGAGTTATGCAGTATCAAAACCTGTTATAGAAAATGTATTTTACAGGAGCTGGAAATACTGCCCTGGACAGCCTCAAGTATTGGGTTTCTAGATGTTCAGAAAAGTGCAGTGGCTCAGTCCCTGTGAATGAGCCTTGTAAATGTTCATCCCTTGTAACATATGGCTGGTGCTGCCGTGCTACCCTCAACAGCTCTGAATCAGACTTTCCTAAATCTGGAGGACTTAAGAATCCAACTCTTGGAGCTGATAATGGCAGTGACTGTGTCTAAACTGACTTGATGCTACTTCTGTTTTCAGAGTTGGAAGAACAGCTCGTGCAGGAAAAGCAGGTGTTGCTTTCAGCTTGGTTCTTAGAATTCAGGTATGTCACTGGTGTGGAATTCCTGTGATAAGGATGCATGCAGAGGCATGAGGAAGATAAGGTTCATACTACTTCCCAACTTTTCCAGTCAGCTGAGCTTTGTACTTGGAAACTTCAGTTATTTCCTGACTAGGCAGCACGTTCTGAAACATGCTCATTTTCTAGCTGAAAGGCAGTGGGGTGTCTCACCTTCTGTGTCTGTTCTGCTGTGCAGGAACGTAGGTTTCTACGGATGCTGAAGGATGCTGGCATCCAAGACATAAAGAAGCACCCAGTGAAGGGCAACTCATTAAAGCCACTGGTGCAGCAATATGAGGACGCTCTGTGTAAGCTTGAGAAGACAGTCAAGGTAATTGAAATGGGGAAGAAAATAATAAAACTACAACTTGCACAGTTTATTACGACTAGCACAGGTATTAGTGTCCAGGATCATTTTCTTTAGCTGAGACATCTCCATTGCAGCGTGAAGGTGGCATTTGTGGGTGCATCATTATGAAATACTCAGGTGGGGAGGAGAGAAAGGTGTTTTCTGTTAAAACAAAGGTAGGCAGCATCCCTGGAGGTATTTAAAAAGTATGTAGGACATGTTTTAGGGGTGGACTTAGCAGTGCTGGGTTTACAGTTGGATTCAATCTTAAGGGTCTTTCCCAACATAAACGATTCTATGATTCCATTCTATGATTTGCAGTGTTTCCTTTTCTGTTCTGCCTTTATCTCTGGAGCTGGGATTTTGGGAACTATCGAGAGGAAGGCAAACAAACTGCAATATTAAACCTTTTGTCATTACAGTTTTAAGACTAATTTACAGCTATGCTGACTATAAGTTGGGTATTCCAAGCCAGCAAAGCATTTTCTGCAGGCCCTCCTTTATACACCAGTGGGAAGGCTCACAGCTTTCAGACAGAAGCAGGGTAACATTTAAATTGCTGGACTGGGTATCCATAATAGACTTCCTGTGCTGTATGATTTGGGCAAGTCTTCTGCTCTCTTAATTTGAGGACTCCTGATAGACATCTGTCCTTGAAAATTAATGGTTTTGAGCTGTAGACTAGGAATGTTTGAGAACTGGGGCAGAAAGGATTATTAAATTGTCCCATTGCTCCCTGAAGCCCCTTCTGTGTGACTCTGAGACAAGGGCATCTTCAGTCACCTTCTTTTAATTTTGAACAGAATGAGCGAGCACAGAAACGAGCCTGAATGAATGGAAGCTGAGAAGGTTGTGTTTTGTTGCACTGAAGCTGCTGAGCAGGATGGGTCATGGACTGCTACCCAGCACAGTAACAGTGAGATATGGTCCCTGAATGGAGCTGAATGGCTGGCTCCTCAACCTTAGCACATCTGAAGTCAGCTGTTACAGGCCTCATTCCCTGTCCAAGGACACAGCCAACAGAGTTCAATTACTGGTTTGAAAAAAAATGAAGATACAGTTGTCTTGAAGAGGACATTGCATCCTATCTCACTGGCATATGTAAAACTACCACCAGGGAAGAGAAAAGCCTCTTGAGTATGGGCCTGATGGAGCTGCTGGTCTCCAGGGGTGAGAGCTGAGCCCTTTTTGCCTCTGAACTGGGACAGCTAACAGTTCTATCTTACTGTACAAGCAGCCATATCTGCAAATGCCTGAACACCTACACACTGCCTATAGCAGAACTGTGTTTGAAGAGCTCCTCTAGGCTGAAATGACTGCAACTTTTAAATAAATACTATATATATTTTTAAAAGAGTGTCTAATAAAGATTCCTGGGTACAGGAATGGAGATAGTGTTAAAGGGATTTTTCACTTTTGTAGTCTTCTTTTCTTGCCTCTATTGTTTCCTTCCAACATTCAATCCCAGTGGTAAGTAACAGCAGGAATTGTTAGCTTGATGTTAATGCAGGCTAAAAAAATGTCTAATACACTAATATAAATGTCTAGCATACTGGAGTCACCTGATCTCACTGCAAGCCATAAATCTGTATTTGACACATGCCACTGATATTTTTATCTGCCCCTGGCAGAAGGCTTAGAACTACCCTCTTTAAGACCTTTGGCAGGGAACACCCCAGCTCTGGGTTATTACTGTGTAAACCACAATAAATGTGCACCAGCATTATCAGTTCATTACTGGAGCAAAATGAAGGGCAGGGAATCATGGAGGGATGCATGGAGACAAGAGGGGGTGGTTTTATATCAGTGGTGTGTGTCTTCCTCCTGTGTGGCTCTCAGTTTTTAAGTCGCACAGGTGCCTGGGCTGGTGTCAGAGTAGCAGGATGAGAGGAAATGGCCTCAACTTGTCCCAGGGTAGGTTTAGGTTGAATATTAGTAAACATTTCTTCCCCGAAAGGGTTGTCAAGCCCTAGAACACGCTGCCCAGAGCAGTGGTGGGTGGAGTCCCCATCCCTGGAGGGGTTTCGAAGCTGTGGAGATGTGGCGCCGAGGGACGTGGTTTAGTGGCGGACTCGGCAGTGCTGGGTTAACGGTTGGACTTGATGATCCTAAAGGTCTTTTCCAACCCAAGCGAGTCTATGATTAAGCAATTAATGGCAGTTAATAAGCCCGAGTTGAAGGTGGCAGAGTCTGGCTGGAGCTGTACCCTGGCAAAGGGCCACCAGCCCCGTCCTTTGAAAGCACCGGGCGCAGCTCCCCCCGCAGCTCCGGGGCCCGCGCAGTTCCGCTCTGAGCAGCGGTCCCGCTCGGCTGCAGACCCGCACCCGGGCCGGAGCAGGGCGAGGGCGGGAGGCCCGGGGGCGAGCGGGGCGGGGGCGGAGCGGCGGGAGGGCCCGGCCCGTCACGGCTCCGCCCGCGGCTGGCGGACGGGTCCGCGGCTGCGACCGGTGCCGGGTGGGACGGGCGGCGGCAGGATGGGGCTGGAGCTGTACCTGGACCTGCTCTCGCAGCCCTGCCGCTCCGTCTACATCTTCGCCCGGAGCAACAACATCCCCTTCGAGTTCAAGCACGTGGAGCTGATGAAGGGTGAGCGGGGCTCGGGGGGGGTCCCTCCGTTTGCCGCGGCGGCCCCTGGGTTCTCGGGGTGCCCGTCTGCCCCCCGCACCGGGACGCTGGGCTCCCCGCGCTGGCCCCGTTCGAACCGCGGGTTCCCGGCCCGACCCTCGCAGAGCCGCGCGGCGGGGGGGACCGGCTGACCCGGTCAGCCCCACGCGTGCGGGAGGCTGCGGGAGGGTGGGGTGGCCCTCGGCTGCACAAGGCTGATGTCGAAACGAAAACAGGACCCGATTTTCCAAAGAAGGATTTGGAAGGGGCAGTGGCGGTGCCCGCTCCGCGAAGGCGTGCGGGGGCTGTGAACCGGGCCCGGCCGGCAGAACGCGGGGCTCTGAAACAAGGGCTGTTTTTCTGAGAAGAAACGCCCAGGATGTGCTGGGCTTGAGGCCGTTCCCCTTTAGATGAGGAACAAAAGGCAGCAGGGA
>WUAM01000323.1:16475688-16487647 GCA_024336885.1 Actenoides hombroni
CGGGCTGCCCCCGGCCAGGCCGAGCCCGGCGCTGGGTGCCCGGCGGCGGCGGCCCCGCGGGCAGGGAGGGGAGAGGCCGCGCTCCGGGGGCTGGCAGCGCCCGGCGCTGTAACGCGATCCCCGGGTGGGGCTGCGGGGGCCGGGGCCGGGTTGAGCCCCCGGGCGCTGGCAGGACCCCGGCCGCGACCTTCGGACAGAAGGGCCCATCGCGCCGGGCCCCGAGGAGCTGTTGAGCCGCGCGGGGCTGTTCCCATAGGAAAGTTCAGTTCCCCATCCAAGGGGTCCGCTCCCTGCGGAGGCAACGCCAGCCCGTGCTTGGGGAGGCCCAGTCTCGGCCGGAGGAGGAAACGCTTGAACCCCGGGAGGTAGGAAAGTGCTGGAGGTAGTGGCAGCGGGAGAGCACCCGTGCAGAGGTGCAGGGCTCAGAGGAGCCTGTCCGTGGTGTCACCCTGGTGTCCTCTCAAGACAGGGTCCCACCCTGCTTGGGGAAGGTGAAGCAGGTCAAGCCTGCCCGGACTTGCACACCGGAGCTGAATCCGCTCCCAGCCCTAAGAAGCTCTGCTTGGCCCGGTGGCTCCTCGGGTAGCCTGGGGGAGTTTAAGTATGTGCTCTGCTGAGGGGCCTGAATACAGTGGTCCGACCATGCAGTGCCTATTCCCAAAGCAGTCTCCTAGCTGTGCTGCGTCTATTTTTGTGGGTCTCCAAGGAATGGTCCGCAAGCCATTTCTAGCAAATTAGTCACAGCGACAGCCGAGGAGTGCTCTGGGAAGGGTGTACTTAGCAGAAACACTCAGCTGTTCAGATTTGTCCAATTGTGTAAGAAGATTATAGGCCATTTACATGCTACATTTTCCTAGTAAACTGTTACTTTTTTGCCTAAGGCAAAGCATAGTTCTTGGAAATCCTTGGCTGAGGCAATGATTAGGCAGGGACATGATTGGTAAAGAGACTGACTTTTTTTTTCTTTTATACTTGTGTAAAATCTTGTCCACTGTTCTTTTTACCCACAGTAAATCTTCCCTGCACTATGCTTTAAGCTTAATTCCTTCTGTGTGCAGCCTGCCCTGCTCTCTGACACCACATACTCTGCTTATTAAAGCTACGACTCCAAGTCCAGCAATGCACACTGTGTGAGTGTGTATGTATATCCTTGGGGGACATCAGGAATTAATGACATCAGATGCAAGCGATGTTAACCAGCGCTGTAAGCCACGTCAGCATCACAGGAATGATGAAGATGGGCCACCTAAAACCACTACACAAAAAGGCTGGTTCTGCTTGCAGGAAGAGAGTCATAAGCTTAAACTCTGCTAAATGGCAAATATGAATATTGGTGTCTGTTTTAATACAATAAGTAATTGATCTCAGTGAAGCAACCTGGAGTTAATGTTCACACCGAGGCTTTTATCGGTTGGCAGCTCAGTGGCAGGGTCTCAGCACAGGCTTTTTATGTCTGTACACAGAGACCCTGTAGAGCCAAAGCCAATGAGGTGCCATCCCTGGGCTGTGTGCAGTGCAGCCTGTGTAACACACGCTGACCTACTCTCCAACTTGCTATAACGACTTGTTAGTCCCATCAGGGGTCTGATACGTTCAGTATCCTGCTAGGCCTGCTGCGTGACTGCTGCAGGCTCAGATCTGATTCAGGCTGCCCTTACCAGCTGCTTACTTCTCATATTCTTGTTTCTCTGTTGCATGCTACTTTGGATAATAAATGCAGACAGCAAAACAACCATCTGAGAATTGCCTACTCATTAGCTGTAAGTGTGACTGACTTGCAGCTTTCTGCTGCATTTTTCCAAGGGCCACCTGAACCCTATAGATTTCTCAGAGCTGAGTGTGTAGTGACCATGGGCCTTTAGAGCCCTTCCAAAAGCGCAGGACCAGGCACCATCCCAGAGGAACTCCTTGCATGACAGCAGATTTACACAAATTTGCCTCACTGCTTTTATGGTATAAAGTTCGATGATATAAAGAGGAGTGTTGTCCTTGTACTTTGCCTGCTGGATTGATTTTCAGGGATAATTTTTTGTTTGTTTTTTTAACATATATACAAGTTTCTCAATTACTAGGCTTAACTTGCACTTTCTATTTGGCTCTTATTCTTAAGAAGACCTTTCTTCCTACCTCTCCTGACAATGCTGCCTGGTTTTGCTGTGCACATGGAGGCCACCACCACTGCAGGTAGCCAGAGACATTTCCCAGTGAGATGGAGGACATGGGCTTGAATCCCTTGAGACAGCAGATGGGTGTGAACCTTAGTCTCTGATAAAGCTACTTAGACCAGAATTTAAAAAAGCACTTCTCAAAGAAGAAGGAAGGCAGAGGTTAGTCAGCTCGAAAGGAGGACAGGGCAGTCATGTTGCTCTGCTTGATTTCTCTCGTTATGTGAAATCAATACTGGGAAGGTGGTCTGTAATTTGTAATGCAGCAACCTTCTTTTCTCCCACCCCTTCCCAAAACCATCTGCAAATACACTTGATAGTCCAGAGGCTGGTTTTATTTCTTGGAGACTATTTCCTTCTGCGTATTTATTCAGTAAAGCAGATACTGCCACTGCCTCCTGAATGGGGGCAAATAGTTCTTGGGGATGTTAATCACTGTCTGTTAGTCAACAGCCCTTATTATATTTGAACAAAGGGCTTTTCCTACAAGACCTGCTGGTCATGCTGATTTGATCAGGATTTGCACCTGAAATGTCACGTGTTCTTCTAGAGAGCACTTCAGGAAACAAACTCCTCACACTTTTTGTACATAGGTGTTCCTGGCTTTTTCTACAATTCTCTGGCATTTAACTGTTCACTGGCAAGTCCAGTGCCTGCAGTGGGAAACTGAAAACCTGATTAGATAGGCAGCTGTTAATGCCTCCAAACAACTGTGGAGTTTAAATTCTTATGATCCCATAAGAGTTGGTGTCTTCCTCCTGTGTTTTTCTGACATGGGCAGATTGACATGCAGCGCCAGGAGTAACACAGGGCCAGGACTAATGCAGGGTAGAGGTGTTTTACCTTCCCTGCCCCTTAGCGAGTGTCCACTGTGGCAGAGTGAATTATTTCATGAGCTTACTGTTACATTGCTGCCATTCATGTTTTTCCCAGCAGAAACTCTGGAAACATCCTCACTGCGTGTCTGCCGAGGGATCAGCTCTGTTGGCAGCTTTTACTTCCTTTGTAAATGCTCAATTCCCTCTGTTCTACAGAGACAAAGAAAGAGGAAAAAGATTTTGCTCTGTGTCTATAAGTCAGTCGGGTTCTCTTTGGTTAATTGGCCACTGCAGTGATCTTTGTGGGCACAAGGCTTTTCAGTTGCTCTCCATCATGACTCCATCCTACCTAGAGTCTGCCATGTTTACCAACTGTAGGAAAATTAGTTTGGTTTGATGTTGCCTGTTTGGGAAAAAGAAGCAGAAGTAGCAACCATCTGCCCATGTTAGGCTGCTTTGCATGCACACCAACTTCTCCAGAGCCTGCTTCCTTAGCAAATACAAAGTAATTTTTAGGTTGTCTTCATCCTACCTTCAGTCTTTTGCCCCCCTGTCTCTAAAGCTGTAGGACACCCTGTTCTCGAGTCAGCTGTTCCTGGTTATCTGCAATAGTGTTTTCAATACCAGTACCTTCATTGTGATGTCTAAGTGCTTCACAGGGAGTGATTTTTTTTTTTTTTTTTCAGTAAGTATTACTGGTACTGGAGTCAAGCAATAGAATTCTTGTATAGAAACATGAACTGCTCCATGCCACGTGCCTGGTCTGAGCCGACTGCCCTCTGCAGATTGCTTTTACACTGACACTTCAATTTCAGTACCTTTTAATTGTCAAATATGATCATATAGGGAAAATATAAGATAGTTCACTAATTGTCTAGTTGGCTACAGGTATTTCATTTATCATCCACTGGCAGATACACTTCTAACCCCTGACTTGTCTGTTCGTGTTCTTAGGGACATCAAATAGTGAAGGAGCTGGCAAAGTCAGCCTCTTGAAGAAAGTACCAGCACTGAAGGATGGAGACTTCACTCTAGCAGAATGGTAAGAACTTAGTCCTTAAACTTGCTTGGGTACCAGGAATCTGAGCAGCATTTAGATGTCATTTCCACTGAATGATTAAGGATCACAGAATTACAAATGGGTTGGTTATTTTCAATACTATAACCTCATCTGCTCTGTTTCCATCTTCTGTTTGAATTATCTTTCAGAATGTAAACAAATCATCTGACTTAACTTCTTGATCTTAGCCTGAATGCCCTTAACTCAAAATGGGATTATAAACACTTCTGGGAAATGTTTAAAGTTTATGAAAATCCCTTTTACCCTAGAAAAAAAAAATCTGTTTATCTGAATTAGTTACAAAGGCCAAGTGAACACCTACAAAGACAAAATTTAGGTTTTACATTATAAGATTAATATAGGGGCTGGTTAATGATGTCATAATACTGAAATAATGGAACTGTAGTAGTATCAGCATAGTAGGAAGGTCTGTATTTTCTTATGTTTTGTCAGTACAGGGTTTTCTGTGGCATCTCTTTTTGTAGTAACAGCCTAAATATTGTTGCAGATGACTAAGATATTTTTTCATCTGACTTCTCTTGCCAGTTAGAGAAAGTATAAACATCTGGACAAACACGAAAAGATTCTGTAGGGACTTCCACTGACTTCAGTGGGAGCTGCAGGCTAGAGACAGAGCTAATGAAAAGGCAACATAACCCATTAGAGATTTACATTTAGTACAAAAAAGCATAAACGTGCACAAGTCTTGGAGAGATGGGTCAAGATTGTTGAGGAACAAGTGGGGTTAAACTTGCTGATAGATGATCTTGAAGGTTTATTGTTTGTTTACCCCAATACTGTCTGACAGTATTTTGCACTGTAGAACAGTGCTATGATTTTCCAGCAGGTTAAAGTTTTCATGGGAACTAAGGTGATTAAGTGCCACCTCTGATGTCAGCATGAATTAGATGCCTATATGTAGTCCACAGACTTCATCAGAAATCCTGACCTGATTGCTTTTTAGTGGAAGCAGCGGGTTCAGAAGGGGCAGGAGAGGGAGGTTATGCATTCTGCATCATCACTCCCTGACCCCTTTCTGGTCTTTTGTCACTGTCTGAGCAGCACTGCCATCCTGCTGTACCTGAGTCGAAAGTACAACACTCCCGACCACTGGTACCCATCAGACATACAGAAACGGGCCCAGGTAGATGAATACCTGTCATGGCACCACGCTAACATCCGGGCTAATGCTCCAAAGACCATGTGGATTAAGGTAAGGAAACGATGTCCAAATGCGAGTAAAGTGATGTTTTCCTGACAGAATACTGAATTGGAACAGCCCCAAATCAGAGAAAGTTTGTCATGCCATAATAACAAACCTAGGCCGTTCCTAGCTGAGAGGAGCTGTCAGAGAGGGAGCTGTTCCTAATTGCTCACGGTTGGGCAAAAACAGTTCTGGACATTTTGGTTTTTTCCTTAAAGTAAGTCTGGTACAGAAGGTCTCAAAGCCCAGCAGACTTCCATTGCCTGGACTTGTGAACGGGTATGTAACATAGTGGGTATTGCCTCCAAGGGCCTCCCTCTCACCACACAGCTGTGCAGAGTGTGCACAGGGGCAGAAGGTTTGCTGCTCTGGTGAGCATGTGCTTTGTTGCTGGCAGAAGAAAGGCTTGCATTCTTCATACTGCAAGTCCCTGCAGCCCTATCAAGGGTAGAAATCCAGAAGGACCCTTCTGCTTCCATAGAGGCTTCTACGAAAGAGGCTCAGGGATCGAACAGAGACACAGAGAGAATGGCTGAATTTTGTTATTCAGTGTGGTCAGATCAATTTACATTTAGGCAAAATTAACAGAAAGGCAGAAAATCATTTAGTATCAGATGATTTTGCTGGACACCTATCTCCAGCTCACCAGACAGTCAGTGTAACTGTCCTTGGAAAGACCCAGATGCAAATATAGCCCTGCAAGTACAGCTGTGCTATGGTATTTCAGATCAAATCAGGGATGCCAGTAAATAGGTAATAACTTCACTCTTCCTGTGTAAAGTTTGCTCATGTTTGTGCCTAACAAAGCATATCAGGACTCCTTTAGTTTTTTGATTTATTGACATTGGAATTTTTGTCTAGAGAGCACAGAGAAGCAATTAAAATATGAGTCAGATTCATACAAGAAGCAGTTTCTTCAAGTCTGAAGGCTGTTGTTGTGATGCTCCAAGGGAAAGAAATCCAGCTGACTGCTGCTGATGATTAGATAACCCAGATACAGAAAAGGTCCTCAGAATATTGAACAACAGGAAAACGTATAAAGCCACCATGTAACAGGAGGCATATTAGCAAGACATGGGGGAAGACAGACTGCCCTGAGATACAAGAAAAGGAAGAAGGTGCTGTTCCAAGTGATTATACCCAGAGATCCCATCATGCGTAATTGGAACCACTTAGGAAGAGAACTGGCCATGAATTTTCTGATGAAATAGGTTCCACGTGTTTGGCAAAAATCCTAGCTTGGATTAAGCAATCCCAACTTGAATTGTTACTACTATAGTAGCAGTAAGTGGAAATTCAGTCCACTCCCACGGATCAAAATTTGTATCTTTAATTTTGCTTTTAAATATATTTGTTTCTCTAAATAGATTTCTTTAGCTGAGGTAGGTGGAGGCAGCATAGTTGTGAAACACCGTGGGCTCCGATGGTGCGTACACCTCTGGATGGTGCAAACTCTCCTGAAAAGGCAACTACTCCCTGTGCCAGCAAGTCAGTGGAGACAAAGACTGCACTTACATGATTGCTCTGGAAAAATTTCTAGTGATTTAAAGAAAGATACTTGGGAGGCCACAGAGGGCTGGTGTAAAAGTGATACTTATCCACTCCCAGTCTAGCTGGCTGCTGTCACACAGAGGAAACCACTTTGTGCTTTTCCAGCCAGTGTTGATGCATTCCAGTCCCTCCTACATTCCCTGCCACAGCCACCACCGCGCCTTCCTTTCCAGCTGCCTGTCTGCCTCCAGCACCCAGTTACACAACAGGGTGGGTAGCAGGGGTGGCTGGTGGGCCGGCAGCCTTCTGACCTGTCTTGCAGGCTGTTGGAATGGAGGACATAGCAGGGGTGACTATGGCAGAGACTTGTCTTCCCTAAAGCTGTTGCCCATTTTAATTTTGTAACTCAGCAAGGTGAAGTGGGAGGGCACAGCTGCCAGGCACAAACAAAGATGAATCCTTGATTTTGTTCTGCACATTGCTGCCCATTAGCTGGAGGTTACTGTCCTGGGACACCAGCCACTTCGGACTGCTTGTGTGCTCCCTGTCCATGAGCTACATGGAACTGCAGCTGTCATGAAGCTCTAGCATCATCCCCTCCTGCAACTTTGCTGCAGGATCACTGATGATCATGAGTAGTTCATGGTGTGTAACTTAAATTACACAAATGAATGGGAAGATACCCAACTGTACTCTTAAGTCCCTTTTTTCCTCAGGTGCTGATTCCCCTCTTCACAGGGCAGCCACTGCCCTCTGAGAAGCTCCAGGAGGTTATGGAGGGTCTGTCCACTTCCCTGAAGCAATTTGAAGAGAGATTTCTGCAGGACAAGGCTTTTATCATCGGGAGCGAGATCTCTCTGGCAGATCTTGTGGCCATTGTGGAGCTGATGCAGGTGAGTGCTGGAGTGTGGTAAGGAAGTCTCAGCACAAGAGAAATCAGATACTGCTGGACGGGGAGGGCTGCAGCATGTGGTAACACTTCACTAGAAAGAGGTGTGAGGGCATATCTCAACAGAACTGGCCTAATACAATCAGGAAAATATGGGAGTGGGTTTAGAAAACCAGTTTAAAAGAAAAAAAAAAAGCTGTCTGCAACATACCTCTTTTGTTTCTCTTCTCTAGCAATAATATTTCTCCATCCTCTATGACTTTATTTTTAACCTCCAGAGGAGGAGGTAACGTATAAAACTGAGAAGCAATAGCAGACAGGTCTGATGAAATAAGAAAATGATACAGGAATGTTTTTAGCATACAAGAATATTCTTCAGATGGTACTTGCTCATGCCTTGTCTGGAAGATTCAGGACTGAATCTCAGACAGAGGTAATTAAATTAAGTCTGTTACAACCTGGTTGTTCTCTGCCAGACTGTCATGGTCTGGATCCTGCAGCCCAGAAGTGATTCTTTCTCCTAGGTCTGTATCCTAGAGACTGAAAAATAGCCATTCTGCTTCTCTACAGCATGGTGTTGCAGAGAGAGGCACAGTTACAAAGTAGAAGGGAGGTAGATTATGTTAACTAAGAGATCAGTTCAATTAAACACTTTGTGCTGTGGCTTTGCTATAGAATACAGCACTCTGTACTGCGGGCTGTGCAGGTGTCTCGGGAACTGTCAGCCCACCACATCTTCAGTGCTGTAGCTGAAGTCACTCACAGTAAGTGGTAGTTGTCTCCACTGCTCCTAACAGCTGTTCTGGCACTCAGGAGTTGACTTGAAAATACAGGCTAGTTTCTGTGTCCCCCAGATAGATACACCCGACCAGTGGAGATGTCCCTCCTTCCTAGTGCTCCTCTATGAGCTTCTCTTCTTTTTTTTTTTTTTCCTCTACCTGTACCTGCAGGTAGGTACACTTTTGGTGCCTGTTGTCTTGGTGAAGTAGTGACTGCCCAGTACCTCACTGTTGCTCTCCCCCTTTCTGCAGCCTGTTGGAGTTGGCTGCGACATCTTTGAAGACAGACCAAGGCTGATGGAGTGGCGCAGGCGGGTGGAGGATGCTGTGGGGAAAGAGCTTTTCTTCCAAGCCCATGAGATGATCCTCAATATCAAAGAACTGAGCAACATTCAGATTGATCCACAGCTGAAAGAGCATCTGGCACCTATGTTGATGAAGATGTTGAAATGAATGAATTAAGCTATTTTAACATTTTTGCTGTCTTTTTTTTTTTTTTAACTTCTCTCACCTCCAGTTTGACATGTAACTGGAAAGAGCACTGTAATTCTAACACAGAAATTACAGTTTCCCCCTTGTCAGGCCTTTCTTGTATCTCTGGGGGTAGAACCTGGGGAAGGTTTAAGACCTGAAACATTAAATTTATACAAAAGGCTGAGGCCCTCCACGTCACTTAACATGTGCATCTGGGTTTTACTTCTGTCAAGTCTTCTCAGAGATGGTAGAGACAGGAATGGTATTTCCTGACAAAATCTGAGCCAGCCTGCAAACTGGGAACATTAGAGAACTGTTTAGGATGAGCATTTTCATGTGGTTTTAACATTTGCATCTCCTTCTCAAGTGCAAGCACTGCGAAGTGTGCCTGATCATCACCTTCCTAGCACGTGTCTGCATAGACAAGTCCAGCAGAAAACTACATGTGGTCACAAAAGTGAAAAAAAATATACTGAATTTTCGTTTTTTACTTCAAAGTTTCTTACTGCTGAGGCATCTTCTTTGGCTGTGTACATTCCACAATTCTTATACTTGCCTTTAGGTTCCTGTGAAAAGTTTCTTCATTTCCATCTACAACTGTGAATCTTTGTAATTCTTCAGTTTAATCACTGCTCTCGATTTCTGAAAGCCTGCGTTCTGCTGGTGCTCAGTCTGCCAGTACACACGTGGCAGGGGCTGTTCTTGGAGATCTCGTGCAGTAAAGACCAAGCCACTTCAGAAAGTAGAGGGTGGCCACAGCCTTCGAATAACTGCCTACCTATAAAGTACTCTCGTGGTACAGGGAATACACTGAAATAATGCACTCACAATGATTTCTTGGAATATGACAGCAAATTGCTTTTTTCTGCAGTAATGCTGTAACAGCAATCCACATTTCTCCTAGAAAATGCAGAGGGGGAATAAATCTATATGTGCTCTTTGGAGACTGTTTTGGATGGAAGTTCACCAAGTAAGTCACCCAGTGCAGCTGAAGTAATGAGAGGTTTTGTGACATTGAGCAATACACGCATTGCGATAAAGGGGCGGAGAGTTGTTCTGCAGCTTTTGGGCACTTTTTCTTGGCTGTGTTTATTTCTGGTTAGCTGTAGCTCAAATACAAACCCCTTTTGTACTGCAGCACAATTTATGAAGTAAAACAGAGAATCCGACTGTTTCTAGTTTCTTCAGCTGAAAAGAGCAAACTAAAGAATGCAGGAACTGGTGAAATATATATCTCTGTGTATTTCTGTTCTTAAGTAGTTGTTGCCCTTGAACCTTACCCTGAAATCTTTGCCCAAGAACACTTCCTGTAAGGAGTAAGACAAAAGGAGTAAATACTTCAGGAGTGGCTTCCCTCACTCATCAAATAGCTCCTTTTCGTTCCAGTACAGCCATGTCTTGGCTATTGACATTCTGCTGGTAAGTTCTATAAAACCTAATGTGTTCTGGTGCTACTTTTCACTAAGGTTTCAGTTCTGGATACTACTGATTTAGTCCAGAACCTAGGGACATCTTTAAATTCCCAGTCTGGAAAGAGATTTCCACTGTATATTTCTGCTTGCATTAGCAGGAAATTTTGTTTTGTGATTATGCTCTCTATAAAGACTAGAGCCCGACTGAAGGTCCTCTCTCTTCATGGACTAAAAAATATTAGAAACTGGCACACATTTATTCCTTTCTTCCCAAACAGTAGCTGAATAATAGGGATTTTATTGATGTGTTATTAACACAACATTGTCTACAACGGAATTAAATTTTAAATGGGAAGTGGATGATTTTTAAAATAATTTTGGTAGTTGAACTGCTAAGTGGATGATGACACATGCAAATGTCTGCAGGAGGGGAAAAAAATACCATGATTTTCCAAAGGCTGAGCATATTTGAGAGTACTTGCTGCTGGGCTCTTGGTTGTATGTTCATCCCCCAACAAGCATTTTAATCACCTGCTCTAAGACAGAAACAATAAACCAAATGTCTAGTTTAAAAATTCTGGGAAGCAGTGAACAATCTGCTATTCACAGGGTGAACCATCAGGAGTGAAGGACAATGCATATCATTAAAGATGTTTGTGACAGCCCCACATCCTGTTGTAATTGTTAACATCTGATATTTGAATCTTCTCTGTTCCCTTTGGAGGCCATCTGATGTGCTGGTTTCTTACCATGTGGGTTTTGTTTGGTTTTTTTTTCCTTGGAAGTGGAAGAGATTTTTAGTATTTGAAGGAATGAGAGAAATAAAGGATCCTAAATGGCATCTTAACTGGAGGCAGTGACTCCCAGCAGGGGGCTTGCACTTGGGCTTTGCAAGGTGGCTGAATACCCCAACTGCCTTCTTTTTGGTGACAAACTCAAGATCGCCTGTTATATTTACAAGATGATATCTTTCTGTAAATTTATCCTGGAATCTAGAAGTTATCCTGGGTTAAATCTTCTGCTGCTTTCCTGGATTTGAAGGAAGTGTTTGTGTTTCTTGTTACCACTAAAAGCAGCCACCCCCTCCCCGCCTGCCCTGCCCTGTACCCTCTCTGGTTGGGTTTCTCACTTCAAAATCTCTCCCCTAGAAATCTTTTTCCAGCCTTACTGCGGGCTGGTTTATACACACTGCCTCTGGTGCCAGTATTGTCTTCATTAGCAGCAGCAAAGGCCAAGCAAGGCCCTCAGGGGAAAGGAAAAAAAAAAAAAAAGAAAAAAAGAGTGATTCCATAACCCAAAAAGTCACGTTACACGGGGCCAATTTTCACAACAGTGCTGTGTCTTAAACAAGATGACCCTTTAATCCCCCTGGTTCATAGCCTTTTGCTGTTCAGGAGCACACGTAACCCTCACTGGGCAGTAGCTCAGCTGCTGAGAAACCTCTGATCTCTGGAACAGGCACTTCTGGTCTCTAGATTGGCCTGTCCCTGTGAGCCAGCCTGCCGGGATCACTTTTACCAACTTCGGAGCTCAAAGTCCCGATTGCGGAAGCTAGTTCGGTAATTATGTCGGATAAAACAATAAACCCCTCTGCTTGCCTTTCAACTTCTTGTAGCCAGCTGATGCAGTTGGGGTAAGACAGGGAAAAGGGAAAGCCGTGCCTTGGG
>WUAM01000323.1:16487911-16559073 GCA_024336885.1 Actenoides hombroni
CTGCGCCGCCGCCGCCGCCATCTTAGGCAAACCGGCGGAGGTGAGCGCGGGGCCGCGGGGAGCGGCGGGGCCGGGGCGGCGGCGGGGCCGGGGGGAGCGGCGGGACTGACGGTGCCTTTGCCGGCAGCGGGTGAACGTGACGGTGCGGAGCGGGCTGCCCATGGTGCTGGCGGGCTCGGCCGAGCCCTGCGCCCAGCTGTTGGTCTCCTCCATCGGCGTGGTGGGCTCCGCGGAGCAGAACCAGCGGCACAGCGCCCGCTTCTTCGACGTCCTGACGGCCAAGCTGGGCCTCGGCCCCGAGCGGTGAGTGCGGGCCCGGCCCCGGGGGCTCTGCCCTCGGGGCGAGGGCGTCGTGTCCAGCCCTCAGTCAGCATCTCTTCTGTCGGGTGTGTGTGGTGTAGGAAGGTATGGAACAGCAAATGAAAGTACAGGAAGATAGTACAAGGGGTAAGGATTTTAAACTGATGAGGGTAGATTTAGATTAGATGTAAGGAAAAAGTTCTTCACAGTGAGGGTGGTGAGACACTGGAACAGGTTGCCCAGAGAAGTGGAAGCCTCATCCCTGGAAGTGTTCAAGGCCAGGTTGGATGGGGCTCTGAGCAACCTGGTCGAGTGGAAGGTGTCTGCCATGGCAGGAGGGTTGGAACCAGGTCATCTTTAAGGACCCTTTTGACCCAAACCATTCTATGTTTCTGTCATTCTAAGATGTTCAAAGTAATGATGATGATGTAAATGCCCATGTCCTCTGTGACATTAAGGTGTAACACACATCCAAGACTATATTGCAAACATTAAGGGCTCTTGAATGCTGAATCCCAGGACATGTGGTTTAGGTCTAGATAAAACTATCAGCTGTTTTGCACTCACTGTTCTCTGAAAATGAGTAGTTCCAGTTGGTGTAGCTGGTGCAAAACCCAGCAGTAAGAGCTTCGCAGTGGGGTCACCGTGCCAAATGCTGGAACACAGCTGTTCCTGAAGGTGAGCCATGTCCTCTGCCCTTCCTTCCTCCCTGTCTCCCCAAGGAGAGTAATCACATTTCCCTGGCCCTTGGGTGCTGTCAGGGTAAATACCTGACAAGATTGTGAGCTGCTATTGTCCTTCCGAAATGGACAAGTATCTCCTGTGAACAGTGTTGCAATTCAGTATGCTTTTCAGTTTGTGTGGATGAAGTCTGGCACCTGTTTGTACCCTGCCTGTACACAGCTTATTTTTGCTTCTGTTAAATTAACACCATGAAGTGTGAGCCAGCCAGAGCTTAGTGGAGATTCTCTACCTTGTTGCAATCTGAGCAGGGATAATATTTAATCATAAAATAATGTTTCCTGTCCACTTCATATTTGCTCTTATACCTAAAAAGGATTGTCATCCGCTTTTACCCACTGGAGCCCTGGCAGATCGGCAAGAACAGGACAGTCATGACGTTCCTGTGATCCCTTGAGCAGCTGGTTGGAACAAAGCAGTGATGAAGACAACCCAGAGATGACCAGCTCTATCTACTTTTGTTTCCTCTTATGATCACATCTATGTAGCTCTGCACTTTCACCTGTACGATTAATTTATGTCTTTGCATCCTGTGCACACAAAGCTGAAGAGTGGGGCAATCAGCTGTACTGATTTTACTAAAATAGTTCAATGTCATTGTCTCAAGCCTGTCCCATAGCCCAGAGGCTCTCCCAGTGCCTGTGGCCAAGCCATTTGCAGTCTGGTGATGGCCATATGTGGGCCTGGATGAAGCTGTCTTGTAGCAGCAAAATGTTTAATTCCGGAACTGATTTGGCTTGGACTGGAGACATTCTTGGGTTCATCCAAATTTCTTATACATTGAAAGGCAGAAGGATCCTTCTTTCTATTTCTCTGTGACAGCAGAAGGGTCCCAGGCTGGCTAAGAAGGACCGAGAGTCAAGTTCTTCTCTTTACATGCTCCCCAAAAGCCCTTTCTGGAAAGAGAGGTGATTCTGGAGAGGGAAGTTTATGCATTTATATTGTTTATTTAGGGCTCGTGTCAGATCTTGTGCTCTGTGCTTTACCATTGCCATTCCCAGTGGTTTCTCCTACAAAGAGTTGTTTGTCCACAGGATTTTCACAGCTGAATGTCTGTGTGCTGATGGCAGTGTGTAGATGAGGGAGCCGCTCGTGAAGAATTGCACACTGCCATATTTTGGAAAATATTTTGAAGGTTCTGCTACTGCCAGCTTTAATTCCTGTCATTCACCCAGCTGTTAAAAATAACTTTTTCTCACCCCACTGTTACAGGGAATTTTGGAATGATACAGCATCTCGCCATCTTCTGTGGCTGGTGTTTTGTGCGCACTGTGGCTGCAGGGAAGTGTTTTGGGTTTTTAGGACCCTTGTGCTCCCTCACTTTATAACTGGAATACACATGTGAAAACAAATCAGGGTGCTTGTTATGTATAGTGTTATCTCTGCCTTCCACTGGTAATGAAAACATTTATCAGTTTCCTTTCCCTGTTGTGACTTGGTCAGGTTGTAGACAGTTCAGGAGAACTGGGAACATGCCCTTGGGACATGGAGGTCCATGGGAGCACAAGGCTGAAGGGTGCTTCTGTGCTCCTTTGTCATTCTGATTGCTGTTTTATTTGTTTATGACTTGAGGTCTCAAGATAGTTGAAAATACTCCTTCTAATTACTGTATGAAGTCGATTGTTCCCTATTCAGCACAAATGTCTTATACAGTTGCAAAATCTGTCAGGAATATCACACCAAACACAAATTGGTGTGTTATGCTCGGGGGGGCTACACTTTATCTGGTTAATAAACTGTTTCAAAGCCTCTTCTGATCAACATCAGTTTATTGGCTTACAACGTTGGGGGTTTGTTGGTCTTAGC
Source organism: Actenoides hombroni (assembly GCA_024336885.1). Taxonomy (NCBI): domain Eukaryota; kingdom Metazoa; phylum Chordata; class Aves; order Coraciiformes; family Alcedinidae; genus Actenoides; species Actenoides hombroni. The sequence goes on from WUAM01000323.1 coordinate 16,490,759, forward strand.
GCTTGGAGGCAGGTACGATGGCTGCCCAACTCCCTGCACTTTCTCAGGAGGTCTCTTCAACTAAAAGCATTTCAAACTTGGGTAATGAACAGGTTGGTGAGCAGAGTCCAAGACACGTGTAACTCAAGAGTGCCCTGTTGCAGGGAAGAAGGTGAACAGCTCTGGTTTGCAAAGGGCTTGACCAACTTGAGGGGAATACTCTGAAATGCAAAAAATACCGCTTTAATTCTGATCTGCAGATGGCTTATTTCCTGGAGGTCCTTCTACCCCGTGAAGGAATAAGCACAAACTTGCCAAAGCCTTTGTTTCCTTCAGAGAAACCCTGCTCTGCTCTGTGCACCGGCTCTCATTTTTCAGGCCATGTTGGCCACCACCAGAGCCCCAGGCTCTGGGCCTTCCCCTCACCCTCCGCTGCTCCCTGCCTGGGCTCTTGCCCGGGAGTGACTTCCCCAACACTGCAGGGCTGAGCAGAGCAGGAAGAAGTGAAGGAGAGGGAAAGCTTGGAAAAGAGCATGCCATGCAAAGGTGTCTGAATGAAGTGGGTCCTCAGTGTGGCTTTCCCACCCTTCTCCGTGTTGTGTTCTCTGGCAAAACACCCCAGAGTAATGCAAAATCCCCGAGAAAGTGCTGGGTCAAGGACCATCCTGAGAATTCTATAGTTCGTGGACTTTGAGCTTTGTTTTATAAGAGCAGTTAAAATATTAATCAAAGGATTGGTCATTTGGTTATTAATTGTTTGTGCCTTTGAGCCTGTTGCTACTCTTCTGGTGCCAGAGTCTGTTAGCAGAGAATGAGATTGCGAGAGCCCTACAGGCTTGTGGCTGGATGTTCTTCGTCAGCTGCTGGTGCCAAACGCACCTTGTGTGTTCATGTCCATCTGAAGAGGTGGCCTATTTTTCCTCCACTGAGCTAAGGTTAGAGTAGGTCCATGCAATATTTTAGGGCTTGAGAAGGGTGCCCTGCAAAGGGGTTATGCAGCCTCCTGAAACCCACCCTAGAGCAAGCACACAGGAACCAGCAGGAGCAGGAAGCATTTCCTCACATCTCTGGTGCTTATGTTTCCTAGTTGGAGAAAATCAGATGCGAGTGCCCTTATCTAGGGCTCAGCAATACTGCTATAAACCCTCTTTCCCTTGAATGCTATGTGCAGATTGCCCCTCTTCGGTGGTAGTAGGGATTTAATATCTTGCAGCTACAGTAGATCTTTTTACTGCTCTACTGACTCAAACTTCTTAGGCTGATCCTCCTAAACTGACTCATTTCTGCTCCCAGAAATGGCCTCTGTTGGTTTATTTGAGCACTCTGTGTAGGTATGTTTGCAAATTCAAAGGTAACAATCTGGTTTTGAGCACTGTGTAACCATTTCCTAGCTTCAAAGCTTTGAAGTGAGGACATTCTTTCTGTGTATTTACACAAGAGAGGACAGGCGAGGCCCTGAGCACACTGAAGGGCACTGCTGACAGAGAAGTATTACAGAACCATGGCAGCTTTGAAAGTTACTCTCCAAGAACAGCAGTGTCATCCTGCTGTTCGTGGCAATCCTGTTCTTAGTTTGTGCTGATGGGAAGATGGGTACTATCTTCTCCCACATAACAGGACCCTGGAGTTTATACCTTTGGGACGAAGAAGACTCTTGCAGCAATAAATGCTGATTCAGTGAAACTCTTGAGCTTAACTTCATCAGTGTGAGGTGACCCACTGTAGAAACCGGTAGCTTTAAGCACAGGGTTACATCCAGACTGCGCAGCCCGGGCACAGCCTTGTCTGGCCGTGCCTGCCCAGTCCGTCTGTCCTGACCTGGCACCCGTACCTGGAGGGCTGGTGTGGGGCTGCGGATGGCACCTTTTCTTCAGGCCCCGTTGCAATGCGATCCCCTTACAGGTAAATAAAATGATCTCCACGGGCTGCTGCTTGCCTGGGGTCACTGCCCGCCATCGCCCCGCTGCCATCCCACAGAAACACCTCCCGGGGCATCACGGCGCCTTCCCACCTCCCGCTGCACCACGGCAACCTTTAGGAGAAACCAGGAGCTTTAGGATGATTTCCAAGCCCCTTGCAAAGGGAGTTTTATTCGCGCTCTCGCACACCAAGCCCGCCAGAAGGGAGGCCTCGGCCTCTGCCGGGCCCGGCTTCAACGTGAGGCCCCTCCCCGTCTCCCCGTCTCCCCGTGTCCGGCGTTCCCATTGGCTGGCTAAGGAACGGCTCCTCGGCCAATGAGCGGCCCGCTTATTGGCGCGCGGGGCTCCGGGGGTTCGGCGGAGGTTGCCGTGGAGACCGTCGGTGAGGCCGCGTCCCCGGGGAGCCCGAGGGAGCCGCTCCGGTAGCAGCGCCGGCATCCCGGGGGCGGCCCTGCCAGGTGAGTGTCTCGTCCGCCGGGGCCCCGCCGCCGAGGGCTGCCCGGCTCGGCCCGGCCCGGCGGAGCCGCCGCCGGAGGCAGACCGTGGCTCCCTCCCCGCCTGCGCCCGGCCTTTTGTGCCACCCTCCGGGAAGCGGAGCCCGGCGAGCAGCGGGAGAGGCACACGGCTCTCGGCGGGGAGTGACCGTATTTCGGTCGGTAAAACGGCTTTTGCTAAAATGCGGCCGAGGTGGTCTTTGCAACGTTAAAAACCAAAACTCCAAACCAAAACCCAAATCAAGCGTGGGTGGTTGTTTGGTGGTTTTTTGTTGTTTTTGTTTTTTAACAAATGTATATTCGCAGCGTATGGATCCCAAGTGTAGCAACAACAACAAAAGCAGGGAAGGCCCAAGTCACTCCCTTTGTTTCTTATTTTGAAGTTGAGAATCACACGAGCTCTGGGAACAAAAGCTGACATTTGAAATTTTTACATCAGTTTTAAACTAAGGTAAAAGGAGATAAGATTTTGAAGGCAAAAGGCTTTAAAGAGGTGTTGCCTGTTGAGGATGAGCTCACCTGTCACAGCCACAGATGTACAGCCAAGACGATCTTCTAGCTAAAAAAATTAAAACTTTAATATAAAGACTAATTATTTTTTTTCCTACCTAATTGATGTAGCTGTGTTTCTCTGACAGCGCTCATAGTGCCGTACTTAATTCCTTAATGTTAATGACACTGTTGTAGCTCAGTCCACAGTTAGGTTTGCAACCATGTGCAGTGCCTGGTTTAAAAAGAAAAGAAGAAACAACCCCTTCACCCACCTGACACACCAGTATAAAAGCTGTGCAGAGGCAGCGTCCTTCTGCTTTTCAACAGCATTACCCTGATCTGTTGGGTTATACTCTCTTAACTGGTGAACACCAGAAAGGAGAAGTGCTAAATGTTTGTTACAAACTTTCTGTGTAAATAAAAAGTAGGAGTAAAATTGTTTCCCCACCTTTTCTGTACTTGCAGTTTCACTGGCAGTCTTCCCACAGAAGTAAACTCTTGACTGCAGTCTCTCCTGTTACTTCCTCTGCTGCCTGGAGCAAGATTATGTGGATTCAGTAAAAGACTTGAGCATGTTTCTGAGTACAGGCATATTTGTAAGTGAACTTAAACCCACTCAATTTAAATATGTAATTGATTTGTAATCATACAGTCTTATTTAATTGTCATAAGAATCTGCACCCCTGTCAAAACCTGAGGCATTTAATATTTCTGAAAGAGATAACTATTCATCTGTGTATATATTTTCTCCATGTGCAAACTAGACAACAAATTGTTGTTTTGAAAGAGATTTAAGGTTTTATACATTATTTTTTTTTTTGTGACTTAAAGAGAAGAATGTTTTATTGCTGTGCAGTTGTCAGTCTGATTTAGCTGCAAGTGAGGAAAGTAAGTGGTGCATGGGGAAGCAAAATATCATTGCTGAATGGCTGAAAGTCCTGTCAAAGCATTATTTTCCATACATGCAGAACTAATCATAATGATGTAAGAGTTAATTCAGCTTATAGTCCAAAACTCCCACTGCTTCCTGCTGTAGTTAATTCTGGATTTATTCTTCTATTAATGTGGTCTCCAATATTAAAACTGTTTTTAGCCTGTCTTGCATGTGTCATCTTTTTGTTTGGTTTGATGGGAAGGTTTTATCATGTAGCAGTGAAGCTTTTCTGAAAAAGCAGCATAGAACTCTTTCATATTTTTTGCCAACTAACATACTGTTTCAAGCAGTTAATAGAATATAAATTATGGGTTTAGTTATGAGACAAAATGACTTAGAGATTGTAACTGTATTTTCCCCTTTAAACTTTTTATGAGTAGTAAAAAGACTGGCAGTATTAGTATCATTCTTTCCAAATGAAGAAATATTAGGAAAAATTCAGTTTCTTTGTTCTGCATCAGTCAAATAGACCTAAGTGCATATGCAGTAACTCTTAACGTGCTTTTGCACTAGAAGTGCTCTGTAGAAGTTGGTCAACATACTCAGAAAAGACAACTCTGTTATAAACACTGGTTCTGTTCTAGCAGGGACATTTTTAATCAGAGGAATTTCCAGGCACACATGGTATTTGGAGGGATGGGTTGACTGCCCACTCTGGCCTGCTGCAAAGTCAATCTGACACAGATAATGTTCCTTTTTTTTTCTTTCCTGTTCTGTAAATATCCATAAGTGTTGTGGTTTTTAGACGTGAGAGAGCATTCTGAGAGAGTTTTTTTGGTTTTAGCTTGTAGTGGGTCTGGCTGAGCTACTTTTCCCCATCCAGCCCTCATGCTGCATTCTTATTAAAGGGATTCGTGTTTAATGTTGCTAATGTAATGTATGCTCATTACCGTAACCAAGTAAGCTTAAGGCTGTAATTACATTGCCAATACTTCCACCTCCCCCTCACCACCAGGACTAGAGTCTTGAAAGTCATCTTGAAGGAAAGAATGTGCTTAACTTTGTATTTTATTCTCTGTTTCTAGTCAAAATTCATTATAATGTTATTGTTTCTATGTTGAAGGGCAATTTATCTCTTGGCACGGGGTGATGGTGACATAGGACAGTTGATTGTTTATTGATTAGAATATTCCCAGCCTGAATGTTTTCTTTATGGAGAGAATAAATATTCTAATCCTATTTGCTTTCTAGATTTGTGTGTCTTAGACCCTTCCTCCTAATCCTGCAGAAAGACAGTGTGAATAGCTGTGAACATGGTAAGGATTCTTGAGATGGTTTTTGAGATGTTTTGGTAGAAATAAAATTGAAAATTTCCACTTTACCCAGGACTAGGAATAAATTGGCATAACAAAAACATCGGTTTTGGAGTGATTGTAGTTACTCGTAAATTGAAGTATTTGAAAAAAATCCCTGGAATGCACACATCTGGTCTAGGGAAGCTGTTGCTTGCGAGACACTGGAAATTTTGTTGGTTTTTGGTTGGGTTTTTTTTTAGCTGATTTCAGGGGGAAATTGTTTTGATGTGTTATTTGCAATTAGTGACTACTAAATTCATTACAGCTCTTGTAACTTTATGTAGAGATCTCAGTATTGTCCATTTGCCAAATCAAGTAAAAAAAAATAAAGAGAGAAAAATCCAGTTTGCAAGGGAAACTGGGAGACATGGAGATGTAATATTTCTTGTTGCATCTCGACGGTCATTCTAGATTCGAATTGCAGCACTGAATGCCAGCTCTACAATTGAGGATGACTATGAAGGTACCTTGAAAAGTCATAAGACGCAGACAAAGGAAGCTCAAGTAAGTAAACCCGCAGTTTTCTTCATCAAGTGTTATCTTGATGGAAGTTTTGTCCTCTCTTGTTGCAGGGATTGTTCAACCATATTTTTTGGCTTTTAAGAAAGCTGTTACTACCTTATCTCTTTAACCCTCCTTTAGCAAGCTAAAGCTTCACCCAAATGAGGATTGGGTCAGGAGAGCAAATGTTCTTGCTGTACGGTCTGAATGTGGACTGCTGTATAACAGAAAGTGTTGAAAGTGTGAAACCACTGCTATTCATACTAAATAAACTGTAATAAGAATGTTTAATAAAGTTGCCCTACAAAATAGGTTGTAATTTTGTAAACTGCAGGAAGCAGAAGCTTTTGCTTTGTACCACAAAGCTTTGGACCTTCAGAAACATGACAGATTTGAAGAGTCTGCTAAAGCTTATCATGAGCTGCTTGAGATTCGTCTTCTGCGAGAGGTCAGTGATCTTTAGAGAATGAAACTCTAGAAACAATTTTTATTATATTTTGCATTACCTCCTTCCTTACTGGCTAATTAGACCTGTCAGTGTTATCAATTGGCAAGTTGTTCTTTTTGCTTGCGTAACTCCTAATGACCACGTTGCATTTCTGTTGTCATTTCTAGGCGGTTCTTTCTGGTGATGACAAAGAAGGGCTGAAACATCCAGGTTTGATGTTAAAATATTCCACCTATAAAAACCTAGCACAACTGGCAGCACAGCGGGATGACTTAGAAACAGCCATGGAGTTTTATTTGGAGGTACAGTACAGCTGAAATAAAACACTGGAGCCTCACTGTTTGCAAAAACTTGTCCAAATATAGACGTATATCTTTCAGCGTATATCATTTGAATGAACTTCTGAATTCTATGTACTTTCTGACATTATATGTGATAGAACTGGTCCACCATTCAGTCCTCAACGTCAGTAGTGACCCTGCTGAAAACTAAAGCAGTGCCAGTCCCTACAGACAAGAGTGTATGTGTGTCTGAAATGTGAATAATGTTGTTTGTTATGCTTTTTAGGCTGTAATGCTGGACTCTACTGATGTCAGCCTATGGTATAAAATTGGTCGTGTGGCAATAAAACTAATCCGACTACCTTTGGCTCGTCATGCTTTTGAAGAAGGTCTCAGGTGTAATCCTGATCACTGGCCTTGTTTAGATAACCTTATCACAATCTTGTACACACTCAGTGACTACACAAGTAAGTACAGTATACCAAAAAAATATCTCAAGACGTGTCATTTGACATATCAGTAGAAAATTGTAATGATGCGGTTGTAGAGGAGAAAGTGTGTCTTGTGTAAGCAGTACAGTAGGGTATGATAGAGACTTTTACTTCGTGATAGAGGAGTTTTTAATTCATGATAAAGTATGATGGTTTGTAGTAATTCTGGTTATCCTAAAAATACACGCTTCTAGTCTCTTAGATCAGAGCCTCTGCAAGAAGTTTCTCTGTAGATTGTAGTCTCACCTTTCAATATATGTTGATTTTGTCTTTCTAGTCATTTCCAGCTATGTAGTTCCAGGATTTGGTATAAAACTATAGTCTAGTTCATAGTCTAGTATGATTAATTGTAGTTACAGCAATTGATACAACTGACCCTGAGATTCTGTATTTGAGTAATATCCAGTGGATGAACTGATTCAAAGGAAGTTTAGGAGAGAAGTTGCAAGATGGCAGAAATGTCTGATCCCTTGGGTTTGTCCTACTGGGATGGTCCTAATTCGTTTCATGCAATTGCCCAGGCAAAAACCTCATGGGAGATGTTGCTTGTTACACCATTGGAGTCTCCAGTTAAGACATTTGATAACATGAAAATGGTAAATGATTGTGAGTCTGCTTTATGCTTCTAATCTCTTTTGTGCAGGAATGGAGCCTTGAAAGTAAATAAAAGATGCGCTGCAAACATTGTTTAAACAAAACTAACGATATTCTTTTTCTGAATATACTTGGGAAGACATTATGGGTTATTTTAACTGTATACATTTAATTATTTGACATGTTACAAAGGTATTGATCTAACTTATGTAAATGTCATATTTAGTTGGAATGCGGAGGTGTTCCTGAAGCCCAGAAACAGGAGTTTTTGAATCAACTAGAACAGCAATTGACCATTCAATTTCTGTTTCTCTATCAGCATGTTTGTACTTTATCTGCAAAGCTCTGGAAAAAGACTGTCTGTATAGCAAAGGATTGGTTCTGAAGGAGAAGATCTTTGAGGAGCAGCCATGCCTCCGGAAAGATTCCTTAAGGATGTTCCTCAAATGGTGAATGTCACCTTATAGTATATACTGCATTTGGAGTGTAAATTTGAGGTTTGGGGTAGTTCAGAAAAGCTGATGAGATAGAATGCTTTAAGCTATAACAGTATCTTGCTGACCTGCCTTCTAATAAATGTGTTCAGTGATGGTGCAGCTGACAGAGTGTTCTCCAGTAATTACTCTTGGAGGGAGGGAGAAAGAGGCAAAAATCCATTTGGTGCTGCTCACTTATTCATACTTAGATCTCTTGTAATCATCTTCGTTTGTTTTCTTTTACTTATCTGCAGCATTCATTTTAGTTTTCTTTTCCTAATTAAAATATAGTAGAGGCCTGTAAAATGTACAGGATCTAAGTTAACTGACCATTTAACATTGGAGCTACTTCTGCTATTGTAACATGCTGCTGTGATGGTCAGCAGAATTCAAGAAAGAAGTTTTGAGTTTAATTATAGTTCAGTGTCACTGAATAAAGTAACTGCTGCATGTGCAAATAACATCAATACCTTATGTAAGTTGAATGTAGTAAATGAAAGTGGAGTGTGCATCCTAGAATGCATCCTTAAGCTATGCAATAAATTGGTCAAAAATATGTTTAACATTTTAGACTGCTATGACATCTAAAATACAGAGTATTTAGAAGTTAGAGAAAACATAACGTACATTATAAGTCTCTAGGATTCTGTGTATAACAGTAGACCTTGAACAGAAAGTTCTCTTTAGTTATAGAGAGCCTCATTTATTAAGCTGCCTTAAGTCTGGCTCTTAAAGTGTGTTACGTGCTGAATGAAGCCAGGGCTTTTAGTCTCTTGTATTTTGTTTCTGGATTGTGATACCTCTGAAGAAAGTGGATTTTTAAAAATTTATTTATTTATTTTTAAAAATGAATTCCTAGAGTCAGACGATACAAGACAATTTTCAACTCTAGATTTTATTTGTGATGACATGAATTCCTCAAAATAGCACTTTGGAATGAAAGGAATTTCTCAGCCATACAACTTTTTTTTCTGAACTAAAAACTTCTTTCTCAGAAAGACAACAAAGCCTCCTGCTTTCCTTTCATCTCTCAGTGTTTGGAAGACAGAATAGGACAATCTCCCTTTATCTTTTAATTTCTAAGGCAGAAGAAAGAGTTTGGATGGTGAACACTTATATATGCATACTATAATGTTTGTAAAATAATGTTACTTGAATGCTTCTTTTAACACTGTTTATTTTTTGTTACATTATGGGAAGATATCAAATGAATCTTCCCAGGCTTTAAAAAAAAAAACAAAACCCAGACAACAACAATGAAAAAACAACCTAACAAACAAAAACTAACTTATCTTCATTTCTTATTATTTCTTAGTGACATGTCTATCCATAATGTAAATGTGAGTGCAGCTGAAACAGGCAGAATCATAGATGAAGCACTGGAGCTACGTAAGAAAAGACAAGCTTTGCTAGTGCGTGACAGAGAACCAGACCTCAGGCTGGTCCAGCCAATTCCCTTTTTCACGTATGTCTTTATATTTTCTCTCTGTAAAAGGTTCTTCTGAAGCCAGTTGTGCTTATAGCTGTGTTGCACTTCAGATTTCCTCAGAATACTTTCTTTTTTTTCTTGTAAGAATAAACCAACCAACCCCCCAGTGCTATCATATTTTATGAGTTTATAGGTTGGTTTGGTGTGCTTTTGATTTTAGCATAAACCCTGTAGCTGTCAGTTTTCAACCTTTGAATTAAAACAATGATATGAAAAAAAAAAAGAAGAATCTTGACTAAGAATGATTTGTCAGCCATTCCAACTGTATCATTGGATTTTTCATATATGACTAGTTTGTTTATGAACTTCAAGGTAAGCTTAGCTTTTTAAAAAAATATTTTTACTACTGGGATAATGGAAACTGAAAAAAAATGATGGTTCTTTATTTGCAGCAATATATAAGGATACTAGTAAGTTATGTATGTCTTTACTAAGGCATAAAGGATTGGGATTTGTTTTTTTGGTTTTTATTGCACATATTTTAGTGGAATATTAATGGATTCTGCAGGTAGGTCCTATGGCAGAGAAGTTGCTTCTACTTGTGGATAAGGGTGAGATTTTTTTATTTTATTGTTGATTGAATGCAGAACCTGAAAATGTTCCTTTGACACTGTTTTTTTTAGGATTCAATATAGAGTAATTGCTCAGCAACTACTGCACAGGCATTTTTTTGTTAGACATTTTTTGAGTTTAGGCACATTATTAACATCCTATTTCCTACTGCAACCAACTCACAAGTGTCTCCTCTGAAAACTTTTGCTGGCTGCCACATTTTGATCTTGTTTTTGTAAGTGGTATATTGTAGAAGGAAAACTCCTAAGGACCTCTGTTCCACACCTGGAATTGTCATGGTCCATATGACAGAAAATAGAGAAAGATATTCTCCAGCTTTTCTGGTTGTGAGACAGATTATAACACTCAAATGTGTATTCCTCTCCCACTGAAAAGCTGCTCTTGCTACCCCTGAGCTATGGAAGAAAAACAATGTTGAATGCTGTTAGATTTGTGAATGCAGTTTAGAAAATAATGTGACAAGAATTAATGAAGTTGTGATGCCCTTGTGTTTGCACATGCAGGTGGAAGTGTTTAGGAGAAGCTTTACTTGCCATGTATCACCACCTCACAACATGTGATCCTCCTCGACCCAGTCTGGGAAAGAGAATTGATCTCTCAGAATACCGAGACCCTGCTCAACATTTGTTGCTTTCTCCTACCTCTACTCCTGTCAGTGTTATTCAGCCAACTCCTGTCAACACTAATCCAGTGGTGACAATGCCAGATCCTGTATTACCTTATACTCCAACGACACCCAACTTCCCAAGTCACAGTCAGAATTCATTGGAACCAGGAGCTACTGTAGGTGAGCAAGGTACTTCAGTCCAAGATTCAAGATATCTTTCCTACTTATCTCAGTATTAAAAGCACTACAAAATTAATTGGGAAATGCTATCTCTAAACTGCATGTTGGTGGATTCAGAGACTTTTCAGCATGTGTGTAACATGTGGTACAAAAACTGAAGTTGAGCTCTATAAAATGATGTTCTGTTAACCTTTCATAGTAGAAAAGGAAGGCTGCCTAACCTGCCTGAAAATCATTGATTCCTGACTAAGACATAGGACCAGTCTTCAGGACACTGGACTTGCTTTCCTATCGAACAGGACTGAGAGTCAGGTTCATTTGTTGTTCTTAATTGTCACTCCAGTAGCTCACCTCTTCTGGTTTTGTGCTATTGGCTCATACTTCAGTTCTGCAGTCTTTAAGAACAGAAGAATCATGACTCCATTCTGGCAGTGATGCATATCAAGCCTTTAATGTTGTGAAGAGCCCTGAGCACCTTAGATTGAATGAGCTGTTAGAGAAAAAGATGACTTGATTATTCTTCTGCTCATTTAAGAACCTGAGAGAACCAAGCTGTCATCTGTATTTATTTGAAATCTGTATCAAGAGGTTTGAATATTTTCTACTGTAGCTGTATTTACATGTTGAAAACTATCAAGGAGTTGCCAGTATTTTGTTGATATTCATGGGAATGCTCAGAGCAGCATTTTTGAAAATGCCACAGCCAGTTTATATGAAAGTGATTTTTTATTATTATTTTAAAAATTTTGGCACTGCCTTCAGAAGGAAACCAATGAATCCCAGGTGATGCTGTAGAATAAAATAAAGTGTCAACCACAAATAATTTCTTTTATTAAAAAAGGTTATCTGCTTTTTTTTGTTTGCAGTTTAACTTGTCAGTTTTTTGTTGTTTTGTTTTTTTGTTTTAATTCTGTTTCTAGGTGACATATCTGCAGGTGATAAATCTAAGAAAGGTGTGAAGAGAAGAAGAATTACAGAAGATAGTGGTGAAACAGCAAAAAGGAGATCTGCCAGAGTCCGGAACACCAAGTGTAAAAAAGAGGAGAAGGTTGACTTTCAAGAGTTGTTGGTGAAATTCCTTCCTTCTAGGTAATGTACAGCAATAACTTTAATTATGAGAGTATCATGATGCTAAGTAGAGGAAGCTCCTTGGGGTTTTGTTTGATTGATTTGCCCCAACCTTAAAACTACTAGGCTCATCTTATTTATTGAAGCAGGTTGTGATGCATTCTGATGCATAAAACTGTTTATAGTGAAAATGATTGAAAATGAATTGAAAAATAAAAAAACTTTTATTAATGTGAAACTGAATTGGAGGGCAATGCAGATGTTAAAATGATAAGATAAACAAACAAGGTAATCTTGGGTTTGACAAAATTTGGGAACTGGATGTAAATGTCCAAATTTTGTTCACTTAATGTATTTTCACTGGTAAAATGTGCACAATGTGCCAAGTTTAGGTTTAACTTACTAGTGAAAGAAAGAATGACCATTTTGTTGATATTGTGGATTTTTTTTACCCCCCTTTCACACAGATTAAGGAAATTAGATCCGGAGGAAGAGGAGGACCCTTTCAATAACTACGAGGTGCAGTCAGAGATCAAAGAGGAGAATTTCCAGCACGTTGGACCACACAGAATGTCATTTGATTCTACAACGTTCATGGAATCTGGTAAAGATCTCATTATAACCCCCACTTTTTTTCTGTAGTTTCTTCTACATTGTATGCTTAATTTTCTGTATTCTCCTGTCATATCTAGAGGATACAGAAGTATATGCTATTTTTAAAAGTATAATTTTATGGCATAGAAATATTTCAGTTGGTAACAGGTGAGACTTTTTTTTTTTAAGTCTTGGAGACTGCTTGATTATTGTGTGCAAGAGCTCTCTTGTGTGGAGTTTCCCATTTAAACAGATTGGAATGCAGTAACAGTTCTGCAGGTATGCAGCACAAGAGAACTGCTGAAAGACTAGTCCACAAAACACTGTTGATAATTTGTTTCAAGTGCTGGTCTGCCTTGACCATAAACACATGTAACTTTGTGTTTATCTGCTTTCTAGAAAAACAGGATGTTCATGAATTTCTGCTGGATAACCTGAACAATGGTGGGATCTTGGAACTGATGATGAGATATCTAAAAGTCATCAGCCAAAAGTTCCTAGTGAAGTGGCCTCCTGGCTTGTGTGAGGTGGTCCTTAGTATCTATAACAGCTGGAGAAAGCACAGTAGTAGTCTTCCCAATCCGTTACTGAGGGACTCAAGTAATCAGCATATCAAGGTAATGAAACACTTTTCCTTATACTTCTGTTTTTCTGCTTTGTCACTCTCTGTGTAGCAAAGTTCCTCACTGAAATGCTGCAATTAGTCACAGGCTTTGCTTAGCTCTGTCTGGGGAGCTGCCTGGCCCAGCTGGTGCACCTTCCATGAACTGTGGTGTGCTGCATCTCACCTAACTGCCCCTGAGCTCCTGAGCCTATCTGAGTGATGCTACATGCAAGTGTACCCTGTGCATCATATGTCTGTGTACACACGTGCCTGCATATAGACCTAATATAAATACTATATACATAAATAGATTTTACTCTTATTCTGTTGCTGCGTTCATTTTCTTCCCTCCCTTTGCTTCTGATATGACATAAAGTTTTGTTTTGTCATCAGGTGAGTAAAGAGGCTGCTTTGTTCACACTGGGTTATTGAGGGTCAGCATTTCTACTCTAAATAGAGAAAATGCAGTTTGGTTTTAAAAACCCTGCAATTTACAGGAAAAAACAAACAAACAAAAGTTAACCCCACCCACCAGCATTGCCATTTTATTACCTTTATAAATCTGTAGCTTTCACAAGTGCAAATAGAAAAAATGTTAAGTTCATTAAATTAATATTAAGCTGGCTTAGTAACACAAGATGTCTCCATACTTTCTCTGAAGGATATGATGTTGATGAGCCTTTCTTGCATGGAACTGCAATTAGATCAGTGGCTGCTGACAAAAGGGAAGAGCTCTACAGGTGAGAACTGGATCTTACTTTTGTCACACTGTAAAAACACTCAAGGTGTATGAAGAAGAGTTTCCAGGAATTCAATGAATTTTGGAGCTATCTTTTCTTTTTTCAGTATCTTTCAGATCTGTGTTTTCTTGGTCTATCAGTTTGCCTTAAAGTAGATCAGTACTTCGAAATACTACTATGTGGGACTCTTCATGGGATGCTAGCAACTTTATGATAAAACGTAATTAATTGAATTGCAGTTTCTCCACGAAATTGCCCTGCTGCCTCTGTGAATGGAAAGTTTGGTCCTGACTTCCCAGGAACTCATTTCTTGGGAGACCTGTTGCAGCTGTCCTTTGCATCCTCACAGCGAGATTTATTTGAGGAAGGCTGGATGGAGTTTTTCACTCGGGTGTATTGGCTGAAAGCTCGCTTTCTAGCACTGCAGGTTTGGTTTACTTTTGATTTAACAAATAAAACTTTTCCCAGATTAAAATCAATGTTCAGAGACACTACAGCTGGTTCAGGAATCTCAGCTCGTTTAAGCATGCAGATAAAATCAGCTCAGAACATAGTGATTTCATTTTGCTTTTTAATATAATTAAGTATTCCTAAGGGTAGAGGTGGAAATGAAGCAGGAGGTCTCTCATTCTAAGATAATATTCAGATATGTTTAACATACAAGTCTTTGTATGAATTATTTCATGTTCAGCTTGAAAAATATGTATTTGGACCGAAGTTATTTGGGGTAGCATTGTGTAGCTGCATAACATGGATTCTTTGTGAGGTGGACTAGTGGGTGCTATCAAAGTCCCAGAGAGTCCAAAATGCAGTTTTCATCTGAGGCAGAATGTATGTTTAATTACTTTCCCTTCTGCTTATTTAAGGTAGCATGATTTTTTTTTTCTTTTTTTTTCGAGATGTTTAATTTAACATGTAGATTTTGAAATGGAGGTTTTTAAATCTGTCACTAAGGGAATAATTTGAAAGATGCATTATTTGATCCCAGACTTTTTTTTTTCCCCTCCAAGTGTTGCTTCCTTAGGACATCACAGAGTTTTTATATCCATCAATTATGTTTAAGTCAATTCTCAACTATTAATCTGAGTCAGTTTTATAAGAGGGAACCAACCAGTTCCTTCCAGTTGTATTTTTTTGCAACTAAGGATTCCATTCTAATAAACTCACTTGAGGAAAAATCAGAGTGGCCACTGCCATTTTTGGTTCAGATATACAGACTTATATTTTGACTGTGCAGCTTGCATTCCTCTCCTGACCACTCAGCTTCAGTATCTACTTCAGATGGACAGAGCAAGTAGAATTCATTCAGTGTGCAGAAAATCAGAATGTTTCTTCAAATTAAAGCAAGCTGAATTCTATTTCTCTGATTTGTTTTACCAGTTATTAAAGTCACAGGTAAGATATACAGTTTTGTTTTGTTTTGTTTTGTTTTGTTTTTCAATTTGAGATTGTCAGTTGGATTTGTTATTTATTTGGGAGGATGTGCAGCAATCACACGGGCAGTACCTGCATTGAATTCAAACATTTTCTACATGCTGTAGAAACCCTTGCTGCAGACAGAACTCTAGGTTGGTTGTTTTCCTCTCTACTTTTTCTGTAGGGAGACATGGAACAGGCACTCGAAAACTATGATATCTGCACTGAAATGCTACAGAGCTCCACTACAATGCAAACTAAAGCTGGCAATGAATGCAGCATCATAATACGGTTACCTAATCTGCATGTTGATTCTGTTGTTTCTTTAGAAGAGGTAAGAATTGTTTTGCAGGTGTCTTCTGCTCTCTCCATCCCTCCCGGTTTCAGTGTGTTATCTGTGAATTAGCTCTCTTGTGATGTAAGTTTACCATATCTGTCCTAGAATTTTTCTAAGAGTGGCAGGGCAGGTTCATAGTTTAGTGATGATGTTAAGGCCATCATCTCCTTTTTGAAAAGACACCTTTTGGATCTCTTGATCCTGTACAACTTAAGATTGCTTTTATGCAATAAAAGAAATAATAGAGCAGCTGCATGTAGAACAGTAGATGATGAGTTCAGTGTTTTCTTTGCTGTTCTTAAACATAGACTTTACCTCTGCTTAAATGAACTCTTTACTTCAGCAGTCTGTTTTCCACGTAACAATTTGCATACACTTTTAAAACAAAGGGATGTCCATTTTCTATACTTTCTGTTGCTGTTTTAGGGGATGAACTCCAACACAGGGGGTGCCATCTTCACATGAAGTCCATCTGATGAATGTATTCTTGCAGTGTAGAAATGTGTGGTTTTGGGATTTGAGGCAAAAAAGTTTAATACATTACGAAGCCATATACTATATAATAATTAAAAACCTTTGGAATGGGTGAAGTGGTACATTGTAGGTGTTTTCTTCCTGGTTTACACTCCTGGGTGTGGCTGTAGAGTTCAAATGTATGTGAAGACAAAATGAAAGTTGGGTTGTGCCATCTGTGATGTTTGCAGATTGAAAAGAACCTAAAATCTCTGGAGAGGTGCCAGTCTTTGGAAGAGATCCAGCGACTGTATGAGGCAGGGGATTATAATGCAGTGGTGCATTTGCTTCGTCCAACGTTAAGTTTTAATGGTTATGGCAGAGCAAAACATCTGGAATTTGTAACATCCATTCCAGAGAGGCCGGCACAGCTGCTTCTCCTACAGGTTTGTTTTGGTTTCTTTAATAAGGGATTAATACTTCTTTCTGAAAACAGGATTGAAAGGATTTCTAGAGCGGGTGTTAATGAGTCTTAATCACAAAGCAAACCAAATCTGGAACCAAATCTGTAAATGGTCTAAATGTCAAAATGGTCCCTCACCTTTAAAGATCCCTTCCAACCCAAACCGTTCTATAATTCTATGTTTTTAGCCTTATAGTTGCTATTTTGTTATTTATGAAGTAATAAAATGGTAGCCCAAGATCATAACAATCCAAACCCTGTTTCTGTAGGGCCTCTACTCAACAGCATATCACTAGAATTTCAGACCTGCAGTCATCTCTTTTCTGACTATTTTCTTTCTTGTATCTCTTATTAAAATAGAAAGATGTAATGGTGATTTTTTTTTTATTTTTGATCATACTTTTACATTTGTCATCCAGGGTCCATGCGCCTCCTATTGCCCTTTCTTAATGTCATATTTAAAGGTGTTCTGTTACCATGTCATTAAAGTAACCACATTACCTGTATACATAGTTTATTGCTTTGCCCTGCTGTGCATTCATAGTTTAAAATAAACCCTTCATCTTTTATAATAGATTTTTTTTTCATATTTACATGCACTAGGACTCCCTACTCAAACTGAAAGATTACAAGCAATGCTTTGAATGCTCAGAAGTTGCCTTGAATGAAGCAATTCAGCAGATGATTAATATGACAGCAGCCTCTGCTAAAGAAGAATGGGTTGCTACAGTAACACAACTGCTCACAGGAATAGATACTTCGTTATCATCAGTCAAGAGCATCCTGAATGACTCTTCTGTAACACCAAGCCTTGTTCGATTAACAAACAACCTGATTCAGGTAACCTGTTCACTTGCACTGGGAAAGAGGTGTTGTGTGCTACAGGCCTTCAGACATGATACAGCTGCTGGTTGAATTGCCACCCACATGCAGTGACGTTTTTGGTTACATTTTTGTTGGGGGAAGGTCAGGGGGAGCTGAGCAATACCTTCATCATCTTCATTTTCACATCGGTATGTTAGAGATGCACTGAGCACACCTGTGCTAGAATCAGTGCCTGCAACAGGTACCTTCAAACACCAAGCTGCCTAAAATAATAAATAAATAACAATAAATGTGCTTTGGACCAGAAGACAAGATTCTGTAAGCCTTAGCAACAGGGTAGAGTGCTGGCCAAGCTCAGGGTTTTCCCAGTAAAAACAGGCAGGGTGATGAGAAAAGGGTAGGAAAAAAAAAGTGATGTGTGGACTCTTTCTAGCATTACAAATACAGCTAATTTTAGCCTTTTAAATAAGGTACTTTCAAACCTTAGAACTACTGAATGAATATTTTTCAGTCCAGGTAAGAAATGGCAGACTCTCAGGTCTTTTAAGAAGCTAGTCTAGTTAATGTCAAAATTCAGTGTGCTTGCAACTTTTAAATCTGCTTTTACTTCATTAAAAGCTAAGGACCTTCATTGCTCACAGAGTCATGCTCTCATTGTGTAAAGTTGCACATGTGTCACTATGTTATGGAATGTAATGGAATTCTGGAGAACAGATTATTAGTTGTAAAATCCTAAAGGGTTTGTGTAATTATAATAAATATGTTTATTTACCTACGTAAATATGAATAGAAAAACTGTTGCAGGTGTGAAAAATCTGAGACAACTGTAGGACTTCAGAAATTTCTGATACTGGCAGTAAAATGGGCAGTTGTCAATGAGAAATGCTAAGACAATGGTTCCATGACATAGCATTGTGTTGCTCAGAATTTATTCAGTTATATTTATATAGCATCTGTTAATGATTCTAGTTCATCTTTAACAGTTGTTGTAAGACTTGGTAAGGAATTCAGGGATTCTTTTAACTAAGTTCCTCTTCCTTGTTAGATTGTAGATAGGTTTCTTGTAATGAGACACCCAACGTTTATATGTAGAAAGTATTACACTTTTATCTGTATAATGTCTGTTTCTTTATTAGATTATAGACTGCAGCATGGCAGTCCAGGAAGAACCAAAAGAACCATATGTCTCCTCAGTGCTTCCATGGATTATCCTGCACAGGATCATCCAGCATGAGGAAGATGCTTTTCGATCTCTTTGCTGCCAGCAGCAGCAGAATGAGGGAGAAGAAGGTGGGTTGATTATTCACTTTTACATATCAGAGCTGAGCTCCTTACCATCTAACTCTGGAATATAAATAAGAAAATACTTTGTCGTCTTACCTTGCTGGCTGAAGGGAGTAGATGGGGATGAAAAGATCACTTTCTTATTGCAGAGGAAACTTTCTTTTGCCAGATGAAGCATTGTCTAGTTGGATTTAACTCAGTTGTGTGCTACTTAAGTATTTACTAACTTGTTTCTTCCAGTGAGTCCTGATACCCCTATGTTGCCTTCTTCACTTATGCTGCTGAACACTGCTCATGAGTATTTGGGAAGGAGATCCTGGTGTTGCAATTCAGATGGTGCTCTTCTCAAGTTCTATGTAAGTGTTAACGTCGTAGAGTAATTTAGGTTGGAAGGGACCTCTGAAAGTCATCTGTTTAACACCTTATTAGGTTGTTTATTGCCTTGTCTTCATGTTAAGAATACACTTTTAAATCCACTTTCCTTCTACTTGCAAACATGTGACTGTTTCAGTCTGAATAGCAAAGGCTTGTTATTCCAGACCCCTGCCCGTCGACACCCTTTCTAAACAGGACTTTTTGTCAGATGAGAAATGCCTTTGGATAACCAACTTTGTACTATACAGACATCTTAAATGGGGATTTGGGAAACTTATCAGTATATTTTTGGCACTTATCAGTATTCATCCAGATGACTGCTAATATGTCATTGTTAAGCCAGAGGTTGTTTGGGGTTTATTTTTGGTAATGAACGTATAAAACTGCTTGCAGCTTGTGACCTGTGGAAAGGGAATACCTGAATACTGAAAATGTGTATCCATTTTTATCTTCTTCTCTGTGTCTGGTAGCTCAGCCATACCCCTGCCCTGCTTGCAGCAAAGTTTTACTTTGATTTGAATAGCTAAAATAATTTTTAAAATTTAAATATGGTAATAACTCTTAATTTTCATCTGTCTCTGAGGATTAGGAGTAACAACTATAAATTTACAACAGTTGAAGGTGAACAGTTGACCCAAGTCTGCTATTTAGAGAGAGAGAGGGAGCCTGAGAAATGTCAGGAAAAATAATAGACAAAATAGAAAATCCTGTCTTTCCTGCTTATCTCTCAAATGTCTTGCTGGAAAGTGAGCTGTTTTTGAGGATGCAGCATGCTTCCTGCTCTAATATTTCAGGAATGACCATGGCTTTTGTCCCCCAACCAGGAGGTAGTTTAGGCAGGATAGAAAAGGGAAACTTTGAGCAAGAGGTGTTCTATCTCGGCATTGTGTTCTGGTGGGTGTGCACTTCAGTCTTCCAGACAGGAAAAAAAGCAAGTAGACTTAGCAGAGTTTCCTTGTAGGAGCAGATAACCCTGGTTTCCTCACAGTGAGTGTGATGCCAGAAAGTAACCAAACCACAGCATAGAAAATGAGCCAGTTAATTCCCCATAAATGAGTGCCAAATATCTTGAGTGGAAAAAATGTTGTTTAGGTGATTGCCAGTAATGTTGCATAGCTCCTCTTCCTGAGAGAGACCAGTTTTCTTGTATACCTTACCTTTATTTCCTCAAAGTTCAAATATTTGATAAAGATTTTGCAGTTAAGTTGATTTAACACTCATAATTAATGGTATTAGAAACAGAATTCTAGATTCTACTCAATTAGACATAGGTGAGACAGGCATGACAAGATAATACAAAATTTTGTTTCCTCCCATGTGCTGTTAATCAACCTCAATTATATTAAAGTCTACTTTTCTTCATCTCTCCCAGTCCAATAACACAGGATAAAAGGGATTTTGAATAATGGACTGAAGGAGGAAAGGGAAAGGAAAATACTTAGTGTTGTATGTAGCCACTCAGATGGTTTCTGTTGAAAAATGCTGAGTTCATCATGAATTCATTATAATGTGCAGTACCTCTGAAGATACGCAGAATTTAGATAGTGCTTGAGATAACCATCTTGAGCTTTGAAGGATGATCATTCATGTGAAGTAAAAATGCAGAAAAGACTTTTTTCAAAGCTTTTGTAAAGCAATGCATAACTTACTTTGTCCATTGTAGTTGGTTTTTTTTTACCTCGGTTTTGATTTTTGTTTTGTTGCTTTCCAGAACTAGCTCAAGATACGGAAAGAACTTGGATGGAAGTCTGACTTGTGTTGACAGGGGTGGAGTGATTATCCTTGACATACCTTATCAAGTTGTCAAAGATGTTGAGTATAAAAATGGATGCAGCAGAGATGTGGATAGTTGGTAGCAGGGATGTGGATAGCTGGCAGCAAAGCTGAGCAACTCAGTACATGGTCTTTTTTTTTTTTTTTTTTAAACTAAAAGTGCTGTAACCATTGCTTTCAGATGAATCTTGAAGTGTTTTAAATTAATATATAGCAAAAATTTTTTTTAAGGACATTTATCTGTCATCGCAAACTGCAAGATGAAGTTTCAAGTATTAGCAGCCTTTAAGTGGAAGAATGTGGGTGTGGTCTTGGCTTTGCAAAACACATCAAAGGGTGATTTCTCCTCAGGAAGAGAAGATTTGCCTTGATTTTGTACAGAGTCAAAAAAATAGTAATTCTATTGCTTCCATGTTACTAACTAAATGTAACTCCAAGTATACATACAGGATTCATCTACTGAACAACAAAGATGAGAATGAGGCTTTCAGTGAGAATGAAGCCTTCAGTCCTCCCGTTCCCTGTGTCTGAGGGCTGTTCCTTGCCCCGTTATTCAGATGGGTGTGTTAGATCTAATATGCTCTGGAAATAGGTGTCTGGGCAGTAATGCTGTAGCTCACTGTAATGGGGTATTGCTGGATGAAAGGGGTTACCCATTGACCTTCTTAAGATTATTCCTTGAGGTCTAGTTCTTACACTAGAAAAGAAATTTCCTGTGGTTGAAGGAGAATGCTTCTGTGTGTGTTGCTGCTTCCTTGCTTTATTCTTAGCTTAGAAGCCGAAGTGCAGTCAGCTTTTCCAGCACAGAGTACTGACAGTCTGGGATAACCTGGCTGTTGGCAAACCCCTGAGAACACGGTACCGTGGCATTCATTGGGCAGTGCTCTATAGGGATATTTCAGTGGCACTTTGCAGATTCAGTTTGACTTCATTGAGGTTTATTACCTCCAGCCAAGGGAAAATCATGATTAGTTCTGCATAGAGCTACTCAGGAATCTCTTAATTTCCCTTCTCAGTACTCCCTGGAGCTTATTAGCCACAGCTCAGTGCCAGACCCCATCTACCTCTGCCTTTGAGCAACAGTATGTCTAGGACAGTAATTTAGACAGCTAGGAAGAATGGCACAGAGAGCCTGAGGGGTTCTGCAGGAGTCCTCTCACCCTGTAAGGGCTGGAGCTAATGAACAGTGTTTGAAATAGGGCTGATTCAGTTTAGGACTATTAGATTATCTCTGTATCCTACTCTCTCCAGTCTCTCTGGTATTAGGAGCATAATGTTGATAGACCTGAGTTGCCTCTCCCTGGATCTGCCTTGGGTCCAAAGGGTTTATTGCCTCAGGCACTGTGTGTCACAAAAATGGCCTGTTTTCAGACTTGAGCTTGCCCTCGGATGCAGTGCTCCTAGGTGATGAATCTAAATTGTGTCTGTGCAGTGTGCCTGTATCCACAGCCAGGGAGTCTGATAGTGAACTGTGAACTTGGATCAACAGGTAATTGAGAGCTGCAAAAGTATTTACAGCTAGATCTTTGCAAATGTCATGAGGTGCTTTGAACAAAATCTTTAATTTTCAATTGCAGAATGGCAATTTCTTAAACTAAAATATAATATGTCCTTATTGAGCACAGTAATTTAGTTTTTGGAGACGAGGCAGTTGGAAGGCTAAAGGAAGATAAAGTGGGATGAATTATTTGAAGAGAAACGCAGCTTCAAGAATGTTAAACAAAAGTGTGTTTTGTAGACCAGAATAAAATGATGTCTGCTCAAGTACATTGTATTGCTTGTGTCTGAAGGTGGTGTGCAAGAGAAGTTCTTAATGTGTAGTTAAGTCCTTTAGCAATAGTGAAAGTGAATTATTAAGAAAATTTTGGGTTACTGCCAAGAATCTAAAAGCTGAATAAGAACATAGGACATTGTTTTGAACACTGTTGAAATGAGAATTCTGTTACTGGTGTTAGATTTTTGTGATCACTGGAGTGATTTTGTTTGCAGCAGTAGGACTATCACGCTCTTGTTAAGAGTATCCTGTGATGCATACAGCTTCCTTTCAACTTAGTTATCTACTTATCATAAATTTCAAGCATTGTTCACAAGTTCTTACAGGAAAGTTAATAGAAATAAGGTGTCTGCTGTGACTCAAAGGTGTTTGCTATGACTTCAGATTTCATTGAAATGCCATCTGGGAATTGTCTTTAATCTTACTTTTCAGGGTTTTTGCTCTTACTAAATGTTACCTTGTTCTTAGCACAGATCTTTTTAGCAGAAAAGAATTAACATCTTACAGTTAATGCCAGTATTTCTTATGTGTAGAATGACAGAGTTTTGCCCTAGATGATGTGCAGTGTTTATAGTGTCAGGAAAGCCAATCGTGACGAGAAGCTTCTGTAGCATGCATTGTATGCATAAATAATGGAGTTTACAATCCTAGATGTTGAAAAATGATGAGTGGTGAGAAACAGGCAGCAGAAGTACTGTAACAGTACTGGTTTTGAAATAAAGATCCAGATTGTCACTACACAGATTGTTCTCGGTGAACTTGTTTTTACTGACTTTGAAATGCCTTCCTGGAACGTGTTCTTTTTGGTTTGCCTTTTAAGGAAGCTTAGTGAAAACTTTCTAAGAAATCACCTTTTCTCTTTTGGCATTCAGCTGCAGTTTTCTTTAACGAATGTTTTAGAGTAATAGCAGCTTCCAAAATATGCTGCTGATGGGTAATTTTTCTTGTAATGTTGAAGTTAAAGATAGCAGCTTGATATGGTGTTTAGTCATTTGGGACCAGTCCAGCCCCTTCCCTTGGTGTGTAGCCATCTGTATAATACTATTCATACTGTGCAATTCTATCTCCCTTTTAGACAGATTTTCATTAGCTGTCCCTTCTTTTTCTGCAATGTCCTCTGCATCTTCCCTTTTCCATGCAGATAAAATTGGTATTTGTGAATTAGGGCAAAAATTTTTTCTGTGCCTTTTCCTTACTCATAGGAATGACAAACTGTAATGTTTATATTCACAGAAGCAGCTTAGTGGCTAGTGGAAAACTAAAACATTAAGCTGATATCTAATGTCATTAATTAAAGACAAAAGTTCATGATTTAACATAGGAAAGAAATAAAAGCACTTCACTGCAGTTACAGTGTCACTGAAATTACTTGTGTGAGCCTAGTTTACAGAAATATGGGTGGTATTTGGTTGTAATTGGGGGAAAATACGAGTGGTTACTTAATATTGTTTTCATCATCTGCCTTCAGACAACTAGGTAACTTAATGGAATCTTCAGCTTGCAGATGACTTTTTCATTAATATTTGTGGTGTTGTAGGTTCAGGTACTACAAAAAGAACTTGCAGCATCCACTTCTGAAGATACTCATCCATATAAAGAAGAGCTGGAAACAGCCTTGGAACAGTGTTTTTATTGTTTATATGGTTTCCCCAGCAAAAAAAGCAAAGCAAGGTACCTAGAAGAACATTCAGTACAGCAGGTAAGTTACGTATAATTGAATGCCAGTGGAATATCCTGAGGTGATGAAAGATACACCCCTGTTTGGTTTTAATGCACCTCAATATATTGTGGAGAAAGATTGCTGATTGCTTTTATTTCCTTGTAAAATTTATTCATGTTACATATTGTAGAAAAGAAACTCCTTTTAAAAAATACAGAAGCCTTTGTCAATACAAAGACTTAGATATTTGCAATGAAATGCTAGTATAGTCTTAGTCACAGTAGTCTGCCATCATGAAACTATTGACAAATGAATTTTATGGAGCCATGCCTTTCCTGTTTTCAACAGAGAAGACGTTCCGAGTGTGAGGAAAATTAGGAAAAAGTCAGCTTGAGAGAAGAAAACTGCAGACAGCCTTACAGTTTATGAAAGTGAAAAATGTCACTATTAAAAATTCTGCAAGTAAATTATAGCTTATTTTGAAATCTGTAACAGTAAATATTTGGTAGCTGTTTATGAGAAATGTGTGAAATTCAGTTGAGTTTGGGAGAAGAACAACTAAGGAGTGCTTTGGGAAGAGGGCTGTAGTGTTAAGGAAGAGACAGAAAAAGCAGGTCAACAATCCTCTGCCTGGAAACATCACTGATTTTGTTTAAAAACTTCAGGGTATTTTTATATTTACCAAGTGAAAATGATCTTAGAATTATAAATGAAAAACAGTTTCATACAAGCAAAAATATCTGGCTCCTTTGAGCAGACCTTGTGAAATACACAAATATTGTTATTACTCATTGAATATTTGTGAATTCTGTCTCTTAAACTTAGAAAATGAACACAATGAGAAAAAGGGAAGAATAAGGAGATTACCCTCTGCCCATAGCACCATACATCTGTCCATGACCATACATTTGGGCAATTCTGGATGAAAAAATTCTTATTAAAATTGTTGACAAACTGATCTTTACTAATGCATCTTCCCTGTTTTCAGCAGAGAAGCAAAAATTGCTGTAAGGAGTAAGATGAACAATGAAAGGGGAAAAACTTAGTCTACCAGAAGAGAACTGTACAATTTTTTATTTTTTTAATCGTTTTCAAGAAAGGAAAATGAGGAATAAATTCTGAAAGTACCTTTCTGTAGAGAGTTTGAAGATTTTTCAGTCTCAGGATTTTGTCTGATTCCCATTTCATTTACTCTTATTTGAGTTTGAAATTGAAGGTGTAGAGCTTTTCTCCTCTATATCTTACCCATGATCTCAGTGTCACTTGGGATGCTTGCAATTGATTCTTGCTTATAAACAACTTTTCTGGGCAACTCTTCTAAGTAAGATGACTTTATTTTTCAGTGGCATACACTCAGTTAGAGTCCAATATCTCAGTCTTTTAAATCTGTGAGCAGTATACTGTATTTGTGAGCAGCATAAATTAATGATGCCTTTAATTGTTCTGTTCTTGGGAGGTATAATTTGCTTCCTGCTAGAATAATACATATATTATTACAAACTAGAAAAGCCAGAAACTCATCATTAGTAGACTTTTGAATTTTGGAATTTGAGATAATTTTTCCCCTCTCATCCACCTCCCTCTTCAGGTTGACCTAACATGGGAAGATGCTTTGTTCATGTTTGAGTATTTTAAGCCTAAAACTCTTCCAGAATTTGATAGTTACAAAACCAGTACTGTGTCTGCTGACTTGGCCAACCTTTTGAAGAAGACTGCTACAATTGTTCCTCGCACTGACAAGCCTATGCTGAGCCTAGATACTGTGTCTGCCTATATTGAAGGAACATGCAGCAAGGTATAATTAATTGCTTTAAAAAAATATAAAATTTAAAGGAGTAAAAATGATTGTTGTTATCTTTTTGTTGACTTTGAGATAGTTAGGGAAATGATTTATTCTGTGATGTTGGATTTCCTCTGGTAATTGCATTTAAATGAAATAAGACTGGCACCACTAAAACTTTTAGTCTTGGAATGGCAAGACATAATATTGATTAATATGGAGTCAGTATGGAAACGTTCTTTAGTGTTTGTAAGTGCTTTGTGTAGCTGTGGAACACTTGCACTGTCTTCATATTCAATACTTCATATTCTGTGATGAAAGGGCTACTTTCACTACAAGGAGGAAGCAAGTTTGCAGCTCATTTAATATGAGTGTTTTATTTATTATGGAACTTCACTTTTTTTTTTTTCTTTTCAGGCACCATCTCTCCCAGATGGTGCAGACTATTCTCCACCAGTGGTGACTGAGTTGTACTATCTTCTGGCAGACTATCATTTCAAGAATAAAGAACAGTCTAAGGCCATTAAATTTTATATGCATGACATTTGTATTTGTCCAAACAGGTCAGTATTATTGAATCCTGCTGCACATCATTCTTCTCACTTCTTTCAGTACTGAAAAACATACAAGAAAAGAAATTTGGTTTTGGGAGTTAAAAAAACCCCAAACAAACCCAAACTGAAAAACACACCTTCAGTCCATTGTCATAGGTCACGTTCATACATGACAAAGAATTAAAAATGTCACTGTGTAATAGTATAGCTATAGCACAAATAGCATTCTTTAGTGGATTAACTGTTTAGGCTGATCTGTTTTTGAAAGTATTGATCTTGCTGCTAGAGAACTACTCAAAATGCAAGCTCAAGTAATGTATTTAAGTGATATTTAAACTAAAACACCTTGTTTCTTGGTAATTTGCAACTCACTGAAATACCACTAAGATTAAGCTCTCTCATCTATTAGATGTTAGCTATTTTAATTCTCCTTGAAGCTGATAGGTCAGGGTCAGTGACAAAAACCCTAGTTTGATAGATTTGTGACAAGAAAACGATTTCAAAATCCAGTCATATAACAGAGACAAAAGGGAAGCTGAAGGCACAGAGCAATTTTACGTATGAAATCTACAGAGGAAATAGCTGTAGGATAATGTTATTGAATCTTCTACTCTGGGAACTGTGATTAGCAGATTTCTTTGTCAGACTTCAAATGTTTTAGCAATTACTAAACACCACAACCTCCATTTTTCTATACTTTTTATACTTTAAAACCTAAATTCATAAATAAATTAGTGGAATGCATTTTTATTTTAATGAGTGATATTTTGTTGCTCAGAAGATGCTTTATGTGGTAGCATAAAATACCCCAGTCATATATGATGTTATTTCTTCAAATGCCTGTATTACAGTTCCCCTTCCATTCCCCTCAGGAATCTGACTATTGAGGTTATTTGACCCATAAATGGGTTTTCAGCTGAAAGCATCAAGGAATTACAAGTAAAAATGTGAGAACATTATGATTATTCCTTTGGTGTTAGAATCATGGTAAAATGGAAAAATTCCAGAGATGTTGACCCCAGATGTTAATGTGAGATTATGGAACACTGAAACTGCTCTTCAGACTGTCATTGATCTAATAAACACAGGACTAGATCCTGAACAGTCCCCTCAGTCAGCAATCTTTATTGTTCATCAGAGTTTTCATACATGAATACATTTTGGGTTTTGTGATTTTTATATTGGAAAATGCTGATGGTTATAAAGAGCACTCACAGTTTAGAACCACAATACAAAATGTTGTAATGGCTGTCTGCTGGCCTACAGAGAGAAAGGTGACAGTGTTTGGACAGGACAGCGTGGTTACTGAGGAAATAAATCAGTGGGAGTGCTGCCATTAGAAGCATAGATGTGCTATTTTTGCATGGTAGATAAGCCCTGTTGTTTCATCTGGTTTTCATGTCTGATAATGACTGGGGACAGTGCTGTATTGGGAAAAAATTTTTAATAAAATCTGCATGATTTAGGCTATACAGCCTCTGCTCCACTATGAGGGGAGGAGGAGATGCAGAAATCTCTTTTGAGAGAGCATATGTTGAAAAGAAAAGAAAGGTGTGGCTATAACAAAATTTGTCTTGCCTGTGCCATTCAGTTTAACGTTTAGGGGGCAGGTTGTTCATGTGCCACGTTCTCACTTGCACAGGTTTGATTCCTGGGCTGGCATGGCTCTGGCTCGAGCAAGTCGTATTCAGGACAAGCTGAATTCTAATGAATTGAAAAGTGATGGCCCGATCTGGAAGCATTCTACTCCTGTCCTGAATTGCTTCAAGCGAGCCCTAGAGATTGACAGCTCTAACCTCTCCCTGTGGATAGAGTACGGCACCATCTCCTACGCCCTACATTCTTTTGCATCCCGACAGCTTAAGCAGTGGAAATCAGAACTCCCTTCTGAAGTTGTGCAGCAGGTGGGATCTAACTGAGACCAGTATGAAATTCTGAATATTTTTAATTATATTTTGCAACATGGTAACTGTTTAAAGCAAATATTTACATGCTGTATACCACATATTAGATTGTACGTTACTTAATAGTATTGGAAATTCTAATATTCTTTCATATAAGCTGCTGGTGTTAAGCAATATTTAAAGGGCTTTTTTTTCCTTTCTTTTTCCTGTGAGATTAGCTTGAGCCTGATCTTTGAATTGAAGGTGACACAAAATTATTGCAACCTTCTGGAAAGGGGAATTATATTTACCTTACCTGTCTGTAAATGTCATACAGTGTTTCCAGGAAAAGGTGAAATATGTACATAATTACATGGTGAAAAGATCAGGAATTACTCTGATATCTGTGTCCATATGTCATCTCTTGTTAGCTAAAGACATACTTCTCCTTTTCACTGTTTTTGGGCTATTTACTTAAAAGATCAAAATGAGGAGCCTGATAGAATTTCCTTAGAAAAGCTGTTATAAATTCATTAGCTCTTTATTCATGGTGATGATGAAAATGTTAGAGTTGTTATGAAGTTTATTAAGTCCAAATGAGCAATTGTGTAAATACTCTGTGACAGCAGTAAGAGTTGCTGGGGGAAATGTTTTGTCTCTCTTTTTGGACCAGTAAATGCTATTTCTGATTTAAGTATTCTAACTTACAAATATTATGTCGTCCACAACTGGAAGCAGAATGGAAAAAAGAAGTGCTGCTCCTGTGTGTCTGCTGGGATTTGTAAAATCCTTTAGTGTTTGAACTATAGAGAATGGTACTGGGAACATCCTTTGTTTCCAGGAGAGCACACTTACAGTAAGCTGCTGGGCTGTGCATCTGGGCTGCCTCTGTAGCTCTACTGCACTTCCTGTAGTCACTTACACAGCATTTGACCCTCTGAAAGAAAGGCGATGTTAGCGTGCACATTAAAGGAGAACAAAGGGTTTATTGAATAGTGTGTTTGAAATGACAACACTATAGTTTTCTTTCTAAGTGTAATTACATCCAAGAGCTTCAAAACTAACTAATCAGAAAAGGAAGTTACGACATTTTATGCCTTTGATCTATCAAAAGTTTGGTCTTACTATCTCACGGCCTTTTGGCCATGAGGGACTTGCTGCAGATTTCCAGGGATAATGCTGGAGTTAGTTTGTATTATCAGATAAAAGGTACAATACAGAGCAGCCATCTTAAGATGTGGATTAAATCAGAATATTTATTTAGGACAACTTGAATCTTCCTTTTTTTCCAAATGAATATATTAGAAAAGCATGATTTACTAAGAAAAGCTCTATTATAATAAAAGATAAATTTGAATGATACAATCTCCTTCCAGAGATACATCTCTTCAGGAATATATTTCTCATACATAAAAACCTTATTATTCTCTTCTCCTTACAAGACATTTTGGAAAGGCAAGGTTGTGTTACAGTTCTTGAAGTGCAGCAAGTGCTTAGGATTCTGTTATAGCCCAACAATTTAATTTATAAAGTTCTTTTTCAAAGGGAGAAAATTATATTAATGCATCTTGTGACCCATTTTTTTAATGTGGCTTTATTGGTAGTTTAATTTATGCTGCTCATTTTAATGCCTTTAGGGAGGGGAAAAAAGGGTATTCTTGCCATGTTCAGCTCAAAATTAGATGCATTGCAAGCAGGATGAAATACCATTTCTTCACAAATGATAGCGGTCCATAGTGACTCTAGCAGACTTTAATTGCAGAACAAAACAATTTATTTTCTTTTCTTTGAAGAGTAAAGATAATTACATCTCTGAAAAAGTGGTACAATTTTTGTAGCCATGTGTATTGGCTTGTTATTTTTCAGATTTATATTTATATGCATGTTCTTACACTTCTGTCTTACTCTTTTGTTCTGGTTATTTGTGTCAGCAGTTACTGCAATGAACAGAAACTTATCCATAGTGTGTTTTAAATGATGTACCTTGTTTATGCGTGTTTATATGCAGCAGCGTGTTTTTAGAATTCTTCATCCCAGCCACAGTGAATTCATGTACCCTCAACACTTTGTTTGATCACAGATGGAAGAGCGTCGAGACAGTATGTTGGAGACAGCCAAGCTGTGTTTCACGTCAGCATCTCGCTGCGAGGGAGACGGCGATGAAGAGGAGTGGCTTATTCACTACATGCTGGGAAAGATTGCAGAGAAGCAGAAGCAGCCTCCTGTTGTCTATCTGCTTCATTACAAACAGGCAGGTCATTACTTGCATGAGGAGGCTGCCCGATATCCAAAGAAGATTCACTACCATAATCCACCAGAACTTGCCATGGAAGCATTGGAGGTAAAAGAAGGTTAAATGTGTAGGCTTGAAAACCTTGTTCTCTGCAGGTAATGGAATACCAGTCATCGTTAGTTCATGTTATTATGCATATGTACATGGGTACTCTGCATCTGGGAACATTTAGAAGACTAACTTGGAGAACAAAATGGAGCCTGTTATTCAGGCAGGTTTTGCTTAAAAGACAGTTCACATACAGTCTTAGTGCTGGACAGACAGGCAGGAATTCCACTTCTGGATTTTGCTGCACACAGTGATTAGTTTTATCAAAATCAAACATGGAGAGGTTTCACAAGCATCTTGTACCTATGAAAGTGTTAAGTTCCTGCCTGAGTTGGAACAGCAGTCACAACACCTTCGCTTTCACTGTGCTGTCTTGTAAAACAAGTGAATCTAGAACGGACCCAGTGGTGACTTGCTTCCAGGGAGACCAGGACAGCTTTCACTGTTGTGCTCTACAGGTTACAGTTACAAAATTTTTACAATATTCAGACCTTGCGATTTGCAAGGAACTTTCAAAGGCAGGAAGAGTCCTATTCAGGTACGTTTAAGTAACAGATGACTGACTTTACTAACTCCTGCAGCTTCTACGGAGAAGAGACTATTTGTAATGGGTTGCAGACCTGTGAATTCCTTACTGACCAAATGCACTCCGGTGTTTTCTAGGTGTACTTTCGACTTCATGCTTCTATTTTGAAACTTTTGGGGAAACCAGACTCAGGAGTAGATGCAGAGATACTAGTTAGCTTCATGAAAGAAGCTTCTGAGGGACCGTTTGCCAGGGGTGAGGAGAAGAACACCCCAAAAGTTGCAGAAAAGTGAGTGCTCATTTCCAGGAATATCCTTTGAAGGAGTACTTATAAACTGCCATATAATAAACAATTAAAATGGAGCTGAATGAAATAAAACCAAAACAAAGTGATGAGAATTAATTCTAATTTTACGGGGTTTGGGTGTCATGAGCAGAAAAATTATTCACTGCTCTGGGATCTTCTCAATAATTGGCACAGTGTAGATGGGAAGGGAACAAAATAGAACGATTTTGATCTTGTGATGCATATTGAAGCCACTTTTTATTTATTAATAAAATAATGTTTTTAATCAACTGCTAAGAAATGCAAAAGCAAGTGGCCTTTATTTTAAAGGATAAGAGACTTTAGTCCTCAGAATTTGTCTCATTAACAACTACAAAATAATGTTCTACTATCAACCAGTGACAGGGGAGGAATATAACCTCTGCTAAAAATGTAGTGCTTAGAACTTGTTTGTAAGATTTGATTACTGTGTTGGAAATATCCTAAGACCCCGTAGTCCCATTTTGTTTTTCCCATATGTCACTAGTATGTTAGCACTCCTTTATTTTCTCCTTGCCCCTCCCAGGGAAAAAGCTTGCATGATTGATGAAGACTCCCACTCTTCAGCCGGAACAGTGCCAGGCCCTGGGACTTCCCTCCCCTCATCCTCCGGTCCAGGTCTGACATCCCCACCTTACACAGCCACTCCAGTTGACCACGATTACGTCAAATGTAAAAAACCCCGTCAGCAGGCAACGCCGGACGGTACAGTCCCTGTTCTCAATACTGGCAGCACAGGGAGGTGCTCTAATCATGGGGGGTTTGACCAGGAATGATCAAACTGCTCATTTCAAGGAGGGTGATGGGTCTGTGGTAACACGGGCAATATTGAAGCTCATTACCTTTATAAATTCAGTGCTTTAACTATAATCAATGTACAGTCAGAGCTTTAAATACAAAATTTAAAGTTGTCACCTGCCACCACTGGCACCTGTCACTTAGTCAAAATGAGAATGTCTATAGGAGGAGTATGTAGCTGACTGCATTTTCAGTGAATTTTTCTATTTTTTAATTTGTTTTTTTGTTCTCCAGAGCTAAATGTAAGCCTGAGCTTATTAGTAAAGATGTGGGTGCGGTCTTTAGAAGACTGGACACTGTTTCACTGCCTGTGTGGAATGACCAGGTGAAAATTTGAACTGTAAATGAAACAAGACAAATTGTTAAAAAGGCAAAACAAAACAGTATTATCCTTTTTTGAAGGAGGCAGGTGGCAACTATTTTGAATATATTGTGTATCAGCACGAAGTGATTTGCATGACAGTCCAGTAGACTTCATCTTTTAATTTTTCTTTATCATCTACAATGACTGGTTAGCAGCTCATCTCTATAGAATATGAAGTGATGCAATAAATAATTGGCTTATAAATGCAAAAGGTAGGGTGGTATCACAGTGCTATAGAATGTTTTGCAATATATGTATATAGTAGAAAGTAAGTTACTATTTAAGTAACCTGACATTATTATTTGGGTAGGAATTTTATTCTGATTCTATTCTTCTGGCCATTTGTTTATCCATCTGGATCTGTGAGTATCAGCATTGAAGGAGCAAAATATCTGCAATGTATAGCTTAGCAGTGGTAGAATGTGGCAGGCCCCACAGAAATGCTCTGATTGATAGGGACTTATTTCTAGAGGGTGGGATGCTTCCTATTGTCACTTTCTGAAGAACTGCAATTTGTAAATAACTATTGACATAGTTTTGAAACAAATGTTCATATGGCCAAGAACTCTGCAAGGTGAATTAATATCACTTCCCCAACAAATAATTCTTTCTGAATCTGACAGAAGATCCTTCATCTCTTTCACTAAATTGAATAGAGAAATGTTTATTTTATACATACTTACATTTCAGTAAGGAGTAATTCACTGGACTGTTTTGATACCATGTGTAGTGTGTTAGTGTGAATGGGTTATTGTAGTGATCAGGATCCTATGTTAGCTTTTTGATGCCTTTTGACACAGCGAACACAGAAAGGAGCAAATATTTAAATATTTCCTAAATAATATTCCCTGTGAGAGGCAGTTCTGCCTAAGACTGCAGTCTGCTGAGGTCCTGAAGTCTTGAAATGTTCCCAGGAGATACATAAATTAGATAAATATTCCCCTATGTACCATTAGTACGTTCACTCAGAGTAAGATATTCTGGGCTGTGACACACTAATTGCCTGATGGAGCAAAGCTGGCTGCTTAGCAAAGCCCAAAGGTGCCAGCTAAGGAATGTCTACCTCTGCCAGGGCTGAAGTAGCAGTTCTTGGGTCTTCTCGCTTAGCTTAGCTGGGACTAAGCTTTGTTGCTGTCAAACCAATTCAAAATGTCAGCTGCTAAAAGAAGCAGGGTTAGGGTGATCTTTAGGAAGGATATGTGTAACTATGACAAGCAGAATTGCAAAGTACTGCATCATTCATAATGTTTTTTTAGTTGCTGGCACAACAAACTCTGGATAAAGCATATTGAAGAGCCCCAGGAAACTGCAGTATTTGCCTGGAGGCTGTTACAGATGGAAGCAGAGCTAACAGTCTGAGCAGTGCTCAGGAGTCTTCCACTTTTATGTTATATACTGTGCTCCTCTGCATGCATTTGCATTTTACTTGTACTAAAATACATACTTTTGAAGTAAAGTGCTCT
Source organism: Actenoides hombroni (assembly GCA_024336885.1). Taxonomy (NCBI): domain Eukaryota; kingdom Metazoa; phylum Chordata; class Aves; order Coraciiformes; family Alcedinidae; genus Actenoides; species Actenoides hombroni. Next base: position 16,524,912 of record WUAM01000323.1, read on the forward strand.
TGACATCTTACATGTAATCACATCACTGAAGAAAACTGCTGCCTGCATTTCCATTGTACCGTTCCTAAAAATAGCAAGAAAGTATCCATCATTTGAGTACTCTTCAGATATTTTTTTTTTACCATTCTGACAGCACATGAAACTGTCTATATTGTTGTTCACTGAATGAATAATTTGGCCTAAATTCAGCCTAGATATTTATTCTTTCTGAGGCTTGACAATTCTCTTATTTACTCTTACTTCTATGTCAATATTGCTGATCATATATGACATAAACAAAATGAGAGCATTATACAGAGTCTTACCTACAAAGTACTCTTCATATGTTACCACAAACAAACATGCTTGTTGGGATCATTGCTGACCTGTAGACTTCTTTTGACCATTTTTGTTTTCAAGAAAACATGACCCATGAGGAAAGAGAGAAGGGACTGGGATGGTTTACATAGGGAAGACTAAGGGGAAACATGACAGCAGTGTTGTTGTTGAAGGAAGGACAAAGAGTTAGAGGCAAAAACCACAAGATTTCCATGTCTGTGGGAGACAAAACCATATTATGTTAAACTTAAATTGCATTTTCAATCAGGACATTAGAAAATAGTGTTAGAGTAGTGTTAGGAAATTTAGCAAAAAAAAAGAAAAAGTGAAACTCTATGTTCCTGGGGACAATGTTCCTGACATTGCAACACTTCAGCACTGGAAGTCTTTAAAAAGTGGTGAGATAGCAGTCTGCCAGGAATGGTGGAGATGTAATGTATCCTGATGGAAAAAGGAATGGACTAAATGAACTCTTGTGGTTTCTTCTGAGCCCTTTTTTTCCTATCAATTTTATGTTGTCTGTGGGGTTTTGGGGTGACTACTTCTTTTTTTTTAAACTTCTTCTTTTTTTTTTTTTTTTTTTTTTTTAAGAAGATGCCCAACAAGGCCTTCTAGTGCAGCAAGTTATCTCATTACAAGCAGGAGAGAATTACTGTACAGACAGACATCTTTTCTTGAAAATATTGAGACTCTGATCTTCAAGCATTCATCTGTAGATAGGTAAAGTGGTGAGGACAGACTTATTCCAGATACATTATATTTGGATGTGTCATTATAGTTCTGCAGATCTTCAGCATGTTTTGCTGGTGGAAAAAGACCAGGACATGCAGAAATTACTGTTAAAGTTGAGAGCATTGAAAAGCTTTATATCCAGTGAATGCTAGTGATATTAGTTTTAAGCTATATATTTAATGGAAATGGGAGAAAGGAACTGGTAAAACAGCTTGTGAAGTAAGTAAACTTCGTTTTCCTCATGGCAGCTGCTAGCACATATCTCCTTCAAGGAGCCAGAAGTATTGCTGAGTGGCAGCTGTTATTTGCTGGCTGAGTAGCTGCTGTCATGTGCATAAAATAAGCATCTTCCTTTCTTTTTTTTGTCCTTTCTTTAAGCAACATCTTTTCCTTCCTTCTGTTAATCCTGTCTTTCCTGTCATCACCCCTGCCTGTTGCTGTTTTATAACCCTTCAAAATGAAAATGTGTATTTGATAGTAGAAGCCTGAGGTTTAGACTCTTCTTATTTTCCAAGAGCAAAGTAGGAAACAAGAAAAAACAGGAACTCAGCAGGGACCAAGACTGTTATTAAATATGGATGTCACCATATTTACACAGCTAACAGCCAAAACAGATGTGCTCGCTGCCCAGCTTCATACAGGCTGGATGTATGTAGGCACTGAAAACCAATCACAGGATAGACTTCAAGCAGTTTAAATTTCTCTAGATTTTTGTCGTGAGGTTTTTCTTGCTGTAATATGCCTTTGTTGTGTTGGTATTCAATTCCGTGTTGCTGTGGTGGTATGCAGATGATGTATTTGGTATCCATTGCTGTTGCAGTGTTAAAATGCCATGTTGTTAAAGTCTCATCCATGTCATGTAGTGTGTTGTGTGTAGTTAGCGACGTAATCGTCCTTTTTTGTGTTTGTCTTTGCCTGATTGCTTTTGCAACCAATATTGCCCGTGCTGCCTCTAACCTTTATACAATCTCTGTTCCCCAGGCATTCTCTTCCTGCTTTTACCTGTCACGGCTTGCTTTTAATAATTGGCAAAACCTGCATGATACACTCACTGGGAAAGGCTACTTGCTTCATGCTGTGGGAGAAGTCTCACTTCATAGTTTGTTGGTCTGTAATTCTGCAAATGTTCTGAAGATGCACAGTTTTTTATAAACGGGCGTTCTCAACATCCTGATGAGACAAAGGTGACCTCTGAGAAACTTTTTGCACCAGGTTGTCACTCATGCCAAACTAAATAAGCTCCTGAGATAGGATGCATAAAAAGAAGATCCATGTTGCGGTTTTGGAACATAAAAATCTTAACCTTCAAAATTCTTTCTCTCCAGCAGTTTAAAATGAGATCTTTTTGTCTGCAGTACATATCCCTTTCTTGTCACATGGTACTGGATGTTCATGGGGACTGCATACTGGACTACATGAATAATGAATTGGATCCAGTTTATTGCAGTGTGCTCCATTTTTACCTTACCCCAATTTAACCTCTCTTTGATTAGTAAAAGTACCACACTGACATTTAGTGTGAGATGATGTAAAAAGGATTTGACTAACTATATGGAACGTTGATGAGATGCTCTGTTGCTCTGCACTCTGAAATAGAAGAACAGCAATGTAGGACTGCAAGTTACTGAAACACATTCAGTGTTCAGTGCAGCCAGACAAAACATAGACTCTCATCTTTGACTCATGTTATAAGAGAACTCCCTGAAACATTCAGAGAATGTGCTGCCCTCAAGAAATTAATCTGCTCCCATGCAAATCTCTGCAATTCTTTTGTTTTGAATAATGTGCAAGTGCTTTTGATACAGAGCTGTGTTGTCTTTTGTTATGGGTGAAGTCTCTTTCGAGACTGAGAATTGTGTGATACATCATGTTTCTGACTATAGACCAATAATTAAAAATGCTCATATGTACAAGTAGAGAAAAGAGCAGAGAAATGGTGCCAGGTAGGCAGGACAAAGAGAGGGAGTCTGTACATCCACAGCCTGTGAACAACCCACCCGTATTGCATGAGACAAAATTATTTCTTTTAATAATATATAGTTATTCATAAGCTCTGAACTGTGCAGCAGAATTTTTCTTTACTGTAAATTGAGTTAGCATATGTATATAGCTCTTTAGAAAAGCTTTCTGTGCCACTTGTTTCTGATTTTTGACTTGTAGCTGATAGTTTATCCCATTTCAAATACTTTCTTGTCATAACTACACATCTATTTCCCTTCAGATATTTAAGAAAGGAAAATATATCATTCGGAAAAAGTGAGTTATAACCTGTTGGCTTTTTGAGCCTGTTACCTACCATCACATGCAGATATTTCAGATATTTCTCTCTTTGGTTTTTTACTAATATCTTTGAAAGTTGGCAAGATTCTTCCTTTTGATCTTTTTGCATCTTCTGTCCAGAGCTCCTGTTCTTCATCTCTTGACAGAGTAGGTGATACAGCCTAACATAGAAATCCTGAGATGTCACAAGTACATTATGACTTAAAAAAACCAACCAAACAAAACAATTTGCTCTCATGTGCCATTTCCTTAATATTTAGAAATAAATATGAAATACTTTACATCAAATAGAGATTTCAGCTCGTTGGATTGTTTGAAATTTTCCCAAAACTTAGGAGTGATGAAAGTAAGGAGACAAAATGTTGTAATACAAAACAGAGAGTCTGGTATCAGGACATATTTTTAACAGGAATTTTGTTGCAGTTGTGTGTGCACAACTTGGCAGACCTTTTCCCTATTCTCTTCATTTTCACTACAGATAATAATTTTGGGACATTAATACCCAGTCGTATTTTTATCTTAGCTTTTGAAATAATAGGAAATTTCACAGGAAAGGACCTCAAAAGAACATTTAGTCCTTGATTTATCATTTGCTTATAAGGGAGGGATCACTTGAGCTTTTTGGAAAAGCTTGCCTTATTGCTATTGCCAGATAGGGGAACTAACAAAATAAGTAATAGGTAAATGAAATATAGAAACTAGTACATTTTAAACTCTTAAATTGCACCAAGTTGCATTAAATTGTCTTTAATTATAGCAGAAGTTATTAAAAAGCGCTGACATTCTCCTTGGATTTCCATCTTTCAGAAGGACAGGTGTCAATAGCAGGGGAATTTGGAATGAATTCTCACATCTCACAGACTGCAGTGGTCTTTGACATGTAGGTTGATTAATACTAATGTCTGTCTCAAATACAGTCATCAGATGAAGGAAAAGCTGTATAACACAAAGGATGTAAAAATATATACTGTGTGTCTGTCTAGTATATATAAAATAGAGTTGTGAGTTGGGCAAGTACTTTCATGTATGAAAAATATGTAGATTTTTTTAAAATGAGCAGTCAGGGTATGACATGGTACAGAGTTCTGCATTACATACTGAAGCATTTAGGTATTGACAGCTCTTTTTTATCATGTTAAGGTACATCTTGGGTAGGCTAACAAATTACAACTATTTGTCCACCTGTCCTTGAAAAACTACAGTGATTCTATAGGTTCTCTATGCGATTTTCTTAAGAGAGAGATTAGGAAAAAAAACCCACATCAGTTTTCTTTCTGCAATTATAACCCATTGCCTCTTGCTCTGTACTTAGTGAATATGCAGAGCAATTGTTGTATTTTTATTTTGGTTAATTATATGTATTTGGAAATTCTCCCTCATCTTTTAGAAGTCAAATTCTCCCAGTGTTTTTCTCAGATGCCATCTCATTAATCTCTCATCATTCTTACTGCAGTTCTCTGAATTCATTCTAGTTATTCAGTGTATTTTTTTAAATGCGGGTCCAAAATATGACACCATAATTAAACTTAATTTTCATTAGTGCTCAGTAGAACAGGAAGACTCTTAAGTATTTTTTCTGTGAAGTTACTGATTATACATTCAAGCGTGCTAGTTTCTTGAATTGCTTTACAATAGCATGACATTTTGACCGTTTCTGATTTGAGAATCACTAACTCTTTACGGACATGTGAGTATACATACTGGGATAGACACATTTTCTACTACTGATCTTGCTATCTTTTAGGTGCTTATAGATGGATTTATTTATTTACACTCAAATTCTGTGGAAATGAAGGCTGGAGCTCATAGCTTTGACCTTTTATCCTTTGTAAAGAGATAGGTACTGTGTTTTCTGTTCCCTGGAACTTTACCCATCCTCTGTGACTTCTGAGAAATTAACAGTAATAATTGGTGGCTGCTGCTAATTTCTGAAATATTCCAGTGATTTTCATCAGGCCCACTTAGTTTGAAAGCATCTACTGCATTCAAGAAGTATCTAAAATAGTATAAAGTTGTCTCAATAGTAGTCTTCCTCTGTTATTCAGAGAGTAACGACCCAATGTTGCTATCATTCAGAGTAATTTTTTTATATAATTAATGTATTGAAAGAAAAGGAGAATAAACATACACACCTAGACCTACACTCACTTTAGTAGAAATTTCAAATCAAAATAACTAGTTAATTGGAAGAACATATTTACATTTGTTCCCCATAGGGAAGAGCTTTCCTGTCGTGCATACATTTGAAATTTAACATGCTAAATCATTGCCTGTCTTTGGATGCTGAGAATCCAGTGTCATTTCCTAGTGATCTGATATCACTCTCACATACTGGTCTAGTAGTTCTTGATTTACATTCTAATGCTGCAGTCTGTCATAACCCACACATCAAAACTGACCTCCAGGCTTATGGCAACATTTGGAAATTTGGAATGGTTTGTGGTTTTTTATTCCTAGATGAGTAATTCAGCCTCTTTCAACAGAGGCAAAAACTTCCTTTAAAAAAAATACCAAGGGAGCTACTGAAAATGTTTTTCCTGATGCCAACTGGAAGTTCAATAGTATCCATTTGTACCACAGAATGTTATTAAAGCTTTATAAATGAGTCATTTAAAGCTTGACTGACCTCTCTTCAGAATCCTTCTCTTCTCATTCTTTATAATTATATTCTTTCTGTATAAAACTTGTCATCATTAACCAGCTATAGAACTTCCAATTAGGAAGCAAACACTATTCCCCCATTCTTTTTCAAGATACAGTTTTATTAAGATCTGTTCACTGAAAGGGAAGGTTTTCTTTGTGTGGTTGTGAAAAGCCCATGGAGTGCATCAAATTTGGCTGAAAGTTGTTGGAGTCCTAATAAGCAGAACCTGATCTGCAAGCTGAAGGTCTGCAGAGAGATTTATCTTGATAAAGTAAATTCATAGGAGGCTCTTAGCTCTCTCCTGAACCAGTGCAATTCAGATGGAACAGTAGAAATTTAATTAAATTATCAGCTCATCTCAAAGCAAGGGCTCTTGCTTTTATAATTTTCTTTCTTGATCTCATCAAGAAAATTAATGAATAAGAATGCAGTGGAACTACCTAGACAATGGGTGTAACATGCCTATTGGTTAAGCTATTCCTGTATCTTAAGCAGAAACTGGAAATTAATCTTTTGGGCTACAGATTTAGAGAGTTGCCTGTATCAGAATTTTTTGTTGGACACTGAATTATGTTGGCACAATATTACAGAAAAATGCCAGCTTCCCATCTCCCTGGGAATATGCACACATCTTTCTGTTGGAGATGCTAAGCTGTGTTTTTTAGTCATGCAGGTTTGCCTCTGATAACCCAACCCTTGATGTAGAAGAACTTGGAGGTTATATCAGGCAGGTTTCAAACGTGGATGGAATGCGTTCATTTACCTGTTTGTTCTGAGGTGTGAATTTTATACTCTGACATGAAGTCACAGTCCTGTACAGCTTCTCCTGTGCTGTAACAGCTATCAGCAGATTAATAATTTAGTTGTGACTGCAGTGTAGTCAGCAGCCAATGTACACTACTCTGCTCTGTCAAGGCAAAGTCACTTCTCCTATTCTTCTTTTGAAGTCCAAGAGTTTTCCTGTCTATCTTAGACCCAGTTCTTTGATGGTTTGTTTATTTGCCATATCAAATCACCTTGCAGAACATTTGCTGAACAGCATCTAACACCTGCAGGATAGATGGCATCAGTGATCACTCCTGTAAGTCTCTGTCCTCTAATGATACTGATATTTCTGTTCTTCATGAGTAATTTTTACCAGTATTGTTATTTATGGTTTTCTTTTGTCAATTGAGCTTTGCTTGTGCCAGACTCGAAATTACATTGGGTGCTTGTCAAGGTAAATGACATAGAAAACCTGGGAAAGAACCATGCTGGCTGAAATACTGTGTCCTCAGCCCGGCTCCTTTTGAAAGTTCAGCATCATTGCTTTTGAATCAAATTCCAGGTTTATATTCTAGGAAGAAATGTGGTGAGGCAGGGAGCTCTCTATTACATTAGTGCTAAGTAATACTTATTACATCAGTGTTAAATAATATTTAGTGAAAGAAGATTGGGGTTTTAATTTCTGAGCACAAAGAGGTGAGATGAAAATGATAAGTAGGCAAAAGAAATATCTTTTAGACAACAGAATTGGTGGTTGCTAAGGATCTTGTATTGCACTCGTATAAGGTTTGCAGAGTGGCTGCAGTTTTACGTTGCTGTTACCAAGGTGCAAGTAACAGCTTGACGAGTAAGAAATGGTGCATTCCTTACTTCTTTTTCTCTTTTGCAGAGAGGAGTCAGGATAGCACTGCAGCGGTGCTGTCTGACTCCAGTTCCACACAGGATATGTTTAATGAGCCTGCAAGTTCTCAAGACAGTCTGAAGAAGACTTACACAGAGAAGAGGATTTCTACTACCTGTGCTGATACAGTGATACCGATCAAAGAGACCCTGGGATTGACAGAGGAAAAGAGTATGCCTGATTTAATAGATAATGACAGATGGTATATTCTCATTAAAATGAGCACTGAAATATGCTGCACCATGACTGAGAATTTTAACTAGGTGTTACTGCTGCGTGTATGTGTTTAGCTTAAAACTGCAGCTATGCTTTGCCTATGGTGGCCATCATCCCAATTTGTACTACCTGTCGAACCTTACAAAGACAAGAATAGTGATAAACTGCTGTCTGTTGTGGCCCTTTGACTGCCTTGCCTTCTTTTAGGTTATTTACTCTTTCTTCAATGTTTCAAATCTTGAAATAATTTAAGGAGTACTTATTTGAAGATAATCTCAAACAAAACATTTTTCTTTTCCCCAGGTATAGATGCCCTTTTTGTTCTGGCCCAGTAGCAGCTTGATATTCAGTACAGAGAAGAGCACATGTAGTGAAATTAGATGTTTTATTCCATTAGATACTTTATTTCAGTGGAACTCTCTACCAAATTTTTCCATATATAATAGTACTAAGTGTTCTGTCTTTCACTGGAAAAATTGCTCCAAAATCCATTAGCTGGAATTTCCCTTTGTCTGTTGTTTGTACAGTTGGATGTGGCACTAGATAGAGAGGCTGGACTTCAGTAGGGAAAGACAAACAAGATCAGTGTATAAATTTTGTCCACCTTTCTGGGTTGTGTACCTTTGTGGGCTGTTATGTCTTTTTTTTTTTTTTCTTTTTGCCAGCTCACACTACACTTTAGTCTTTTCTAGTGCCATAGATCAGAAACCATGTGTAGTGGGTCTGGCTGAGCTGCTTTTCCCATCCAGCCCTCTTACTGCAGCTCAGCCAGACCCACTACACCATGGCATGTGGATAACCCTGGTAACCTTCACTGATCTCACTAGGAACAACTGCCAGCTCTGATGTTCACAGATTTGGATTAGCTTGGTTTCTTAAGTATATTTTACTTCAGTCTTGCCTAAGCTAGGGAAGTCTGTGGTGATGTTTGCATCAATATGGTGAAATAGTGCCAGTTCCTAGTTTTGTAAAATAGTATTTACATAATCACTAAACCCAGAAATCTTTTGGGTACTAGACTGAAAACATGAGTCTCTTCCAGGCTTGCAGTGAGTTGTGTTATTGTCATCAGTTGTCTGTCAGAAAAACTGTGTTGGATGCAGTCCTACATCACTGATATTTATTAGAACAAATGTATTTTCCATAAAGCTATCTGTAGAGTAAAATGATAATGAATACAGTGATTCTGCAAGTAAATTCTGAAAGATTTCTGTTCCAGAAAATAGGTTTGACTGAGTGTTCAGCCTTATCGGAGAAAAAGTTAAGAAGCAGTTTCGTACTTGAGTATGAAGCATACTTTAGTATATTTCTAGCCTGCTAGGAGATAAGATCTTATGTAAGAGGCTCTTTTTCCCAGCAAAGACAAAGACACAGCAAACTTCCATGACTAAAAATCAAAGTTAGAAAAATTAATCTGCGTGTTGCATGCATGTTTTCAGCAATAATGACTAGCTAGCAGGGAGTGTGGAAGCTCCCACTGGCATGGATGTTTTCTGAGTAAGATTTGGTATCCTTCAAGAAAAGATGGGTCAACTGAACTATGAGTTACCAAGGTAATTGCAGAAATGTTTGAATGGAACTGTAGGTCCTATATTATCCAGAAGGCCAGGTTAGCTGCTACTAATCATTCTGTCCAAGCCTAAATTGTATCCTGGAATTGTGTTCTGCTAGGTAGATTGTTAAGAATAACACATTTCACTTGGCAGGATGACTTTAATTTTCTGTTCCTTCATTTCTTTGCAATAGAGTTTCACTGAATTTACGCTTCCATTCTGTTTCTGTTTCCCTTACTCCCCCATCTTCCAACAGTATATAAAAACCTGCTTTGTGTAAGGTGTGCTGAACTCTTACTGTTGCTCAGGGGAAAAACTCAAAGACAATGAAGAGATCAGTGTGTGGCTCTGCCTGTTAATGAGCTGAAGATTACTTATTCATTAAACATCAGGAATAGTTGTGTTTTTTTCAGGAACAGCTCCATAATTCTATCTCTGCTTTATTGAAGAAAAGGATTGTTATTTGTTATATTTCAGTTTTGAAATTTTGTATATTTTGTTTGCCATTTTGTAATCTTGATTGTCACTTGCATCTTCTCTTAATGTTCCAGTTGCAGGAAAGTCAGAAGAGCTGCTGGAGAGCTCAGAATCTTACCATCCTGCTGAGCCTACTGGCCAGAAAATTCTGGTGGATCCTCAGTCTGCTTCTGGCAATCCCATCAAAACCACAATCCCTCCACCCTCACAGTGGGACTGCAAAAAGAAAGCTGAACCTTGTGGAGATGCATCTGAATTTCCTCATGGTCTTCCAGCAGACCTTGAGGAGCAGCGGAAGTTCCTGACAGAGCAGTGTATTGCCTCCTTCTGCCTGTGCCTCAGCCGCTTTCCCCAGCACTACAAGAGCCTCTACAGATTGGCCTATCTGTACACCTACAGCAAAACACACAAGGTGAGCAGGCCACTGAAACAGTAGCTGCCTAGCTGTGTTTATTGCCCGAGTAAACAAACTGCATCGTTGTCTGTACTAAGAAGTCTCAGTGTTACACTACATCAGGTAAGTTTGTTTAATGCAGTTTCAATTGGAACTGTGCTTTGGGAAGTCTTCAGCTCCTAGATTGTCTGATTCATGTGTGAGCCCAACTGAGTATAATTTTTTTTTTTATTACTGAGCTACATAATTTTATGTCATTCAGTAGAGAATTATCTTTTCATTCAGTCGCAAAATTAAGATGTTCTTTGTAAAGATGATGACAATTATTTATTTTACTGAATAAGGGGACTGAAAAATGACTTGGAAGCAGCAATTCATCAGTATTGGTGTAAACACATCATGTGACACAGATTTTCTGGGTATCTTGGGTCTTTCCTTGTAGAATGTAAGTTTTCCTACTGTCACAGCATAGAGGTCATCTTGAGCAGGACAAAATTATTTGCTGTTTAGACACCGCTGAATGAAAGTCAGTCAGAGATCCTACTGCTCACAAGCTGGTCATTTTGGATTAAACAATATTTTAGAATTAAAAAAAAATTTACAATTAAACAAAATTTTGGGATAATAACATCTTGGTCACTGTAATAGTATCAGTTCCTATTTGAGCTGGGAGCAAAATAATTTGCTTCCTCCGGCATGACCCTTGCATATTCTTAATAATGAAATTAATTTCAAAAGCCTTCTGCTATTAATTATCATTGTTTGGGTTTTAAAATTATGTCATTCTTTATTTTATTTCTGCATACTTCTGTTACAGTCCTTTCTCTTTCTGAAATATCAGTTAGTAAAATGTGTATGAATAGTACGATGAAATTATTTCACTTGTTGTAATCAAGGTTTGAACGGGCAGATTTTGTCTTTGCAAGTCAGGTGTTATGTCACGTGCTGCACTGCATGGCTTCCTGAATTCTCTTCCCCACCAGTATCTAAGCTTGTGGGACTAACAGAGAAGGGAAGGTAATGGAAACAAATTAGACCCCTTACCTCAGAGTAGAAAACACATCAACAGCAGTGCTGCCAACGGAGCAGTAGCCTCTTTTACTGATCTGCTGAAAGGTGATGAATATTCCATTTGGCTGTACAGTGATTATCCAGAAAAATATTACCCTTTTTTAAAGATAACTTGTTTTGAAAACATTATTATGCTGTTTGTATTTGACAGTTGTTAATTTTTCCATGGAGCTAATCATTAATAGGAGCCATGGATTCCTGCAATCTGTCATTACTGTTGCTGACAAAAGATTTTCTATCAACATTCAACAGAAAAAGACTGCCTGTTTTCAGATTATTGGTTCAAATAGCATGTACTTCCCTGAGGAACTACTTGCAAAATATTTTATTCTTCTTGGCTTTTTGTGTCTCTCCCTATATAAATATCAACTTAGAGATTTGTAATGTTTCTCTGTATGAAATGCACATTATTGGCTAAATCTATCTCATCCTGGGACTCAGAAAAGCTGAGTCCTGCCTGTTTGAGCCTAGTAGTTACCAGGTTGGCTTCAACTAGTTACCAGGTTGGCTTCAACTGGCATTGTTGTGTTGTACTGTCCTTTTTTATTACTTCTCTGCATAACAAACAACTAGTTATCACTGAAAAAACCAATCTTCCTACTGATACATGTATACTGCATACTTTCACGAGGTTGTGATTTTCTTTCTTTGATGACTCATCCAGGTTCTTTTCTATGGCAGTGTCAAATGTCTGTGCTTGAATGGTACACTAACGTGTCCTTAGTGTGTGGGAGTTACACTCCTGAACAAATTTAAACCACAAAATGCATCTATGCATTTTCAACAGTAACTGGAATAATAAGTATGCTTAGATATACCGATGATAAACCTGGTATAAAAAAATCAGATAAATTATGTCAGGTGGAGTTGCTGTGGGGGCAGAGTGGATTACCGGTAAATTTTAGAAAGCTGAGATTAATTTTTAAATACATATAACCATCTTGGAAAATTGATGTACCAGTGCCAGGAATTTGTATGAAGAATTTAGACTGATGGCCAAAATTCATGGTTGGCTGGGAAAGGAGAGGATTGGCAGGTCTCCATAGCACATAGAGAAACAAGTTTTCCATATGCAATCTGTTTTCTTCCATTTTACAGCATTACTGGCTTTGCTGTTGCAAGATTAGTAAAAATAGTTGCTGAGTGCTTTTTTTAACGTCCTTTTCAAAATCTTTCAACATTTTGTTTGGCTACATGTTCCAGTTTCTTTTCCCCTGAAAAATCCTGCTTACTCTTTGGAGGCTATTTCTCTATGTGCAAATTTGTGCATAACTGTTTTTTCTTGGAATAAATGTTCAGGAAAGTCAGGATGTATTTTCAGAAGATACCTTATTGCCAGTTTGGGCAGTAGTTTTAGTTTCCCGTTCACTTTGTCTCTGTCTTGAAGTAAAATCTGCATCCTCTGTGATTTTTACCTCCTAAATGAGTGCTGATGCAGTTTGGAAGAAGACAGGACTTGGCAAGGCACTGTTTGTCAGTATAGCTAAAAAGTTTTATGAAAAGTATTTGACTTATGGTCCTTATGGATCAGTATGTAGAACTGATCTGATACTCTGCAACCAGCAGATTGTCAGGAAATAGAAATGTTTACTTAAGTGCTCTTTTATCTCAAAATAAAAAAAACATTCTGTAAATCCTGGAAGAATTTGCTCACAGATGATGTTTGTATGACTTAGGGATTTTATGTTTTTATCTTTTATTTATGTCCTTTATTAGCACAGTCTTTAATGGGGAAATTAATGTCAGGTGCAAGATAATGTCAGTAGAATGACAATTTAGTCAAACTAGGCATAATACATGCATGTAAAAATTACAAGATGATATGTAGTTTAATGTATTCGTAGAGATAGTATAATCTGTAAGCATTTCAAGTAGCAACAGTTTGGTAGTAACGGTTCATTGACAAGACTACTGCCCTTCAAGGTCAGTAGTCTTTTCATTTTGCTTTTGTTTGATGCAGTAGCACTAGGGGCTTTTTTTCTTGAGAAAACAGAAGGAAGGGTTAAGGCACAGTAAGGTGTTTTGTACACCTCTCAGCAGCACTTCATGGAGATCTACTTCCAAGTAAGGTAAAGGTGGCTTCTGACACCATTGAGTTAAGGGGTATGTGTCTCAGGTGACTCAGATTTCCACTTGGTTGACCATAAGAGATTTTCCTTTTCCACTTCAACAATGCTGGTAAATTTTTTGCAAATTTTTGTACCCTGTCAGTCATCCTGTCTTTGAATCTTGGGGTGATGAAGATGTGGGAGGCAACAGCTGAACTGGAAAGAGTACTTCATAATTGCCCTGAGTCAGACAGCCAAATCCAGCATTTCAGAGTGGCAAGCAGTGTGCCAAAAAGAATAAATCCTTTTTGCTATGTCCTGGATCCCTTCGCCCACTCCTAATAACTTCATCAGCTGAAAACTAAGCAGAGCAAACTCCGTGAAGCCTAATGAGTTGAGACCTGCTCAGGCTTATTTACTGGGAATAACTGATCATGCTGATTTAAGGAGAAGGGTAGTGGAAAATCTGTAACTACATCTTTTATTCCTATTAGTTTTGATTGTGTGAAGTTACCATGTAATTGCCCCATTTGTCTGAATGATCTTTTTTCCTCCTAGCTAGGTTACTGTCATCATCTTGTTCAATATAATTCTTGTGAATTACACGTACCAAATCCATGGCTATGGTTGCTCAGTGTAATGTGCACAGCAGATCACCAGAGCATGACACTAAATGTAATAACGTTTTCATCATAAAGCTTGGATTCAGGAATACATCCATAGCTAAAATTTGTTTACACAGGAATTTTGTATTTAAGCTTTATGGTGGTGACTTTCTTAAGAGTTTTGTTTTCCTTTAAGTTTTATGTGGTAGTTTTAACTGTAAAATTCAAGTTGTCACACATTAGGCAATTTTTTACTTTGTTTTCACACTTGGAATTTACTTATATTTCTGCTGACTACGATTGGCATAAAATAAAGCATTTATGTGCCTGGATCTTGGATGTTATGATAGGCTTATTTTTGCTAGATTCTGATTTTATTCAAAACAGGATGACTTTCATGGAAGACCAGATTTTTTCAAGTTCTTTTCTGTGTTGTGTTTTTCTTTTGTATGTATTTCAAAGTATTTTGCAGGCTTAGGTTAATAGGCTTACAGAAAAACACGTCACAAAAGAAGTACTGTAGGATAAAGTTAGTATACAGTTAACTTTACATACTTTACTTTCTTCAATCTTCATTAAATTTGACACTCAGTGATAATAATTAAATTTATTCATTCTCCTGACTAGCCAGAAAGTACCTGGTTTGTGAGCAGGTGTTTGTTCCATACCAAATGAAAGCTATCCAAATCCCCTCAACTGTCATACATTATAATCATGAAGGTCCAGTCCAAGTACCTGTGTCAGCTCTCTGAATGAAGGCTTTTTGACATCCGTAAATATCTGGTTAGTATTTCAAATGTTCAGCTGTCTTGCACATGAATCTGTAATCAGCATTTCGCTAGAGGGAATGCTTCACTTCTGGTGAGACATTGGAGATTTCTGCATGATTACTGTCATTAGGACAAAAGCACTCATGATTGAGCAGGGCTTTTACTGTTTCACCAGAGTCTTGTAAAGAAAATAATCTGGAAGACAGGATAAGAACTTTGCTAGTAACTGTGCACACGCGCGCACACACACACACACCCCAAAAAAAAAGGCAAGCTATTAGAACTGTAATACACTTCTTGGATGGATGTGATTTGATCAAATTTATGATTCACAGAATAGCACTTCCAGAACACAAATCAGAATTTAACGTTCTCGTTTGTCTCTATCAACCAAGCGTCTTCCTCTTTCATCTGCTCTGCAGTGAAGTTGTCTCTAGAAGAGCCAGTCTCCTGCGACTCCAATGAACGCTGCTTTCTAATACTGAAATAACAAATGAAGTAAAGTGAAACTTCAATCAGTGAAACCTTACAATTAGTAATTGTCCCATCTGTTCATAATGTTTTGCCTGGAGCCAACAGCTGTCTCTGGTTCTCAGCTACACAGGAGATGTTCATGTATTGAACTCTTAGAGGGGTGGTACTTTTATGAATTTTTGATCGTTGTCTTTCATTTAGGCTCCCACTGATACTTTCTTGTTAACTCGCTGAGCGCTATTAACCAAATGTGATGAGAGGCGTGGAATTTTCCAGAGAGGCTGAAATTACATGGAGGGCAATGGCTGGGTAGAGGTAAAAGGCCTGAATTTGCCACCCCACTGAAAGAAGGCTGCAGTGTACGCCTCGAGGCTGCCCTTCCTGTCAGGCTTGGGTACGGGATTTGAAGAGCTGAGGGGCGGCTTCCAGACCATGGTGGAAGAAACTGGAGGGGCTGAGGGACAGGGAGGCCAGTGAGGGGCTTGCTGTCTGGAGGAAGGCTGCAGGATGGGAGATACTCAGGACAGTGAGTTCCACTGTTTGCTGAGAAAACTTTACATTTCTATACAGAAATTATTTTATATTGTGCATTAAAATTCAGCTTTTAACAAAACAATTAAATATACCTATAGTTTAGGTTTCTGTAGGTGATAGGAGATTGTATATAGATTTCAATGAAATTAAGATAGGTTAAAAAACAAACAAACAAAAAAAGAAAGTAAAACTTGATGATCTGAGGCTGGATTCAGGAGGCGTAGGTGATTGATCAGCCTGCAGGGGCTGGGCAGCCTGGATGCTTGCTCTGAGAAGCAAGCTGGCTTCTCTCTCCTGAAGCACGTCTTCTCCGAATCACATGCCTCTACAAATACCGTCGGAACGGCAGCTACGTGGAAAATGAGAAATGACAATGCAGGTTAATAAATACAAGCGAGTGCTTTGTACCTCTGCCCGTGGTGGCTTTTCTGTCCCCTGCCTGCGACTCACCTGCCCCGTTTCATCCACAGAACCTGCAGTGGGCCCGTGATGTGCTGCTGGGCAGCGGGGTCCCGTGGCAGCAGCTGAAGCACATGCCTGCACAGGGCCTTTTCTGCGAGAGGAACAAGACCAATTTCTTCAACGTAAGTTTACGCAGCTGATAAACAGCCCCGAGCTTTCTCAGCCAGCATTTTAACACCTCTCTCTCATTTGAAGGGCTTGCAAAGGGACGGTAATGTGAAATTCAGCAAAGGTGCATTAAACAAGCCATGAGCTGCTCTAAAGGAAGGGCAGAATTGTATTATAGGGATATTTACTGGGATTTTCCTCTCTTGAAGGGAATCACATTAGAAGGATTATTTCTGATGAGCTTGAAAACATGGGGAGAGAATCACCAACATTTCTCAGTTATGCATCATTTACCATATACTTGATGATTGAGTCCTCTATAAAAATTCTAATTCTGTTCATCTTAATTATCTTCTTGTTTACCATTTCTCAACTAGACTTGTACTTCTCATGAAAAAATTATAGTGCTAGTTGCTCTAAGAAATCTCTGGAGCTGGAAGGAGCTTTCTTGTATTCTGCTGTTGTAGTGTGGCTTCAGAAGAAAGAGAATTTCCAAGTCCTGCAGTGTAGTAGCAGCACTGTTGTACAGGCTGTCCCTGTGTTTGTGATACCTTCTAGGCTACAGGGGTGTCTGTGCCTCTCAGTGACATGGCACACAAGAATACTTCTGAGACTTAAATGAGCATTTATCTATCAATCAAATTCCCTGCTATGATTGCGACTTAACACATTGCTGTTGTCTTCAGGATTTCTGGCTTTTCCGTGGTATGTTCTAGGTGTTTGTGCCCTCTGCTCTTTTATGATAGGCTTCTTTTGTGTGGCTTGCAATATATGGCTAGAACCCAGAGATGTTTGTTTGTCTTTCTGGACTGTGTATCTGTTATACGGTTGCTTGCGGTTGCAGTGATGGAATTTTATGTCTCTAATTTCCTATCCAGTGTTTCCATTTTAAAATAATCTAACTGTGATATTTATTTCCATTTTATATCTGTTAACAACGATCTTCATTTCTGCTGTATGTTGTGTGAAGTAGCACCTCTGTGCAAACTTCTGTTAAGTATAAGGTAAGTGGTCTCCGATTATAATCCCTCAGATGGGTTGAACAACTGAGGTATACTGACAGTGGTTCAAAATTGTATCATGGGATCAGTTTGCAAAGAAAGCTTCTATGTCATTCCATCTTTCTGGATAGAAGTTTTGATTAACAAATGCTGTCAGCCTGGCAGGATATAGACCAAACAGTTGTGGCCTGATTGGTGACTACATGGCTTTGTTCTGGTTGTTTCCCTGCAATATCTGCCTGCCTTCCCTACAAGTAACCTGCAGCATGATTAACTCTTCAAGCTGGTGAATGCTTTGGCTCAGATGCAGATAATGCAAGTTTTCTCATAGAAGTTAATGAAATCAAGTGTGGGCTTTGCCTGATCAAGGCTGACTTGTTCATCATTGCAGGGTTAAGTGTCAAGAGTATTTTATGTTTTTTTCATGTATGAGGAAGAGGCGCAGTTGGGAACTAAGCAGTGTGTGTAAGTGTTCTACTTGAAAATGTGAATTCCCACAGTAAGAGAGATTGGTGGTTCACCTAAATCGTGCTAATGCTAGATAATGTAATTTAAAGATAGATGCCATTGTGTCCCTAGGTTTCCAGCACTATTTCAAAAAGCAATTATTCCTTATTCTGCATATTGATGTTTTTATAGTCTGAAGGATAAAAAGTGCTAGTATAGATACTAGACACCTGTATAATTCTATTTGGTAAATCAACTAAAACTCAATTCCTATAACTTAGTATTATTAATTGCATTTAGTAAGAAATTAAATACACTTTAAAAGAAAAGATAGCCTTCAACAAAAGCTAACCCAGTGCAATATATCAGCAGTACTTTTAGAAAAGAGAGATGTGTGAAAATGATGTTCTCAGCTTGAACTTGGGTCTGCCAGCAGACTAAGACAATGTTAGTCTAGAGTTCTTCATGTAGACTGCTGCCTCCAGGCTTGAGAAATTTCCATTTAGGCACTCAACTCCAGTGTGTCTCAGCTATAGGGATAGTATAGCTAGGGCATGAAGTGCCTCAGACAGCAAAACCACTTGTTGAGGCCCTTGTGAATCAGTGCTAACATCTTGACTTATTCCTGCACGCACGTAGGTTAGTCTTCGTGTTAACAGGCACAGTGTACACTATGAGTTTAGTATGATAAAATATTTTGGTGGTCTCATTTTCTACCCAACTATATTTTCAAAATCCTCTTCAAGTAACACTGTGAGGAACATGTGGCAGTAATCCAGAACAGATGACAGAGCACAGTGAGAAAATCCAGATCCAAGAGAGAAAGGGCTACCAAGTGCCCACAAAAAAAAGCTGTTAGTGTCATCTGACATTCCAGAGTTGGACAAACCTAAATCTGTGAACAACTTGGAAAAAGAAAATAAATCTCTCAACTCTGCATTGACCTTGTCTGGGTTAAACCTCAACTAGTTTGTTCTCATGCAAAGCTCCTACCCAGGCAGTGGGTAAGCAAATGTGCTGCACCATCTGGGTCAGTGCTCAGAATACAGACTTGTGTGTCATCCGTTGCATACAGATGGTGTTACAGCCCACTGTCCCGCCGAGTGTCTTCACATACAGAGCTGGCTGATAAAACAGAAATTACAGAGCTCTACAAAAGTAAGTAGTTGCATCTAATCTTAGAAATTAAATGGCCAGCCGTAGGATTTTCTAAGCTTATTCATGTCCTCCAAAGTTATTTTCAAGAGAAACTCTTTGCCTAAAGTGTGTATCAGCTTCCATGAAATGTATTTGGTTTTATTTTTGAGAACTCTTTGGCATTCATGGTACAAAAGAGGTACATGAATGTGTAAGTGGCTCTCTGTAGATACTTTAAATACATTTTTCTTCTGGAGCAAGGAGCACTGGTGTTCTAAATCTCTTGTACAGAAGATTCAGGGTTGTTGAAATTATAGCTGACTCAATTTTACAGGTACAAACAACAGTGCAGGAGAGAAAGCTAGCAGCTCAAAGACAAGTAGGGACTGTGCCATCCTGCTCCTTCCAGACTTCTTATAAATCATGCATACTCATAGTAGAATTATTTATGAAATGTTTATGACAGCACTGTATGAAAAGAAATAAACCTGAGTAAAGCTGTCTCCTGTTAAATTTTACTGCAGAGCTGCTGGTCTGAATGTGTGTGTCATGGTCTGCTGTCTAATTTGTTAGCTGCCACTCAGCTGCAACTGAAATCTCTTGGAATTCATTTCTGATGGTTTTGGGAATGAGCAAAAAAGACATGTTCACTTAGGCCTGATTTCTTCTCATTTGACATATTAGAATAATGTCAGGATGCACAGAACTTCCCTTTTTCAGTTCTAAGAAAAAAATACGCTTACTGCATTATTGTAGCTATTTGTTTCTCAAGCAGAGAAGGCTAGCCCTGATGTTCTAAGACCAGAGGGTTTTGTGCATTCGTGGCCCTGCTCGTGATAGCAATCATTGTATGAATGATTACTGAAGTTAGACTACAGGAGTTTTAGCTGTGGTCCTAGAAATTAATCGATGTCTCTCTTCCTTTGCTCAGTTACACATCTCTCTGTAACCTGCATGTACAGGTAGGCTACAGCTTTTCTCCTCTTCTTTGTGTGTGGAATACAGAAGACATTTTTTTTTAATTTTTTTTTAACAGAGGGCTCCAGGATGGTTTCTATAGTAACTAAATTAGAAAGTAATTCACCAGGAGAAAAAAAAATAAATCGCCAAACATTGCTTTATATAGTAGGGCACTTTTTTTATGTATTCAGATTTCATGCCACTATTAATAAAACAAAGTTAAACTTTGTGCACAGATGATGGGTATTCATCAGTCTGTGGGTGGGTGGTGATTGTGAAAGAAGTGTTTTGATGGTTGAGCTCAGTGTACCAGCAACTTCTCCATATGGCTTAATATACAGTATTTGTATTTTCCTGGCACATCTTCTGTGGTAATAATAATCTGTTGTAATAAAGATCTTGATGTCCATCTTTGGTAACTCTTCCCCACAAATGAAGGCTGTGCATGCACACAATATACTATAATGCAGACATTCATGTGCATGAAGTCTTGCTGCAAGCTGTTAAAGGATAATTGTTCTATTTTTAATTCCAAAAGAAATGCAGTGTGTTTACTCTCTGCTGCACCCCTGAAGCTCTTCATTCTGTGGCTCAAGTAAGCAGGGACAAACGAAGGCAGCAGTATGCAATGGGAGACAGAACCTGAGACAGAGCAGTGATTTCACTTTGTTGTTGTTTGTACAAGGTGTGAGTGGGCACTGGCAGGAGACCTCTGCCGTGCAGCACGGCAAGTTCTGGACACTGAGCAGCTGAAGAATGAAGTCTAAGTTTGGTGCTGCAGGTTTCTAGAGGTAGCTCTTCGAGCATGGTGATAACCAGTGGGTGCCTTCTCTGTTACTCTCCCCCTGCAGGATTCTCTCCCTAAGTTATGTTTCAGGTTGAGAGTTACATCTCTCTCTTACCAGAGGAAAGTTGATTCTGAAAAGAAGAGCGAGGGCTGACTGGTTTGGGATTCTGTACTACCAGAGCCATACAGGTGAATCTGAGATGCAGGGAAGAAGGCTGTTCTGATAATCCCTACTATAAGGGACTATCAAGGGAGGAAAAAAGGCAACATGTCTCAGCTTTCCCAGAAGCTGGGCAGTTATACCAAGGAAGTTTCATTATAAGCCTCAATTATTTTTACACCTTCCCTTAGACATACATTACTGGTCACTGCCAGGAATGTGGCATTGAATGAGGATATGGGATTTTCTTTTGATCTGGTACAGCCTTCTCTTTTTTCTCTCTCAGTTCCTGAAGTGTAACCTCAGCATTAATGATTCCCATGACTTAAATTAAAATGAAACATTCATTACAAAATGTAATGTCTCTGTAGAGATATCTGGCTGTATATCATCTAAGGGAAGAGGAAAATCCATTAGGGTGGATTGAACCTATTCTAGACATCTGACCAGTCAGAGGTTGCTACTAATGATACTAATGTCAGACACTGCAATAGGCTGCCCAGGGAGGTGGTTGAGTCACCATCCCTGGATGTGTTTAAGGGTCATTTAGATGTGGTTTTGAGGGACATGGTTTAGGAGTGAACTTTGTAGAGTAGGTTAATGGTTGGACTTAATGATCCCAAGGGTCTTTTCCAACCTGAATGATACTGTGATACCGTGAATGTTGACCTGGAGAACACGCAAATACCACACAGGGCCAAAGGCAGTTCTTCAAGGCTGATTGTGGCAACTTGACTGAAGCCTCAGGTTCACTATTTCCTACCATGTACTGGAAAAGTCTGAAAGTGGAGGCAACAGCAGACTAAAATCACTTTTCTGGAACTTTTAGTGCTCTGCTTTCCTTCCTGTCCTTGGCTGGTGATAGATCTGAGTTACTCTCCTCCTGCTCATAGTTGGTGTGTGTCTTTTCAGTTGGCAAGTGTGCTTCCAGCCCCTAGACATCTGCTTTGTGGAACATGAGTCTTCTGAGGAAAATAGTGCCATTTGAATCAGATTGGGGGGGAAAGGGAAATAACTTGAAGATACTTACTCTGCATCTATGTGAGCTGAGATTGTGTCTCAGCATGGTGAGAGTTTGATTTTAAACACGTATGGGGGCTCTAAGAGAATTAATGGGAAAGTTTTAGCTTGACCATGATTGGCTGCAACTTTTTGAAAAAATGTTGGTCTTTATGGTGCTTCTAACACTTCATGTGAAAATGAGTATGAGAGGTTGCCAACTCAAGTTTTAAAAAAAAATAAATTGAAATATCACAAGCAACATCCCAGAAACCACACTGGTTTAGTTATTCAGTTTTGCCCTTCTCACTTCTGGGTGTTTTGGATGCCATTTTTCTGCAACCACAAGGGAACAGAAACCATAAAGGAATAATTAAAAAAAAAAATTTACAAATTTTTCATTTCGGCAACTACATTAATGTTTGGAAAAGTTGATCTATACCATTAACAGTGACCTTCTGTGTAGTTGTGTAAAGCACAATAATAGTGGTACCATAGTGACAACACATGTTAATAGTCTAGTATTTTTATGCTTATGGTAAGCAGATAGGGGCATCTGGCTAGAGGATGGTTAAATCCCTGTCTCCTTTAAAAGACAGAATTGTCTTTAACCTTTTCAGGGGATGGCCATATTTTAGCCATGAACTATCTGCGTTTCCTTTGTGCAGGAAATAGGCCCTAAAAGAGCGAGCTTTCTGCTTTGTAAAAGTGCCCTTCAGTAAACGCAGATTCTCCCCGCCAGCTTTCTGCTGACTCTGAAGTATTCAGATGTTAAGTAAAAGACATCTCCCTGCTACATAATTTTTTCTTGTGCTAGGAAGAGCAAGCTACTTTATGAACTGATTTGACAGCGTAGCGAGCGGGGGTGTGCGCGGCGCTGGTGCGCTCTTGGGAGGCCTCCTGCTGCAGGGCTCTGCTGCAGCAACGCTGCTCTGGGCCCGGGCCGTGCGCGTCGGCCACCTCTCCTTCGGCAGGGACAGCGGGGACCTCGCCGCGCTGCACGGGAGCTGTGTTTGAGCTGCCGCGCTGCCTGCCTAGCCCGCTTCCTCACGAATTGCAAAGAGCATGTCATCGCTTTTCCTACGTTCCTGAGTAATGTCATTATAAAGCTGTTGTTCTTCATCTGCGTGAGGAAACCATTTCTGGTGTGGTGAAGAGATACTTGTGTGGAGAGCTGCTAAGGAATAAATACAAACAAACCCTCTAGGAGTCCATTCTGAGCCAAATCATAGTATAATCCTGTGCCTTAATTTTTAAGTACGGTCAGCTGTATAAATGGCCATTATTTTATGGTTACAGTGTAAGCTGAAGTTTTGAAGATTGAAGAGTGAAACCAAATCACTGTCTTCCTATCCTCTGTTCCTTGTTTTTCTTCATTTTTTCGGTCTCTGTTAATTTTCTCAATTTCCCTTCGCTGTATCTTCTTTGAAGCAACATCATGTCCCAGGCGTGGTGCTCCCAGCACCCATCACTGATTGTCCATTGAGCCACTGGCTAGAGGAACTCATACTGAAAAACATCACTCACATGCCTGCAGATTCAGGAAGGCATATTTGCATTGATTAAGTATAATTTATATATACAAGGTTATTTTTGCATCAAGTCTAGAAACTTTTTTTTTAATGAACTCTTAAATTTTGAATAAGCTGGTTCATTAAAATATAGAATTAGGAGATAGTCTCCTCTCAAACCATGACTGGAGTCAATTTTATAAAAGTGAATATATGAAAGACAGTGTTTTCTCTGACTCCATTAAATTTACTGATATTAATGTCTGTTGGAAACAGGCAGACATTTTCTATGTGGAAAAAGGTAGCTTTTTGAGAACCCGTGTATTTTAGTCAAGTAAGCCTATTAATTTCATTGTTCTTCTTGTCTAGCATGGCAAAATGCTTCCACTGTGGAAAGGGAAAGTGGGAAATCACAATACTAGTTGTCCCTACGATAAGAGTTAAAAATGTCATGATTTCTTTTCTGACTTGATCCTTGGTAATGGTTCTTTGCCAGTAGCAAGCTGTTTTCCTTCTTTGCTCCCCCCGCTCTTTTTTTTCACTTGTAATGTTAGTGTAATTCTACCCATACATCTCCTGCCCAGATTTTCTAATGTATGAATTGGAAGAGTGCTTTTAGTAGGCACAGGAGGTTATTCTCTCATTCTCTCTTACTTGCTCTAGTGTGTGCTCACTCTCTTAGCAATCTTACCTCTGAAAACAGGGTAAGCAAGGAGTTAACTGTGCAAGTGAAACTTTCATAGTGATTGGACTAAGACCAGAAACCCAGTAAGCAATGAAATCTTAATGTTGCCTATAAAAAGCTAGATAACTTTTTCAACCTCTGCCCAACATGTTATTTACAGTTCTTCACTCCATTCTCTTGGAAAAACAGAACTCATCAGTGAAAAATGTCCGTCGTTCACAGAGTTTTCTGTTTCAATATATACACGCTGTTCTTTCTGGCTAACTTTGCAGGCTTCCAGGACCCAGCTAGTAAAGATGCCAATAAATCTAAATCCCTGGAGATAGAAGCATGGGGTTTTGAACCATCATTTGTGCCAGTGGATATTAAACAGCTACTTTTTTCCATTCTGTTTCCCTAGGAAAAGTTTCTGCTTTTGTTGAGTAGATTAATTTCTAGATGAAGGTGAGGGAACAAATAACTCTGAAATAAATGAAGATAGGACTTTGTAGAAGAGAGATTGTCATGGAGGTTTTAGTGTGTTACAGGACATGAAGCAGTTGTTTTTAAAGCTGGATCTTAAAAGTTTAACAGCAGCTGTTTCACCCACTCTGAGCAGTATTTGAAAGGTGCAGGCTTGCTGGAATACTGTGTGATGAGTATCCTTTTACAAATGTGTAATGAATAAATCCATAATTTGATTTTTCCATCTGCCAGCTGTGTGTCAGATATGGATGGGAGAGCTACCTTTAGACACTTACTGGCATTAGTTGTAAACTTAGGTTAGGTTCTTTCCTTTCAAAAAAATCTGAATAGATATAAAAAAAAAAAAGTGATGATCCATGAAAGGCCTTTAAAATACATGTTTTCATATTATATGTCTGCTATCCAGTTATCAAACTATCTTCTTGAGTTATTTATCCTAGTTTTATCTTAGAAATGAATGACAAGAATGGTTAAGTCAGTGTAGATTGCTGCATAAACAAAACAAAGCAAACAAAACCAGAAAAGAATAAATTTGGAATCGTAGAGGAAAATCTAAGACATAAAACTGAATCTTTTTAATTGGCTGTCATTAGCATTTTCATTTCCCCTACAAATTCCTATAGCCTCTGACTGAAAGCTTTGGCATAACTCCTTTTAATATCAATGTGTATAGTTCACACAGAACGTTGAAAAGGCAAGTAGTGTGTATGTGTCTGAAGTCGTTCCTTGTCTTTAAATACCCTCTCCTTTGTTCGGAAGATGATAGCATTACTCTGAGGAACATAAATTTAGTGGGTGTATAGCCAGAATCTGATGAGCTGTTTCTACCGGTTGTATGATAAGAGGATTCTGTGACATTAATCAAGGCAGTTTTTTCCTCTGTGTATTGTATTTCATTTTGTAGATATTTCCAGGACTGCTTGAGGTGTGTATCAGCCTGTAGCTGATCCTGCTCAATACAGCACTTGTCTGTTCCTTATTCCAAATATGACAGGTTTTTTCATTCCTGTATCTTGTCTGTGTAAAATTACCTATTTTATTTTATTTCAGCAGCATATTTCATGAGAAATATTCCAGGAATTACAGTTCTCAGCAGAAGGATTGAAGTATTTTTTTTGTGGCTATACATTGCCTTTGTGTAAAAATTAAAATAGAAGAATGCGGGCTGAGAGCAGCATGATGCAAGTCTGTGTGTACATCTGTGCAAATGGGTAGCATTTATAGATAGTTTTAATTTCATGGCCACAGCAGGATATAATTGGCCGAATTAAAAAGGTTAAGATGGGGAAGATAAGATGGCAGATGATAGGTAAGAACATATTCTGTCGTCGTGCGGTAGCTGGTGTAATAGGAGCAGTTTTCTAGCTGACTGCAGTAACATTGTGCGGAGCTTAGATGCGGATATTGAAGCAGGAGTTCTCTGAGCAATAGTACTCCATCTTTGGCAAAATTCCTAAAGTTAGAGGAGTAAAAATGTTGAATATTGTATAGTGTATTATTGTTCCAGACGGTTTGGCTCCTGTGGAGGAGGTAGGATTTCCTGGCATAATGCGAACGCTTGTGGAGTTTGTGCGATAGCTACTGTGTGAAACAGCAAGGACTGACCACTTAAACAAGGTGACTTTCTCATTCTCCTGAAAGGAATTAAAACAAAATATGATTGAGTGAGAGAGTGAAAGTAATGAAGTTCCTAGTGGTTGGTATTTTAGCTTGCTCCTCTGAACACTCAAAGGTATTACTGTGATCCAACAAGGGAAGTTCCTATAAGAGCCGGAGTGAAAAATGGCTTATTTCCAGGAGCTTTATGAGCTTTGTTCATTTCAGTTGCCTACGCTTCATCTCCACCAGTTTGCTTACTCACCTCCTGTCAATAAACAGCTTCACAGATTTGGCTTTTATGAAGTTGTTTAATTTTTCTATAGGTTAGAGGAAGCAAAATCAGAAAAAAACCCTACAGACCTTTCACTTGAAGTACTTCCTAACAGTTACTCAGAGCGAGTTACGGATTTTGCTGGCTATTTGGTTTGCTAACACAGAACGAAAATCACAATTGAAAATTCCTACCAGTTCATTTTCTATTTAAATCTTTTCACTTTTCAGCTGCTTTTTGTGCATATATTCAAAGCGTACCAGCACTTATACTATGATCTCCACCTTAGTAAACTGGAACTAGCGTGGTTCATTAGTATAATGGTGTTTTCTTAAGTATTCAGAAGTTTGAGATAATTTAAGGAACTTGATGTAACAGTTAAATTTTCTGTTTACGTATGCCTAGTTTGTTTCTCCCGACAGACTGCACTAAGGGTTTAAGAGTATGTGTTGGGGTTTGTTGCTTTTTTTTATTATTATTAATTAATGGTATAACTATGAATTACAGTATTTCAGGGTTACTGAGCTCCACTTATTCCAGGGATACTGACCCTGAAAGGAAAAATTTGAACAAACCTGAAGATAGGCCAGGCTTTTCTGTCTATGTAGCTCATCCATGGAGAAGCACAAAGCCATCCCAAACTCTGTGACACTTTAACACTGTCTTCTGTCATGACTCATCTGCTTAATATAGAGTCCATCTTTTATGTTTGTAATCCATGCGTGTATCACGGTTAGTGGCAGGCTCAGTGTTAAAGTTTAATAGAATCATAAATCAGATTTAAAGCAGAAGTAGGGATTACAGGCTAGTATAGTTGTATAATGAAAGTGGGACTTTCGAGGTGGATGCAGTGCAGTGATTTCAAAGCATTTTCTTTGTACTGCAAGAGAAAATACTCGTAGTAGGGATGTAAGTGTGAAATAAAATGCACGTTCCAATTAGTCTGTGAGCTGAAATACTGACTATGGCATAAACTTAATCTTTAAAAAAATGGTTGGTGACACATAAAGGTGATGTTTTCATGCCTGTAGTGAAGTAGTTGTTCCAGCAGACTCAAAAGAAAAACATCTGGCTTTGTTTCCCCTTAGTCTGACAGCTCTGTACTAAAGGTCTTAATGAAAATTACTTTCCAACAGGTTTTAGGTCAGATTATTTTCATTATAATTTTCTTTCCAATAAACAAGAAAGGAAAAGTATTTTCCTGAATTAATGATACAAAAGTGAATGTTGCTTTGGGGACCAAAAACCTGCCCAACTTTACATCTTTTTGGCATTTCAAGTGAAATGTACAACTACATATACAGACAAATTTTTTGAAAGTTAAAGCTAATTCAGAAAAAAGACTGAGATTTTGGAAGCTTGAGATTTTACAAAATGTTTTTAATCAAAGATTTTTTTTTAAATATTTAAATTGCAACAGCAAATAAGCAATATTCCATATCATTTGTAAATAAAACACTAAGGTATAGAAGTATTAGAAACTGATGAAAATGTAAATTAACAGTAGCTAGTCTTGTTTTTTGTATCAGAGTTGATGAGAATGAAAAACTAAACAATCACAGTTTGATTGGGACATTAGTTCCTCAATAGTTCTTCCTTTGCACAGATCTTGAGGTAAACATGCTGTCTTCTCCATAACTTTTATAATGAGATGCTCTTGCAGCTTTGCAAGAACAGGAACACAAGAAAAAATATTTGTGAATATTTTTTTCACTTTAAGTAAACGAGAATTTACCAGTTAGTGCCATATATAAGAGTAGTTACCTTCAGACTTTGCCCCCCATAGTTCTCGTGGCCGTTGTTGTATGAAGGGATTTGTTGGTTTTTTTCATCTTAACCTTGCAACAGTAACCACCAAAAACAATAGTATGGAAAGAAACAAGAAATTTTTCGCCATCTCATAGCTGGTCTTCATTTCTTGAAGCACGATGGATCCAGAATATGCAGAAAGGAAATACAGTTTGGGGGAGGACACATAGGAAAATGCATCCTGAATTCTGAGTCATCAGCCAAAAGGGTTCTGCAGGCAGCACATTCTTTTCTTTCAGGTCTTAAACATGAGCAACAGTAAAAGGACTTTTTGAGTTTTACTCTGTATGTGCGCACATGTGTGTTTTTATGTGTATTTTAGGAGAAAGAGCAGTTATAATGTTGAAGAATAAAGACATTTTAAGGCAGGGTAAAATAAGAAATAACTATTATTTTAAAATATACTACGCAATAAAATTAATCTTAGTAGGAAAGAAATGTTATCTTTAATAGTAGCTAACTGGCCAGAGGACTTAGTCCTACTCCTGTGACTGACTGAATTCCAAAACTAAGATTCTGGTGAGAAGACAGTAGCACAGTGAGATACTAATGCACTTTCTTCGAGTGTATTGTTAGTTTATTCAAATGTCTTGTAGAAGTATGAAAGATAAAAAGAATGAAATAATACTTCTGAGTCCAGTCCCAGCTATTTCCAATCACAAAGAGTGGAAATTAGTTTCAAGATGCATTCACTGTACTTCACTGATGAGGGAGTGCAGAGTGAGTGTGTTGGAGGAAGTCTAATGGCTCTGGATCAGGAAACGTGCCTGGATTCCCAGCATTGCCAGGTTGCTTTACAGAATTTCAAGGGAAGACGTTTACAAAAAGAAGCCTTGACTGCTTTGGAGATCATCACTATCTGCATGAGAAATTTTGGAAAGTCAGTTCCCATGCTGAAATTCAGAAATATCAGCTACCATGTCATAAAAGTTACGATTTCAGCTTGTGCCACCTGGCAACCAGGCACTTTTGAAGCAAAAAGATTTGACTTAAAGAAAAGAGGAGACAGACAGACAGGACTTAACTGCCATACACATTCATGCCCGGAGAGTTCTTGGCCTAGGCTTTAAGCAATCAGTTGATGTGACCCTGCTGACAGAATGTGGAAGAAAAGGGGAGAATGATTTTAAGCAGAAAGGTGGATTTCTTCTTTGTAAATTAGTTATCAGTGAGTATCGCTCTCTTTCTGAAACTGTTGCTAGAAATCATAGACAGTGTATTCTGGGCACAGCATTAGTGTGACAGTGTAGGCAGGTAAACCATTCACATGTAGGCCTATTTTCTGGGTTATTTTGTCACTGTCTTTTCAATATGTCACTTTTCTCTCTTCAAAATCTGACAAGCCTCTGCTTGCTTTTTGTGCATAATTGAGCCAGAATAAAATTTCCTGCCTCTGTATGTTCTCAAATCGATAACGAAAAGCAAAGCAAAGTGTCTTTCTTCCTGAAAACTTCCGCCGGAGAGCTGTCTCCAGTGGCAGACTGAAGCTGACATAATGAAAGGCCCACCACGAGATGAGTCTGACTCTGAAGTCTTTTAAGTATGTGGGCAGCAAGGTGAAGACAGCAAGATGATATACCACAGATTTCTGTTCCAAATCTCCTTGCAGTTTCTCTTATTCTTGTTGCTACTTTTTGACACATTCCTCTCCTATTTTTCCATTTGTATTTATTCTTTCTTCTTTGATTTCCCTTTTAAGAACAGCAGTTTACATGTAGTATGTGGGCAAATAATTAGGTATTATTTTACTTTTGTTTGTCTTCTCTAGACAGAGACAGCATATGGTCTAGATGAAATTCCCAAAAGAACAGCTTTTTCCATAGAAGTTCCTGTTCTTAAGAGGAGTAAGTTTGTCAGGTATAAAATGATATTGGATTGGTTAAAATATTCTTTTGAAATGAAAGTTGTGGTTTTCAAGCAAAATAGTAATTGTCAGAGAGGACTGAATTACCCTTTTCTGGTTGAATATTGAAGAGAAGCAGGTTTTGGAAAGGGACAAGTCCTCTGCAGGTCCAATTTTGACACTTCCTGGTTTATGTTTCTCTTTGAATTTCAAAGGGAATAAAACTACCTATTGATAAACAAGAAATATAAACCTGTGTATAAACAGGGTAGCATCTTTGGATAACAAAATTGGTGAATATATGGAATGTGAAGTATGTTTTTCTCCCTTCCCTCCTCTTCACTCTCCAAGAGAAAATTCTTGTCTTTCTGTTACCTACTGAACACTGTGTGGGTTTCATTTTAGTGCAGGTATTTTGTTGGTTTAGGTGGAAGCAGACAATTCTGCTGCTCAGCATTATTGGTCTCCTTACAGTAGTTACAGTCCTGATGGAAAAGAGAAATTTAGCTGGGAAATACTTACATAAGACCACTAAATTTGCTACTCTGGATTAGTCTGGATTTTCTAGGCAAGTATTCTGATCTGATAGCTATTGTTACCTGACTGCAAGAAGATTAAAACCAGCTGAGTTAAAGGAAGCAAATACTGCTGCTGAAGGAAGAATACTTTCTAGTTCCTGTAGGACTTCCATTGCACTGGAAACTTAAGATTACTTTTATCTCTACAAGTTAAAAAAAAAAAAAAAAAAAAAGCCATCTAGAAGTGAAAACAATGTTCTGCTTCCTTAAAAACAAAAGATGAAATCTACTCTTCCTAACTGGAAATAGAATTCTTGCCAGGATTTACAATGCATATCCTCTGAACTGAAGAAAATCATTTGGAAGTGGAGCAGAATTTCAAATATATTGACCTTAACAAACTCATATGCTGTGTCTGCAAGGAAAGCTAGCACCCTTATCTTGACAGTACAGAGAGGCCTGGAATCATTCTGAACATTCGTTACTCACCCCAGCACCAAAATCCCAGTGTGCAAAAGTTAAAAATGCTTAAAAGTGTAAAATCACTTCCATCTGGCTCCCAGTACGGTGGCACTGGAGAGCATGTGCTAGAGCTCCCATCCTGTAGGTGATTCTGGCTGAGACATTCCTCAGACTTTCTCTGGTTGTTATTGAATTAAATAGTCAGAAGCTATAAAAAAAAAAAAAGGGGGGGGGGGGATTGTGGGGCATTTGATGAAATCAGACTCTTAAAGAAGGAAACATGGAGTGAAATACAAACTTGCCATGTTTTTATGGTCTGGAATAATGCTTTGCCCCCCTCCTTTCCCATGATAAATAAGTGAAAGACAGGTATAGGACATGGTCTTTGAGGATTAAGAGTTTCACATAGGATAATAGTCCTTCTTTCTCAGAGATGGTTTGTTGAGCTGAAAGTATTCATTATAGTATTTATTTTTGAAAGGACAAATGTTAGGTCATCTTGTTGACTCTGGGCATGTTTCAAGTTCCCTGTAATTGCTCTGTCACTCCTTTTCCCATCCATCCTCCCTTGCCAAAATGGATAAAGTCATATTGTTTTATTTCTGTATCACCTAAACTAAGCCTAAAAAGCATTCGATGTTAGCTGTTTCTACAGACCTCATTTGCACAGTGTCTCCAACTAATTAAATAAGAAAATATTGTATCATCTTTTACCCCTAATCAGCCAGAAGACTTGAACAGTGTCCCAAATACTGTGCAAAAATAATTAATGGAAAGGCCTGTGATATTGCACAGTGTTATGCCTGAACCAAGAATGAAGCTGTAATGGTGCCAGCGTCTTCTGCGGCAGCCGTCTCACCAGCGAGCCTGGAGCAGGCTGCAGTGGGAGCAGGACTGAACCAGAGCTGTAGCTTAAGACAGGTGCTTATGGGTGAGTAACTTGAGGGTATTTCTGAGATGAGCGCTGAACAGTTCCTCCTGTTTTGTGAACACCAATTAAATTGTTTTAGTCATTTTTTTGACACAACCCCCGTTGACTTTAGGGCATCTCTGTGATGTGTATCCCGTTTCCAGAATGTGGAAGTCCCATGGTATGTTACTGGTTCCCACAGGTGCAGGGGGTGCCACTTACCCTTCACTGAGCAGCTGTATTTTTTACCTTAGGTAACCAAACTGGAATTCTTTTGCTCAGTAGCACTGTAAGTTACGAGCTCCTGTGTGCAAAACCAGTAAAAAATTAATTGTGCTTGTGATGGTTCAGACAACTGAATAACGTGTGCTGTAGGAGTCCACAATGCAAAGCTGGGAAATTTCATGGTAATTCATAAAAATTCTGATTGAGCAAGATAAGAATTGATAAGAAACATTCGCAACTGAACAGAATAATCTGTGGTGGAAAACATATCCTTTTAAACACTAAAGAGACAAATGTTTCCTTAATTTAAATTGATAATGGACCTTTACGAAATAATGTTTCTATACAAAAGCCATAATGAATCAGACATGTAGTAAATATAATACATAAACCAGTGATATTTTTAAAATGTCCTTGTTTGTAAAGCAGTTTGAAATCTGGTAACTAAATCTTATTAGAATTCTTGTTTAGCTTTTATTATAATTCAGAGATGTGTGTGCTCTGGCTGCTTTTTAGGGTACCATGACTATTCACTGCAGCAGCTAAGAGGTAGTAATTAGAAAACGGAATCCTTACATTGCCATGCTTATGGCTTGAAGCGTTTAGTTGTGCAGAACTGTTAGATGACATAATTTCCAACCTAATGAACACCCAGTCCTTGGGCTATTATCGTTAAACACTCTACGATCTATTTAATTCCAGGTACAACCACTTAATTTGCATAAATAAATACCACGACATAGGAAAGAACTCCAGTGCAATAGAGGAGATAGGAGCTCTGCTGTTAACAGCGACTAAATGAGCAGCTGAAAAAGGGCAGGTCAAAAAGAATCCTATTTGCTTTAATACGTAGAACGTAAGTATTCATTTCAATTCTGTATTTAAAACATAAATCTATGTTATACAGTCAGAAGAGTAAAGGTTAATGGATTTTTGAAGTGGTAGTGCCAAAACTGCATTGTTAATCAGTATCGAATGGGTTGTCACCTTCGGAAGCAAGATGTAAGAGGCGATGAAGACCTGGGGTGTTTCAGAGTGGCAATGCCCACAGTGGAATCTCAGCTTTAAAACCAAAAATCTGACTCTGACAGTTTTAAGTGGAGAGATAGACACAGGGTGTTGTTGATTAATGTAGTTTTATAAAAGATAAATAGGATAGCTAAATTATTCTTTACCTTTCTTCCCAGGATGCTGTTAAGCATAAATGTATGTATATAAAGTATGCAAATAAGTAGGAAGGGGTGAGGTATATGGGGCTTTCTGTGTGAGAAGCCTAGAATTGATGTGCTAAGAAAACAGGAAGATGAAGAAATGAAAAGATGGCTAAAAAGTGGCTAAGACCATGGGAAAGAGAGAGAACCTTAGCAACTGACTTCTGCATAGCATGCAGGGAGTGTTGCAGCTGTGGAGCAGGCTATTAAACCTGGGGTGTTAGTAAATAGAATAGATTTTGATCACTTCAGAATAATCTTAGAAATCATGAGAGGGGAAAAAAAACCAAACCAAATCAAAACTACCCCCTGCAATGCTTGGAATGGCAAGGAGGAAGGCAAAGCGATGGCCCTGCTGGCAAAAGTGAGAGAAAGGAACAAGTAAAACTATAATGTTGAAATTTTGTGATGAAGGTAATCAGGGTAGAGCCTGGATGAGTGGCTGGGAAAAGAAGATAAATTTAGTTGTGCTAAACTCAGCTTGAGGAAGACGAATGGGATAGTTCACGAGGCAGGACTAGATGGACTGAGGGCAGCAGCGCACTGCTGCATCTTCTGGTTTATATATTATGAGATCGACTGAAATCATTAGGAGCATGGAGAGAGAAACATGGGGGGAAAGGACGAGGGCAGACCTTTGTTTTCCCCTTCCAATAGTTTGAGAAAGGGAGAAGAATGTGATGGAAGAGGTGGCAAAGAGCTGGTGAAAGAAACGCCGCCCTAGTGCCGCCCGGCATCGCGAGCTGGAGAGGAGTTCAGAACCCCTGGGACGGGGGGAGGGGGGGCCGGGACGGTATAAACGCGAGGAAC
>WUAM01000323.1:16559173-16652807 GCA_024336885.1 Actenoides hombroni
ACGGGGGGAGGGGGGGCCGGGACGGCATAAACGCGAGGAACGGGTGTCGAGAGCACGGTCCTGCCCTTTGGTGAAAGGTGTTGCAGGGACACGGAGGGGACCTGTGGTGTCGCGCGCTGGGGGGCCCAACACGCGCCTGTGCCGGCTGCGCGCGCGGCGGCAGAGCCCCCCGCAGCCCCCCAGCAGCCATGGCCGCGGGTGCTGGCCGGGGAGCCGCCGGCGAGCAGGAGGCGGCCGAGGGCAGGAGGCCTCAGCCTCTCTCCTCCCCTCCGAGCATCCAGGCGAGAGCACTGCGGGGAGACGAGGAGGAGGAGGAGCGGGAGCGGGGAACCGGCCACGCGTGAGAAAAATAGGTCACGAAGGGGCTTTCGGTGGCGGCGGGGTGAAGGGCGATGAGGCGGCACCCGCGGGGTTAAAGCGGGTCAGGGAATATTTTGGTAAGGTTTGGCGGGCAGGTGGGAGCGGTGACCGCTCGGTATTAGTGCCTGCAAGCCGACAGCAGCAGCTGTTTACTCACTTGCCCTAAGTGGGATGGCTCCGAGCCAAGCTCGGCAATAATTGGGACCAACATCCTCCGTCAAACAAGACCGGCCTCCGGCGGGAGCGCGAGTAAACAGCTCCGGCCCCGCACGCCGCCCCCCGCCCCCAGTTGCAAAGAAAGAGGGGAGAAAATAAATAAATAACTATCCGCGGCGGCAGGAAATCTAAGGTATGCGGTTTCCAGAGGTCGGGCGAACGCCGTGCGAGAGGAAGTGTGCGCCGAGCCGAGCCGAGCCGGGGCGGTCAGGTGGGGGCGCGGGGGCGGCGCGGAGCGAGCGGGGGCCCGGGCGGGGGCGGGCGCGCTCCGGCTCTGTGGGCCGCCGGGGGAACTCCTGCGGAGCCAGCCCGCCGCCTCGGGAATGGTGAGTGCGGGGGGCGGCCCCGCGGCCGTGGGAAGCGGCCGCCCCGTGCGGGGCGGGCGCGGGAGGCTCGAGGGAAACTTGCCCCCCCTCCCCCCGCCGCGGCCCCGCACGGAGGCCAGGCCGGGCCGGGCCCGGCGGGCCGGGGGGGGATCGCGGCTGTTACTCGGCGGGGAAACCGTGCCGGTGTTGCTGGCTGCTGGCGGGGCGCTGGGCTGCGGGGGGGAATGCCCGGGATGGGGGAGGCGCGGGGCCTTCCCTGGGGGGGACCGATGCGGCGGTGTAGTAAGTTTGCGTTCTCCCTGCCCCCAAAAGCGCACCCGGCTGCCCGAGTCGGGAGGGGCGCGGCGGGCTTTTGCCCCTGCCCGCGGCTTGGCTTGCCCGCGGCTGTTCAAACCCTTCCTCGAGCAGCTGGTCGTTCCCCGCGGCCGCGGCGGGGAATCCCTTCCCCGCGGCTGGGCCGGGCCGGGCCGAGCTGTGCTGTGGTGCTGGGGGCTGGGCGGGCTCCGGGCCCCGCAGGGCTCCCCCCTCCCCGCGCCGAGCAGGCAGCCGGCAGCGCAGGCAGGCGGGAGATGTGCTCTGATGACATTTGCCGTCGTGGTTGGGAAACACTTATTTCATTAGTTCGGTTCGCCTTCGGTTAGCGGCTGTAACTGATCTGCTTTGCCGCACAGAGGAGAATCCTGAGAGCGATGGGAGACGGAGGAGTGGAGAGAAGTTTGGAAGGGGGGACGAAAGGGTGAGGGATTTTCGTTTTCTTCTGTCTGCATTGTTTGGGGTTTCTCGGTCTCCTTCCTCCACCCCCTTAGTGGGATGAATTATTTAGCACCCTCGTTTTCAATTCAGCCCTAAAGCTTGCAAGGGGAGGCTTTCATGTCTAGAAGAAGAAAGAGACGGTAGGTCTGTAAAAATCATGTCTGGCACAGAGCAACCCAGCTGTGATCTCTGGTGTGCGCTCTGCTGTTCTGCCTGTGACAGCCCGGCTCACGCTGGAGATTCCCCTTCTTAACGGTGACCTAACAGAATAGCCTGTTGTTCAGTATCTATTTTGCATGAGCTACTATGCTACAGTTGCTGCTTCATTCAGCTAAAGAGCGAGAGGATAAGAGGATTCCAATTTAATTAGCAGTGTGTTAAAACCGGTCAGCTTTGCCTGGTCACATGTTTATAATTTTAGAACGTATGTCTTAATTGCAGTAAATTTTGGTGTTGTGCATAAAGGGAGTGCCACAGTGTGTTTGCGGCATTGGCTGTGGCAATTTCATGTTTCTGGGTTTTTTTAATTTACTGCAGCATGTGTTTATTTGTGCAACGGCAGATTTTTGTGTCTGCTGTGGGTATTCTGCGTGAAGTGGATCTCGGAGATCTAGGAATTAAAGCATATGCTGTGGAGATTTTTATTACTCGTGGAGCTGCAAGACGTGTCCTTTTTATTGGAGCATATTCAGGTTGACGTCTTGAATACCCAGATACTGTTCTGGTTGTTTTCAATAATAGGATTTGTGTGTGGTTTTAAGTCTGAAAGACCGTAAATGTTGAGGCCTCCTTCAGTCCTCCTCCCCCTCAATAATTACTCTGGTTGTTCTCAAACAAATAATTCCTATCTTGCCATATCCCTGAAATCAAACACCAGCAGAGTGTACCCTGTCTTCTGCCTGGCTGACTGAGTCACTGCCGTGCCTTGCGCTAGATTAAGCTGTTGTGGTATTGCTGCTGGTTGAATATTGAAGCTCCCCTGTGTATACTGTGATTTACATTACTGTAAATAGGGTAATTGGATTTTATCTTCTCTGCAATGTGTTGTTCCTCTGGTATTATCAGAGATTGGTCAACTTTAGCTGGGGTGCTAGGCAGGCTGCTGCTGTGATGCTTGAATTTGACCTTTCCGCTAACTCTTACAGTTGGGTAAAGAAGTACTTTTGTGTGTTTCTTTTTAAACCCCGCATTGCTGCAGATGCCTTGGAGTCTCTGAAAGCAAGACAGCGTTAGGTGTTAACACCTGTCCCACCCCCTCGACAAAGGTAGAATACGTGGATAGCAGAGTTAATGAAATTTCTTTTTAGTTGCATTAATTCCCGTATCAGAGGAGAAAAGATACTCTGAGATTAGCTATGGGGTGCATAACAGTAAGAGATTTTTTTGCCTTTTATAGCAGTCGGGACTTATTCAGGGCCTCCACTTGCTGGACAGAGAAGGGAAGTGTTATGTGGATGCTGCTGTAGTGAGAGAGAAGAGATAATGGAATGAGTTATCTGTCAGCTCCTAATAATTTAAAGCTCTTAATTGGTGAGGATGAAATGTGCAAACTCACGTAGAGCTTTAGCTGTTTGAGAGGAGTATGTCTTCTCCAAAACTTGACTCCTTTTTACCACTGCATGTGTCCTTTTCTGGTTTATAGCCACTAATACAGGATATTTGTTTATTATTTATTTTAAATAAGCTGCTTCCTACCCTCGGCTTTAGCTGACAAACAGTTTGAAATCCAGGATGTGTACTTCTGTCATTCCTAAGCCAGTATGAAACCTCAGACAGAACTCTGACCTTCAAATATGAACTAAGTCATGTATTTGCAAACATATCTTTATAAAACTGGCATTTTAAAAAAGGAATAGGCAACCTTAGTCACATCTCCTGGTATTCTGGCTTGAGATTTAAAGGTTTTTCCACTAGATCCTGCTGTTATCTTAACCCTGTCAAAGCACTAGAAGAGTTTAAATTTTTGTTCGGTTCAGCTCTCTGTTGCTTTTCTTCTCAATATTAATAAAAGAAGGAAGTATTTCTCTGTGCTTCCAGATTGTGTGCACTTAATAAAATACCAGCTGATGATGGAACATGCCATTCCTGTTGCTTTCTAAATGGCTTTTAGAATTTTATAACTAGTAGTGAACAGTTGAGTATCTTTTTTTTAAGTACCACTCTCGGTATGTATGGCATTTTACATTTCCTCCTGGTTGGTTGTACTTGTTTACATTCATGCCATTAAAATTACTGATGGTTCTTCACTGCATTCTGATACACAGCTCTCTTAATTTTTGTAAACAACCTCACGCTCTGTTCAGTACAAGTTACTAGCTTTTTCCATAATCTTGTTTTATTCCTAAATAAGCTACAAGAAGCCCTGCCTACATATATTTTGAAGGCTGTGGCTTATAAGTTACTAAACACAAGTCTGAGGCCATAACAACTCTAATGAAAACGTGGTGAAATGTTGCCAGTACCCAGCCAGAAGTAGCTACTACAACTACATATTGCTATGTCACCTCCTAATGACCGTGGGGCTCTTCTCTGACCAAGCTGTAGTGTGAAAAGTACACAAACCTTTTTGGTTTTGTCTTGAATCACCTTGAACCTACTTACTTTTTCATACTTACTAGGTCAGTTGAGAGAAGCTATGCCTGACAGGTTGCTGAGGAAAAATGTACTCTTTTGAGAAGTCCTTATGTGGGTGCCCAAAGCTACATGATGTGGCTGCATCATCACTCACAGTGCTGTGAGAGAAGAGAAACTCGTGTGTCCAAAGGATGCATCTTAGCCAAAATATAGCATAAGGAGAATATTTCTAGGTCATTTTATATGAAAATGAAATTTTATATCAAGAGGAAATGAAGCTGAAGGCTCTTCCCTAGTAGTTGTAAAGATTATCACCTGATTATATTTTCACAGAATCACAGAATGGTAGGGGCTGGAAGGGGCATCTGGAGAGATCCAAAGCAAGGGGGTTCAGCTAGATTTTCTGGGCTGTCCCATGCAAGTCCTTTAGAGAGTCTTCTCTTTTCAAAACTGTGACTGAAACTAGTAGCAAGTGTTCTCTGGACCTTTCGGGTTGTGTTCCTTCAGGCTCAAAGACCTTTCAGCAGGATCTCCTACTGCCATGTATCCTAGTGATGTGGTGCTGACAAGAAAGAACACTGAGTGCTTGATCTGTGGTGTTTTCTGAACTGATAGCATTTTCCTGGAGGAAATCAGCAGTGCTATCACACTGCTGATCTAATCTGAGACCCTTCAGCTTTTGGTGTTTTCTGAGATACTGAATCCAATCTATTTGTAAAACATACAGGTGGATGATGTTATTTTTTCTAAGCATGCTATGAATATGCTGCATACACTGGGATTCTACACCTTCTCATCTTGATATTTAATGTGTGTCTCATTATGTAGAAGAGAGTGTAAAAGCTGAAGGACACCCCTTGCTGTCAGTGCAAGGATGCCGGATGTCAGCTGTGGGGTGGGAGTGGGCAGTTAAGCATTTTGTTTGCTGAAAAGTAAGGGATGTTGGATTGAAGAACAGTTTCTGGTGACATAAGAATTTGAGTGTTTTGGTAAAATAATTTTTTAGCACTCTGACAGCCTAGTTTATTACTCAAAATAAAAAAATAATACTCAAAGTCAGTTGAGTCTTAACATGTGGAGACTGACTTGCTATTAAAAGGGTAATACTTAAATTTTCTGTATCTGTTATTGAGTAATCTACATCTGGAACTTGGATATTTTAGTAGGTGAAAATGCGTTTCTTCAAATCCTGTGAAATCCTTCAAGCCTACTGAAATTGTAAAAGTTGACATCCTGTGCTAGGAGACGACCCTTACTGCAGTGTTTCAGCATGAAGAATCTCTGAACAGCTCATAATTCTACAGTAGTAATGTGCCAAATTGCAACCATTAACATACCTCTTAATGTCACACGGTTCTTGTCCTCCTTTTCTTTCCGGTGTCATACATACTGCAGTTGCTGTTTGGAGATAGACAACTTTGGGTACCTGTAAGGCAGGTGAGTAAGATTTAGCACTTTTACTTTAGCTCACTCATCCGCCCAACTTGAAAATTAGCTGATGTTCTTTTGAAAAGTCTTGTCATCTTTTGCTTGTAGCAGCTGCCTTGCTCTTGACACATTTGGACGTTCCACAGATTTTATCATTCTCCACATCCTTTTGAGCGTCTGTCTTAACGTCGAACTTCCTCATTTAAGCAGTGTCCCATTGTTATACCCAGAGGAGTGGAAAGGTGACTTTTTGGGGAGTCTGGACTCCAGACTAACTCTTCTGTCCCTACATTAGATTGCTCGGTGTTTCTGATCTCTCTTCTTCACCTAGACTTTGTTATGCTCTATTATTATTGTGTTTTTTTAAGTCGGGAGTGTTGTCAGCATAACACTGGTAATATACTGTGCCAGGCTCACTATTTTTGGTGTTACCAGATGTAGGCAAAGATGATAGCTGGTAGTTCTGTTTCTGAAGCCATTTACAATTTTCTTAAAATCAGCATGATGTAACTCTCCCTCCACCAAACAGAATCTAATACTGGTTGGAGTGTGTCTACACTACTAGCTGTTTGCTTTGTAACTTCTGGTAAGGTGGGAACAGTCACTCTGGTGACAGAAGTGGAGAGGTCTAGGTAAAAAAACCTCATGATCCTGGAACTTGCCCTTCTCTGGGAACGAAGGGCTTGTCCCAGCTTTGTGTTAGCCCCAGTTCTCTGTCTGGTTCTGCAGCACCTCCTTTAGGAATCAGTAGTGGCGTTTGACCTCGGTGAGCCACTGGCAAGAGACCAGAACTGCCTTGCAGACTTGCCAGTTTGCATTTATCTCCCCTAACGTTTGTCACCTTTTATGACTTAATCATCATCCGTTGCATTCAGGGGAGATTGTTTTTTTGTAGAGTGTACAGTGTCTCATCCGAAGGCGGAACCTATAATCGCTCTGGTGAACCACGTCCCCTGAACGCCTTTTTCTCTCTAAAAGGTTTCTAGGTGATCTCAAATGTGAGTGTCTATAGCGTAGACATGTGGAGTTAGATTAAATGAATCTCACTTGTCAAAAAAAGAGAGTTTGCTGATGTCTGCAGGGGGCTAATGCAGAGGCCTGCCCATTTACAGGCAGATGGATGGACTGTACCAAGCTTGTTTCCTTAGCTTTGAGTACCATTTGCATCTGATGGCAGGCAGTCTGCTTGTAGCAGGCAGAAAAGATCTAAGCAGAAATAGCCTGTCAAAACAATGAAAGGCTGGCTGTTAGAAAAAAACCAGATCCCCTGTCACTGTTTGGTGGTAAAGAAATCTTCCTGTGTCTACCCTCTGAGAATGCCTAAAGAGATGCAAAATCCTGTTAAAAGAGTTTTCCTGTCGAGGGTTTCAGATTCTTTCATTAGGTTTCTGTTTCAAGTTATTTGCTTATTAGAAGATCTAGAAGCATTCTCTATTCTTTGGATTCCTGTGCTTTATATCCTTCCAAAGAAAGAATTGCACGTTCTTTCAGACAGGGACAAGAAAAAATGCACCCCAAAATGCACCCCATAAAAAGATACTGAAGTAACAGAGGCAGAATCAGAAATTCCAGCATGGGTGACCTTACATCTTTTTTTTTTATGTTTTCTTTTGATAGAAGTGCCTGACTAAATCTGTAGATGACTTCTGCTCTTCTGCATCCCTTTGGCAAACCTCTGTCTCTCCTTTTTAAACTGTGGCTGCAAGACACAGTGAATGAAACTTACTTCTGATAATTTCATTTATTTCTTAACCAATCCTTTTTTTTTGATTCCTAAAATATTGGTAGAAGGGAACAGTCTAGGGAGGAAAGAAAAAAATGTACTTAAGTCATTTGTCCAGAAGTTTTTTTATCAATAACTGACCTCCCAGCTTGAGGAGTTATCAAGCTTCCAAAAGGAATCTTTTTTTTTTTTTACTGTTGGCAATGGTGGGGGATGAAAAAAAAAGAAAATCAATGTTCTATGGCTATATGTTCAAATCAGCCTTTGTTTTAACACCCCAGATTTGCAGAGTAGAGAAATGAGGGGCTAGACAAGAGGGAAGCTAAGGATTGCTTCTTGGAGCCCTCTGAGAAGGATACTCCACTGGCACTGTTGGCATTAACCTGAAAAGCAGTGCAGGGAGCAGTCGTCTTCATGCAGGGGATGAAGCATTCTGCACACACTCCTGTGTTTCCTGGCTTTTCAAGTGGGTGCTGTGTGCCTGAGGCACAGCTCTGCAGAGCTTCGGGGGGAACGCAGCTCTGGTGCTGCTTGGAGAGGATTGCACCTTCACAACAGGCTTTAAGAGAACTGCCTGTCGCTCCTCCTCACTTTCTTCTCTGTCTTTCTTTCTGTTGTAGCCGTGGAGTAGAATGTATTCTTTATTTCCTTTTTTTTAATATATATATAATCTAGTGGGCCATTTCCCTTTAAAAAGGGAAACGTGACTCTCTGTTGACATGGTTGTGAAATCACATGGTACATGGGAACCATCTGAGTAAAAACTCCTTAAGCCTCCTGACCCTATGAACAAAATCCTCTAGATTCTGCCGGGCAAACTGCCAAAGCCAGTGTTTTGCAAAGGCTATCTGTAGGCCTCAGTTTCTGTTTCACTAATTCCACCTGAACTTGTAACCCATCATCTTAACAAGGCATTTCTGGTTTTAATGTAATTGCTTATGCTGCAAGGAAATGACTCCCCGTTCTCTGCCTCGTGTGTCTATGTCCCTGACTCATGCTCGCACATAATAGTCTCTCCAAGTGGGTATGGCTTGGGTGCTAAAACAGATTTTATGTCAACTGTACAATGGTTGTTCTAGAAATTGAAAAATATGAAATTTAAGACTCGGCAAATACATTGTATTTTGAAGGGAGAAATCAGAGGTGAAAATTGTCCATTATGTTTCTTTATCAACATATGATAGTTGGAGACTGCGGAGCGTTTTCGTTTGTCAGTATTTTTCATGCTGCTCTCTTGCTAAAATAATGCTGCAGAATTCTACAGTTCTTCCAGAAATCATACATGCTGTTTAGTCACTCCCGAGTGCGTGTGTATTTAAAAAGAAGAAGGAAAAAGAAATTATTTATTGTGTAGACCAGGAACTGTAATTCTGATTTATTGAAGGGAAGTTGCTGCAGTTTTGCCTTATTTCTGTTTTCCAGACTGATAAAAGGTCATTTATTTAGTATCATACTATTTTTTATATTGTGTTACTGCACTATGTGAACAAAACTTCATAGTAGACAAGAGGAATTTAAATACTCTGAAAAAGTTTGTAAGATTTTTTTTCTGAAACTATTTAAGTTACAGAAAGCAGGGACTGCTGCTTTTTTTTCTTGATGCCACAAGTCCCTGCAGCTAATAATATTTTCATTTGAATATAGCTGCTTTCATTTCTTAATACTTTTATACCCAGTTGCA
Organism: Actenoides hombroni; assembly: GCA_024336885.1. Lineage (NCBI taxonomy): Eukaryota > Metazoa > Chordata > Aves > Coraciiformes > Alcedinidae > Actenoides > Actenoides hombroni. The sequence continues at coordinate 16,568,235 of WUAM01000323.1, forward strand.
TTCCTGGTCACAGAGGTGGAATTGTTCCGTTGCATGCTGAATAACAGTATGGATGAAATGAGGAATTCAGGAAGAAAAATAATAGAATTGTCTGTAGAAATGAAGAAAAGCCAAAATCAGGTGACAGAGTAAAATAATAAGAGATTGAATGAGAAAAGGTGGATTAGTAGTTTGTTAAATAGGAGAGAGCGCAGCGGTTTCAATGGTTACAGTCAGAACTAGGAGGACATGGTGAGTCAAGCAAACACATACTTGCTGACATGAACACTGAATAGAGCTCTGCTTCCAGAGAAGAGTGGGGCTGTTCTAGGGTCTGGCCTCTACTTTCTTAGCTGGAAAGAGGTTTCAGATACCTGTCTTGAAACTGTTCAGTTTGAACCATCTTCCGTTCCTTTTCAGGCCCCCAGTGCAAGATGTTATGTTGATCTAAGTAACTGTGAAGAGAGGATACTAATAAAGCAGTATGTTGTGCTTAATCCTGTATTAAAACAGAGATTTAAAAAAAATTTAGGCAAGTCTGAGCTTTCCAAGGATTGTGCAGTTGTGCTTAGTTCAACTTCTGGTTTTAAAATACTGTTTAGGTTGTTGCATTATTAATCAGTGGCTTCCCTGCATCACTTGATTATTTAGCTGGTTTGTTAGTTTTGTCATATTTTCTAATAATCTTAAAATAATATTTAAATTAGATTTGTTTTTACTTAAAGTCCCTTCTTAGTAGGACATGACTGAGACTAACAAATGAAGAAGTGTTTGTTTTTGCTTTGGTCATGTGGAAGCAGCAGTGGAATTGAGTTTATTCCAAGTGGTGCAACTTGAACTGCTGGGATCCCTTGGGGAAAAAAAAAAAGAAAAGAAAAAAAGAGGGGGGGAAAAAAGGGAACTGAGACTAAGTAATGGAAGGTCTTTATTTGTAGCAGTAGGGGTTTTATGTGTTTGCTTGTTGTATGTGAATTGGATTATCTGAAGTATGACCAGCATTTCTCCATCTCGTTAAGAGGAGAAACTGTGGAGCATTAAGTTGGATCTCTGCTTAGAAAATGGCTTACTCTGAACTCTGCAGTAGCAGCAGCAGCCATTCCCAGTGAAGTTTGGGGTTTGTTGAGAACCATCAGCCTTTCCTCCTCAGAGAGGCATTCTTAAACCCCAGGGAATCCCCTCCCGTAAAGGTCTGGAGTAAGCAGCGTGGAGGAATAATAAGCACTTCCTTCCTTTCTATTTTCAATGACTGAACTAGAGAGTGCCCACTGCTGCTGCAGCTTGTGCTCACAAACCCCTCTGCAGCCTGGGCCCCTTGGCCTTCCCTCAGTCCCCAGTTCTTCTGCAAGGGGAGATTGTGCAGCTAGTTTCCAGATGAAAAAAAAGCCCTGCAGAGTGTCACCAGGAATATGTTGTACTGGCTTCGTTACTCAGTTTCATATTTCATGTAAAATTCAGGATTAAGTTCTTGCAGAATTTTCCTGTCCTCCCAGCTCAGGCTTGTGTATCAGACTGGCTTCCCCCACCCCCAGCTCCTCCAGAGTGTTTGTTCAACCAGGAAGGCATGGAGAGCAGCTTGATGGTTTGGATCTTGAGAGGCATTTTGGAGTTGCTGGAAGCGTCTCACTCCTTCCTCTAGTTTCATGTAAACAGCTTCTCTGGCTGCTGCAGAAGGGAGGAGAACCTTTCAGCTGCAGCAATGGTGGCCAGCAAACAGGAGCAGCGTGTTGGCCACGAAATCCTTTCGGTGACTAGAGCCAGAGACAGTTTGTCCAGAGGCCTGAACGGAGATGATCAGTAACAGAACCTCAGGAGAGGGGCTTTGCTAACCAAGCTGGATTTTCAAATGGTGATACAAACTCTTTAATTTTAGTCAAACTGAGTAACTTTTTCCGGTCTTCTCCCCAGTTACTTGATTACAAGCTTTGCATTTCTATCTTTCTTAATTTTTGTTAAAAATAATTTAAATAAAAAATAGCCTAGCATTCAGCTTTTAGACAAGTTGCAGTGTATGATCTGAATTCAGAAATATTCTTCCTGAAGGTTATTGATACTTTGGAAGGAAAAATTCATGCATGATGAGCTTAGTTAAACCTCTCTTTGGGAGAGGTTTGGATGAGACTGTTTTCTTTAGTCTCTGATTCAGATTGCAGTCTTAAAAAGAATTCAGTGTTACTTGTTAAGTAAATCCTGACAAACTCACTTTAACATCAGTGTTTTACATATTGCTTAATAATATCACAGTGGGTGGAATAAAGATTGTTCTGACTCCTGATGGCAGGTTTCTTTCTGCTTTTGACTTGAGGCTGCATGTGAAACAGGCAGGCATGTAACATAGGGCTGTAATCTTGTTTAGTGCTGTTTTGCAGTTGTAAGACTGCAAATCAACACGGGAAAAGTCAGCGACTTTCCTTTTAAAAGCAGACCTTTGTTGGTAATTGCAATTGTAAACTTAAGCACCCCTAATGTGAGTTTTGAGCTCTTCCAGTGTGCCCTGTTGTAGAAAGATGGAGGAGCAGCATTCCCCAAACTATGCATCTTGGTTTCTGTTGGATGGACATCTTTGCTTTCATGGCTTCCTAACTGCAATTAGCATATTCTGTCTTTGCAAATGGTTTTACTGCATTATTGTCATTTCTGGGCTAGCATTAAAATGTATACACGGGACATGTGAGAAGGAGCTGCAGAATTATTTTTGACTGATTCCAGATCTGGTATCTGAAAGCTCCCTCTAAGTGATCTGCCTTATTCGAATAAAGGATGAGATAATGCTGAAAAAGACCAGGAACCTACACAGTGGCTGTCTTCCATTCCTACAGTGTGCATCTGAGGTGACCATAAACTGTGTCGTGTAGCTAATTTGGCTAAGGAGTTTGTTGCAATGTGGTGCCATTATGAGGCATTCCGTTGTTTTGGGATTTGGCAGAAACCCAGTTTGCATACGCACAGAGAAGCAAAAAATACCACCCTCAGAATGTGTGTTTCATCTGAACCTGAAAGGAAAGTCACTGTGCTGTTCTACAAAACTGTTAGGTGCTTGATCTGTGGGAGTGGGTAAGATCTTTGCCACCAAGCTGCAGAAGGTACTGGTGGATGTTGGTAGCTGGGGGAAGGAGGCACCGAAGGTTGTTGCCTTGAGGGTCAGTTTTAGGTACTTTCTGGAAAAGGGAAGCTACAAAAAAAAAAAGTTTGAAAGCAAGCTTCAGGGAGCAAAGAGGAAAAATGGCTTTTTCTGTGATCAAGAGTGAGTAAGAGAGAGAATGAGGAAAAGCAGGAGTAAGAAAAATTGGCAGAACTGTCTGCTCATTGTATTTAGCTGAAGTTGTTGTTTCCTATTTAAAAACAGATACTTGTCTGGGTTTTTTCCTCCAAGTTCCTATACATCCTATGGAGTAGAACTGTGGATTCTCTGGAGACATGCAGGAGGAGAGTCCGTTGTAGATGGGCCAGTTATGTATCTTCTGCTTTTGTGGTGGCATATCATTTGTGATTGCAGTAATCATTTGCTTTGCTTCTACCTTGCATTAAGTTCTGAAGAATTTTGCTCACACTGAAAGTACAGCTAAACCTATCAAAGCAAGACCTTTAAACAAGGATAAAAGAGTAAATATTTGTATAGCCTGCTCTCTGAACAGGTTTGGAGAGCAAAATTCATTTTAAGCCAGGTACTCCTATCAATGAGATTATTCTTTCCTGCATTGTCACAAAATGGTATACATGACCAAAGGATTGTCATCTTAAAGAGCTGCTACAGGAAGAGTTTTGGAACTGAATAAAGCACAAGAGAAGGGTGTTTGCTGATATAACAGCAGTTTCTTGTGAATGGTCATGATGTAAGTTAAATACTAGCATGCAAGCATAGTAGTGTTTGCATTACATTTTTTTCAGATGTGATTAACTAGCATGTTGACAGCATCCACATTAAACATGTGAAGAAGATCTCCTTAGACTTGCAAGACACTGCAAAATCTGAGCTGACTAACCATAATTAAATTATATTTTCTATCAGCCTCCAGCCTTGGTCCCCAAAGATTCCCTTGTCCCAGAAATTTAATTAGATGCGCAAGTATTTGAGTCTGCCCCTGGAACATGGATACTGCTGAGGAATCTGTTTCTTCCTATCAGACTGGTTAGTGCCGTGGTGAACAGTGATGATAGGAAGGCAGTAACCGAGTTCCTAAGACATTTAAATTATTTGAAGATAGAAACTTGCTGTGGCTGTACAAGAGTAGCAACTTTCAGGCCAGGAAAAGTTATTTTCAGTTACTCCTTGGTTTTTGTGGTAGTTGAGTTTTAGTTTAAGAAGGTGTGCTCACAGATATTGAAGAAAAAATGCACGAGGTAATTTAGGCTTTGCTGCTTTTTTTCTGGGAACAGTTCAGAAGCATATTTAGAAGGTGTGCTGTGGCTTCTGCAAGCCTCCCTCTTTTGCTCCTGGCATGAATCCCTTGACTTGACATCCGGATGTCCCTGTCTGAAGGCCCACAGCATTGGTCTGTCCATCGTTCTCCTGACCCTCAGTGAAATGTGGGATGCTGCAGAATCCAACCCGTACTTCAAGATCTCTGTGCTTTTCAGCTGGACCCCTCTGTAGCAGTTTCCTCTTGGCCTTTCTCTGCAGGGAATCTGGCGCATCCCCGTCGATGAGATCGACCGCCCGGGCAGTTTTGCATCTCATATGAACCGCTCTATCGTCTTACTGCTCAACGTGCTGTCACAGCTAAAGGATTACAACACCTTGCTGAAAGTCTCATCTATGCTACAGAGGACTCCTGATCAGGGAAAGTATGATATGCTTATTTTAACCCATCACTTTATAAAGCTTTGAATATACTTTGTTGGATAACTTTTATTTAAAGACGTTTTTTAGTTCGGGAAAAGATCCTTTAGACAAATTTCCTTGGGAATATAGCAGCACGAGGGTTAATTTTTCTCAGGACTACGATTCCATCACAGAGTATAGGATTTCTCAGCATTTCTCTTGAAACTCAGTAGCCACAGAGCTGTCTCAACAGACATGCTGAGGTTTTCTGTCATGTGGAGGGATTCGCTGGTGGAATAGCACATTGTAACTTCTGCACCCCTCTGCTGGCCTCTTGCATAAGAGCTACATCCAGGGAGAGAGGTCATGGCCCAGGCATCCTGCCTTCCTGTAATCCTTGATGACTGAACAATGGTTATGTGCCTATTGGCAGCTGATGCTATTTAAAAAGCTTATCCTACTCAGGGGTGATCTAATTTTAATTGCATTAACCTTATTTAAGAAAAAAGAAGCCATTTAATGTGAGCTAAATACAGATTCGTATCAATGGGAAGACCAAAATAAACATCTAAGGGAAACATTGAAGCAATTGATGTAGAATTCTAGTAGCTTGCTGAGTGGGGAACGTTGAAATTAGTCTCTGGCAAATGCTTAAGAAATTGAACTGAATGATTGGTGACAATAAGTTGAAGGCATTGAAGGCTTTTTGATGTGTTGTTTGAGTGCCTGTGAATTTGCATAGATTGTAGTATGTCTGGGAATACATCACCACATGTTCAGCAAACTCGAAGCCAAAAATACTTTGACTTTTAGCGTATCAGAAGTGCTGGACCATAGAAGGTTTAAATTCTGTCCTAAGTATGCCCACAGTTGTACTAAAAATATTATGTTATTTAGAAGTCTAGACTGAATTTAACAAGTAAGTAGTTTGACATGTTGTATCAGCCAGTGCCAGCCATGGTGAGCTGCAGTCATTAGAGGAATTTATAAATGCAAATGTTCTGGGTGTGGCTGGTATATGCCTGTAGCAACAATATTTTTTAAAAGAGGGCATTTTCATCTGAAGCTTAGTTATTACTGAACTAATGAGGAGTTAGGTTTTTGTATCTTTTGTCTGAAAAACAAACAACAAAATTACCAATTCAGTGTAATACTGTAGAGAGAAAATAGGTGTATTAAAAATGATGGCTTTTTGAATGAAACCTTCAAAATTACTGCTTGATTTTTATCCCCCTCATTAAAACCAGCCAATTCTGAAATAGAAATTAAATTTTCCATCAGACTCAATTAGGAGGGATTCATGGGTGGAAATGCTTTCCTTGAAAGTGAAGTAAAACATTGTATGAGAATATGCTGAAGTTACAGTGCTCTGGTAAATTAAACGAAGCTACAGAGTGAAAATGTTTTACAGATTAAAAACTCCTGGATTCAAAGGCAACTGCTAGGACTAATGACAGAATCTCACATGCATGGTTTATCCAGAACATGAAAATCACCTGGCAGTGCAGGATAGTTTTGTGTGACTGATACTCTCTTTCAAGAAAATATTTGAACAAAAAGCTGGTATTTGAGGGGCACAGAAAGCTTGATACAAGAACACTGTAATTCTGGTTGTTTGGTTGGCTCTGGGTTTCGGGTTTGGTTTGGTTTGGTTTTTTCCTCATTTCTTCCCTTCTCTCTGCTTGTAGATAGGGTTACCTCTTGCTTCATGCATGTCATCTTTGATGATTGTGGAGAGGGGAGAAGAAGAGGGAAACAGCTAAAGTCTTACATTCAGTATGCAATCACATGTGTTTTGTTTGCTTTCTTCTAACTTGCTTTAAAATTGTTATGTTGGGGGGTTTTGTGTTTGAGTTTTTTCCTTTGTTTGTTTTTAGATGTTCTGGTTCTTACTTTTAAAGTCCTATAAGCTTTAGGCAGTTAGTTTAATTTCTGTCATCTCCCCGTGGCACAGGAAGTACTTGCGTGATGCAGATCGCCAAGTTCTGGCCCAACAAGCCTTTGTGCTTACAGTGAAAGTGCTGGAGGACACTCTCAACGATCTGACCCAGGTAAGGCAGCAGTGCATTTAATGCCCGTTGATTTAGTAATCAGATGTTTCTAGGTTGGGTTTACACATTCCATGGATGTCCTGAGGCTGAAGGGCTAAGTTATTGTCACATACCTTTTGATTATATGCACCTGTGCGAAACACTTTCTTCCAGCATTGTTGATTTTCATTTTTGAAATCCAGTAACAAATACAGAATGGATTGCAGTAAGTTTGGTTTGACTGTCCCTTCAACTTCAAATGATGGTAGTTACATGGAGTGTAAGAACAGCTACATTTTTCAGGTGTGGTCTATTGGAAATTTCCTTTTAAAATGAACTAAGATTTCTCTTGCAAAACAAACCCAAACAGCTATATATTACATGCCTAGACATTTTTAACTGCTGGTCCTTGACAGCACCACACCTTTTATTACACTTAATTGTAATTTAGATTTAATTTTTTTTAATTAATGTAGAAACTTATCTGTTTCCAGGTTAAGATAACTGGAAATTGGAAGTTCATTTGGTAAACATGTTAAAGGAAAAACTTGTTCCTACAGGTTTTACAAGTTAAGAGAGTATATGTTTAACAAACAAAACAAAAATGTCCTTAAGAACACTGCAACTTCTGTGTATGAAATAGTCTGTTCATAAATCTGGGTGGAAGAATTGTATCATTAACAACTTCTGAAAGATGAGATGAAGTACTAAGGTTTTCTACCTTTAGACCATCACCGAAGTAAAGGCACAGAAATTATAATACTATAGTGGAGTTTGGCATGCTTCTTCATCTACTAGCAAGAATAAAGTTACCTAAGAGTAACCAAGGGGAAGATTCTTAAATTTGTGGTTGACCTGCAGCTGCCAAAAGAAACAGGTTCAGTTTTGATTTGGGTACATTTGAAGAAAATTATGTGTTATTAAAACCTTGAATTTCGTTTAGTTGGATCCCATAGTATAGACTGAAGTAGTGGGGGGAAAAAAAAAATTGAAGCTTTGTTTCAGCCTGTGCTGTTGATTTCTTTCTGGTGTTTTCACTGATTAAAATACTTCAATTGTAAGACTTGTGGCTTGGATTAATTAATATTCAGGAACAAACAAGAATGAATATAGAATAAATACATTTTCTTCAGCAGAGGTGGTCATGTGAAGGTCCTCATTGTCGGTGTTCATGATAGACACTGTGCTCAGATGTGTTCTGATTTCAGTAATAACAGAGAAGAATTACTTCTTTTACTAAGGTTTCAGAAGATCAGAGCTCCAAGTCTTCTAATACTGCTTCAGGAAGGATGACAACAGACGTCTCTAATAAAACCAGTGCTGAAGAAGGGAAAGATGTCCTTCCCAAAAAGCCAGTTCTATCAGATGGAGTAGTACATAGTACTGAAAATGGAGTAAAGGAAGTGACCCAGGGACAAATACCCAGTGCTATGGACATACTGGAGCAAGAGGACAAGAATGACAAGGAAATTAAAGAGCTCCCTGGAACTGGTTCAGTTGAGCCTATGGATCTTGATGGATATTCCAATGACCCTGAAAAAATTGATTCTTCCTGTAAACGCGGTGAACCAGACCGTCTTCAGTCTGGCAGGAACTCAAAGGAGAGAGCTCCAGAGAGCCGGACTCCAGAACTTTCTTTGGAAGAGCTAAGTATCAGCTCCAAACATCAACAGCAGGCAGCTAAAGGAATACTTCAGGCAGTACCTACGGAAGAACCTGTCCAGAGATCAAGCAGGAAGAGGAAATTACTTGAGGATGTGGAGTCTGGGAAAACACTTCTGCTTGATGCTTATCGAGTATGGCAGCAAGGTCAGAAAGTTATGGCCTATGACCTGGGTAAAATTGAGAAGATCATGTCTGAAACATACATGCTGATTAAACAGGTAAAGTATTTTATCATTCATTGTAATTTCTCTAATGTGACCTCAGAGATGATTATAGAATAACAATAATTGCCAATCCAAGCAGTATAAAATTGGGCTTTTGTCTGTGTAAAAGTTGGGGAGGTAATTATCTCCCCAAGAACCACTCACTTGTCAAGACCACTGCTAGAGAAGGGGAGTAGCACCCTCTGTGTTTTGGGACTAAATTTCTGAAATGAGTTAAGAGCTGTAATACCAACTATGTGAGGCTTCTTCATTCTAAGCTTTAGTTTGAATTGAGAGAGTTGTACACACTCCTGTATAACTGAAGATCATTGTTCTGCCACAGAAGTGCTGCTTCTCCCCCTTATTACAGTGCTCTACATCCCCATTTCATCTGAATTTAATTAAATTTGTAGATGAGCTAAGTAATTATGACTTCATTAGTTGTGATTCTGTGTTCAGGTGGATGAAGAAGCAGCACTTGAACAGGCAGTCAAGTTTTGCCAGGTGCATATGGGAACATCAGCACAGAAACAGGTAAGCTCTGTGAAGCCCTTGGCTGCTTGTAACAAGCTATTCATACTTAGTCTGTACAGTCAAAGCAGTTGCTGAGTGTTTGCAGCAATTAGAAGTATCTACTAGTAGCATTGTCATCTAAGCTAGGCCGGGCCACATTAGTGTAGGGAGCTCATCCCTTTTGTTAGTGTCAATCTGCTGTTTATTTCAGACTTGAAGGGCAGTTTGCAGGCTCAGAAGCTTTTAGGGAAACTCCAGGCAATCTTCAAATTGAAATATTTGCAGCACACTACACTTTTCTGAATGTCCTCGTCATTCCTTAGCGTTTCATGGTGTTCATTGCTTCTCTGATCCCTAAAGGCTAACCACCTCATCAGCTCTTCCCTTGCTAGCCTTGTACTCTGCTTCAGAGATACCAAATATCTTTTCTCTCAACTTGCATGGCTGAGAATTTGATTTTAACCCTGCTATATTCCTCAGTTTGTTTTTTAGCTCGTATTGTCTGGTTTTATCTAGCAAAAAATTACAGAGCTTTAAAGGGGTGTTTATCAGTCCTTAATGTGAGGTCAAAGCCAAGAAGAAAACTGGAGGAATGACATGTATAGTGGTCATTCATTTTGCCAGCAAACCATCAGTGGAAAGCTCCAATGTATTTTCTAATTTTGTACTTTTGCTAATTTTCACCACCAGCACTCAGTGAAGCAGTTATTCAGCAGAATTTGACTAGAAGATAAAATAGGTTTTGAAGGAAAATTGATGTTCCTAATTAATAGTCTATATTTTAATACTGCTCGAGGTTCTTTGCATGTTTTGTGCTATGAAAATGTAGTCTATTATCAATTGCTAGCTCTCAGAAAGTAATTAAAATAGTATTTGTCTAAATATATTTGAAAAAAATCTGTGGGAGTGCAGCTTAGAAACCTTCTGTTGTCTTTGAGTGTTCACAAGTGGTTGTCTGTACCATGCTTAAGTGTGTAAAACAGGAAGCATCTCTAAGGTTTCCTGTACAAGGAAGGTAGATAACTACATGGATACGTAGAATTATGTTCAGTGCTGAGTTAAAATAGAGCTCTTTCAGACGTGTCTTGAACAAACTTGGTTTATGAGCTGCAGAAATTTCTTCGGGTTTTCTGCAGTTTCTCTCTTCTGTCCCTCAAGTATCCCTTCTATTATTTTATCTTCTCTTCATCTCCTGTAACTTTATCTTCCTGTCATGTGTCATACACAGTAGAAGTGTACAAGGAAAAGTACTTGCTAAGACTAGTCCGTACATACCCATGCACTGCATTCCAACTTACCAGAAAAAAGTTGCAGGCTGGTGAAGAATTATTTGCCTTTCCATCACTTGATTCTTTCCCTTTGCCTAGACGCTGATTTTCATAAAAATGTAAGGACAGGAAACATCTTTCAGAATTTCTCTTCATCCTCCAAATTTGGATGAGGCTTTTCTTCTGTAAAATAGACCCATCTGTGCTTTGCAAAAAACCATAATCTTTTGAGGAGGTACATCCCTGATGTTTGCAAGTTAAATATTGTCTTAATGTGAAAAGGATTTCAATACCTATCTCGCCTTTTTTCAACTTAAACACATCTCTTAAAGCTCCCCATAATTCTGCTAGTTTCTGAAGCAAACCCTGATATTTATCACCAGAACACCGCCTTTGTTCTTTGGATCTTTTCAACCTAACCTCAAATAATGGACCATTACCTGGTCCTCCCTTCATTGTGTTAATGTACACGACACATGCTCCTCGGAACTAAAGCACAGCTGTGTTAGAGATGCTGCTTAATAGGTGAAAGAACTTGCAGGGTGAACCTTCTCTGTTATACAAAGTTAAGTTTTCCTTTTACATTTTTCTGCCTGCTGGAGCTGAAGAAAATTGAGGCTATAGGTCAACTCCAGTAACACGATTTAGTGCTGTCTACTCTGCAACTTCAGGAAAGGCAGATATTTCTGTGTCTTTGGTTCCAGATACTTTGTTTGCTTACGCTTAAGATATATGCCTTCCAGTGGAACTGGAACCTTGTGTTTTCATGCACTATTCTTTTGTATCTATAGGTATTTGTTCTTCTCATCTCATTTTGATTAATATTGTTTTACTAATTATTGTTTTGTCCAGGAGGGTGAAGGAGGTTCACACCCTCAGGGCAGACTCTGTTACATGGCATTTGTTCTAGACAAGATTGCCTTCACATTAAATTTCTTCCCAACATGGTGTTAGTTTTAGATGCCAGGAGGCATGTCAGCCTGTGTTTTTTCACCATGCTGTGTAGAAAGTCTGAGTCTTGAGTATCCATAAAGGTTTTCAGTTGTTAATACTGAGATAAAAATTATCAAACAGTGCTTCTAGTTAACATAAGCATTTGTACAGTGCATTGCCTAACAGAGCAACAGGAGAGGATGTAGGAGTAGAGGGAGTTTTTCTTTATTAGATTTTCATGGAAGTAACTTTCTCTAATTTGTGCCCCTTGGGTAGTCAGTAATGTTTTTTGACTGAACTATAGAAATGAACAGAAATGTCAAGAGAAGTATTCTGGTAGAAGTGGGTTTTTTTGCCCATAGTCTGATATTTAAGTTGCTTTTTGTTTGGTTGGGTTTTTTTTTTAATAAAGAAGTCTTGGCTCAGCATGGTAGGACTTTGGTAGTTTATCTTGGGAAAGAAATTTGGCATCATCACAGTGTGATTTATGACTTTGGAATAAAAAGAAATTGCTAATAAACTTCTTTAAAAAGTAATGTAACTGGTTGCTTTTTGGCTGTATTCATCTTTTTAAAAACCACTGAAGAAACTCACTTGTAACCAGCTGAGCTCCTTGGTGGACTTTCTTGGAGATTCTGGGTGTGTGGTTACTATGCCAGCTCTTCAGCAAAGTCAGTGGTTACTCAGACATGTGACAAAATGTTAGAATGGAGAAAAACTTGCATGCAGATTGATCTTGAAAGTAGATACAATAGGTGAGCTAGTGTTTAACTGCACTGGGAGTGATGAGATTTCCTGTTAAATTGCTTGAAATAAAACATACCTCTTAATGTGATGCACTTTGAAGCTTGTAAGTGTTCCCTTTTAGGAAGCAGCCCCAGCTCATGAGATTGTTCCATACTGCAGTCTCATTGTCATCTCTTTCTGGCAGGATCTTGTAAGCTGTGTGAAGCTGCCTTACTGGTCGTAGTGTAACACTAGTAATTAGTATGGAGACACAGCAGTAGTCACTCTTATGGACATCTGTCTGTTTTCCATAGACTGAATCCTGGTTTATTTAAAATTGGCAAATATTTGCCTCCTGCAAACAAATGATGTCATGTGTAGAGTTGCAACAGCCCAGAAAAGTGCTTTTTTACTGGAGAGGTTGAATAGGTTTACAGGGCCTGTGGGTCCTTCCTCACTTCTCCCAGGAAACTGACAGACAAAAAAAGAAGCGCACAGAATCCACCTTGCTACATGGCTGTTACACTGCCTGCAACTGTGAAATACTGTGTTTCTTTATGAAAGTTTTAACTTGCTACTAAAATTAGGAATTATTTGAATTACAGATTTTCAGCTTTCTTCCAGACCAGTCAGAGTTTTTAACCTAAATATTTAACAACTCCGTTGAAAATCTTTTTCTATGACTCTTCAGGCATAAGCAGGAAACGATACAGCAAGCAGTAAACGGAACTTGACAAGGTGATGAAATCTTATCTTTTTGATAGCTTGGCAATACTGTCACCCTTTCACTTGATTTCAGAAACCCTCTATAGTCCTCATGACTGATGCAATGTTAACATGCATTGAGCCAGTGTCACTCTCGCGTCTTCTTCTACAAAGTCAGCTAAACACATGGGCAAGGGGCTAAGAAAGGTTGCTTCCCAGCTTTGAAGAAGGCAGAAAAAGATGGTGGTACAAACTGTGCCATAATATGTTCCTGTGCTTCTGGAGAACTGTTGAAATTGAAGTGTTCTCTATGGAAATATGACCATGACATCAATGAATAAATTAATGTAGATATTCTGTCATGAGATCTTGCTTAGGGTGATCACTTACCTTGCTTGTTCCAGGGACAGATGATTGTGTTTCAGAAATGGGTTCTTTATACCTGTGGTTTTTGTTTGTAGTTCAGGTGTTGCTTAACATCTCTACAGGATGTTGAATGGTCTGCTGGTGCTTAGGCTGTGGTACCTTCAACAGAAAGTTGTACCTATGTGTACTCAGTACAGCCTTGGATAAAATGCTACAGCCTTAGAGCCCTAGTGTGGTGAGGAACTTTACCTGTTAAACAAAATCAGTTGAGCATTATTTTATCAGTAAAATCTTCTCAAACTTGATAGGATCCAACTCTTAGGAGTAATTGCTATTTTCTCATAGCAAGCACAATTTTGCTTTACCAAATCCTGCTAGTGGGGACTTCAAGTTTTTAATGTCTCATGCAAAAGCAGCTGAAGACCTCAAACAGTCATTCAAGAGGCAGCCAAAGAGAAACTTAAGACTTTAAAAAAGCTGCTAGTAAATACAACATAAATTAATCCATATGCATTACCATGGGGGGGGGCAGAGAGAGAAGAGGGAGAGATTTTAACTTTATGAATCATTTGTGCTTTGTTTGTACTGGGCTAGGTTCAGTGTTACTGTAATAAGTATTTACTGTTAAACCATGATGAAGTACAATCACCAGCCCTTCAGAGATTTTTGTTTTGCTGCTTGTTGCATATTTAGGTGCTCTTGCTGAAGTTGCTGAGTTGATCATATAACTAAACTAATATATGCTGAGGTTTAAACAAAATATCTGCTCAATTATTTTCTAGCATTGCCTAGTGACCCTTTAGCCTATTGCACTGTATTTAAGAGACTGAAGTTCCAGAGACTACTTCAGTCCAGTTCAGACTAAATGGCAGCTTCCAAAGAAGTGTCTGTGAACCAGTAATGACCCATCAGGAGTGGAATTGAGGCTTCATAAACATTTAATTGCTTATGCAAATATTTAAAGTCATGGAGTAGTCCTGCAGCTGGAAAAGGTGAGAGAGCAGCAGCCCATCTCATCTGATGGGCGTTTTGTAGCTGAGGGATGGAAGTGAGTAGTTGGGGTTGAACTTACAGGTTGTGGTGTTGGAGTTGTTTGGGGTTTTTTTTGTTTTGTTGTTTGAAGTAACATCTGCTAGAAGACAAGATAGTGAGTCATAGCATACGAACATAGCATAGTTAAATCAGCACTTTGAAGTGAGAGAGGCTGCTAGAAGAAATAAGTCGTCTTCCTTGGTGGCTGCTCCTTCCCGTGCCCTGTTCCCGGGTGCCAGCCCAGGCATTCGTATGGCCATGCAGCACACCAGCCTGCAGAGCAGGAGTGGCTGGAAGTCATTTCTCCTCTTGTCCTTTTCCATTTAAATTCTTAAGTGTGAGTGGGATTTTCGATACACTCACATCAGATGGGCTGAAATTGCTACCCTGTAGTGGTCACTGTGTCATTAGTTAAATTACTAACGTTACAATACAGATTAACTCTGTGGTCAGGCAGTGTTTTGAAGTATGCTTGTTCTTTTCTTTGATTTTTCTCAGTCTGAGAATGTTATCAAAAAGATTTGCAGAGATCCTGAAAGCAGTCAGCTGTTGCTCTGAGTTATAAGATACATTTTTAGTCTTGCCAACTATGATTTTCCTATGAAATTAATGGTCCCTGGAAATGGAATACCAAGGAGACCTTGTTGAGAGAGAATGAAAGATTAAGAGGCAAAGTAGTTTGACCTTGACATAGCATTACACTTAAATGTGTGGTCCTAAGGACCACGAAGGGCAGGTGCTGGCAGAAGGCAGTTGCAAGGCTTCTAGATAATTAGAGACTTTCTGATAAGTCTTTCCACTGACTGCCTAAAATGGTTATATTAAATTCTTCATTTTATATATAATGACAATGTCAGTAATACTGTTAATGACATGTCTGCATGGGCAAGTTATTGCAGCGTAAGGTAGAATGAAGTAGTGCACAGAATATTCTATTAATACATGTGGAGATACTTCAGTCCAAGAACACATTTGTCTTTTTTTCTTGACTTGCAATTTGGAAAGGTATTTTTCTTACTGTGGACTTTATCAAATGCCTTAATACTAAAATTACAGCTTTCACCAGTGTTGCAACTGTCACGACAGGTAGCCTAGAGAGGACAGGTAGCACTTTTGTGGTTGTGTTAGGGTATACTGTGTATCACCAATTCTGAGAACTGAATTTCATACAGAACAATTAGCTTAAAACATTGTGGACATAACCTAACACACAGGGCTGGATTTAACATCTACAACCACAAAAGTGTTCAAAGGCAAAGTTCCAGAATGCCACTAAGTCTCTAGCCTTGTGTTGTGACCCTTGAGAATATAAGACTCTGTGTAGAAAGCCCTAGTAATGGGTTAGCGTTGTAGCAGCTATAAAATTTCTGTTGGCTCCCCACAGTGTAGTACATCATCTAAATGTCATGAGAAGAGACTGTTTCAACATTACTGGCTTCTTTAAGACTCACTGCTGCCTTAGCCAAAAAATGCTTGCTCTGGGACCAGCTCCATCCCTGAAGAGTAAGGGGGAGAAGAGAAAACTTCAGCCACCCTTTCCTGGTCCAGCCTCGAGCTCTCTCTGCACCGTTCTGGCTGATGAAATCCTCCCTTTCACCCTTAGCTTTACTCACCTCTTCCAAAGTATCCCATCCATGACCCCGTTCTCTCACTGGCTGCTGCCAAACTCTTGATTGCTCTCCTCCTTTCCCTTTCTAAACCTGCAGTCAAAACTTTTGAACAGCTTTCAGTGTCAGATGTAATTAAACATGATGTTTCATAAGGAAGCTGCCACTGGAATCAAAACAGGTAAATTTTATTACAAACACAAAGGCACAATCAGGTTATGCAAATCAGTGGTGGCTTTCAGGCTCCTGGCAGGCTGCCAGGATGATCCCTGATCTTGGGAAGTTTTGCTGCTTCTGTAATACAAAAGCTGTGTTTGCAGAGGAAAGGCATTCATGTTGTCCTGCTGCTTTTACTGCCCTCCTTCAGTTCCTAAACAGGGAACAGGTGGTGGTTTCTTCTTTCACCACTCCTCCCAGGGCTGTTGATGAGTGGTCTTCAAATGCAGCTTTGTGATGACGAATTTCAGGAGGCCATAGGTGCTGGGCTTGCTGTGTGTGGGCTGCAGCTGGAACCCTGCACAACCTCAAACCCGCTCATACTGATTCTGGAGCATCAGTCTAGTGGTGTTACAATCTCTCTGCTGGACCTTGCAGTGAATGGGATACTTTATTTGGAACAGGAAAAGTTGTCTTCTGTGAGTGAAGCTGCAGAGGGCACTTCAGTGGGGTTTTTTTTTCCCCCCTCTGCTGTGGAATGCAGTCAGCACTGCAGTGACACGGTCTTTAGGCATTTTTCTTCAAGGAGAAAACTTGAGAGTGACTTGTTTGAACTGCCTTGAATGTCTAGAGCATTTTCTTCTCGAATTCTCACTTTAAAAAGCCCCCACACAAAACAGCAAACCACCAAGCTGTTCTCTTCAAGAAACAGCTAAAAGCCTGCTGTAAAGGCACTTTGCTGAGGATGGGAGGAGATAAGTACAATATTAAATAATTAGAAAATAATCATCCTTAGTTCTGCCTCATGTGTTTTCCCCCTCCCTTTTTTGTTCTACCCACATGCTGCTAATTTTCCTGTTTTCTTCCTGCACATCAAGACGTCAGAGACTGCTTACAGAAAAAGTTGTTTTCCTGAGTTGTCTGTATGCTTTATTAATGCAGCAAAGAAGACAAGAAAGGAGGGGGAAGAGGAGGTGTGGATAGGGGGGGACAAAAGGACGAGCTCTGTCATGGTCTCACCCCTACCAAAGGGTGACCGTTTTGTTCCCTGTTGCATTTGCCAGTTGCCATGGCATCCCCCTCTCACTCTATCCTGGAGGTGTATTCTTGGTATAATTAACAGCTCTCCTCCTTCTGTCTCCTGCAGAAAGCAATCATTAAGTGAACATGAAGGGGAAAAAAAACAGTCACTTTTTATCTTCTGCTTTGCCTATCAATGTTTTTCATTCTAGTACCTTATCTCTCTTGGTCCCATAATGATGTTTTTGTGTATGGAAGCGTTGCTGGAATATGGCTGCCTGTGTGGAGCAGGACATTAAGTTCCTGCATGCATTAGTGTAAATGTAGGATTTTGTTAGGCTGAAGTGCAGTTCAATCATACATATGGAAGCCTTCGGTATTTTCTGTATATAAAACTGCAGTCTTGGGAAATAAAACTGCAATCATAGGAAATAGAAGGTTCTTCAGAATCTGGATCATGGCTATTGCTGCTCGTTCTAACGTACCTTGAAGAAAACTTCCAAAGGGCATTTATTTCAAACAGTGCTGCAGAAAGATTGGGGGTGGTGGGGGTGATGATTAAAAAAAAAAAAAAAAAAGCATAGTTTAATTAAAACACAATACTGTACAGAACTTGGAATGATAATATTGTGGAATGTGGCCAGCATGTTGTTCACCCAGTTGGTGTGACAGCTCCCAGGCCTTGCGGTGATGTGGTGGTAGCCTTTTAAAATTGCTCACCTTGTTGTTAGGTGGATTTTAACCCCAGTCCCACTAGGGTGCTAAACTCAGACATGGAAATAATTTTAAAAATCAACAAGAAAATTGTTATGTAACAGTTGCAGTGCCAGCATCTTTCGTTAGGAAACTTCTGCTGGGAAGACTGTCCCTTTCCTTTTCTCTGGAACAGCTGAGTGTTACTTTTTCCCCCAGCCTCAGGGCAGAGAGCTCCTGAAGTAGGATCAGTAAGGTTCCTGTAGGATTACCTTGTTTTTCAAAATGTATTTTGAAAACAACAATAAGTAAGTTAAAAACAAACCCTTGACCATGTTGTCTGGTATATTATGACTTCACAGATTGTCTATGAAATTTTTTTCCTGTTTTATCTTAATGTTCAATTTCTCTCTGCTGCTGCCATTGTCTCACTGCTGAAGTGCCTCACAGTGAGACTACTGGGAGCTATTTTTTCCACTAACAGCTGTGAAAAATTTTGCACTTTTGCTGCTACTTTTCTTGGTGGAAGACTGCCCCAGAGCTGGCTTTCCTCTTTTTTCTTCACTTTTTTTTACATCAGCTTTCAACATGGGAAGCATTTGTCCCTAGCCTCCACGAAGCTGAATAAACTCTTTGAGGAGTATGCTGAAATAGTCAAGGTTTTGACAAAACACATCATGCATGCTAATTATTCATTTGATTTTCAGCTTTATACAGACTTAATAGCAAAGAACATTTTTTGCTAAGTATTTTAAAGGGGAAGCAAATAAGATCGCAGATATTTATGGAAGTAATGGACTATTTTTCCTCACCATCTGTGACATGTCATTTGGATATTAATAAGTCTTAAATGTTTCTTCCACCCACTTTGGTAGTACACTAGTCAAGACAAAAGTAGTACTGCATATTCTTCAGTACCTCATCTTGTTTTTAAAAATCCAGAAGGAAATCCAGTCTTGACTAGGTGAACCTGTAATGACAGTGAAATACAGGAAGAAGGCAGATAAGAGTTTTCATCTTATTTCAGTTATATGAACATGTTTTCTAAGTAGCATCCTCATCAATGTAAGAAAAGATGCCTTTCCTCTTGGTGACTAAAGCCACTTCATAATAAAGCTGATGTATTTCAAACACAGTGATGATAACAGAGGTGCTCAGCACCGTGAGTTTAATCAGAGAGGGCGAAGGAGAATTTCTGTAGTTTTGAATTAGTGCCACAACAAAGTAAAAGCTAAAAAAAAAAAATAGAAAAAATCTCCTCATGAGAAACCACATAAAATACTGATAAAGGATTGTCTCTGCTTCTTCATTTCCTACTGTATGTTCATGGAAAATAATCGTTATTATGCTTTACTGGTATAGCAAGAGAGATAGATGAACATAAAGTGCTTCTGGCAAATCCAAGACACTGTAATGAGTTTCTCTGGGTTTATTTCTCAGCTGCAGTGTTACAAAGTCTCTTGTTTTCCTGGAGGCTGTCACCTGCAGGATGATGAAACGGGGCACCATAAGTCTTGAGTAGCATAGTTAATGACATTGCTCTGACATGGTTTTGTGAGTGGCATTGCTTACTGATCAGAGGTGCTGGAACTCTTGCCAAAAATCTCTCAAAGAAAGGAACATGAACCTCACTGGGGTGCTCATCTGAGCCTTCTGCTTACAGCTTTTGGGTTGTCTTCATTTTCTGGGTCCAGTAAAACATAGAAAGGAGGTTTAAATCCCTTTTCTTAGGGTTGGGCGAGTTGCAGAATACACAGTAGCCCAGGGTGGGGGAGTTTAATGCTTTGACTCTGATTTTGAAGGTAGCTTTTACCTCCTTTTTCTTCTACCTCCTCTTTTGAGAAAAGAAAGTCATTGAGAGGGATTTTTTCCTCTCCTTTCAAGATCTCAGTTGGGTTGAAAAGAATGTGTCTATTCACAGAAGCCTTAGACAGCTCTTCACCAGGTCACATCTGTAATGTTCCCTTTAAAGCCATAAATGCAAAGATCTTTGGTTGCCATTTTTGCTATAAGGCTGCACTTCCTGGTTACACATTAGAATTTTTAGTCTTGATTTACACATTAGAATTTTTAGTCTTGATTTCTTTGCATCATGCTAGTTTCAGTTTTATTCTTTTGTGCAAACAAAATGTTACTCTCTTTATGAGGCAGGTTGTTTCTCTGGAAAAAAATATCATAAAAAAAATCATGCCCAAACCACAAGTTCACCTGGAGGATCCCATTCAAAATAAAAACTGATTTATTCTTCTTGTCCCTGGTACTGCATCTTCATTTTGAGAGAAATTGAATAGGAATTTGATTCCTTCTACGTATACCAATAAAGGTTGTTTCAGTCTCAACCGCTTCTCTGTTTGATCACCTGTAACTTACAAGACGGCTGCCTTCTTTTCCGTGTTTGTCACTGTCTCCATTGCCTAGTTAAATGTGTGTTGGCCAACCCCTGGGATTCTGCCTGGCAGCCAGTTAGTTCCCAGGGGCATTCCTCAGACTTAGACTAGGGCATCAACCTCTCTGAGGGCTTGGATGATGGGATGGAGTGAACCCTGAGTGAGTTTGAGTGACACTTGGAGAACACGGTCAGTATGTTGGAGAGCGACTTTTCAAAGGACCTTCAGTAGACTGGAGGACTGCATTGACAGGAATGACCTGAGGATTCAGCAGATTCAAAGTCCTGCCCCTGGGCAGAATGACCCCTGTACAACATACCTGACTGGGCAACAGCTCTGCCAAAAAATACTTGAATCCCTGGACAAGAGGTTGAACAGAAATGAACGTTGGTCTCCTATGTCAATGAAGTCATGAAGAGCTTGGTTGCTTCATCCCGGAGAGAAGACTAACAGAGGGTGGGGGTATGGAATTGCCATTTTCAGCAGAGAGGAAGGAACCAGATAAGAGGCACCATTTAAAGCTGCAGCAAGAGAAGTTTGGATGAAGTGATGGGAAAAACTGTGTTCACTGTGAAGATGGTAAAGCACTAGAACAGGTGTCCAGAGAGATTGTGGAATCTCCATCCTTGGTGATATTTGGAACTGGGCTGGGCACAGGTCCTCAGTAAGCTGATCTGACTTTGAAGTCAGCACTGCTTTGAGCAGGTTGGAACTGCAGACCTCCAGTGATCTCTTCCAGCAGTATTACTCCATGATGTTGTGCTTGCTGCTTCTCTCACTAAGCATTTTTCTTCTGAGTAGCATCCAAACCATTGCTGAGTTACTTTCCAAATGTCCTCTTTCTGTCTCTGGAAATAGCTGTGTGTTTTTAGAGAAATAGAGTTTGAGAGGCAGATATATTTTTAACAGATACGTACCTAACTAGTAGCACCTTCATGTATTTCTGCTGAAAAAGATCTGGATACAATACAAGAACAGAAATGTCAGGTTCTACATCGTGTATTTTGTGAGTTAATGAAGTGCAGGGGTGTGAAGGGTATTCCCTCTAAATCAGCCAAAAACATTTCCTCCAGTGATCTCACCTCTGGCTTAAGTTTTCTGCAGTTTAATTTCTCTCAGGTTTGTGTGTTCCCATTTGTCCATCTTGAGACCTTCAGTTTTGAAATCGATGCTTTAAACATCAGAAACTTGCTGCTTTCAGAGGCAGAGTAGACCTTTTTTTTGATCCAGTATGGTAGTTGTGAATATAGCTGCTGTATTTTTTGTGTGTGTGTGTGTGTGCACGTAGTATCTGGCAGGTTTTAATCATATGCTTTTTAGAGATTGATTAATCAATTTGAGGAACTTTAAAAATACATTCTACCAATTATTTTTTAAAAAAAGGTACTTGTGTGCTTTCCACCTTTGAATTTTAAATATGTATTTTCTCTAGCTGAAATTTACTCTGTTCTCTCAGTGAAGTTCTGCTGACTGTTCTGGCATTGTAATGAGTCTTTGGTCATCTAGGACATTAGGAACCAATTTGATTTTACATTTGACAGCAGAACTCTGTATTTCTTTTTCAGACACTCATACTCTGTCACCATGGTTAAAATGAGTTTTTTCTTCATGGTATAGAGAGGTATGAGGCAGACAATTAAGCAGTTCAGGATTCCATTCAACCATATCTTTTACGGTCCAATAAGTCTCCACTAAATGAAGGCTGTAAAGAGCATGAAATGAATGCACTTTGTGGCCTCACAGGCAAGGATGCTTTATTTGATTGCTGTTAAAAATCGTAGAGAAGATACTCATTTTATGGGTACTTCAGTTCCCTTTTTGGGTGAATTTATGTCACCCTTCTACTTTCTGTCTGTATAATCAATGACACTGCATTAAATTCTTAGCTCTGGCTTTGGACAAGAGCATTGCTCTAGGTGCCACTGTTGCTTCTGCAAAGGTGACAGATCTTCCAGAGCGTTGTTCCAAGTTGGACACCAATGTTATTCAGTACTGCACTTAGTGGGAATTTATGATTTGGGGTTAGGCTGGTCACTTACTTTGCAATAAATTATGTTTATTCTTCATTTTTTTCCTTACGTGTTTCTGTTTTCTCCGATTCTTCTCGCATCAATCACTAAGAATAAGTTCTTTTAATATTTTGTAAATTCTCTTAAAGCACTGCAGATCTGTTTGGTCAGGTTAAGGGTTTGTCGGCATATTTTGAAATGAAAGAAATGTGTTTTTCTTCACAGGAGTTTGCAATTCATACTTAATTGCAGAGTTCAGGAAAGTATGTTATGTTGTGAGGGATTTGTTAAATAAAGTATTGTAAATATGAATACAAATAAACGTTCAAGTGCTAGTTTCATAAATAGACTATAAAGAACAGCAAAATAATCCTTAAAGGAAAAAGATTTCTTTATAATAGTGATTGATTTTATATTCACTTTAGAGAGAATGTTTCCTGTCTAGAAGAGTTGCACTGCTTGCAGTTGTCACTGAAGTGGGTAGCATATGCAGAATTACTGTTGTGTATTTTCTCACTGTCTCTGCCTGTTTTACATAGTCCACAGGAGAAACACCCACAACCCCAAAGCATATGAAGGACAACAGAGAGAGCTTCTTCCCAGTAACGCCAGCCACACTGCATCCTACCCCCGCGAATCCGGACACTGTGACTCCTGAAAATCTCCTGAGACTCAATGAACTGCATTCCAAATCCAAACCAGCTTCTTCCTCTTCATCCTCCTCCTCCTCAGCATCTTCAGCACCTCCATCCCAGGAGTCACACAGGGACACTGAGCATCTCCAGAGTCAAAATGCAGACACTGCTCCCAGCATGAGTGATCTCGCACGTGGTAAGTGTCAGGCAGATGGTTTTGGTCCTCTGGTTGGTTTGCTAAGGCCACATGGTGAGTTGGTCCCCGAGTTCTGATTCAGTCCCATTTTCTGATCACTAGGCCACAGTCAAAAGGCTACACAGAGATTTTGTCTTGGTCCTGATATTTTAATTACTAGGATAGATTAAAAGTGTGACCACTGTCTATGTAACTTGCATGTGAAATCATGGAATAGCAGCCTAAAAATAGTCATATGTTTTAAATAGACAATTTGAGTTTCTAATAGCATTAAAAAACCCCCCAACAAATATTTGGCTTATTTCATGCAGAGGTGATGATCTAGTTTTTTGAAATACCTTAAATCTATAAAAAAGTTAGAAGTGGTTGCAGTTGAGATAAACTGGTGGACAGCCTATATCTGACAAGTGCCTAATTAACATAATCAGATGCATAGCTATCCTCTATATGTGTGTGGAGATACATAACACTGTGAAAATTCCAAGCTTCTACATGGTTCATAGTGTATCTTCACTATTACTTTTCACATTTGAGAAAAGAAGCATCTGGCAGGACTGAAATGTTGGGAATATATTATTTATAGCCCTGGTATAGTTATGTGCAAGGTTAAAGTACAGAAAAGGATTGAAGAAACCAAACAAATGTTTTTTATTCTATAGCACAGTTGTGTGATTTGTTTAGGGCTGTGTTATGTACTTGGTCCTAATCAGTTTGTCTAGATGAGGAAAGAATTAAGTGAGAATACTGTCTTTTTCTTTACTGCTGTCATGGCAGGCTGGCTCATTAACAGTAGTCAAAATCATTGTGCAAGGCAGTACTGATCCACTTTGGGGAATGAAGTAAGATTAGACCCAATTTCAGACTTGCTTTTTGGTACCCAAAAGAGGTGGTTGTGCTTATTTGTGGGACACTGCACATGTTAAGGTGACAGAGCACCTGCCATAGCCTGTATTTTCTTGCAGCCTTACAGGAACATGGTCTGAAAAAGCATCTGCTGCTGCTTGTGCTCACTCCATCTGTTCACAAGCTTGGGTCTTAACACTGCTCACAAAATGCCAGAGACAAATCAATAGGAGCCCAGATAAACTTATGAATGAGCCATATACATAACAGGTATTGTGCAGAGTGACAGATGAGGATACAGTGGAAGTAGTGCCCAGATTTGTGAGACTTGGTGGTGCATAATATTAATTAATAATGAATAGACGCTGATCTAGTCTGGATGTTTGGTTAATCTGGTATTGTGACTTTCTGAAACTTTTATCTGTATACTTCTAACATTTCATTTCTTTCCATATGTAATCAGCCTTAGCATCTGAATGCACATTATCTTCTGAATTTGCCAGCAGCAAAGAGCAAACTGAGGAGAAATCAGTTTTCCTGATTTGCTAATCTCTGAGTACAGGACAAAATTGCAATCTTAACATCCAGTATCAGCAGTTGTGTTACAGTCATCTAATTTTCCTTTTCACAAATCCAGGGAGAGATTGTCTTGGGAAGGGAAGAAAGGAGAGAGGAGTGAGAAGGAAGAAATGGTTTAGTCAATGTGTAAACCATGTTTGTTATTGTTCTTAGGAAGCTAAAGAATGGAGGTGCATGGTGTCCTAAGATATCTTGGCAGGCTTGTTCACCAGGGATTAATTCAGGTTTCTGCCTAGACAACAGGGGTGGGAAAAAATGAATCCTCTGTGAATTTGCTGTACTCTTACTAAGGAGATTGGTGAGAATGACAGTGCAGATAAGAACTCACTCATTCTTTTGGGTTTCAAACAAAACTCACAAGTGTTTCTGATGTACTTCACTCTCTGCAACTTCCCAGGCTACATTGCAGTGATTGGAATGTTTATTTTAAGCTTTTGACTTCCTAGACATTATTAGGGTTGTAGAATTACACATTGTTCTTTCTTTTTTCATACTTCCTATACATCATCTTGCTTGGGGGAGATGGAAGGGTTAGCTACCAGAATTACACGCTTGAAACTGTGTCTGAAGATCAAGAGGCGCTCTCTGCAGATCTCTCATTCCAGTGCTGAATGCATGTGTTGCATCTGGCTTCCTGGCTCTTGGACCTACCTGACAAGTCATTTCTCTAGCTAAGAGAGACACCAATTACTGCTGTGTCCTTTCTTTTCCTTTTTAATTCTCTTACCTCTGCTTCCCCCTCCTCTAAAAAGAATTATTTATAATTTTGTTACAATCCCTTTTCATCTGCCTTCCATTAGCTCAGTTTCTGTAAAAACTCCTCCCATTTTTAGAGTAATCTATTTTCATCTTTTTTGTTTCTTATCACCTCCTCCTGGATCTATTTGTTCATGTGAAAGTATTCCACATCAGAGAGTATTAGCTGCTAGAAAAAGGAATGGCCTTCCAAGCAATGTTGATGCTATGCCACTCATTTCTCATGTAAATATTTTAGTGAGATTTTGTCTAGTACATGACTAACTGGTACAGAATACAGTGTGATGAAGTCCAGTGGCAAAGTGATGATAGTGGTACATTTCAGCATGTGAGCTTCCTACATTTAGGCATAAATGTACATGGGACTATTAGCCTTTGTGACTCAGCTTAAAATTTTCTCTGGGGAAGCTAAAATAGGACAATTAAGATAAAGCCTCTCCAGCCTGTCACACTGTTCCAGTATTATACTGTTCTAAATTGCTGAAAAATCTTGACATTTTCTTATTTGCTGTCCTTATTCTAGGATGATTCTTATAAAGAATGAACAAGAAAACATTCACATCTGACTTTTGATATCAAGAGAAGGTTTTTTCGCTTGGATTTAAAGTTATGTGTTTTGCTTAAAGCCAGGTATTTACCAAATTGCCATATAAAATCGGAGTAGAAAAGTAACACTCCCCCTCACCTTAATTTTTTTGTCTGTTTAAGGCCTGAGCATTTCAGTATAAAACCAAGGTCATGATAGAGCTGTCCAGGCTTAAAATTCAGAGCTAAGGAAGACAGTTCTTTCTGTATTGAAAGTTGAACTCCATAAGCCATATGAATATCCTGCTATAATTCCAGGTATTTGTTATCTGGGCACAATAGGGCGAGTAGAGATAGATGTAAATGTATTTCAACCTGTAGAACTTTTAGACTTTCAGAAGCCCAAGAAATAAATGCAAGTAAGGGTAGTTGCCTGGAAAGGTATGTAGCACTATTGTAGTGAGCTGTGAAGTTAAATTAAGTTTGTGTAGGCAGCAGCAGATTCCCTAAAATACAGATGTTCAAAATTAAGAGGGTTGTGAAGTGGTAAGTCTTAAGAATTCAGTATGATGCTGTAATATGGCAGTTCATCCTGTAGGCTTTTAACCTGGCATCAGACTCCAACAAGTACTTTTAGGTATAAAGAGCATCTTTTCCCAGAAGTCTGTGGCTTAGTTTATTTTAACAACTGATACATGATCTTAGGTTGCTAGTGAGTTCTTTGAAGACTGAGGCAATTTACATAAGGGAGAGGGAAATACTGCAAAGAACATCAACTCTACAGTTTTTCATTGACATCATCTGTCTTCGTATTAAAACGGTGCTTGGCACAAGGGTTCACCTCGATTCCTCGCAGTTTCTAGGTATTCAGACATCAGAAGATAGCCACAATCCTTGTTTCTATCTGAGTAAAATAATGGAGATTGTAGGTTGTCATAATTAGTTGAGTTTAGCCACATAATGATCTTGGTGTCTTCTGAGTTTGCTTGTCAGAAATTTTAAAGACAAAACGTGAATTTGAAGAGGCTGTAATTCAGTGTACTGAAAACTGTCTGCTTACACAAAACGCCTGAAGTATTTGGCCCTGTTGTCCATGCCTTATTTTGACTATGGGTATCAATTCCATCTTTCAGGTCCTTTTTTAAACGACTGGAAGTAGTACATTCAGCCCTCTTAATTGCAATCAGTGTCTTACCTTGTTTTTTCTGCTGAATTCAAAATTGTGCTTCAGAGCACAGAGCTGCTCTCAACAGATGGCTCGGAAGAAGCTGAAACACAGAACGTTAGTATGGCCAAGGGCCTGTGGTCATCTTGCAGTTCCCTAGTGTGAGGGTTCTTTCTTAAAGCCTCTGTCCTACTCCTTGTTCTTGTGTCACTCGTATGCAACTTACTTACTCCTTTAATTCCCATGGTGACTTATCCTGGTTTTCAACAGCTGTCGTCTTCAGTTCCCAGGCCTGAATTCTTCCAAGGCTTTAAAAGCTTTTCTTTAAATACTTGTAACCCTACACCTTCTGTACCACCCTAGGGTAGAAGCTCCTCTCCACCTATTAGGGACTGCAGAGTCACTGCAGGAAAGCAGCCTGGCTGCCTTCAGCAGCTCTGCGTTCGCGCTCTCCGATCTCTTGCTGCTTCGGCCTCCTTGGCATTGGTGTTCTCACTTCCCCTTGTCTGGTCTTTGCTTTTCATGAAGCTTTTTATTTTTCCCAATGGGTGCACTCTGAAAACAGCTTCACTGCTGGCTGTCAGCAGGGGGTTTCCTGTTTGTGACTGACTTCTTAATTCCTTTTTACCCAGTGCTCAGACAGTGCCAGGCAGTCGTGTCTTTTCCTCTTCCCCTTGGCAGTGCACTGATTTGCTTTGCTATCACAGCACCTTCCTTCCAGAAGAGTTTTTCAGTACGTTTAATCTCTTATTTCTGATCCTTACCCTTTACATATCTTAAGTTTTATTTATTCGATCCAACACTGTGCAGAAAATGCTTTGAAATGAAAACTGTTGGGTTTTTTATGTACCCATTTAAATCAGCGAGAACAAGCAGGGCAGGAGCAGCAGCTTCCCAGTGGTGGCCTGTAAGGTCAGGGTGTTCAGCCAGGGGTTTTGTGCAGTCTGGGCAGGTTTGTGGTCCGAGAGCGTGCGCCCTTAAATCCCCTTGGAAATCCTGGGAAGTCACTGGCCTAAGGATATTTTACGCCAGTGGAACACATTTTCTGGAGACCTTCTGTAAAAGAACATGGTAATGATGCTGTGTTGTTACAATATGTTTCAGTTTCACTAGGTTTAGATTACTGCCAGCAGCATAAAATTTCCATACGTTCCTGGGCGAAGGAAGACAAGAGAGATGTAGTTGTAGCGTATTGCAGTGCTTACAAAGTTCATAGGAAATTGTGGGGTGTCATTACATTCTTCTAAGAGATTTTTCTAACAGCTGCTTTTGCTAATTTGCATTGTGCTTAGCTGGCTGTCAGGCCAAAGGAGGATGAAATACTGACAGAGAAGGGGAGGTCGTACGGCTTTCATTAGGTAACTGGTATGTAATACTCAGAAGCAGCAGACCGCAGATGAGTGACTGTTTCTATGCACAGGTGCTACGATCTGAGGCTCTTCAAATGTCGTGTGCTTGCTGAGTCAGATATTAAAACACAACTACCAATAAACTGTGTTTTTATAATGCCATGTGAAGGTTCATGTAGCTGAATATCAAACTGGTGTCTTTTTGATCCAGGCCCATAGTATTTTGTTTTAATTGAAATTTTGTTTTGTTTTAAAAGGAGAAAGTTAGTGTTGAACTTGAGGGCTTTTCGTTATGGATACATGTGCCAGCTTTGTGCACCTCCAGGAAACTTGGTAGTGGCAGGAGCTGGATTTGAACATGGGAACCGCTGTCTCTGCCGTTAGACTGGCCCCAGCATGGCTGTTACAGGGACCTGGTAGCTTGGGAATTAGTATGGGCCAGGGACTACTTCTAGGAAGCACTTTCAGAGCAGCCACCTGTTTGAAGTTTTAATGGCATTAGTGCTGTTGGGTGACAGCTGTCCTCAGCAAAAGGAAGTGTTTGGGGGTACATCTGGTATAAATGTACAGTACACTCTTGTTCAGGAGCTCAGCAGTAAATATACCAGTACACCATGCTGTTACAGTGTGAACCTCTGTTCACCAAACTGCTTGCATTTCTTTCATTTCAGGGGCCAATAGAACTAGAGTTCTGCAGCTTTTTGCCTCCAAAATCACCCTGACACTTAATTTTTAACACATGGGTTTGTGTGTAAGCGTTGAATGTAATTTCCTGTATTTGGCATTTCAAGTCAAATACTTATTTCTACAGCTATGACTTGGTAGTGGTTTTTTAGAAAGAAATTTCATGGCAGGACATTTGGAATGAATGTGGAGTTAAAAAAAAAATGTAAGGAAAGGCTACCAAGTATACCTGCTGCATCCTGGGATCAACTAAGTAGTCTCACTGCCTGCTGTGCTGTAGATACAGTTGGAGGGCTGATGCCCCTGTTATTTCTGTGGGTCAGCATCCTTAACTAAACTGTGTTCAGCTGAACCAGTCTGTGTTCCAGTGAAGTCTTTCCATTGACATAATAGCACAGTGTATGAGGAAACTCTGAGCTCTTTCAAATTCAAGCTTTCCATGGCCTTTGCAACTGCTGTATGGGGAAAAAAGCTGTATTAGTTCCTAGCGTTCTGGAGAGCCAGACAGATGGAATACAGAAGATTAATTGGTTTTGTATTCTGTTGCACTATTCTTTGGAAATGTGGTAAGATCTTTACTGCACTGTGTCAGGGAGCAAAGCATAAGACCCATGTCCATCACCATGGGTGAAAAATAATAATATCTACCTTGTCTAGTAAATGAGTAACAGTCAGTTCTGTGAAAAGTTGCATGTGCTGTAGGTGGCCATTAAAGTACAAGATAAACCAGTTGTTACTGGGACTAGTAAAATAAGTTACTTCCTGGTGTCCATAGGCACACAGAATTCAATCCTTACTTTAAAAGTGGTTGGAAGGCAAGGTAGTGCATGCAGATTTGCTAAATCATAGTAATGTATTTTCAGGCTTTTTGTCTTGACACACAGAACTGCTAGGGAAGTATTTTGCAGAGGGATGAAGACAAGTGGTGCAGGTGCTTTATTCAAGTACTTGAAGCTGTTACCTGTTCATTTTTCCAAGCATTTGCTTTTGAAATCATGTTAGTATTCTGTCCTGGAGCTGAAAGCTCAGTTCCTCCCTTTTTCCTATAACAAAATGCACTGTAAGTTGCTTGTATCCTTTAACCTATCTGTGTTATAGTACTTCAAACTGCTTCTGTCAGAAACTGGAGAACACTTTTTTTCCAGGTGCTAGTCGCATTTTCTGAGCTTGTCTTTCAGATTCCATGTAACAGATTTAGTGCATGGCTATAGGAGTTTTTGAAATTCCACATTACATGTTACAAAACATTTTATGTTCATGTCTCTTACACCTGATGGCATGACAAAATCAAATAATTAGGTGTGCAGTGCCCTGAAGAGAGACTGGAGCAGCTGTTTACTAGGTGCAGTACTACTGCTTTTAAACTTTCTCCACATCTGCAATTTGCCAAGTGAATATTTTTAATGGTGTTATTTTTCATTTTATACAGATCAGAATAGCACAGTAAATCGTCTCAGTATAACAACCATTGCAGGAGTTGTATAATCTATATGTTTACAGTGTGTGGATATCTGTATATACTGTATTCTCTGTATAAAGAGAGCCTGAGACAGAGAATATTAACTGTGATGAAGTCATGAACCCAGGCGCCCGCTATAGGCATCTGCAAACACTGGTTACCCTGGCAACAAGTGGAAAGAGGTTGGAGAGGAAAGCTGCTGGAGTAGGTTGTTGCATTGAATTGTTTTCAGCTTGTTTCTTCCTCACTAAAGCAGGGAGATGTTGAAAGGTATGATGTCCCTCTTTCTCTGTGTATACTATTTTGTATGTATTTAGGCAGTTGTTGGGAAAGGGAAGGCTAAAAAAAATCCTTATAATTCAGCTCGATTGGAGACAAACTTTTCAATATAAATAATAATATGCATTGCAAATCTGTGGGGTTTTCTGTGTGCTTAATTTTTGTGTGTTGTGTTGTGTGAGTGCTAAATGGGTCTCCAGAGTACAGTACCTGTCCCATCTTCAGCCTGGAGACAAGTGACTATTGTATATTATGTCTTCAGAAACTGATTTTATTTTAAACTGGGTTTTTAGAGCTAACATTTGAAAACCTGCCAGGACAGTAAAAGCACTGGGTATTACCAAAAGATCTGTTAACTGTTACTAAATCTGAGTTGCTGAACACCTTCAGAATGTGCTGTACTTATATTCTGGTGCTCCTGCACTTGTGCAGAATATTGTGGCTCATGAGTTAGTGGAGTCTTTACCTCCCTGGGGAAAGTTTTTATTAGAAAAACTAGGACGTTATGTTCATAGCTATAACAGCATCTTGCACAAGACAAATATCAAGATATTCTCTTCAGAAATCTGGTTTAGACAAATAATAAGAGATCCAACTTTGTATTTGTTCTTGATTATCCTTCTCTCTTTTGCCTTTTCTGTCTGTAATGAAAAAAAAGGTAAAATAAATATCTATGCATTGTATTATTAAAGTATAAATAGTATAAATTATATTTACAACTGAAACAACCAATTCTTGTCATTTTCAAGAATTCTATTTTTTTAATTAACTTTATTTTAAACTTAGAAATAATGTCACTCAAGCAATTAGAAAAAAAAAAATTAAAACTGCACAGTCCTAAAAGAGTAAAGTATATGACCCAATCATGGGATAGAATTCAGTCACTTTAACACCTCTGACAGCAAGGAATTGATTAATAGACAGTGGTTCTTGATTTCTCATGTACTGAAAGGCACAGCCTAATAGAATATTAACAAGTGTTGTTTCCAGAAGTGCAGTGATAAAAATCCACACTTAGTGTGCCAGGCTCCTGCTCTTTCATTTTCATTCACTTCCACATGAAAAAGGGCTGACACATAATTTTATTCAAATTAAATCCAATTTTACTACACTATAAAACCGGATCTTCAAAACTTAACAAAAACAAATATGACGTGGAAAGATGGAGATGTGTATGAGTGTGCTGATTGCTCATAGAAGAGCATGGGCTGATACCAGTCTTGTAACATCTTCCTCAAAATAGGCTGCTCAAAAGAGCTTTTGTCAGTAGGGCATAATTTAGTCAAAATAAAGCACAGCAAATGAGCTTAAACGATGATCTATCTTACAATTAAACAAAGATTATAATCGGCATAAGAGGTAGAGTTTTGTCATTAAACAGTAATGCAAATCAGAGGTCCTATTCTGAATGGTGAAACTAACAAGTCCCTAATGCAGTTTTGCAGTTGAGTACGTAGAGAACAGAGAAGCGGTGTAGTTGAGGCTGTAGGATTTGCAGTTTATTTGTATGTAGTATTGGACCTGTTAAATTAATTACTGGTTTGTATTCCTGGTTAATCAGTGGATAAGAAAGATTCTGTTAGTACTTACCCTAGATGCTCAAGACTGTGATTGTGGAGTGTCAGTGAGTTAAAAAGGAGTTGACTTCTTAGCTCTCTTGTAGTCTGCTGAAATAAGAATTTTCATCTTGCTTTTCCTCAGATGTTGATGTAGTTTCTTCCTCTCTTTTGACAGAGTGTCTTGTAGCCATTTCAGTGTGGGAGGCTTCTGGCTTTAGCCTACAGCTTATCGCAGACGCTAGCAGTGTAATGGGATCCGGGTACGTTGGCTTCAGGCCACGGCAGGGTTGATCCCTCTTCGTCCAGTCTCTTGTACTTTGTCAGCATGTGGTTAAATCATCCTTGTAGCTGGTATAAAGTACCAGTACATACAGAAAATGATCCTTCAGCTATCCTCTGCTGCCTAAACGGGGAACAAGGAATTAGGAATTTCTTAGTAAAGATAGTTAAGTACTTACTGCTTTCTGTGTTGCTTTGAGGCTGGTTTGGTCTATTAATACAGTACACTGATAGATGCAACTGTTACTTTCCTACTTCCAATGCTGTATTTTGAAGTATCCGTGGAGAAATGTGCAAGAGAGTGCTGAGAATGAGGGACTGCTTGATAGTGAGTGGAACATCACAGAACAGAAGCTGCCTGGGATTTGTGCTGTAGTGTGTGACCTTTCCTTTTTGGGAGCTATTGGAGAATTCTTTATGAGCAAATTCCTTTATCCTAAGGCTTATACTGGCTATCAGCTACAAGTTTAGATGGTGGATTCTTGTTGTTACCAATTAAAAGTAGTGGATGAAAGAACTTACAGCATGCTTTGGTAAGCCTTTTTTTTTTTTTGTACAAATTATTCAAGAACTCTAGAAAATACAGTTGATTTACAAAGTTGCATCTTTCAGACTGCATTGATCTGACTTTTACTAAGCTTTCAAGCTCTAATGTTGTCTTAAGCATTTTCTGCAAAGGGAATTCTCCTTCAGGAGAATTATTACCATGGTAAATTCCAAGCTTTTATCTACATTGATGAAGATGGAGAAGTGTTTCCAACACTTGAGGGGGTGGGAGTATTTTTCCAATGAAGAAAAGTTGAAATATATATTCCTTTTTAAGTCACCACATTGTCAAAATCCTAAATTAGCGTAGAGCATGGACATAGAAAGAATTCTGGAGGAAGCCAGACTGCGTATATACGTCGTATCTGCTGGTCTCTGATAGCTGCCTGTGCGCACCTTGGCCTCTGGGAATAGAAGGTGTTCAAATTAGACTAGACAGCCCTTTGTTTTTGAAGGATATCTTCATTTTTTATCAGAGAATAAGAGTGGTTTTGTGTGTCCATAGCCTTGAAAGGCTGGCTGCTGATTCAGTCTGCCCTTCCCAGAAAGGGCACCAGTAGCTCTCAGTATTCAGTGAAAATTACTCCTGTTCTGTACAATATGCAGCTCACTGTGTAAAGAAACTGGTTTAACACTGCATTAATTTAAAAGCAGATATAGCTGGTGCCTAATAAAGAGATTGTACAGACACAGACATGGATTCCAAGTTACAAGCATCTCCAGTTCTGGAGTAGCAGAAGGTGGGAATTTTAGATTTATGTATTTTTAGAGGTACAGTGGACACAGCAGTGAAAAGTGGGCATTTAATATAACTTGCTATTGGTTCCATAAAAACCAGATTTGGCCCTGTTACTGGATGTTCACAGTAATTAATCTTACTTACCAGCAAGCTGCACTTCAGTGTAGCATGTACCTGTGGCTGCAGATGGGAGAGGGGCCCATCGATCCCAGCTGGCTCACCAGCAAGGGTGATGGATTTCACTCTACATGTGCAGCAGGTGTTTCAACCCTCACATCTCCAGAGGAGAACGGGCAGTTGCATGGTTTTTTTCTTGCAGATGTGCAGGGATAACAAAGTGTCACACCCAAGATGTTTTTGCTTTTGCTTTTTAAATAACATTTAGGGGTTTTTAAGAATTTTAATTGACACTAAGTATGTGCTGTCTTAGCTTCACAGTATTGAATTTCACTCAGACACGTTACAGTTTGGCAGTAGAGCAAGGGTTATAAAAAAATTTCTACCAGTTGGTTAGACAGCAAAAGGACTGAGGCTTGGGAGAGAGATCAGGATGTCTCTTAATCTGTGAATTATATTTTATTACTAAAGAGGAAGAAGAGCTTGAAGTACCTTTGGAGGGGCTTGGATTTCAGCAGCAGGAGTCACGGCTTTGTCAGCAGATGAAAATGGCTACTGTGGCACCATCTCCAGAGCCTGTTTGCTGGCAGGTGGAATCGGTGACCAGCACAAATTCAGGACATGTTTGTACCCAAGGTAGGAGCTTTCTATGCTTCAAAGAATTCTGAAAGTGGGTGGTTAGCTGCAGATCAGTCTGTAGGGATTGACTGACTGATTGAGTAGTTGTGATTCATATTCCTCAGTTTCTCTGCCTGCCTTCCAGTCAAATATTCCAGAGTTTAGAGACATCCCTGGCAATGTCTGTGCTTCTTGGGAAAGTGCCTTCTCGTCCCTTAACGGCTATTCTTTTTGGTGCATGACTTACATGCTAAATACCACGGCACCAAAGGCAAATAAAAAAACTTCCAGTACCAGACTATCATGCTATATAGTTTCTGCATCCTTTGAGGTATAATTTTTCTTTCAATTGCAATCTTATACAGGGCAATATGACTCCACTTTGGATTACACTATTGGAATAGTTAGAAGAAGGAAACGATTTTTCACAAAACCTGACTCACTTGGTGTAAGCATAAAAACCAGCATTACAGCAGTTAATGCTTTCTATCCCTCCTCTGCCTCCTTCCCAAGAGAAGTAGGAGTTAGTGTTTGATTGAAAAAATGTAACACTTGGTATTTCAGGCAAGTATAATCTAGATATTCATGTTTAGGTTATCTTGTTTTTCCTTATTTGTGAGAGGCAGATTATTCTGTGTCTGATTACTGCAACATTTTTGGTGCCTCACTCTGAAAAGATTGTCTGCCCGTGGAGATGGGTCACTGACCTTGATGGAAGGTTGTGTGCCTCATCTGTTGTGGCAGTTCTTACATTCTTGTGTACAGCTGAGAGCATACAATTCAAATTTACATCCCTTAGTAGTTAGTCCTACTGCTCATTGTGTTTTGGGAAGCATCAGGAAGCTGGCATTTTATTTTGCTGTGTTTAAGTGGCCATGACAGGTCTGGAAATCTGCAAGAGATGGTTTTGACAAGACTGAATCTTAAAAAATGTATATGAGCACCTGTCATTATTATCAGTCTGAGGTAGACTCTGGTGTTTTCATTCATAAAACTTTAAAAAAAAAAAAAAGTTTTGACTCCATCTGAAGCAGCATTATTAGTAAGAAATCTCTTAACAAATTCTCAATCTTTAATGTAAAAGCATTGTCTTCTACTGCTTATTGTTGGGTATATATAATGCTGTACTGTCATAGTGCCTTGGAAGGGACTGGATCCTTCTTTACTTCAAGAGATGAGCCCTGTGTGAGCAAATTTGCAGTGTAAAGACCACAAGCAGAGATGCTTGGGAAGTATGTGAAAATGATGCTAACTAGCGTGGCAAAAAGTGGCATAAGCACACGAAGGAGATTTTTATGGCAGGATTTGAAGAGAGCAATGAGGAAATGTTGACGGGTGTTACCATATAATTTTCTTAAACTGTTGAGGAGTTGCTATCTCAATAATTAAAGAGGCAATGCTGTAGTGGAAGAAATTAAGACTCATAAGTTAAGCCAAGCAGCTTTATTTGTTGCATTACGGAATGGAGAGGCAGTTAGAGAATGCAAAGATAATGTGATTGCATCTGAAATGAGTGGGAAAGCGGTGTTTGTAGTAGCCTCTAACTAGACAGAGATGGGTCAGTGCTGTGCTGCCACTTGTCATGCTTGGTCAGATTGAGTTTCTACTGTCCACTAAGAATTTTTTTTAATTTATTACTGTTTCTAGTTGTTACAGAATCTTGAGGCACTTTCTCCTTCTGTTTCTGAGCCTTAATTAAAGCACGGCCTTTTGAGCCAGCCATGTTTCTAACAATGAACTGTTCCCTCTTCTTTGACATCTGAAATCCTAGATAGCTTCCTAACATGTTTTTTTCTTACTGTTTTCTGTTTAGCCTCCAGTTCCAAGCCTGAACTCAGCTCCAGTTCACAGACTTTGGGAAGTCAGCAGAACAAGACAGATGGCACCCGAGTAAAAACTCGTGTTCTGCCCAACATGCCAAAGCTTTTCATACCTTCATCTGTCACCAAATTTCCACCTGAGATCACTGTCACTCCACCCACTCCCACCCTCCTTTCTCCAAAGGGCAGCATTTCAGAAGAGACCAAGCAAAAATTAAAGGTAATAAAAGGGAAAAAGTAATTATTTTTTTAGATTATTGTTTTTATCTTAATTCTCCCCTCAAAAAAGTACTTATGTGAAAGTAGCAACAATTCCTGTCCCCAGTTCATAATCAGAGATAGTACAAGTATCAGAAGCAAATGCTAGCTGGTATCAGCAGGAGCCAGTTTTTAAAGACTGGTGAAATATTGGCCGTGGGTGTAATTACAGCTATCCTGGTCCTTATCCTCCTTCTGAGGGCATTAGAAAGAGCTACAGGAATGGGTGAGGGAGCTAGTGCAGCTGTTGCTGTTCACAGGTCAGTGGAAGCTACCAGAATATTAACTGTGGGGAAGCCTTCTGGTAAATGGTGTGTTGTTTCACATTAGGATGCCGTATTTTTTATAGAAGTAGGAGAGCTCTTGAATGTGAAGGAATAGCAACCAGATGGCTTTTATCCCTGCGAGCATGGGTTTATCCTGACTATTTAGCAATATATTCTCTCTCTCTCTTTTTGGGATCAGTCTGCTATTTTGTCTGCTCAGTCTGCAGCGAATGTAAAGAAGGAGAGCCTTTGTCAGCCAGCTTTGGAAATCTTAGAGACCTCGAGCCAGGAGTCCTCACTGGAAAGTGATACTGATGAAGATGATGACTACATGGACATATGAATGAATTCTGACCATCATCAACACCAACCATATAACCATTCTTCTTGTTGCCAGCATGTCTGGCAGTTGAAACATCTTCGTTGGCATTACTCTCCATTTAATTGGCATCATTGTGTTCTTCAGTTTCATTACCTTTGTTATCACCACTACCACTTGTATTGCCTTCAGAATCTTTGCCATTCTCCCCTTCATGGTGCTTGACGGAAAGAGAATGATTGTTTACCAGGCAGTTAATTAATTTGGACCACATTGTCACCTTTAACTTCAGTAAACGGAAGGATGTTTTGAGCTGCAATTCATATATCTCTGCTGTGTTCCTGCTTCTTCAAACCAGAGTCTTGGGAACCACTCCAGTAGTTCTTTTCTATAGCATTTTCTTCCTTTTAGTTGTCTTTTTGCATTTTGCCCTAGTTAAGTTTTTCTCCCAGTAATTCAGCAACCTAATGTCTGTCTAGCCGTGCCATGATTAGTCCAACAGCTCCTTTTAAAGTGAATGGAGTAGGAAGAATTTGCTGAGCTGGTAAAAGTTTTAATTACATCGAGAAAGTCTGTGGCTCTGTTGTGGGGCAAGAAGGGTGAGCTGAGTCGACCAGCTCCTTGGCACTGCTGGGGGCTTTGTTGGAATTTGACTCAGTGACAACAGGCAAAGAAGCAGCTTTTCCAGGCAAACAAGAGATTGTTGGCCTCCTGTTTGTGCTCATTTTACACCAATGTGTGAGGTTCAGCAAAAATGATCTACCTGAAAGTTGGCTTAAAGAACTGATCTTCCCAGAATTGTCTTACAGTCCTTTCTCTTCTAATGCCTTGGACAAGCATTTTGAACTGGGGGCTAGATGATATTTTTATGGTGGTATTGAAAAACTTGGAAGATTTCAATACCATTTCAGTAATGTCTGTTTTTTACAGAATGACACAAAAAGGTGTTTTTTATCTATCTGCAGAGGGACTGCTCACAGTTATTTATATGAGGAAATAATAGTAACAAAGATCCTTTTTTTTTTTTCTACTGAATGTTAACTTTGTAAAATAACAAATGCAAACCATGCAAAAAAAAATACATCACACCCTATATATATACACACAAACGTGCGCCCACACACATATATATATATGTGTATGTACATATATATATGTATGTATATGAAAAAGAAAACGCATACAGCTTGCAGTGTTGGATTTATTTGTGTTTGGGGGAGGTGGTTTTCTGCAAAATGCAGAGCTTTGTATAAACTTTTGGGTTTTTTCTAATAAAGTTGAAATGTATTGTTGTCTCTGTTCTTCTGAGGGCAAGGTACCACAGTTTTGGAAAAAGTGCTACTCCTCCCTTCCTTTTACTGCTTGGATAAGAAGGGAGTGGAGGAAGGGGTGGGAGGGGAAGCCTCTTCCTTCTCTGAAGAATGACAGAGCTCTTGGGATGGGTTTAGTCTTGCAAGACCCAGAACGTGGCTCAGCCAGTGTTGCCTAGATTGCCTACAATGGCTTCACTTCCCTTTTGAGACGTGGTCTGAGTTCTTTTTCACCTGAGTATCTCTGAATGCTGATGAACGGCGTAAGGGATATTACATAGAATATTTTTCTGTACAAATTAGCATTTAATCCACTGTTACAGTGATTGCTCTCATTCACTGTATGAATGGTAAATGTACCATGGATAAAAAGGAGAAGGATCAACCTCTGTATTGCAAGTTTATTCTCATATTGTGGGTTGTTTGTTTTGAACGTAATGTAATTTATAATCAAGTGAGTGTGTCCACCTTGGATGTATTGGCAACTGTTTGTGTGATTTGTTCACATGCTACAGGTGATAGGTGAGCTGGATGCAACTGGTGTGGAAAAGAACAGGTAATTGAATGGTAAAAGCAAATGGGTCTTTTCAATAGTAACACGTTTTCAGTGTTTGCTCTTTAATTTGGTGTAATTAAAACTACAGTGCATAGTTTACTGTACAGTCATTGACTGGGAACAGGCTAAGGTAGCTTTTGGTATCAGGCATAATATTAATTTTTTAGAAGATAGCACGGGAAAAAAAAATTCAGTTTCTTATGAGAAATGCAGCACAGCTTGGATGATGTAGTTTTGAATAGGGCTCTTTCACCCAAATAAAGTAGACTACATAGGCATTTTGGCTAATATATATTCTTAAATGTATGTGTAACCAAAATGCAACTTTAACATTTCATTTAAATTCTTAGTTCCACACTTGCAGCATGGGTTTGATGTATGAAGACAGAGCATTTGATTTTCTTAATTGAATCTGGTCACTGAAATGGTTGTTTTCCTGTATTAAAGATTTCTTGGCATCAGGCTTTTTTTTTTTTTAAATAATTATTAATCTATGATCTTTTATTCCCATTATGCTCTTGGGTAGCTCAAGGATTTTCTTCTCAAGCTCAAGAAGTTACTGAGACTGAAGTACACAGGCCACCTCCTCCAAATCCTGCCCTTCTGCTAATGACTAAATAGTGTGTTGCTAGCAGTGGGCTGTCCTCAACAATGGGTACTACTGCTGATGGATGCTGAAGGAGCCATTCTTCTGTATGTGTGAAATCATCTCTCTGTAAGTACAGGTTATGTAGTTCAAGGAGCTGCATCCTGGAGTGAAGATGCCTAGATCACTGGATGCATTGACGTCTGTTTGTCTGAAGAACTATCCCTAAAGGTACTTGGAGCAAGAACTTCAATCCTTACAAACAGAAGTAGTCACTTAATAGGGCATCTTCTGAAGCCTGGCAATACAATTTTGTGGAATTTTCAAGGCAAAAAAGCATTATGGTAAAACTGCAGTTACCTGTGAGTTTACTTGAAATTATTTCTTTGATTTCAGTCTAATCCTAGTTGTAGTAGCTTGAAATCCAAACAGAGGCAAGGTCCAACTTAGCAAGTTGCCTATCAGAGGTAATCACAATGCCTATCTTCAGGGTTTACTGAGTAGCCATTGCTTCTGAAATCTCAGTGCTCCCATGTGTCTAGTGTGCTGAACAAATAAATGGCAGCTACTGATTCATGTTGCTGTTGTATTTTTTGGGGGTTGGTTTGATTTTTCCCTGTGAAAATACAGGGAGAGGAATGTCTGGTGCCTAAAGTAAACTTAAAGTTAAGGCCTGTGACCGAGAAGCTTTTACTACTTTTTTTTTTTTTCTCCTGACAGTAATTGATAAAAAAGTAAAACCTTTTTGGCTACTGAAAAGCTAAACTGATAAGACACCCAGACAAAGAGCAAAATCATTTTTGTTCCAAAGCAAATGGAAAAAGAAATTCTTTTGAATCAGATTTTGAGAGTAATTTGTGGATAGTTGATATACTTTCTGTGCTGTTACAGTTTTTACATGTGCTAAGACAGATACCTTTCACTAATAACCATTGTTAAGGTGTATATAGCACTGCAATCTGGCTGCATACAATGCACTTTCATTTCCTGACACAGGGATTATATAATCTGTGTATGGTTAAGACCATTGAGAATTTGTCTCTCTGAGGCAAGAACTAGTGTTTTACTAAGAATCAGTTTTGTTGGGCACAGTTGTTATTAGTGACTTCTGCCCAATGTCTGAAAAATGTTGTTCTTGAAAAACTAATAATTAATTTTATTCCACAACCAAAATACCAAATCAAGGAGATACTGAGCATCTCCCTTGATTTTATCATGTACTAGGGTTTGTCAGTTGTTGTCTCTTTGTGTTTTTTCTTTTTACTTAGAATGAGATTTCCTCATGAATAATGAAATTAATGTCTTTTGCAGCCAAAATAAACACCATATGGTCAGGGAGAAAGGGACCAGGAAAAGCTGAGGAAGGCATGGGAGCTGAAGCTGAGTAGGAGACAAAATGGACTGAATGGAAACAGAGGGGCCAGGTGAGAATAGACTAAATCTTACCATCCAGGGTGGGATCACACCATTGTTAAACTCAGCACTCCATTTTTGGCAGTGGTGTTGATACTTCAGTGAAGGTGAAAAATCTGTAGTGTGCATAGCTTGTGTGTGCAGCTCATTTCTGTTCCTGCAGATGCTTGTGGTATTTTTTTTAAGGAAAAAGGTGGCAGGGTGAATGAGAGGCTCAGAAGAAAAAGCAGCAGACATAAATTTTGTGATCTCTTACTTAGTCATGTAAAGAAGATGAAGATGAAGAATCTTTGTTCTGGCAGTTGAAGATGACTGTAAGAACTTCAGCATAGGTGTTGAGTGTTAATTGCCATCTTTCCCTTTCTCCTAGCTGATGTGAAGGAATCCACTAATGCTAAGCTTTAAGCATGTTTTGGGGATACCCTTGGGCTACAGTACCACAGGCTGTACAAGCCTAAGTGATGCCGTTGTGAGAGCTTCCCTGTGGTGTTGCAGGGCACAGTGCACCAGGTAGCACTGCGAAGTGTAGCAGGCCAGCATCTGAGGTGCGTTGGCTTCTGGAGGACAACTTGCCTTCACTTGAATGGCTCTTTCATGTTAGTATGTAAAGACTCCAGGCAAATCTCACCAGAGACTTAAAGACACATCTGTCCTTGGATAGACTTTTGTGTTGGTGCTGCTGTTTATCTAGTATGCATATGAGGATGACACCCCATCAGCAAGTGGTTGTTAGCTAACTCCAGAGCCCCTATTCCACAGTCTTCAAAGCTGTCTGAGACCTCACTGCCCTCTGTGCAGCTTTGTTCATGTAATATTTCTGCATGTTACCTTAACATTTTTTTTATCCTGCTGACAGATGAATCCTTAATATAATGTCATTTTTGAATAAGAACAAGGAATGTGGCAGGTCTGGCTGGAGGGCGATCTCCAGGCTGTGAGGTCGTCTCTGTATGGCCGTGTGACCAAAGTTCATCCCGTGTCTTTTGGGAGCTACACCCTCTGCTCTGGTAGCACTAGAGGGGGCCCTTGGACAGAGAAGAAAAAGCAAAAAAAAAAAAGGGGGGGAGGGGGGGAAACAAAAGAAGGGAAAAACCAACCCACACCTCACACCAAACCCTAAAATGGATGACCAGGATCTATCTTTACAGTTCTGAAAGACTAAATTCCAGTGCTGGTTTTGACCTGACTTATAAGGGCCATCTGCTGCTCTACTGTATGTCCTTTTCATAATATGTATAGTCTGATTCAAAGCAGAGGGACTGAGAATCCCCATCATCTGTTTACTGGATTCTGTCCCATGTTCTTGGCCATAGCAAAAAAAAAAAAAAAATTACCTTTAATAATGCAGTTTAGCAGGAAAACAGATTCACTATATACTTGCTTTTTTAATTCCCCTCTAAAAACCTCACTGTACGTTTTCCATTTTCTTAATGTGCAGCATATTATAATGGGGGAGAGTATCTTTTGACAGTTAATCTTGTGTGAAAGGACTCGATGTAACCCTCATTCATTCAGTCCTACTTCATTGCAGTGGCATGGGCTTTGTAACTGAGCCCAAGAGTAGGTGCTAAACATGCAACTTACAGATCTGTGAAGTGTTTTGAGATAGCTTTGCTAAAGTAAAATTCTAA
Source organism: Actenoides hombroni (assembly GCA_024336885.1). NCBI lineage: Eukaryota > Metazoa > Chordata > Aves > Coraciiformes > Alcedinidae > Actenoides > Actenoides hombroni. The sequence continues at coordinate 16,610,773 of WUAM01000323.1, forward strand.
TTAGGGACAAAAATGTCTATGAAAATAATGGAAGAAATACGTAGCTTTCAAGCTTGGAAAAAAATCTTGCCTAGCAGTCTGTGTTACCTGAAGTAGCCAGGAGGCAAGATCATGTGCTGTAGTCATCTTGCAGAAATGTACATGAAATGGGATGGTGAGATGGAGCTGAGGCCACCAGCTGACTGCAGAATCAGAAAAAGTTGCTTCTACCAAGGGGAAATGTAAAATCACACTTCTGCCTGCATTTAGGATTTATCTGCACAACTAAATGATTGCGTATATAGCTTGGTACAAAAGCTTTCAATGATATAATCCCAGTGGGAGGAACACTTCATGATGCCACTGTGAGTACGCTGCCATATTGAAGGAAACTGCCTATCTAAAACCACATCGATGTATATGGTAAAAAGTGGTTTTACCCTGGGATTAGACAAAGATATCCCCCTCTCAATAGTTATTTCTTAGTCTACTTTTTCTCTTCCTTCTCTTTCAGAGACCCTACAAAAACAATGAATTCCAGTATAAATAAAATAGAAACAAAGTTCATGTGTGATGTAAGCGTATAAGAATCACAATGGAACGGTATTCATTTAATTTTTGTTAGTGATATTATTCTAACTACAAATGAAAGGCTGTGTAGTAGGCCAAAGGTATTTTAGATGTAGTACTTCCTGTGTGAATGCTTAATTGTTACGTATAACTACAGTTAGCTTAAGAACCTGTCTACATGCTTGTATTTTCTTTTTACATCTCTGAGATGTTTGACAGATATGGAGAGCTGTTCACAGGAAATAAAACACAAGTGAGTTTTATTTGCAAATATCCATTGCAGGAACTATCATCTAATACAGCACTGAACACGCAATGTTCAGTAACAATTAGCAAAGGATATTTTATGAGCATATAAAGCTTCATAATTTAAAGTATTCCTTCTAAGTCACACCAGAGATTTTATTTCCTTAAGTTACACACTAAAATGTATGAAGAGTTGCATTTTCTTTTCTAAATGCATCAGTCTATAGAAAATGTAACTCCTTCAGTAAGATTGCAGTGATAATTTTCTTTTCCCCTTAAGAACTGGCACTAGATGTATTCTCAAAGAAGAGCTTAACTTGTTAACTGAGCCAACATATAAAACCACCTTGCTATGTGAATGTCAGAAAGCAGTAGTTTCTATATGGAAATTTGTCACATAGGAATGCCTAGACTGTATCTTAGATTCCCATCAAGTTAGAGTGGATTAGAAAAAAGCCCCAAACCCTAAGGTTTGGAAATTCATAGTGGAAGTTACTGGGTGTACAACATCAGTTTGCAGTGCTGTGCCCTCCAGTAATCAATGCAAGTTCAAACAACTAACCGCCGCTGTGGCTTTCCCAATAGACAGCACTGCTGGAAGTGCTTCCTATACTTAATAAGTAAATGGGCTTTCCTAGGAGGAAAACAAAGAGTCTGATGTGTTGTCTCGCAGCAAGCAGCAGTGGTACGAGAGGATTTTTCAGTTTGCCTTTCTTGAACATAATAACAGCTTGTGATTGCACATTGCAAAGTATTGCTGCAAAAAGAAGTGTAGGAGGTTCTGTTGATAACCTGGGTCCATTGGTCCGCTTGCTTTGCTAGCAAAAAGAAGCCTTTAAATTCTTCCAGTGCAGTTAGAACTAGCCCCTGGCATCTGGGCAGTGCTGTCAGTTCACATTTCAGTTGTGCAAAGACAGATGTGAATCTTTCTGAAGAAGGCAAACAAGCCGAGTGCATTTACTGGTGCAATCTTGGATGCACCGTGATGCTTTTCATCGTTTCTAAAATCAATCTTCCAATGAACTGAGCAAAGAGTCTCCTACAATAGCAGGTTTTACCAAGCCTGTAATTTTCTTTGGAAGTTGTTAATATTGCAAGTTTTCTCAGTGTAGGAAGAAAATAGGAAAGCAGTGCAGGATTGCTAGAAAGCCAGCAGCCTCAGAGTGGTTTGAATCCCTCAGGGCCTTCCACTGCCTCCCCCCAGCCTGTTGAGCTGGGGTGGCAGGTGCTGAGCCTGGGCCAAGTGCTGCAGGAGCAGAGCAGCCCCTGGACATGTGTATTGGCAGCTGTTGAGAGGCAGACACAAGGTCCTTTAACAACTGCACATAATTCAGATGACTGCTCAGTAGGTGTTACTGTCTCAATTAGTGAGTTCACTTTTATACAATTGATAATTCAATTAAAATGCAAGAGATAGTAAATAGTATGTGCTTATATGCTTTCCTGCTGCATTTTCAGTTCTTTTTTAATAAGATGAACTTCTTGCAATTTCAGTGAAACTCAGAAATATCTACATTACTGTTATAATGCCCAGTTTGTGTGTATGGTCACATTTCAGTGATGACAACTCGGGTACAAAGACAGCACAGTGCAGCAACTGTCGTGTTATCTGGTACTGTGAAGACAAATGGAAAAGTAGCTGTAAAGAATATGAAAAAATTGAAATGTTCTTTCCAAGTGCAGAGAGTCTGCTGGGAAGGAGGGAGAGAGGAGGAGGACAATGTTTCTTATAAAATATGTGCATGATTCAACAAGGTACCTAAATATAAATTACTCCTGTAGATTTCGTTGAAGATAGTGAAGGGCTTCATCAGCTTGTATTTCACCACAGGTTTACATTGTGCTCAGTTTCTTCAGTGACCTAAAGTATTTCTACAACTAAAATTTCTATCAAAAACAAGTGCTTTAAAATAAATAGACTTAACTTCCTTAGTACTTGCATAATCAGAAGTTCACAGTTAACTACTCGAAAATGCGAAAGGCCGAAAGTGGAAGTGCCACTGCTGGTAAAAATTTCAGCCCAAATGAAATCTGTAGGAAACCAAGTGACTATAAAGAATAGGCTTGGGTATGGGAGGCTGTGCAAATAAAGTGACAATGTAAGGTGAGGTTTTGGTAACAAGTCAGTCAGAGTGAGGAGGAACAAATTATAGTTGTAAAATTGTACTTCATTAATTTGAGAGTAGTAGTAGGAAGTCAAAATTCCCCAGTTAACTCTTCCTGAAATTATGGTGGCTATGGCATATAGATGAACTTTAGAGAGCAACTGGTGTTATCTGCCTAAGTTCCAGGAAGAGACATTATAAAATGAAGTTCCATTTAGTGATACCTCTCTTAGTGTGATCCCTGGGGTACAGTGTTTGTAAGAAAATCATTTTCTTTACAACTTTTCTCCCCCATCCACAGTGGTTGATATTGAATTCTGGTGGCTTTCAGAACAGTAGCAGCAGAACTGTTGATGTTTACTGGGCAGGATGGACTAGAAGCCAGTTCATTCTTGGTGGATTCTGTACCTAGGCTTTGTCAGTATTTGCTTTCTGCATCTATGTCATAGTAACACTGTTGACTTATTGGTTAAATCATAAGGGTCAAAAACTGAATTGTGCTTCAGAACTTTCCCACTAGCTGGTGACTTTTTCAATTAACCATTTATCTCCCATTTTATATCTCCATCAAATGGAAACTACTTGTCCAAAGCATTCTACTGTGCCAAATGGCCACTGAATTTGAAGCTAGGACATTTTCATGTATCTTAAATTGTTTATAATTTTAGCTTCTAACCAATTTTAGTTAAAACTATAGCTTTTTTTCATTCTGAGTGAAGGAATATTAATATCCACTAGGAAGTGCTCCCATTGCTGAGTTAAACAAGGGCAATACAGAAAGTCACTGGAATTTTTGTCATGGTGAGTAACACAGAGCTTCCCATGAGTACAGTTATGGAGAAGACTAACAAGTGTCTGCTCATGTAAGTGTAGGACATGCTCAGTTTTTTGGTGAGTCCTTAGCTCTGGCTGCTGAGAAATTGCAGTAATTCAGTGCAGAAAAGCAAGTTTTTTTTCTAATCAAGAATTACTTGGATTTTTCAGTTTTCTCCCATTCCCCAGTTGAAATTTCCTGTGTCTTGTAACCATTTAACAATATGTTACTAGCCATCCATTATGTCCTGCTTACTCTCTTTTAGATGAAAGAGCCATGTAAAAAAAGAATTCGCCAACCCCTGTGACTGAATTTGAGCGATAATGTCAATGGAATTAACACATTGCCATTGTTGAATGGTCTCCTGTGGCTATATAAACATCAAGGTAACACATTTCCAAAGCAGAAGACATGACTGCTGTGATACTGTTGTTTTGAGAATATTTCTGTACGGCCAAAATGCTGCTGTAGATTTAGTATTTTGCCTGGTGGAGGATGATATGGGGGAAGGGGGAGCGAAGCTTGATTTTGTTCTTGCTGAATTGTGGTTTATTTGCTGAAGAAAATCTGTTACATTGTTTGGCTAAACATGGAATCAGAGCACAAGTATGTTGAGGTTTATTTGAGATGACCTCTTATTGGCAAATACATTTAAATGACAGCTCTCTTAAGGTCCTATTTCCATTTTTTTACCTGCTGCAAGTTTCAGTTTTAACTTGGGAGTATGGCAAACAAATTGTGAGGCCAGGCTAGCCAGAAAAATTTGTAACTGTGATCATCCCACTGTAGGTTCATTGTCATTGTCTCACCTGATTCAAGAGAGAAATAACCAAGGTGGATCTTGCACAGAAACTGTAATTCCTTGTGTCACAAAACCATTGACAGTGGCTGCACTACAGAAGCCGGAGCTGGTTAGGCACACGCAGGTAACAGTCATGATTTCCTTCCTCACGAGTCTCCTGATCCTGGTTGCAAATGTAAAAGGAACATGTACTTCTGCAAGTATATTTTCATTTGTCTCAGGCAAGAAAAAATGCAAGCAGTTAGTGCTAAACCAGAACCTGCTACAAGAAGAAGGATTCTGAACAGGTCTAAGCACTGTTTTGGGTTGTTGAGGATCAATCTTGAGCATGAAAGATTCTTTTTGAAATTCACCTGATTTGTGCTCTGACTTTCTTCTGGGTGATCAGTTTTTCAGATCTGGAGCCCTCTTAGAAAGCTTGGGCAGCTTTGTGAGCAAATTATCTCAGAGGTGAGGCAGAGCTACTGTCCCAAGAGACAAATGAGGATGAAGGGAGTGGGTAAAGAGGAAGGCTTTGTGTGTGATGTTAGCTGTCTGGCATGTTCTCTTGGCAGTGGCACACTTTTAATTCTGGTGGAGCACTAGGTAAGTTCTAGTATCAACCCTGAAGTGCCAGCAGTCAGTTGTGCTCTCTCCTGCTGTGCAAACATGTTCCGTCCTTGCAACTACTGGCTTCAGGCCTGGACCCTTACTCTGTCTCCCTGATGCTGATGAACATCATGCCTTTGAACAACGCCCATTACAAGCGAGAAGCTGTTGAGAAGGCTGTCCCCCTTTCCTCAGACACTCCATCCAGATTCTCTAGCTTTTAGGAATCACTGGAAGAAAGAACCAGTCTCCTTCCAGAGAATTAGGATCACCAGTAAAGCCCTGAAGCAGTGTGATCATGTAAAAGAAGCCTGGGCATTTCCTTCTTCTTGAATCTGTGTCAAAAGTGTAGTGCTGTAATCCACAGACCGTAAATAACCCCTGGTACCATGGCACCAGGAAGCATCTGTTCATATGCCAGTAGAACACACGTTCTTTGTGGTCCCAGAATTCTTTCAGTATTTGTTCAAAGAATCATAGAAATAACGGATGAGCGGGTATCTCAGAACCTTCTTTGCTGCTCGTGTGAAGACAGGATTGCTCTCTGTAATACCACTGGTCTGTGCAAAAACCATTTAAAACGCCTCAGTCGTAAGATAAGTACCAATTGAAGCTCAGGATGGGGCACAAGATCCATGTTGTAATAGTAGATGCACAATTGTGAACGTTCCTTGCACCCTGTACTGATCTGGCTGGTCTGGGTTTTGACCTGAGCAGCACCAAGCAGTAAAGGCAGTGAGGAGCAGCGCAGGGAGCTCCTTGGCGGTCAGTCCAAACCTGTGTTGCAGGCAGACTGAACTCTCCCCAGAGCTGAACCTGGCAGTAGCTCCCTGCAGAAGCTTAAACCACTAACTGCAGTGTTAAGGGGTGGCAAAAGCAGTGACCTCGTTATTGATAACCATCTAATCTGTGCTGGCTGGGAATGCTTGCGGGCAAATAGAACCTCGGTTTCCTCCTGCGCACTCCCCAGCACTCTTTTCAGCAGAATGGAAATATTTCTGTTTAATTTATGTTATACTGTTGTTTTTATTTACATTTGGTTGGCAAGCATAGATTAGGCTATAAAGTGCCAGTCACTTAAAAACAGGTTTGCCATCACAAAAGCAAAGATTGTGTTTTTAAGAACGGTAGTTATTCTGTGTGTGTTCAGTGATTGCTAGGTTAGAGGGGAGAAGAAATCTCAGGCATTTATGCCTAAGTGGATGAACTCCAGTGTTTTCAGTATAATGCAGTCATCACACACCTCTGTTATCCTCAGTCCAAGTGGAACTTGTGTGTGTAACTGTTTGGATAGCTCAAAGCCATGCATTGTCCCTTGGTTTCTGAAGGAATTGCAACCAGTGTATTTAAATCACTGAAGTGCCTGATGTTCTTAACAACTTGGAAGCATTTGTCCACTATAGTAGGGCTAATTTTTAATTTATTTTTCTAAACACATCTATCCAAAATGATGCTAGGCTTTTATATTCACAGCAGGGAGCATTGTGAGGTTTAAATATCCCTTTAATCACTAAGGATGTAATAAAAACAAGAAGAGTTCTTTGAGCTGCAGAGTGTTACCCAGGGAAAAATCTACTCTGGAGCTTACAAATGTGAGCTGAAGAGACAAACTGGGCAATAAAATCCACAACTACGGACCAAACCGGCTAAAAGTTGGTCTGTAGCTGCCCATCAGGAGCTGAGACTTAGAGGGGGGAAAAGGCCATTCAGCACCTCTAGAGCCATAAGAGCCAGGTCATAAACATTTCACAATCTGCTGGGTAGGGGGAGGGAGCCAGGGGTCTGTGATCCTGCCTAAAGTTTGTACCCTGGCCCGTGACTGGAACAAAGAACAAGTATGAGGAATTTGCCTATGTGAGAAGAAGGGAGGAAAAAATCTAGACACATTAGGGATGGCGGGAAAAAGTGGTAGCTGTGATTGATTATGTCAGTTCATATACATTTATGACAGCCTAAGCCTGCTGCTGATTTGAGGAATCCATGAAATCTGGCAGGTGGTTTTTTCTATTATTGGTGATGTTGAAGGATTCTTACCTGAAAATTGTTGCTGCGGACCCCAGTGTCATTTTGCTACAAGGAGCAGAACATGTTAGGTCAGAAGAAGCATGGCTGCAAGTTTATCCAAGCACTTTCTGCTTAAAATGAATACACATTTCTGGCTCTTTGTTTCCTAGAGGTTGTATACATCCCGTCAAAATGCTATCAGCTTTCAAAAACTCTACTGCACAAATCTGTCTTGGCGTTCATTTTGGTGTTATGGGAGATCCTATAAAGAGCTGAGCTCAGACTCCACAGGTTAGTTAGACATCCTGTGGGTTCAGTTCCCTTCTTCCTGTGAGATATGTATCCTATAGCTATATAACCTTTTTTTTTTTCTTTTTAAAAGAAATTATAAATAATGCTGTAAAAGCAAAATAAATATGAAGTAATTCAAGCTTAGTAAAATGAAATGTGATTTGTTATGCTGTGCTCTGGAACCAAAATCTGCTCCGTATGGTTTAGTGGTAATGGCTATGTATGGTTTTATGTATGCTTTCTGGTAATGATAATTACCTTCCTCAAAACGTTCTTTAGAGTCACTAGTGATGTTGGAGGAACTGAACTAAACTCAGCTCTGTAGAGCTCGCAACAGTTTTTATTTTTAAATTTCAAAACCTTTAAATCTTAACTATTTTCGTTTGCTCTTTGAAGATAGTTCCCTTGATGGGAAGTTTATACTGGTTATTGAGTTCTTATTTTGGTTAAAACCTTACTGTGATGAATGGTATATGGAAAGTTCCTTCTGAAGCTGGTAGAGTAAATCTGTCTTGGCAAAACAAAGTAACTTGCAAACAGACTTGTGTGGCTAAGTTTGGATTTTTACCTGTTGATTTCATGGCTTGACAAACGCTCTTAGGCACCAACAAAAATAATCTTTTGCAGAAACCAAAGCAGCCTGACAAGGTATCTCCGATCTCAAAAGCCCAAAAAGTTCAGCTGAAAGCGTCTGGCTTTGAGCTGCTGCTTTTTCCTGAAAGCGTCATCTCTTTAACAGAGCCAGCTGAAGTGTCAGCTGGGCTTCCAGTCAGCAAAGTCCCTTCTGCTCAGGAGTTTCTGGTCTCAATTCATGGTTAAGTAAACTGCTAGCAATTTTTTAAGCTCCGCACGATGCTTGTCTTTGCATAGGAGCGTGTGCACGTGTGTATAAATATGAAAGTATGTCTGTATGGAGGTGAAAGCAGAGCTGTTTGCTGCCTGTTCTCTAAGGCTGATGCTTTATGGCTCCTGATGGAGCCCAGTGGGTGCTGGCAGAGTGGCTGTGTCCCCGGGAGCTGGAGGCAGAGGAGCCTTTCCTGCTGTCCCAGAGAAAAGGCAGCGCTCGCACCTCATTGCTCGGTGGCCCTTTCCTGTGCTGTGTTGCAAAGCTGCCCTTGCTGCTGTCGAGTCCTTTCAGTCTGTATTTTTTGTGGATTTGAGCGGGACAGAGTCTGAGCGGTGTCTGGGAAACACAATGGGCTGACAGGAAAACACCGCACCTAACATCAGGAGTCTGTGAAAACTTGAAAGAGCTCTAGACAGAAATATTTTGCATTTGACTCTGGACTGTAGCCTTTGAGGCCAAACTCAGCCTTCAGTGTTAAGTGACTGCTAAGTATTTCCCTTCTTGTCTCAATGCTAACCAGCTGCTGGGAGAAGGTGCATATTCCAGGAGGGCGGATATGATAAAGGAGAGACAGAAGAGCATCCTCTTTTTCTTTCCTTCAGGAGCAGGGCTTTGTGGCCAGATAACCTCAATCCACAAACCTGCAAGAGGAAAAGCCTTGCGTTAAACTTAAAAAGTACAACTTTTCATTTACATGAGCCACTTTCACACGTTCCCTTCCAAAACAGATCCCATCACCGCTGAAGGACAAGCTTCCTTCAGGACCAGCTTCCTTCAGGGTGGGCGCAGGCGCGCGGCCGGTCCCCACAGCACGCTGCGCTGAGGTCCGGGGATCCCCTTGCCAATTAGCGTTGAGCTGTTACCAACAGGCCCTCTCCAGCCAACTGTTCATTTTGCCAAATGTGGTTTTTGGTTTTTGAGAGCCCCAGGGAAGATTTGGGGGTGATGGAGTTTGGAGCTTAGCAGCCCCCCAGAGGTCTGCCTTCTGCAGGGCCTCTTGCACACGTCCCAGAGTAGGAACGTCTGCGTGGCCATGCACGCGTCACGCGCCTGAAGACACCAGACAGCTTTTCCCGGGGAAAAGTAATCAAACCCAACTGTAAAAAGCAGGGGAAAAGGTGCCATTTACCACCATCAGAAGAAAATGCTGTGTTATGTGAGCTGCTGGGTAGGAACTGTTCCTTATGCTACCGCATAATAGGAAATGATATGTACTCCTTCTTCAGAGGATCTCAAAACCCTTTGCAGGCATTTAGCATTCCTGTAACCACCCACAGATGCTTGTTGGTAAAACTGCCCAAATTCAGGCTCTGCCCATGCCATCAGAGCTCTGTGTCCTGACCGACCCTGCTTGGCTCGCTCAGCCAGCTCAGTGCTCTCTGGAGAGTTGCACTTGTATTTCCTTTTTTTCCGTATGAGATGTCAGTCACTAACAAGGACAAGAAGTCACATGCTTCGAGGCTGGCACAGCCGTAGGAGCAATAGTTTCATCAGGCTTTTTCTCTGGAAAAAGCTTTTCCCCACGGCCCTGTGTGAGTAATCAGGCCCCGTTTGCACTGCAGTGAGATGAGCTGAGCACATATTTAAGGGGCAGGTTTGTGGAGTCTAAAACCGTCTGGAGAGTCTGAGGCTGCTTCATATTTTTAATTAAGTATGAAATTAAGTAGCTATCATTGTAGGGCTATCTGTTTTATTTTGGGTCCTGTTAATGACATGGTGTTTTTCCACATTTTCAGTATTCATCCTATGCAGATGGCAGAGTATCCTTCCTAAAGAGTTGCCAAGATGCTCTGGACTGTAGCCTACGTGTGCCAGGTGGGAATCTGCTAAATGAGTCCCGTTTAAGTGGCAGTAAGACTGTCCTCACGTTTCAGAGGGGAGCATGTCTTAAATGCAATTTGCCCTTCTACACATTATTTCTTTTCACTTGTGTAAACTCAGACAACAGTGCTTCACTTAAGCCTGGTTTTATTAAAGCTGATGGGATGATGCTTTCTCACAGCCGTGTGCACAGAGGAAAGCCTGCTGGGCTTGGATTACAGGCTACTGCACCCGCATGCTCATATACCTGAGCAATAATTCAAGACTGGTTCTTTCAAAGGATTATTCTTTTGCAATTTAGCAGTCTCCCAGGCAGTAACTTTATGTCTCACGATTGAGCTTGCTCTCAGGGCAGACTGCTCTGCTGGAAGTTCTGCCTGGACAAAGGTGGTGGTGCATCCTGGGCAGCCACTCGCAGACTCAAATCCTGCTAGCTCACAGCTCCTGCTAGCCAGCACATATTATCTGTTCTCCTGCAATCTGAGAGCCCCAGACTCCAACCAGAGATGGCAAGATGATCACCCCATCTCAGAAAGACTCCAGTTGAGAAGGTAGGAATGGGGGAGAGTATGTGTGCAGACCAGTTCCCCACAGGGCCCCATTGAGTGTTAAGGGTTAAAGCTTCATTTAAGGCTGGAGAAGTGCCAAAAAACATTTGCCTTACTACAAAACCGGGAGAGGAATGTTTCTTTCTAATCACCTCAAAGAGATGCAAAGCAAAAGCTTCTTGGCCTTTGCTTTTGTCATCACACATCCCCTCCCTTCTGCTCTGCCTTACCTCACCCCTTCAGCATAGCGGGAGAGCCTACCGTTAGAGCTGGGCGCAGCAGGATTTGTAGCTGCTGCTGTAAATGAGCTTGGAGCAGAGCTGTGTATGTCACTGACACATGTCAGATCCACTATCTCTCCCATCCCTTTCCACACCCCCAGCCTCCAATTTGCCAGTGAATTGTTAGACACCAGCACATTCACCTCTGACTTCCCAGCAAACTGCCTGAGGGTGCTCCACGGACAGACAGACAAGAGGGTAATGTGCTAAATTCCCCCTTTGCTAGTGATGAATTTTCTGGGGATTGCTCCAGTTAGCCACGCTTTCCAGCAATAGTAACAAATTCACTTTTTTTTTTCCTCCACTTTTAAAACCCTCTCAGTGCAACTAGAATGGCTGAGAGAAAGCTAGTTGTTAACTAGTCATGAGTAATTAATGACTCCACCTTCCCCATCAATCAGCTGCGAAAAGCCAAAAGGATTTGAGTCCTTTTAGCAAATGTGTGTTCTCTAGATGTGCTGATATTTAGTGTGCAAATGAAGTGGCAGCAGGAGACATCTCATACCCCTTCGTGGAAGAAGCAGTAAGTCATGATACACATCCCACGCTCTTGTCAGGTGAAGTCTGAAATTCCCAGTGCTGCTGCTGCTGTTGTGCAGTTCCTAACTGTGTGGGATGTTGATCCATCTCGCTGCTAGCTTGAATCTGACCCAGTTTTTGTTCTATTTTTCCTTTTCAGATTCTGATTATGGTTGTCTTTTCTGCTTTGTACAATTAAAATACTGGCATTAGAAAAGCAGGCCATGGGAGGGGGGGGAGCAGATTTGGTGCTGGCAGATCAGAAAAGCATTTGTGCATCGTTTTGTTTGTGTCTGGTAGTGGCAGTACAAGTGCAAGCAGAGGTGATTTGACCTTGATACCAGTTGCAGCTGATCTTTTCCCTTCTGATTTGTTTTTCCGCATATGTAGTAAATAATGTCCAGTCAAGATACAAGTTGATGTTGCCTCCATCACATGACAATCCTCAGTGGTACTGAGACTTCCCAGCTGTGGGTGTCCCCAGGTTAGCTGAAGGAAAACAGCTTGTGGTCTTCTGTATTATCCAGTAGTTTTAAAGGGATATCAGGAAGGCTGGATGTCATCCTTCAGAGGTGCCAGGAGCCAGTGAACCATCTCCTGCTATAAAATCCTCCTCAGGACTTCTCAAACTCTCCATCCCCTTTCTTTTAAATGTTATTCCTTGCTACACTAAGCATTGGCTTTTCACTGCCTGTCTAGTACTGGGATGCCTAAAGTTCAGTACACTATTGAAAGAGATCCAGTCCCTCCTCTGATTAAACTCCTTTGTCCTCTTTGTGTGTCCTTGCTCCAAAAGGCCATAAAAACAGAACTAAAGGGATGTTACTCGGACATAGGAACTGACTAAATAAGTTCAGAATATGTTTTGTATGTCAGACTAAAAATCAGATGTCCCAAAAACATCACAGACAAATAACGAAAAGTTTATTTATTGGGAGCAAAACTAGACTGCAAATCAGCTGCAGCCTTATAGCAACCTCTTCAGAATGAGCAGAGCTCCTAAATTTGCTGTGCAGGATCCAAGACTGTCTCATCGAGACTGATAATCCTTCTTTTGGCCTCCACTTCTCCAACATCTTCGTCCTGTAAATGTTAGTACCGCCATTTCTGTATGGGAACGCCTAGAACTGCCTTCTGCACAGGGTGTAGGGGCTGGTTTGTGCCCTGAAGGGTGAGACTTGATTGCTGTCTCTTAGCACTTGTAAGCACTTACAAGTACAAAAGCTAATGGTCACACCTGCAGAATAAACTCATTAAGGGAAAATGCGCAAGGCCTTCAGTTTCTGTTCAGCCTGCCCTCAGCAAGAGCAGAGCCTCCAACAGGGCCCAAACCAGCGCCTGATCCAGCCCGAGACTCTTGGATTGCTTGTGCTGGCCCTGGAAGGTGCCGGCCAGAGGAGTTTGGTGTCGGTGAAGTGACACCCTGGCAGGGTTGTGTCATTAAACAGCTCCAGCTCTCACTTGAGAAGCTCAGCTGGAAAGGTGCTGCACAGAGAGCAGCCGCAAGCCTGAGCTCCAGCAGATGTGGTGCAGTGGTGAGGACCCTGCCACAGAAACAACGCAGCAGGAAAATTAACTTCACTAGTTAACTTAATTAATTTAAAGGGCTGTGAATGCAGAGATTGGGTAGGTAAGTAATGTTGCATCGTCAAATGTGGGTTTGTTAGTGGAGAAGACATCTGTTGGTGAATGGATGTGTTGTTGCAGCATCCCAGTTGTGAGAGCAAACTTTACCCCAGACTGTTAATCACCCACTTGGGAAGGAACAAGCTCGATGTGGTCTTGATTCTGATACCAGAAATCAAGAGTAAAATGATTCTGTGCTCTGGAGATTAAAATTCTATCACATCTGTGGGATAGTGAGAAGGAAAATTTTCCTGCTTGCTGTTTAAGGGATTTTTATGTTTTGTAGGTAAGTCTTCAACTGATGGTTTTGGTCTTGTCTCTATTTGTTTAAAAGTGTGTTAGCAGTAAATCAAGGTGCATTTCCCCTGTAGGGTTTCCTGTATGTCAAAGCCATGTTAATTCTCTTTGATTTTCTTCTCTTAGCCCCAGCCATTGCTGCAGATCCTTCCTCTCTTTGTCCCTTTGGACATCAAAGGATCACAGGGGACAGCCCTGGCGAGAAGCTCCTCCCTGCTCATTAGCCTCCATAAAACAGGAACTCACCTTGGCTTGCTGTGCTTGGAGTGCCATCCTCATCCCGCTCACTCTTGACACTGGATCTCAGAAGGAAACACTTCTGCTTTCTTCAGGAAACCAGACCTGCTTTTGAACTGGACTATTTTGGCTCCTCTTGTAAGAACTCTGGTGGTTCTCTCAGTCGTGCGAGCTCCTGGACTCCACAGTACATGGAAAAATGCAAGCTTTGCCAGGTAAGGAAGGGACTCCCTCCTTTTCCTTACTGCACGGAAAGACCCTAGACTCATGCCAAGAGTGTACAATCATTTCAGAAAGAGAATAAGTGCTCCTTAAGGGTTACCAGCATTGATAGCAGTGTGTGTGTGGCTGCAGAAGGTTTCTAAAATGTTTTGGGGTTTGTTTTTTTTTTTTGTAGGAACAGATGAGAAATTGAGGTTTTGAGTGTTCTTTGTGAGCCTTGGAAGATCTTTTGTAAGGTAGCAAAGATTTACTCACAGTTGTGCCCAAAACTCCTTTAGCCGTACTACTGGTGCAGCGTTAACCAGTCACTGCAGGCTAGAGGTGTTATTTTTACATTATCTGTAAAGTATCCTGAGTTCCTTCAGGTTGGAGGCCCCAGAAGGTTTGGAGGTAGTTCTTACATTGCTAATAATATTTCTGATACAAACTATCTGTGTTTAATTTGATTTTTCTCTGCCCTTTGAAAGTGTAAACTCCAGGCAGGCGACACCATCTCTACTACAACTTTTGTGATTTCCTTTGGGTTTTATTTGTTTTTCTTCATCAATTCATCTCATAACATGCTGTTAACCTCTTCTGCATGAGGCATGATCAGATTAGGTCCAATGACAGATGTGTACTGGGAAACAAAGGGCCAGTGCAGGGCCATTGCATTTGTCATTCTAACTGGAACATGAATTTAGTCTTGGGTTTTACGCTACATCAGAAGGAAAGAACTATGAACTACGTAACTAAACTAGGTAAATATGTATACATTAACGGTGGCTGAGTATCCTCAGCTTTTTTCCTCTACCTCTGCAAGGTGTTGTTTCATTCATAAGCAAAACACATGTTCAGTGACTCGGAAAATTTCCAGATTCAGTATTGTTTTGGAGTTTTATAAAGCAGTCCAAACTGTGTTGATCTGATTCGTACTGATACCTGCCGCTTATTTTGGGTTGAAATACAAAAGAGCAACAACAAAAAAATACACACTGTATTGTATGGTATTTAACATGTTAAAGATTTCAGCTATTGTAGAAGTCACCTCATTTTCTTACTGAGTTGTTTCTGGTGGGTGACTCCATATGGCAAAAATATTCCAGGTGATGACGGGGTGCATTTGAGAGGTGAAGCCATTGCATTTGTGGGAACACCGTACATTCGTTATTGCCAAAAAGCTTTCTGGCTCTCAGAAATGAGGTTCCTTCCAGAAGGTTAGGGCGTTTCTATTGACATTTATAAGATCAGAGAACATGGGGGTTCTTTTCATTGTTGGAAAGATTAATTTCTCAGATAGCTTTATATGTTGATTTGCATTTCTTCTCTGTCGACGCTGGATAGCTGTTAGTGTTGGACTCTTTCACTAGGAAGATAACCACAGCAAATGTAGCAATAACTGATTTTAGAGAAGGTACAAAGCATAACTTTTGCCTTGTTAGAGTTTTCTCAGTATTGCAAACCCTATCTCGTACATTTTGGGAATCTGCATCAAATCTTCTAACATTATAATGTTGTCTCAGTAATTGACAATTAATTGAAAGACTTCTTTAGGTGAGTGAATTATACTCCAGCATCTTCTAGCCAAAGATCTTATGCCCTCTGCAAACATTACTGAGTTGACTCATTTCTTTTTCTCTCCTTTCCATCTCCAAGATAGAAAAAAAAATACACGCAGCCTATTCTAGATTAAGAAACTGGAGGTCAAACTCCTCATATTTATATAAGGACTTTAAAATCAAGCATGGAATAGATTAAAGATCTCTTAATTTTCAGTGCCTGTATCATAGCAGCTATCTTCCCGTTCAGCCTCATCCTGGCATAAAGAATGATTTGAAATGTGCCACATGCAGTGTTACCACCACAGGGATGATAATAATAATACTTTTTAAATAGCTTAGAACTAAAATTCTTGGAAAATGTTTAAATCTCTTTGAAGTTAAACTTAAAACTAAGTTGTATAAAAGAGGAAGCAATAGGAAGTACAACTGTAACAAGTCCAGTTCAGTGCTTGGACACCCTGCTACAAACCCCTTTGTGCTGCAGTCCCAACATGCTCAGTCCAGCTTCTGTGGGGGAGATGGGTGCATGAGTCTTGGCATTACTTACGTAGGCACAAAGCAGGGGGCAATTTGAAGTGCCTTGCAAGCCAGCCTTTGGCTCTGCAAAGAAAATACAAAGTGCATCCTACAAATGGATCTGCCACTGCAGAATCCTGCTGCAGCCGATGGCACACGACTGTGTAGTCAGCTGTGGGGATCCATTAGCAAGTTCACGCCGTTACTGGGCTCCAGACCCCCATGCAAACTGGTAATGTCCTGCTTTTCAACCTCAGACTGTGCACACAAAACCTGCAGGGTGAACGACGTTAACTAAATTATAAAATCTTTGCTACAATGTTTATTGTATGTGCAGCTCTTTTTCCCTGTCTCCTGTAGCATCTCACTCATACAAGTGTGTTGTGGACTCATTTTGGTAAAAACCAAATGGATTTGCTTTTTAATTGGATATTGAACTCATTTCACTTCAGTTCCTCTTGATTTCATTGGAAGACTCCTCTCAGTAAGGACTCCTGAGATCTGCCTTGTTGTAGCCTCATTTAATGGCATTGGAATTTGCTTACAAAAATGTTAATTGTAAATTCATTTGGGGAAGGAGCGAGCATCTGTCTAGCTAATCAAAATCTGTTTGCATGTATTTGTGACTGGATGACTCCTATGGGAAATCAGCCTAATTTTATTGTAACTCCTTTTGATACGTGTGCTGCACTGAGCTTCCGAATGCATCGTCTCATGGCAGCTTTCATGTCTCTGCAAGAGGATATGGGGGAAGCTTTAGTAAGAAGATGTTAACAGGCTAATCTTAGAGAGCAAACTAGGTGTCACTTCTTAGCCAGTTCATTAATGTTGGATCAAAGCGGAAGAACGACTAGAGGATAGTTTTTTAAAATGCTTAAAGACCTTAACAAACTGACAAAATTATGTTTAAATGTTTTGTTGGTTTATTTTTTCATCATAATTCTGTGGGAAGAACCCCACAGACTTGCACTGGTTTGTTTTTGTGGAAAGGTGTTGCTTTCTGAAAAAAAATAGAATTTCTCTGGAAATAGTTGTCTACTTTTCATACTTATTCTTCTGAAAACATTACTCAGGAAAGCTGTAACAAGGGGAAAATTTCCTTATTTCTGATATGCTCTAAATAAGATCTGATCAGGCTGAGAGGCAGAAAAATCTCCCATTTAAAGAAATAGCCTGGCATGGCTGGTGATGCATCACCAGCAGAAGCAGCCTGCCTGCAGTGAGCTGGGGCCATCACTGCTGCCTCATGTGCCCCCTGAGCTGAGCAGGGTTATCAGTCCCGCATCCAGAGCCCAGGACAGTGTTTGTAGAGCCTCACTGAGTATTAAATCAGTCCACCAGTAGACACAAGAGCTGATGTTTTGTCCTAAAATGACATTGGTTTGGTTTTTTCCCTGGGCTTTTCAGTCTGGCAGCAGCAATCTTGCATGTGGTAACAATGTATTAAGATGCCTATAGCAGGATTTTAATCCAAACAACTTTACAGAGGCGGTGAGTACCATCAACACCAAAGACAATTCCTCCAGAATAGTTTCCCTTACCTCTTCCCCAGGACCATAGTTAGTCCTCTGACTGTAATAGAAAGTGCAGGCATATTGCAGGCAGCTCTCCTATATGCCCTAGTGTTACGGAAGAGGCACCTTCCACCTCCATCACAGGCTCCTCTGTGGTCTCTATCTCCAAGTCCAGCTGAGACCAGCCATGCTCTGTTCAGAATTTTCCATGGTCTGTCTCTGTCACTTCCCTTTCTTACCCTCACTTACATTTGGGTCTCCTGCCCATCCCCTCTTTGTCCTCTGGAGAGGTTTTTCACCTCTACTACCACCTATCTGTCGTTTTCTCCATTACCCACTGGTACACTTCAAAGCTGAAAGGATTGGAAATATTTTATTTTATTCTCTTGGCAAAGTGTTTTGTCTAACCCTGATGACACCAGAAGAGGATTGCAAGTGGTTGTGGCTGCCTGCCACAATCCTGCCTACCACTCCTACTACCTGCCAGTATGAGTTTTGGAACAAAGGAAGTCAAGCTGAGCTTGTACAACACACAAATCTTTGCAGAGGAATTTGTCAGCTAAAAACAAACCTGTTGGAAAAGCCTTTATGCTTTGTGAGCCTACTAAGTAACAGAAAGCCTTTGAAGAAAAATGCTGGATTTTCTTTAAGAGGTTTATTGTGCACAGACTCCCTAGTTCTCGGCAGCGCCCGAGGTCTTCATAAGGTGAAATCGCGGCGTTCAGCTCCCCAGGCCGATCAGCGCTGTGCTCGGCACAGAGGTTTGGGGCCGAGACCCAAACCCGTAAGCGGACGGGAGGAGGGATGGCCAGATGTACAGACCCCATCTGTTACAGCAGCCCCTGAAATTTGGCAGCTCCCTGTGCTGGAAGGAGCTGGCTCTGGAGAGTACTGGGAGGCCCTGTGTGCGTGCTGCATCTTAGGCCCTGTCTCTGAGCAGGAAGAGGCTGCTCCACACCGACTGCCCTCCTGCCTGTCTGAAGTTATCGCTCTCTCTCTTTCCCGGTAGACGTGAAAGCGCCGTGTGAGGCACTTCCTTCTCCCAGCCTGGAGTCCTTCCCGCAGAGCTCCATTGTGGTCACCCTTGAGGACATGGCTCTCTGGACGAAGTTTCATCAGATAGGAACTGAGATGATCATCACCAAATCCGGCAGGTGAGGCTGCCCACGCTGCACCCCTCGAAACTGTTG
The DNA here is from genome assembly GCA_024336885.1 of Actenoides hombroni. Classification (NCBI taxonomy): domain Eukaryota; kingdom Metazoa; phylum Chordata; class Aves; order Coraciiformes; family Alcedinidae; genus Actenoides; species Actenoides hombroni. The sequence continues at coordinate 16,629,331 of WUAM01000323.1, forward strand.
TCAAAATCTCCACATGGTCATTTTTTTGACTGGTGGCTCTTACACTAGTTTTGTAGCCAGTTAGGCACACCTCCCTGCCCCTGGCTGAAGAATTGCACTTTCAGGATGTTGTAGAAGTCCAGACTTTGAAATGCAAAGGTCACAGTGAGGCCGATGTGCTGAGAAAGCTTCTGTCCTCTTATCTCACCACTTAACACTGATGTTGTTCCTGTTGCTGCAAGGTTGCCCTGGAAAGCGCCCTGGACTTCCGTTGCCTGGGTCACAGACAGCAGCAGTGGAGCAGTAAATACCTGGGTTTGAGTCTGCATTTGCAGCCAAGAGCATGGCATAGAATAGTAACAATCTTGTGTGCAGACTGCTCTGAAGTTGAACTGAGTCATGCGTTGCGGAGCTTGCAGTGAGAGGATATGAAATTGTGAAATTGTTATGTATTATGTCAAAGTTACTGTGAGCTGAAATAATCCCTTTGGGTAGGGAGGTAGGTGTCAGAACTTTTTTTTTGCAGAGTCAGAAGATGAAAGTGGTGGCAGGGAGTACTGGAACGGAAAGCTAGCTGTGCTCTGAGATGAGAGCACATTTTCTACCCACGCTAGAAGATGCGCTAATCTATCCTCCAGGTCTGTGATAGCTGCAGGAGGCTGGCAACTACCTGCAAATCCCAAACATTTTCTTCTCAGTTTCCCGCTGTCATGTTACAGGACCCAGAAGAACAAAAGCAGTAACAATGTCAGGCCTTCAGGGACTGCTGCCCTTTTAGTGCCTGTTCCACCTAAGCCCATAGGACTAGACAGTACACCAGTAAGATAGCAAAATAGTCAATAGCTGGCCTGTAGAAACACTGCTACCAGAACTTTGCACAGTGGTAAACATGATGTGCTGCTTGATCATTAGACAATATCCACTCTATAGAGGAATCCTTATACTGTGTATTTTCTTTCTCTTTCAGACGAATGTTTCCACAATGCAAAATCAAAGTCTCTGGCTTAATCCCATATGCCAAGTACCTCATGCTGGTAGATTTTGTGCCAATGGACAACTTCAGGTACAAGGTAAGTACTTTAAATAATAGAAGCTATTCTGTTCTTCTGTCTTCGTTCGAAATAGATTAATCCTCATGCTTCACGGGCCAGGCTGATAAATAGTCTTTGGACAAAGTTCAGAAGTAATTGGTGGATTTTATGCCTCTCTGGAGTTATTTGTCAGTTTTGCTTGGGGAGCAGTTGGAAAGGTCACTAATTTTCATTGTAAGGGGTACAGTTTTAATCATGATTAACATCTGACTTCTTTGACAGCCATTGGGAGAAAGGAAGGAAAAATGAGCCCTAAACTTGGAGCTGTTTTGGTAACATGATCACAGCTCATAAGAGAGAATCTGCTGCTTGTGCTTCAGAGGAGTCCATTAGACTGGCAGTGAAGCAAAGCTACTGGGGCTTTCCTGTAATGAAAGTAGGGTGGGTTTTTTTTAAGCTCTAGATTTCTGTCTTTCCCTTCACAGTGGAATAAAGATCAGTGGGAAGTTGCTGGAAAAGCAGAACCCCAGCTCCCTTGTCGCACCTACGTCCACCCAGATTCCCCAGCTCCTGGCAGCCACTGGATGAAAGAGCCTGTCTCCTTCCAAAAACTGAAGCTCACCAACAACACTCTGGATCAACATGGGCATGTAGGTTGTAGCTGGCCTTTGTGCTGTGCTCTCTGGGAATTCATTGCAGGTCGATATTACGGGAAACGAGTGAGTTTTGTGAGAAATTAGGTCATATGATCAGTTAAAACATACCCAAGTGCCCTTTCTTCCTTCCTCAGCCCAGCCCTTGTGCTCTTAACTGCCTTCTAGGGAAGACTGTAGTCTGCACTGTCACTATAGAGGCGTGGTGGAGGTGCCAGTCCCAGGCTGGCATCTCTGGTTTGAAATGGATGGCCTGAAAGTCTCCACAGGAGACTTGGCACAGTGTGTTGGCAGCGATTGCACATGAAAACTTTCTCTTTGTCTCTGTGCCAGATCATCCTTCACTCCATGCACCGTTACAAGCCTCGCTTCCACATTGTGCAGGCAGATGACCTTTTCAGCGTCCGCTGGAGCATCTTCCAAGTCTTCAGCTTCCCTGAGACTGTCTTCACTTCTGTTACTGCCTACCAAAACGAGCAGGTATGGTGTGCAAGTACTGCTCTTGTACACCTTGCTAAATACTCTGTCTTTAGAAATCTTGTAGAGGAAGGTGTCTCCTTCCAGGCTACTCACCCTGGGCACGTGTGGTGGACAGTGGGAAGAAATAGTCATGTTATGGTTCCCGTGGAAAACATCTGCTCTGGGATGAGATGCATCGTGTGCTGTCAGTGATTAACGGAACTCTGAATGCAGTAAAAAGTATGGGCAAAAGTCCAGATATAAATCCTGATCCTGCATATTTCTTGAGTCAGATGAATCTCACCCAAATTCCTGCTGACTGTGGCAGTCGCTTCTCTCGGTCTGTCAGTTCCTAATCGATAACAGGAGCTGCTGGGGAGCTCAGATGCTGTGACAAGGGCATGCCCAAAACCCTCAGACAAGCTGCTGTGATAAATACTGAGGTGAAGGTCTTGAAACAGTAAAGAGCCCAATCAGTCGCCGTGATGCTGAATCTTGTTCCTTTTATTTTAAGATTACAAAGCTCAAGATTGACAACAATCCCTTCGCTAAAGGTTTCCGCGAGCATGGGAAGAACACTCGAAGGTAAACTGTCTTCTCATTCTAATTTATTTATAAGTGGAGTTCACTTGTGAGTTTTAGCCAAGGCCATTGAACAAAGCTATACCAGCTAACTCTGCAGAGCCTGCTGCATTGTGCAACTGCGTTTGCCTGTGTCTGGGAATGAAGTCCCCCTGTGCAGCCTCCTCCCAAGAGACTTGGAGAGTGGGAGGCCTCACAGGATTTCCTACAGAAATGTGGGAGGTGTGACAAATTTGAGACCTGCGTTCCCTTGCGAGTTGGAGCTAGGCTGTGGCCTGACATGTGAATAGCAGTGACAGCAGGAGTCCATGGTCGGTCAGTGTGTCTTTGAGATCAGCTTGATTCTGACACTTGGAGGCTCCCTCATCTCATTTCCTTGTCTGTGGAAAAGTGTCTCTTCCAACAGGAGATGTGGTCTGCAGGGGGGAAGATGGATACCAATGGCAGTGACATCTTCTGTCTGATCTGAGGGCAGCCAGTGGATGGGATGAAAAAAAAAAAAAGCTTAAATGCAACCATAGGTTGGCAGTAGAGAAGGAAAAACAATCTTTATCCAAGCAGAAAATGTTATGAAAATATCTGAGATTTTGTTTTGTGTTATTTTATGCCTGAAAAAAAATCTCATTTCCTGATGAAAAAGGCCAAAACTGACTCTTCCTTATACTTAAACTTTGAAAATGTCATGGATTTTCTTTTTGCTCCTAATAGGATCATTTCTGACTAAGCTTAGACTCATCTTCCACTTAGGAAAGAGCTGATTTCAAGCAAAAGACCCACTCTAGTATGCACATACCTGTGTGCTTAGGATGTGTATCCAACATCAAACTACACCTACAGACTCGGTTCCAAATCCTCCGGTGCTGAGCTTCCGTGGTGACTGCGCTGTTTGCACAAAGACGAAGCGGGAAAGCCCTGTGCGGGTTGTGCTGCGGGGCCGGGGCTCTCGCCAGAAGGGCGCACCGAGGGCAGGCAGGGTGGCTGACCCTGCCCTTTGACTATGGCAGGGCTGTTCCCCAAGGGCCTCTCTGTGCAGAGAGGCCTCCTCTTTGTTAGGAGAGGTTCATCCCCTCTTCTTGTCTTCCAGGGCTTGTCCAGCACCCCTTGAATCTAGAGAAAAAGCTTATGTACAAGCTGCCCCCATGTCACGTTTCTTTCCAGGGAAGGACGAGCCAAATGCCAGAAGCCTAGTCCAGCCAAGGGCCAGAAGAGAAAGCTGCCTGAGGAAAAGGACTCTGGTGCTGAGGAACGTGGTAATATCGATCACAACAAACCCAGAGAATGATTTTCAGTGTCCGAGCCACAGAAAGGAAAAGACACAGCAACATAATCCCCTCTCTGGGGAGTGTGACCTGTGTGGAGTCCCTAGAGTGCTGCGAATGGCCTTGAGTCTCTGACTCTTTCTGGGAATGATCTACAGGAGGCTGCTGACAAGTCCCTTGTCATTACTGACCGCTCATCAGCGATCTCACCAGCCTCCCAGCCTGGCCATGCTTTGTGACCACGCATGATCATAGCTGGGTTGTGATGCTAATGTGGGAACTGACACCATCAAAAAAAACCCCAATCTTTACTCTTTCAGTTAGGTTGGTTTTTAAGCTTGATCATTCCTTGCTCCAGTTAATGGTGCCCCTTGAAGTAGCACAGGGCAGTAGTGCAGCTAAGCAGAGATGACAGGGCAGGGCTGAACACCACAGCATAAGGGCAGAAAAAAACTGGAAAGGGCGAGTCCCTTAAGACAGTGTGACTGCACAAGAGGCATTAGTGTGTTTCCTTCCACCGTCCTATGATGAAAGCAGCTGCCAGTAGACCATTGCGAGCTCTGGCTCTCTCTTCCCCCCTTCTCACTTTTTTTTCCATTCTTTCTTTTCGCTGCTGTGAGTCAGATTTTGAGAAAGATGAGAATGTAGATGTGAAGGAAGAGAGTAACCCCGTCGTGGTGAGCAGCGGATACCCCTTCTGGGTCTCGGAGCAGAACGGCAGCCATGCCTTTCCTGCAGCATCGCCAGTGCTGGCTGACCAGAGGGAGGGTCTGGCCAGAGAGCAGCAAGTGCCTACACCATCCTACCAGACATATCGGTGAGTCCCACCTTCTGGTGCTCATGTCCAAAGCCACCCTTTAATTGATGGCATTCCTCCTCTTTTACTGGGTATTTGTTAAGAGAAGCAGCCAGTGGGAGTAAGAAAGGATGCCCTTCTGTTGGACAGCATGCCTGGGTGATAGGAGCTGGATTAGCAGGGAGATAGCTCCAAAACAAAGCCTTTCTCTGTTACTTCAAACCCACTGACTCTGGGCATACTCATAGCCTAGTAATGCTCTTTATTTCCCTGTCCTGAAAGGCCCTTCCAGCCATTGCTCTGTACCACAGAGCTTGCCTGTCCTTTGGAGGAAGTATGTTGGAGGAGTGGCAGGACTCCAGTGAATTAATTTTTTTTTTTTCCCCCCCCTCCCTCTTATCATTGCAAATGAGTTATAGTGAGCCCAGACTAGAACTGAGCCAGAACTAGGGCAGTTTGGGTTTACCTTCTCTGGCATTTAGTTCTTCTGTGCGAGTGGTAGCAAGGTTTGGACTAAAATCCCCACTAACAGTGAGATGAAGCAGTAGGCAGGGGGAAGAGAGCGTGCTGAGAGCTTGCCCTGCCTCTCCCCCGGGGATCTGTGTGGGTTTTCAGTGGTTTTCCGCTGCGGTAGGTTTGACTCGCTCTTCTCTCTGCCCTTGGGGCTCAGGTTCCACGAAGCTGGGGACAGCCAGCAGCTTCCCACCCGCGATGCTGCAACCTTGAATGATTTCCGGGCAAGGTGCCACCCCTTGGATCTCGCCACAGTGCCCGAGCATGACTCCAAACAGCTCCCTGAGGGCTTCACCAACCTGCCGCCGCTCCCCCCGCCTCTGCCTCCTCCCCAGGACTACACAGGAGTGGTGAACATGGCTCTAGACTCTGTTGGGAAACCCGCGGCCCGAGCGCCCGTGTACGGTCCCTATGGCACCGAGCAGGGGCTCAGTCAGTGGATGGTGCCTTCCCACAGCCCCTACAGGGCAATGAGCTACTCGGCCTTCTCCACAGAGTACAATGCACAGGGGGCCCCAGGACATGCCCATGGGACCGTGGCAGAGTGGAGCCAGTACCCTCTGTTCCCCTATGCCTGCTGGTGAATGGGGGAGACCCTTCCCAATGGAAAAACAGAAAGAAAATTGTAAATGAGATCGAATTTGCTCTGGGGTGTTGACCTTTTGAAGCCTTGCCTACACTAGGCAGAGAGGTATTTGATGCAAGTGGTAGCATGGGACACCTTCACTTACTTGTCTCTTTGCACAACAACCCTCACAGTATTTCACAAGCAATGGCTAAATGGCTGGCTGCCTCAGCTGTGCTGGTGTGAGTCTGGCTAAATCAATGTGTTCTGCACTGGGTTGTTTTTTTTTTTTCCCAGCAGGAGTAGGAAACCAGAGGAGCTGCAAGAGCAGTAGTTCAAGAGCTGCTGAGCTCTCAGTCCCAGGCTGTTTGCGTCTCGCATTTGGCAGTTTCCAGATCCCTTCCTCCCAGGACTTGCGTGCAAGGAGATAGTGGCTGCGAAGTGTCAGTAAGCTGTCCAGGTGGCCAAGGAGCTGTAGGGAACTATTGCAAAGACGAACAAAACAGGCAATCCTGGTGTCCCTTTGAGCAGTTTCCTCACGTAGAATAGTCAAACTAAAGCTTGAGTCTTGCCTTTCTTCCAGCAGAATGTTACAAGAGTAACATAGACGGCAACGGGTGTGTCTGGAGCACAGCAGTGGGTCATGCAGGTAGGGAAGAGTTTGTCCCGCGCGGGAGAAGCGGCAGCAGGGCTGTGCTGTGTCTGCGTGTCCCCTGTGCCCGTCCCTCTTCTGTCACCCCTAGACTGGAGGTTAGTGAATCACTCTTCTTTCTGCTGGTGGTGGAGGGAGGTTGCTCACAGGATGGGGAGGGCTGTTCTAGGGGTTTTCAAAGGCCTGTGGTTGTCAAAAACAGGACCATGAACAGCAGTGCTGTCTGTGTCACTGTGACCTCTTCCTTTCAAGGGAAAGGAAATCCTTCACTGTGAACTTTCCTTTTCCACCCCCTGCCACCCCTGGAGAATATAATTTCCAGCTGTGGTTACTGTGCTGTGCTCTGAGCAAGCTTTGTCAATGGGCAGCTCTCACCAGCCTGGCACTGCTCACTGGGCACGTGCTCTAATTAACACCCTGTAGGCACTGAGCCACGTTGCTGTGTGCTCAGCACCTCCCAGGCTGGTCAGCAAAGTCATCTTGCCACTGTCTGGGAGTCCGTAAGGATGCTCTTCTATCTTCAGTTACTAGAGTCACCTCCCTTACCTCTGGTCCTCTGTGGGGAGGAGCTGTTCTGCCAGCGTGCAGCCTGTGCACTGCCCTGCAGAGGGGCTTCCTTTCATCTTCGTGTTAGAAGGGGAAGCATCCACGTTTGCCCAGGTGGCAGGATGGCCCTGGCAGCGGGGTCTTGTTTGAGACAGGCTCTGTGCTTCTCAGGGAGGATGGACACGTTCCTCAGTGTTATTTAGGGGCTGTTTTCTCCTAACACTCTCAATAAGCTGCTGTGTGGCCTGTAGCCATCAGCAGGCAGCGAGGTGTCTCATGGAGCATTTATGCCACGTGGGTTTCTCTGTGTGCGCGTGTGCGTAGCACGATGCCATCCGTGAGCAGAGCTGGGCAGGTTTGTGACCACCAGTGCATCAGGTGGTGTGCAGGTACACTGGGAAAGGCTGTGCACTGGTCTGGTTGGGTACCCTGTCAGCACTGTGCGTGTGCATAGCATAGAGGTGTCGAACCACATTGGTTATTGTTAAAACAGCTTTGAAAAGTAGCCCTACAAATGCATGGAACTCAGCTACAGTGAGTACTTCCTTATTGAAGTAGAGGATTGCTAACTGCTTTTGTACCACAATTATGATACATACAGAGCAGCCAAGTACTTCCCCTCAGCTTCACAGGATGGGTGTGAGATGTGCAGTGTTTAAATAAAGGTCAGACTTCCCCACAGTGTATGTACATATTACCCTATTAGCCTCTCCTCTGATTGCACCCTGGCCAAGTAGCAATTTATACCTGCCCTGCGTGACACACAGGTGGGTGCAAGTGACTCACTAAAAAGAAATCTGGTTGGGGAAAAAAAATGTGGAGGAGATTGTTTTTAACCCCAGAATATTGTGATTTCCTGTTGTCCAAAGGCCAGCGGCGTGAGGGTGGGTCAGCTGTAAAAGGCTGTCCTCTGGAGATGAGAAAAATGTTCTGTCTCTGACCATTAGTAGTTGGTTTTGTCGCTGCTGTTTTCCACATCGTGGAAATGGGATGAGAAGGCTGTCTAGGGAGTTTGGTGCCTTGGGTGTCCCTGGGGTGGTCCTTTCTGCAAGGCAGTCCCCCTGGTACCCTGCCGTGCTCCCTGACAGAGCCAGGCTCACAAGAGCACAGCCAGTAATGCAGCGCCCCTGCCCCCAAGGCTACTTGGTTAGATCTGCTTCTTTCGCTTTGAGGTGGGGTTGGGTTTCCCTCTGTCACAGGGTTCTAATGAGGATGAAAACCGTGCTATGGTGAGTATGAGTAATTGAGAGGAACCGGGCAGCACAGGGAAACTCCTGTGCAGATACGGGTGTAATATTTGGTTTTTTCCAAACCTTCAGAGTAGGGTTGCAAGCGCTGCTTGCCCCATGGGCCTGTGGGTAGAGCTCGGGTAGAGCTTCTCTGGCAAACGGCTCTGCACCGGCTTAAAAGACTCAGCCTTGTGCTTAGGACGAGCCATTAATTATTCATCAGCCTTCTGTTGCAACAGGACTCCCTGCCCTTCTTCGGTGAATCATCCAGCTTATTAGAAAAGTACCTTTGCTTTCCTTGCTCGCCTGTCTCTGGTTAGAGGCTGCGGCTTGGAGGCTGTGAAGCCTGTGGAGATGTTGCCTGTAGGTGTGTGCTCTGGACTCTGCTGCACCGCCTCCCTTTGCAGTTCCCACTGTCTTGTGTTCTTCAGCTGTGGCATTTAATAGTCTGTATGAGCTCGATGGAAACACTGTTTTTGCACGAGTGTGAGATAATGTAATGCCTCTCTGACAGCTTCAATAAAAGGAAATGAGACATGCGGAAGGCAGGCCATTAAGAGCAATAAAATGAACTCTGAAGTGTGTTTTTTGTGCATCTCTTCAAGCACACCAGTGGCTCCACTTCAGTCGTGTTACCTGGGGCCAGTTTGTACAGGCGTGACATGCTGGTGATGTCAGCGTTCATTGTTTTCCCCAGCTTATTTGGTGAGCCCCAGGTTATCAGCGTGCATTGCTAGATGTGACTAAGTCTCTTGCACTAATTCTTTGCAGCAAATTGTTTATTTTCTCTGTGTTTTCTGCTCCTTTTCTGCAGAGGAGTTACATAAGGATGAGGGCAAACGGACTATAAATGGGATCTAGGTAAATTTCCTATGGGAAATAAAGATCCTGATTCTGGTTTCTCCCACTGGTTTTTGCTGCCTTCAGCCTTGTCTGATGCTGCTTCAGTGCAGATGGGAATGGCAGAAAACTGCTTTCCTGCCAATGCTGCAGTTCTTCCACAGACAGCCGCATCCTGGTGAGCAGCTGCAGGCTGGGGAGAGGCACCTGCGATGCCACTTCCCTGCAGCGCAGCAAAGTACTCGCCTGCCCCCAGGCCTCTCGGAAGACATGGTGAGTGCTCTTAGTAGGGGCTCAGTGTCCCCTCTCTCCTAGCCTAGGATGTGGCATCAGTGCTTGTACCCGCGGGCACCCTCTGGCTCTGCAGAAGAAGCTGCCAGTAAGAGCTTATCTGATTTCCAGGTGCTGAAGGGAGAGAGAGGTGCTCAACCGGTGAAAACCAGACTTGCCATCTGGTGCCATCCAGTTGGCCTTCTCGGCCTTGTCGAAGTGCTCACTGACACTTTCTGCAGCGCGTGGTGTCTGCGGGGAGGCCTTGTGTGCATGGTGTGGGGCAGGGGCTGCCTGTCCCCAGGGAGGCTCCTCGCCTGTGGGAGACATGAGGGTCTCCTGGGATGCAGCGTTTCTGTGCCCGGGTGGGCTGGGACATCCAGATCGCCTTGTAGCTGGACAGCCAGGCTGAGCTGTACTCGTTGCTTCCTTTGGGTTGACCAGTTTGCCCAGGTCCTTGGTGAGCCCCACCCCGAGAGTCCCGCGGTGCGTCTCCTTGGTTAGCACGTGTACCGGGTCACCTTAAGCAAATCCAAGCAAGCAGCACAAACCCCCTTGCAGGAATAATAACATTCTTCAAGTCAAATGGGGTTTTATTACAGAGCTTAAAAGCCACTTAATTCGCGAGCCGCAGGTTGGATCCCATATGGAGGCCTCTTAGCAGGGGGGATGCAGCATTTGGCTGACAAGAGCGAACAGCGGCCGGCACCCGCCGTGCGGGGCTGGCCCGGCCCAAAGCCAAATCCCTCTTGCCCGGGAGCTGCAGGCAGCTGCCAGCCCCCCCTCCCCGCAGCCAAATGTGCAGGGTGCAGGTGTCTTCACTTACCTGCTTCCCTACCCTCAGACTGAATTTACTTTGTAAAAGGCCGAGAGCAAAGAGGGGGAGGGGGTAGAACTGCCCAGGGACAGCTGGAGGAGGGAGGACAAAGGCTTTTCCCCCCTGCGCCCTGAGCGCCGCTTGCCCCAGGCCCACCCGCAGCCTGGCTGGGCTCTGCGGGTGCTGGGAGGCAGGATTGCGGTGCTGGGAAGCAGGACTGCGCTGCGACTGCTTTGGCCTCTCTGGGCTGCCTGTTTCTGCCTGTTTCTCTAGGGCTCGGCGCTCCATTCCCTGTGCTGTGCTGTGCTGCTGGCCTGCCTCCTGCCCGCCCCAGGTAAGCTACTTTCCCTGGCCTGCTTTGCAAAGATGTGGGAAGGTTTAAGTGTGGCTTGTGGACGTTGCAGCAAACCTGAGCAGGAGACATCCAGGGAGAGGTGACGCAGCTGCTTGCAGGCTTACGGGGCAAAGTGAAGCAAGCCAGAGAAGCATTTCTCCTCCACAGCCTGTGCTCCCCGCAGCACACAGTGTGCGCTGCCAGCAACAAACAGCAAAGCATGCTCAAGACCTGGCCCTGAGCAGTAGCGTCAGACAAAATTTTAACCCAGGGTGAAGCAGCCTTGGCTGCAGGGGTGAGGAGAGGGGCTGCAGCCCTGATGAGCAGTGTTGCCGCTCAGCTTGATTTAGTGTGGTTCCTTTTTTTGTTTTTCCAAGTCCCGTGAGTTTGTTTTATGACACAGAGTACTTTGCTGCGGGGTGCTGGATTGCCTCTGACGTTTCTCTAATACTCCTTTTTTTCTTTGAATGTGCAGGTGTATGACTGCAGTGTTCCTGCCCAGGCAGTGCCCTGCTCGGTGAGTGTAATGGATGGGTTTAATTTCCATCTCCTGCAGTTCTCTGGGGACATGATGAGATTTTTATTTCTTCCTCTCCTATTTTTACTGAAGAGGGAAAATCTTGTACCTCCATAAAGGAGAGTGAGTAGCTAGCGATCCAGGACGGACACACCATCAGCCACACAGCCAGGCATAAAACATTGCTCAGATTTAGTATCTCTGCCTCTCATTATAAAAATAAGACTGTACATGTAAAACCCAGCAGCTGTTCACAGGAGACACCTCCTGTGTGCTGGCTCTGGCTCCTCCAACTCCCATCTGTGGGGTCACGAAGTACTGGCACCTGGGATGTCTGTTTAACATCCTTGCTGGGAGACGGTGTGTTAAGGGTAGATCTGCGTGGAAATGTGGCACAGAGTAGCAGAGGATGAGTCAGGCCTGATTTGTGTCACACCACTGGGTCTGTCGCTGTGCTGGCTCTGTTCGTGCTGAGCAGCCAGTCCTCTGCTCGCCCACAATCTGGTTTTGACTGAAGCACCTAGAAGGGCTTCTGTGGAGACAGAGCTGTCCAGAGCAGCTGGGGCACCACCCACCAGCATGTAGGTGAGGGAGCAGTAAGAATTGCTCACCCAGTGAGGGTGAGCCAGCACTCCTGCATCCTTCTGGGCCATCCCCAGTCATCATTCTCCGGGGACAAAAGCAGTGAGTGATTGAGCAGTGGAGGGGATGTGATCAAAACTGCCCTGTTTACCAAAGGGATATGTTGAGCACTGCACTGACATAGGCTGAGTGACACTGATGTGCTCCCTGTAGAGCCCCTGGGGACACAAGGGCATTTTGAAAATCAGGGATGAGAAAGCTGGGCCAGGACAGCACAGTTTCCAGCTCAGCGGGCTGGGCCAGCCGCGTGTTTCTCATCCCTCACTTCATCCTGCCCGTATGTCTGTTAATGGCCCTGTCCTGCCTCCATCCTCGGGGACTAATTGCCTCACACTTGAGCAAATGTGCTTGGTGTTTAAAAGGAGTCTGTCGGATTTGTGCCTATTCCTGAAAACCTCACAAGGCCCTGTTTCCTTTGAAGTGTAAAAGCATCTGTCTGTCTCTGCTTCTCCAGCAGTCTCCCGCTCCATTTGCATCTCCTCTCGCAGGGGCAGCTGAGGAATCCACCCCTGGCCCCATGCAGCGCTCTGGTTTGGGTCTGCTGAGAGGGCTCCATGCCCTAGGAAGATGGGACTTGAAGACAAAGGTGCAAAGCTTGGGTCTAGGTTGGGGACTGAGCTCAGCTTGCAGCTCGGGTGCTTGGGATGGAGCTTTTTCTGAAGGCCAGTCTCCAGTACTCCAGATTTTGGGAATGCTCTTGCTGTGCATCTGTCTATGGTGGGTGAGTTGATTAGGAAGGAGAGGAAATTGCTCCTGGCTTCTTCCTGCTGTGGTACTTAAGCTTCTTAGGCCAGACAGCACTGGTTGGAAAGGAAATAGGGTCAGACGTAGGCTGCTTTGGATAATCCACTGTCCAGGAGATGAATTGCACTGGGATGCCCAGAACCTGTGATGTTCTCTGACATACATGTGAACAAATACTGTTGAAATGCAGCTGAGTCCCTGCTCTGTGTGTGGACAGTTTGACCTGTGATTCTCCCCATCCCACCTCCCCTGGACAGTGGGATGGGCTGCTTGTCCCCACCGGGGTGTTTTCACACAGGCACAACCTTACAGGAGTAACTGTGTTTCTGGAGCCAGGACTAAAAGCTGCATCTTTCCTTGGTTATCACCAGGGTGGTGGTGAGAGGACAGCATAGATAAATCCAGGCCTGAATTGCAGGGGCTGCCACCATCCAGCACCTCCCAGATGGTGCACTGGGTTTCCTATTTCAGTGGGGCCTCGGCGGAGCAGCCACGGCACCTCGCTGTTGGAGGCAGTAAATGGGCTCCCATCTGGTTTTAATGAGCAGTAGCACTTCGGTGCTTGTTTATTCCCATGGTTTATGCTTCAGCAATAAAGTACTGCTTCAGTTTGTTCAATCCATCCCGGTGCTGGGTGGAGAGGAGTTCACAGCCTCTGACAAAGAGGTCTTGGGGGTAAGCAGGATGTTTTGGGTTTTCTTTTTTTAGGCAGCTGGGCAGGATCAGATGATGCAGTGGCAATTAGCTTGTAATACAAATGTCAGCAAACAGTATAGAAGGTAGGGAGGGCAGTTCATCGTGTGCCTAGCAAAGAAATCTCATCCTTGGATTCAAGGAGGAAACTTTTGGTTATGGAGCTGGAGCTGCCCACCCTTCTGTTCCCCATGGGGCAGCACAGAGCTCTGATGTGGAGTCCAAATGACATTAGCCTCAGCTTCAAAACCAGGTGCTTGAGGAAATTTTAATCCCAAAGTACTGGTGGTCACTCAGGTGCAGTGTTGTATTTTAACCCTCCCAACCTGTTGCAACACTGCAATGGTGGTGGAGATGGCAGAAGTGCTGCAGGGCCACGTCTCGCTGTGGACACAGAGTGATTCCAGTGCAGGTTACCAGCACGGCAGTGTTTGGGGCAGCTGCAGCATACTGGGAAACTCTCTGGAGTGAAGACAGTCTAATACTAAACTACTCTAAGGAGGAAAGTGTTTGTGAGGGGCTGTGGGGGTTTGTGATGCTGCTCCTCGTGTACCTTGCCTGGCGCGCTGTGCCGAGATCGTCCTGCCAGGGGACAGGCAGTGCCGCGTTGCGCGGCTCTGGCGCTCGCTGCCTGGGATCTTGAATCATTTCTGCAAATGCTGGGTAAGCTTTGCAGCGTGTCTGAACCTGACTCTGTCCCGCGGGGTAGGTGGGGACACAAAGGGAGATTAAAGACAGTAAACCACAGAAGCAGAAATGGGCTCTTTGTCTCCCTTCTGACTTATATGGAGACCTGGAAACAGTTTGCTTTCCCATTTGTCTCCTATCCCAATGGTACAGCAACAGTCTCCTCCACGTTATTTCCCAACAGTATGCTCCGTGGAGAATCTTCAGCTCTTACCTCTAAAGAGCATTGATTTTTCAGCAAAGAGATCCTTTTTCCCAGTTGTTTGTCAGGGCTCAGAGCTATAGGTGGCAACTGAAGGGAGAAGGATTTCAACAAACTAATTAACCCCTTTCCAAGTCATTCAGGGTCCATTCCCTTGGTGCTACTGATGTTGCATTCCTGCTAATTTCCCCTGGAAGGTCTAATGTAGGGGGAGCGATTAAAGGAAGCTTTTCTCAGCTGCTTTTGCGGAAGGGGAAGGAGGAGGGTGGGCAGCTGCTGCTCTGTGTGCTTATTGCTTTCTCCAGGTTGTGCACCCAGCTGCTGCAGGAGCTCCCTGCCCTAGGTTTCAGGCTGATGCAGGTTTGGAGCACGCCACTGAGATCGGCCGGGTCCCAGCAATGTGCAGAGCAAAGGCAGCCCCTCAGACCCCGCCAGGTACCCTCTGAAGGGGGATTTGGGTTACACCAAATGTCCACCTGCAGCTTCCCAAACAAAGGCGGGGTGTCAGGGTGGAGGGAAGGGACTTTTACAGAGCTGAGCGGGTTTTGCCATCATGGTGTCAGGAAAGGCTGGCTGCTCCTCCCAGGGTCAGCCTGGCCTCCCGCTTTCAGTTGCAAATGAAGCAAACGGCAAAGTGTTGGCAAAGAAACCTCCCTGGCCCAGAGCTGGCTCTGGCGTCTTGGCCCTTCACTCACACTGATGGTGTAAGAGCTCCTGGAATCAAGGCAGGCCTGTGTCATGGTGCTCTGGAAAGAAGAACCCTGATTCCTATGGATGCTCCGAGCAGCCTTGTGCCGCTGGAGCCGAGCGGGGCTCTGAGTGGTGGGAGACAAGTGAAGGAAGGTGGGCATCGTGGGGGCATCGCTGCTCCGTGCTCATCCTCGTGCTGCTCCGTGCTCATCTTCACACTGCTCCCAGCCCAAAGCGGGGGATGGTGGGGACATACAATGCTGCAGCTCCTGGGATTTGGGGTTGGGACAGCCTGTGAGCTGCGGCACAAACTCCTCGAGTCCAGACTATAAAGTACTTTGCAGGGCCGTCCCAATTGCCTGGCCTATTAGTTTTATGGAGGGGGATATTCTAAGGCTGCAGTTGATCTCCTTTTACCATGGTAATGAAAATGTAACTGCAGTGGGGAAGGAGCCTGGTGGGGAGGCAGAAGGAGCCTGTGTTTGGGGGCTGGGCGTCCCCATTCCCTGTGGACTTTCCGGGTCCCCGAGCATCTCTCCACTCCCACCATGGCCGAGCTTGGCTGGCTGCCTTGCGTGGCTGCTCTTTGGCAGGAGAGCCTTCCCCCTTGCCCCAGCAGGGAGGAAGGAGGATGGAGCCGGGCAGCTGCACAGGCAGGGGCACAGTGCCACCCAGTGACGGTGTGTGACCTGCGAGGGGACAGCTGGGGCAGCCTGCAGCGGGTTTGCTGCAAAGGTTTTGAGGCCTGGAAGCTGCAGCGAGCGCATCCCAAGGCAGTGGAGAAGCGGGGAGACTCAAGAAAGCAGCTGCCTGGCTGCTCGGTGGTTGAAGTGCAGCAGAGTCGCGGCCTGTCTGGAGAGAGGGCTTTGCGTGACTGGGCTTGTTCAGGTGCTGACAGAGGCTGAGTTTAGGGCAAGTTGAGGCTGAAGCAGCTCATGTTTGAGGAGGGACTCTGGCAGCAAAACAAACGAAGGAGGAGGTGGTTACCCAGGCTGAGCTGCTCTCCGTGGGGAGGATGTGTCTTTGCATCGGCAAGAGGGTTCCTGGAGCAGTGTGGACAGTCCCAAGGAGATGAGGCTGTCACAAGGGCTGCCTCAGAGCTGCTCAGCCTCTGCCAGGATGGGGCTGGACTGGAAGGGACCCTTTGTGTCAAGGTGTCTTGGGCGTTAGATGAAAGCCATGTGTGGTGGCCTTCTGATGTGCACCTCAGGGTTAATTCAGGAGCTATCCTCCATTCTGCCCAAACCCTGCCTACATTCCTCGCTGTGTCGGGCCCTGTGTCAGGTTCCCAGGCTATAACAAGCATCAACAGGCAGCTTGAATGGTGGGGGAAAAGGGAAAGGAGCCAGGTACAGTGGGGTGCAGTGTCAGCAGCTCCCAAGGTGGCTCCCTGTGCCATCTCGGCAATGCCCTGACATGTTTCCAGCAGGGACTGTCTCTTGGAGGAGGCACAGACTATGGCTCTATTTTGGGTGATGACTACAGAGCCCACGGAGCATTTGGCATCAGGGAGGGGTGTTAAACAGCCTGTCCTTCTCCAGGTAGAACATCTCCTCCCTCCACTCTCCTCCATTTTCTGTAGCTGTGCTACCACTGGCCTATGGGACTGCAACGTGCTGCTGAAATCAGGGCACTGCAGCAAGGGAGGCATGAGCCCTGCACCCTGCTCTCTTGGTGGATGGAAGTCCTACATCTTTTCTACCCTGTGAAGGATGGTGCACGCTTTCTCTTCCTAGGATGCTCTCCAACGTGTCTTTATTTTTGTCTATGTAAGTTCAGGCCAGCGTTGATGCCACAAACACCGCTGTGGGGGTCTGTAGCTACTGTTGCTGTACAGCACAAACCCTTGCTAGAAACCTAGCACTGTGTCCCCTTGGAGAGCTGTTTCCGTGCCATCACCTACTTCTGCCCTGATCAGATGCTCACTAGTGACAGTGAAGGTGGGGCACTCAGCCTTGTATGGGCAGGAGCTGCTACCAAGTACTGAAGTAACCTTTATGTTGCTAGTGGGTTATGTCCTGCAGTTTGGGATGGTTTTGGCTGGAGGTTTCCAGTAGCACTGATACTCTGCATGTGTTGGACAGAACTGTGCTAACCCTTTTGGAGCCAATTTTAGCCTTTCCATTTCAGACCCACCCCCGCTGTGTCCCGTGCCTGGGCCAAGGTGCCGTTTCTTGCAGGGAAATGATCTTTGTTAATTTTTGGTCCAGTTCTCTGAAGTGCTGAGTAGCCACAGCTATTCTGGGTAGTGGGGCAGTGGGAGGTATTCAGGCTTTGAGGGATGTGGCTCTTGCTTACATAAAGGTGGCCAAGTCTGATGAATTACACTTCCTTTGTGCCATGCAGTGTGTTCAGCTGGATGCTCAGCGGGAAGCCAGCCCAGCATCTTGTGTGTGTCGGTCAGTGCTGCAGACTCGGAGCCAGATCACCAGCTGCCAGACCTGGAAAGAGAAAAGCTGCTTCCTTTAAAGGTCAGTCGATTAATGATATCACTGGTCACAAAATGAGGGCAAAAAAGAGACAGTCCAGTATTACAGAAAGGGATTCAGCATGCAGAAGTCCCAGTGAGCATCCCCTAAACTACCTCATAATCCAGACCAAATGGGTAAAGTGACATAAAATACATTAAAAAACCATGAGATTAGAGTCTGGATATTCACAGGGCCATTACTTCACAGTAATAAAAAATGGGCAAGTTTGATTTTTGTTTTCTTAATGACAAGTTAAAGGACAGTGACAGTGTACACTTAAGACCTGTCTGGGTTTGTTGCTTCTGTCAGGAGCATCCCCCAGGGTTCTCGTTGCCCAGCTTGGCTGCTGAGAGGTGGTGAGTTGAACAGAAGTTGAGTGCCAAGAGATTCAAACCAGCTCCTGTGGTTCACTTATGTCACTCCCTTCTGTCCTTAGAAAACAGCATCCTCTCCTCTGACTCACCGCTCCTCCATGTCAGCCGAATCTCAGGTGCAGGGGCAGCTGGGGGAAGGCAAAGCAGCATGTCCAGTGCTGCCTTTCTGCCCCCACCACCCTCTGACATGCAGGAGAGAGCTTTTCTTGCCCCAGGGCCTGGAGAGGATTCATTAGATAGCACAGGCTGGGAAACACAGTGTACAGTAGAGGGGTGTTCACAGGCCCCAGGATCCATGCTTTCTCTTGTGCTTTAGGTCTGAATTTCTAGACCAAATGCAGGATTACAAGTGAAGGATTTTTCAGCTCCGACTTTCAGCTGCCCTTGTTGGACCAGCCAGGACGCACAGAGCGGGAGCCAGTTCCCTGCGGATACCCCAGATTTAGCTCTGGTCCCGATTGTCTGGTGCGCCAGCAGCACGTTACACCAGTAACTCGTGCAGGGAGGGCTCTGGTTACAAAATGCGTGGAATGAAGCGAGCAGGTGTTGGGAAGGTTATCTGAGGAGAGCGCTGCGTTAGTTCCCCCTCGCCTCTCGCTGCCCCTGCCTGCTCAGAAGCACTGTGGCCGGCACGTGCCGCAGGTGAGGTTGTGGCTGGCGCACGAGGGGCCGCTGGGTTCCCCTGTTTGCTGCTGTCACCGCGCTGAGCTGGGGCAGTAGCTCAGCTTTTAGCTCCCAAGGGCTGTGCCAGGCTGGAGCAGGAGCCCGCACGAAGCGCAGATGGGTCCAAGTCACAGCGGTGGGCACTGGGTTCCCAGACTGCTCTGGTGGAGGGTGGCACAGCTGGAGCAGTGTGCCCCTGGCTCAGGGTGGGCACACAACAGTCTGTGTTAACGAGTTACTGTCATTGGTGCATCTTTAGCTGTAGGCAAGCTCTTGGGGCTCAGGTTTCAGAGCAGGAGGCTCGCTTTGGGACAGCTGTGATGGTTTCTTTGCCCGCTGCCTGCCTGTCCCTCTTGGACCCACAGCTGCAGGAGGGCTCAGCTGTTTGCACAGGGACTGCCAGAGTTTGTGTATTAAGGTAACCTGAAATTGGAGCTGCTTTACCTTGCCACTGAGCTGTGACTTGTGGTTCAGCTGCTCCTGTAGCAGCTGATAAGGCCTCTAAAAAAGAGAGGGGACAGTGCAAGGGACAGAAACCACTACAGTTGCTCTAAGGTGAGCCCTCCCTGCTGGTGAACATAAGAGTTTCACTCTACATTCACAATCCCCACTCTATTGCAAAACATGCAAAAAATTATAAGGAAATGTGTTCTTTTGCTGGTTTGAGTGTACTTGGGCACATTTCCCATTGCTGTGAGCTCAGACAGGCATCCCTTGGTTGAATCTAAAGAGGCATTTGTTATTGCACTGGTTTAGAAATTAAACCTTTTAATTTAACGAGTGTCACAAACTGGTAAACCCAGCTCATCCCAGCTGGCTAAGACCTAAAAATGAAGGCTTATGCTGCCTGTTGTTGGACATCAGACATCCACACAGTTCCCATCTAGTGCAATCCTGTGTGCAGGTAAGCCAGAGATAAACCCAGCTGGAGTTGCTGCTGAAACCCGGCTGTTGCCGGAGCTTTGGGAAGCTGCTGTGCTGGGCACTCCTGGTACAAAACCTGAGTCCCATCTGCAGCGAGGGCAGAGCTGTGCCAGCCTGGGGGAGTTGAGAGCAGTGGTCCCAGCTGGAAAATGACCTGGGACGTCAGTGTAGGAGTAGACAGCCAGGCAGAATGTGCCACAGGAAAGCAACCCAGCAACTCGCTCCTAGGTCAGGTGGTAGAAAGGGGTCATTTCTGAACACGTAATGAAATAAGGGATTATGTCTATTGTTGGGATCTCACATCAGTATCAAGTGGTGCAGATTTATACTTGGCAACACCTGATGCATTTTGAGGCACAAATAAAAGTTCTTCTGTACAGAACAGAAATACTTGAAACTCCCCCCAAGCTAGACCTATGAAATCACTTCATCTCCCAGCACCTACCAAAAGTGGATGCAGGTGCTGCAGTTCAGTGTCAGAGAAGTCTGGGTGTTACCAGAACGAACTGAGCCCAGGCCTGTCTGATGCCGTTGCCCCCGTATTAGCGGCGGAGTGCAGCACCTACACGCCTTTGCGCCATTCCGCTCTGCGCATCGCACCGCGGACGGGGTGGCACCCGTGCCTGTAACCTGAGTTTGTGGGAAGCAGATGGCTGGTAAAGCAGGGGACGCTTGGGGTTGCTACATGAGCAGCACAGCAGCTACTGAAGATGTCACGAGCAGCAGCTGCAGCGAAGGGCTGGCACGCTAGCTCTCGCTGGAAAGCTAGAGGTGTACAGAGTAGTTTGAAGTGCATGCA
The DNA here is from genome assembly GCA_024336885.1 of Actenoides hombroni. NCBI lineage: Eukaryota > Metazoa > Chordata > Aves > Coraciiformes > Alcedinidae > Actenoides > Actenoides hombroni. The sequence continues at coordinate 16,649,262 of WUAM01000323.1, forward strand.
CTGTACCTGTCCTGTTTGCACAGCTGACACGCTCCGGTTTCTCTGAAATGCTGAGTATTTGATGATAAGACACTATGCAGAGTTGGCTATAAATGTTTATTAACATCGCACAGAAATCTGTACTCCAGAGCAGACAAACACCAGGCTGTGAACATACCTACAGAGTCCAGGGAAACAACTCGCGCTGTGTAGACTTCTCCTTCGCAGCAGCTGAGTGTCTGATGTTCCTCGGAAGCTTTTCTCCTACGTACGATCACCTCAACTCTCAGCACATTGTTAATGATTTAACTGGATGATCCAAAACATGAAAACCCCTTAAGTTCTGGTTAGTGCTATTCTCAATCTGGAGTGACTGTAGAAAGGCAAAAGGGGACCTGCTGTTTCTGACTTGCAAACACAGAGGTTTATGACGCATTACGCTGACACCTTTCAGCAGGGGCTAGAATGGCAGTACCTGCTCAGGCTACCCCTTACTCACTCAAACAGTAGTAAGCTCAATTCAAACTGTATGCATAGACCAGTCATTGTTACAAGCACAGTAAAATAAGGTCATGGTTTCCACAGAGCTGTAAAAGCCTCAGCGAAAGAGCAGCGTCAAACACAGTGACAGGAAGAGCACCAAAGCGTCGGGTGTGAGGGCAGAGGCGACAGCAGTAACCTGGATAACCAGAGATGCATCTTTTTCAGGTGACCCTCCAGAGCACAGCAGTGTAGTCTGAGGAGAGGCACAAGGATGGAACAGGAGAGGATCATTCAGCCTGGCAACAGCATTTCCTCCTGCTCAGTTCTTCCTGTGATTCTGGAAGCCTTCAGCTGGCACTCTGATTGACCCACAAAACGGGGCGGCACAATGGCAGAGTAAGGACTTAGATACTCTGCTAATACCATCGAGGTTTTACAACTAAAGACAACAAAAATAATGCTGTAAGTCGAGGCAAGTTTTATTTAGACTGTACAAACAGGGCACTGGGGAAAAAAAAACAGTGGCTTGATGTTGGGACCAGTTCTATGAAATCAGTGGAGTAAGAAATTAAAAAGGCACTAATCTTAAGAAAAGACACTCCATATATTCTAAGAATATAATTCATTTAATACTGTTAATTTTATAGCACAAAAAATAAAACAAGCTATGATCCCCAAAATAAACTTTGAAAGCTTACACTTAATATTATTGCCTGAAGATCATGGTCTTTAAATTACATATTGTGTTTTAAAGTTTACACAGTGAAGACTGTCTCAAATACAAGGCCACCTTTCCCACTGTAACTGTATCCTTGTCCCAAAACACACTTTCATTTAACACAGGTAAACGGAAGAGGACAGCTATACAAGAATGCACTCACTGGTCCCCAAAGGCAGTCTCTTTTAGGCAGGTCTCACTTTCAAATGCAGCTATTGAGGAAAATGCTTGAAAACTCGACTAGAAAACAAAGGCAGCCCACTCGTTCCCAGGATGTTAATACAATATAAAAAATTACTTTACAGGCACGTGAAATGGCACAAAGAATGCTGTTTTTCCCTTTACAAAAATAATGCTCAGGCTCTTCAGAGCCCCAACCCAAACAGGATATTCCCTTTTGTTTATTCTTTCCTAATTTGTAAACAATCATGAATTAAATTAGCGCTTCTCCAGTGATGGACACTGATTAAAACAGTTTTCATTGAAACGTTCAGACTGGTCAGAGGCTTCAATGTCTATATACACATGTACACAAGAGGAGGAAGGCCAGCAGTAAGCCTTTTGGGATCGTTAACTATTGCGGCACCAGGTAATTAAACCAGCTCCTAGTTCAAAAGCAAGAACAACTTTAATGGTGCATGGATTGAAGCCAACACTTGCAGCCTCTCATGCATCATAGTAAGTACACCTTACACGCCCCAGGAACATACACACTGAGAGGTTATCACATTTAAGAGGCTTCATAAAGCAACAGACAGCACACATGTAAGCAAGCAACGAGCAACTGAGAATCCAGAGTCCTTCAAAGAGAAACACAAACTGATCAAATACAGTCTTTATATGAAAATACTTGTCTTACAGTAAAATAGCAAAGACATGTTGTGGAGCAAGGTCACAGTCAGGTTGGGCTGGTCAGTATGCTACATTGAAACCACGTTTAACATACCTGAACCACATCGCTGCTACTCAGAAACACTGTTCATCCACGCTCTAAAACCAGGTTCACAGAAATGTCAGAATTCTTGTCTTTTCATCAGATGCCACTACACACAAATTTTGCATAGTTTTGAAGGTAAAATACTTAGCTTTTCTGCAGTATCGGAACATGATTAAACCTAAACCAATGCTTGTGTTCAAAGGGTGTACCTTATTCAATGAGAGCGTGAGTCAAGACGTTTATTTCAGTGGAACACAAAAAAAATGCAGGTTAAAAGCTGTGTTCATATTGCAAATCTCACAGTATTTATTTACCATGCAAAGGAAGAATTCCACAATCAGTCTTCTGAAGAGCTGCCTGTAACCAGGTCAGGTCTGAAATAAGATTTCTCTGCAGCAGACTGAGTTTAGTGCAGTTTCTGTATTGAAAAGATGACTTTCAGTAGTACAATCTGTGTAGTGAGCTTCCAGGTACAGCTGGGGCGCAGCAGACGCATGACCTCCTTTAGTTCAGAGAGCTGCATAGCTTTTCTTTGCAAGACAAAATGTCAATGCCTATTGTCAAGAATTACAGCACCAAACACTTCAGTCAATGCTACTCTACTTCACAGTTAATTTGGTAGTAAAATGCTCTACAAGAACTTCTAGACTGTCAGCCACTTGATCAGTACTACAGAAAACAGCTACTAGATGAATGGTGAGACTTTCACAAACCCCGGCATTTTGGCTGTCTTGTTGCAGGTGCCATTTCTGCAATTCTTCAGTGCCTTCCGTTACAGATCTCACGGCACTTTTCCCGTGAGCTAAGAGCAACGTGCTTTTATTAGGACCAAGCAACACAAATCAACAAGAAAACATGCTGGAACTTAAGACAACAACTTTTATATCATGTGGCATTTGTAAGAACTGGTGAGATTCTGCAGGTGTCTGAAGTTTCTCATTTTGCTACAATTGACAGCCTTCAAAAGCTGAAAAATGGAGGCTGCTGTTTTCCTGTCAGCTTCTGCAACAGACATTTTTCTTTAACCAGGCTGTCTGAAAAGGGAAGTTTTTGTAGTTGTAGTCTTCGCGGTCATGTATTTTGGTAATTCAGTGTTCCATCAGTTTTAAAAGAGCATTCCAGTTCACCTACAAAACACATTTAAAGGTGGTGGCACAGGGTACCACTGTGCCTAAGCTTTCATATCCTGTACGCAGGCTAAAGACTTAACCTGTATGGTATGAATTGTACTTATTTAGTTGCAGCCATATAGTTCCCTACTATAAGTACAATTACAGCAGTATAGCTTATATACAGAAAAAGGGAAAGAAGCTATACTGATAACAGAGACCTTGGTAGCCTCCTCCCGCCCGAGTGTTAATTTATCACAGGGGGGAACCCAGGCAACTGACTCCAATTAACCATTTTCTAGAGGATGCTGGGAGGGGGG